>VBSM01001265.1:72283686-72308249 GCA_008086735.1 Cheirogaleus medius | reverse complement strand
CAAGGGAGGGGGAAGTTAACCACTCCACCTACCCTTGCCACTGGTCTCCAAGTTGCTCGGGAGGTCTCTACTTCCAATTCTCCTCTGCAGCCTCCTCCTGTGGAGTCTCCAGTACCCTCCTTCCGACCCTTCTCCGATGTATGGTCATCTGCTTGCTTCTTTCTTCTAATTTCTTCTAGAATCTGTCTTTTTGCAGAGACACTCTGTCTGGTGGTGTTTCTCGCCCACCATCTTGCTCCGCTCTGAACTGCCCGATTGACTCTGTTCATCAAAGTCCGGAAATTCTAAAGGTCAAAGTGGACACTGAGGGGAGCGAAGACTGGAGTCAGGAGGAAAGACCAAACTCTAATGGCATTTTTAAATGTTCTTTGTTCTGTTTATTCTCAGTTTTCTCTCAGTTCCTTTTTTAATGTTTGTTTTGGTCTTTGTCTTTCATGTTAGGATCTTTCCTCAAATGACTGCTGATCTTTGGTTGTCTGCTTAAATTTAAGAGCAGGGATTGTAAGGGTAATTTGAAGCTCCAACTACATGGGTAGCACTTGTTGACTGTGAACTTCACTGGAGGGTGATCCACCAGAATGTTTGGCTGGGAAACCCCCAAGTCTTACCTCTTGAGCTGGTCATATTCCCCTGAGAAGTTTCTCCTATTTTCCTGCCTGGTGGATAAAGGCCTGGATACCAGTGTTCTTGGGGCCACGTAGAAGAAGCAGGATGGGGACTTAGCATTCAGAGGGCATACTTGGATTTGATCTGTTTCTTGTTCAGGATACCAGCGTCTTGCTCTGTTGCCCAGGCCAGTCTCAAACTCCTGGCCTCCTTACCTCGACCTCCCAAAGTGCTGGGATTACAGGTGTGAGCCACCATGCCTGGCCCCTCAGTGACATTTTAATACAATTCAAAGGACCCTCTATATGAAATCCCATAGAGATATTTATTTTGCAACTCAATGCTTGGAAAAGTATTTTTCCCTGTGAATCAGGTGTGCTCCCTTCCTTCTGATTATGACAATTATGTAACTGACTGAATTTCCCTCTCTGTGGGTTTCCAAGAAACCCAAAGTCAACGTGAAGGTCAACTCTTGCAACTTTATCATCTCTTACGACTTATATGATTGTGCTCTTCATCAGGGCAGGGTTTTCTGCTGTTTTTATTTTCCCTGCTCCTGAGATCCTCTTATCATTAGTTCAATTTTCATTTCCAGTAGCCTCAAGCCTTTGGTGATGAAGGGGGGTATATATAAACGAAAGCCAAGCAAATAAATAATAAAAATCTTTATCTTTGTTGGCACACCATCGCTGTGTTGACTCAGAACGTGCTCGGTACATTTCGTGGTACTAGAGTCCATGTCACTGGTCCCACCCACCCAGCTGTTGCGCCACCTGAGGGTGTTTCTGACACAAACATCTAGCTGTGGGGCATTTCTCACACACGATGGATTATGGTATGTGGAGAGTAAATAGGTCACAGTGGCCACCTGAGTACCCAAGGTCCCGGTGTACTGGCTATAGCTGGAGCTGTCCCTGCCGATGCAGGGGCAGGAGAGGAGGGAAAGTAAGGGGCATGTTTACGTGCAGGATGAGACAAGGAGGGAGAGGTGGACTTCACTCCATCACACAGGTGATGACTTGGCAGCTGTACCTGGGCTTGGCTGTCCTTTCCCTGGCTGGCCCTGAGCTACTGTTCCTTGTACCCAGATCAGCTGACACCTGGACCTGGCTTGCCTGTATTTCAACAGCCTTCTTTCTCTCAAGTCATAACCCCCCTGATGATGGGGGCGGATGGGACCTGGCTTTCTGCTGAGCACAGTTGAGTCCCTGGCTTCTCCCAATAAGAAGCGTAGAGGCTCTTTGTTGTGGTTCTGGTCTTAGGAGCTGAGTCCTCTCTCAGCTCCTGAGCAGGAGACAGTGTACTGAGCGTGGAATTTGGAGTCAGATAGACTTGGAATTGGCCCAGGGCAAGACCATGGGCGAGATACTGAATCTCTCTGAGCCTCAGTTCCTCTGTAAATAAAGTGAGGATAACAATACCTTAGTATAAGCCTGAGTATTACAGATAGTAAAAGTAAATACTAGGCACGAGGTAGGTGCTCTATAGAGAGATAATGGTCATTAAGTGTTTTCAAACCCTATTGGGGCAGATTATGGAAGGCAGAGAGACTGTGGATGTGCCAGGCTGCCTTCCCTAGCCGCTTCCCACCATCACACTCGAGCCATGCTGGAACCTTCAGCATTTTCCCAACATGCTAGATTAGGGGTTGCATCTTTTTTTTTCTCCAGGACGTGGTGGGGGTGTCCGGCATGTACTACGTGGTCCCAACCACATTGTCTTCATGCCAGCTGCTGCCTTCACCACGGCTGTGGATATGTTTGGTGCATCATTAACCTTTCTTCTAGGCCCACTGTGCTTCATGTCTCTGTCATTCCTGGTCATGGCCCCGAATACAAAACTCTCTGGCATGGTGACACCCCCCTCCTTTCTTGCATCGTTCTTTGCTTCGTGTCCCTGTCCAGCATCCCAAAGCTCCACCCCTCCCAGTTTTTCCACTGCCCTCTGCGTCTTCAGCCCTGCCTAGAACCCTCCCTCCACTTTCTGGTCTCTGCTGGGGCCTGACCCTCACTCAGACAGCTCTGCCTCCAGATCCCACCAGCCCTCTGCTCACTCTCAGGCTTGGTGGCTGTTTCTAGAACATTCCTTTCATCTGGCTGTGCTCCCTGCTGGCCTCACTGCTGGCCTTCACTTTCACGAAGACTTCGGCACCTGGCTCCTAGCGGAGCTGCTGTCTCTTCTCCTGGGCTTGCCATCCTCCCCAGTGGCCTCAATATCCACCAATCCCTCACTTCTCAGCTCCTCAATGTGAGCGCCCTCCTCCACCGTCTCCCTGTGGCCGGCAGCACATGCACAGTGAAGACCCGGCACGGCTCCACCTCTGGCACCTTCACCTCCAACACCCTCCTTGCCTGGCACTAGGCGGGTCCCTCATGCCCCTCCTTCTCGCTCACACCGACAACTCACACGCAACACCCGGGACCCCGCGTCCACTTGTCCTTCTCTTTCCCTCACCCGGCATTACCTCAATCAGGATCCATCTGGTTTCTGCTTTTTCAACTCCGCCCTGGTTAGAGAAAATCATGCTCTGATGTATGCCGCTAGGAATTCAAGGGTTCCAGCTTTAGGTGGGCCCTTAAGCCTTCGACATGTCCCATTCCCCAAAGCAGCTGTATCAACTGTCTTTTCAGGTCCCCTTCTGTCTTCATTTCCCCGCAGTTCACCACTGTCGGCTTCCACATCCCCTGTGCCCAGCGTCTGGTTCCGTCCGCTCAACACGAGCCTCTCTGTGCACAAAATCAGCGGCCGTCTTCAGCCCCTTCCTTGTTTTCTCTCGCCAGCAACTGAATCCTGGCAACCTCTTTCTATTTTTAAATGTTTATAATAAAATATTTCAAGCATGTTTAAAAGTACATATGATAGTATAACTAACATCCTTATACATATTACCAAGATTTAACAAATATTCTTGTTTTGACATTTGTGCCTTAGAATTGTTTAGAGAAATAAAATGTGCCTGAGATCCATAGGATATAAAAAATAAAATAAAATAAAATGTGACGGATACAGTTGAGGTCCCTATTGTTCTCTTCCCCAGTTCTATTTCATTTCCTCTCTTCCTAAAGGTGGCATCTCCTTTCCATCGTGGGTTTATTCTTTTGTATATATTCATGTAGCCAAAATGATATCTGATATTGTTTTACATGTTATGCAAATTTATGTAAATAATACAAAATTGTTTATATCCTGTAATATCTTGTTTTTTCCCACTTTACATTATGTTTTTGGGACACATTCATGTTAATACATATGCATCAAGCCCGTCATTTTTACTAGCTGTGCAGTACACCAATCTGTGAATATATCATAATTTATTTGTCCATCTATTGATGGACATTTAAGTTGCTTTCCATTTTCCTATTATAAACAATGCTTGGATTTCCTTTGAAGCCTAGTGTGTGTTTGATTGGGGTAAATAGTTTATATTTCCCAGTGAACAGAGTTCTTTATCTATCAAGTGTGTTGATTGTTGTTCAAATCTCAGTTTTTTCTATGATTCTATCAATTTTGAGGAAATGGTATTAAAATCTCCCACCAAATTTGTCAAGTTCTCTTTGTGATTCAGTGGCTTTTAGCTTTATATATTTTGAGGCTGTGTTGTAGGTTCAGAATTGTTTTATCTTCCTAGTGAATTTTTTCTTTTCTCATTAAATAATGATATTCTTTATCCCTATTAATTCTTTTTACCACAAAGGATTTGTTCTGATATCATATTGTATACCTGCTTTCCTTTGATTAATATTTGTCTGGTATGTCTTTTTAAATTCCTTCCCTGCCCCCACTTTTTAAACTTTCTCTGACATATTTTAGGTAGGCCTCTTATAAATGGCAAATAACTGGAATTTTACAAAATATAATCTGAAAACAATAGTAACAGCAGTCAATCCCATGTAGCACCTACAGTATGTCAAGCACTGCAGAGCGTTGTTTATAACCAATAGTGAAGCATTATTTCCCACAGATGCTCTGATGGAGGGACTATCATTATCTCCA
The DNA here is from genome assembly GCA_008086735.1 of Cheirogaleus medius. NCBI lineage: Eukaryota > Metazoa > Chordata > Mammalia > Primates > Cheirogaleidae > Cheirogaleus > Cheirogaleus medius. Next base: position 72,303,650 of record VBSM01001265.1, on the reverse strand, counting down.
TTTTACAAATGAAGAAACTGAGGCACAGAGAAGTTAAATAACTTCTCCCAAGGTCGCAGAACCAATAAGTGGCAAGATTTTAACCCAGCAGACTAGCTCCAGGGTTGATGCTTTATAAGCTCATTGACTCTGTTTACCTTGATTGTCATTACTGTTTTATTTCTGTCATATTATTTTGTATTTTCTATTTACTATGTTTTTTTTTTTTTGCTTGCTTTGTCTTCCTGCTTGGTCTATTGGCTTTATGTTCTTTTAAGAAATAATTTTATATCTTTTTTTAAAATTCAGTTTTTAAAAAATCAAACTGCACCTAAAGAGTCAGTTTTACAGGTTAGTATACAAAAGCGGCAGTCTGCCAACCCCACCACCTCCATTTTCCACTTTGCAAAAAACAACCAACTCTTTTAGAAAATCCTGTGTTGTTACTTTCTGATTTTTCAGTTTTAGGCGTCTCTTATCTTTAGGTTTGTGACTCTCCACCTCAGTCAATGAAAACTGGGTTCTTGTTCCCATATACACACTTTGCACAAATCACATATGCACACACCCCATGCTCACACATTCTCTTTCTGTCTCTTCTTCTTCTGCCTCTCAATTTATTGTATCGTAGTTCTTATTAAAACTATGATATCATAATCAATGTTTGTATTATCATAATTATGTACATGCTCCTCATAGCTCAATTATGTGGTTTACTATAACTTGTTCAGTACTACCTTTTTGCCTCCTTGCAGTTACTAAGTGTCTGTTGCGGTGATGGCCGTTTACTTGGTTTTTCTATATGTTTCAATATTTCTATATGTTTCAATAATTTACCCTCAAATTCTCATCCCACTATGTACATTTGGAATATAGGGAAGCAAGCAAGGCAGCTGAAATCAAGCTGAGCCTGGGAGCTGACATAGTTAAATCTTTGCCAAATATCTGGAATGTCACTCGATGCATTTGAAGAAAACTTGGGAAAATTAATCCAGTCATTGACTGAGACTGTTCACTTGGGGAGGGGCTGCTGGACTTTGCAACATAAATGCTCGTCTCCGAGATTTCCCTGCTCCTTGCAGTCCTCGGGGTGGCTAGGTTCCTCAGGGTTACCTTCCTACGAGGTGCCAACTCATGCAACAGTGTGTCTTTGTTTGTTTGTGCTGCTATAACAAAATATCTGAGACTGGGTAATTTATAAAGAATATAAATTTATTTCTCACAGTTTTGGAGGCTAGGATTCCAACAGCAAGGCACTGGAAGGCTCGGTGTCTGGTGAGGGGCACAGGCTCCACTCCAGGATGGTACCTTGTCACCGAGTCGAGTCCTTCCAGAGGGGAGGGACACTGTGTCCTCACATGGCAGAAGGTGGAGGGACAAGCTAGCCCAACACCGTGTGAAGCTTCTTTTATAAGTGCTTTAGCCCATTCATGAGGAAGGAGTCTTCATGGCCCAATCGCCTCTTAAAGGCTCCGCCTTTTCATGCTATCACATTGCCAACACCTTGATTTTGGAGGAGCCACATTCAGACCACAGCACAATGGGTTGGGGTTTGCAAGTGTCGGAGAGTGAGGCGGATTTTATAAGCTGGGTTATCTGGCTCATCTGGATCACTGAACTCAAGCCTTCCTCTTTTATGGTTTACTCCTTATTTTGGTGGAGCACATCCTATACTTGTTCCTGGAGAAAAGAACATGGGAGGGAGGCATGGTTTTTGAGATCTTCTTGCATTTCTGAAAATGCACTTTTTTCTACTCTCACACAATAATTGATATTGTAAAGTGTTACAGCATTTTAGATCGAAAGTAAACTTTTCTTCACAATTTGGAAAGTACTGCTCACATTGCTTTTTAGCTTCCAGTGTTGCTGCTGAGAAACCGAACTCTGTTCTGCATGTGAACTTTTGTTGTTGCTGTCAAGCAGTTCTCAAGATCCTTACTTTCTCCCTGGGGTTCTGACAAGTTGTGCTGAGTGCTTTGGGGTGAGTTTGTTTTCATCCACCGCGCCGGCACTGAAGTACCAGGTGGGCCCTTTCACACAGAAACTCACATCCTTCAGGTCAGAGAAAATGGAGTTCTTTTTTTTTTTTTTCCTGTTTCTGGAACTCTTATTAATTGAATGTTAGATCTACTAGACTTGGTTCTAATCTTTTAAGTTTTCTTTCCTATTTTCCAACTTTATCTTATCTTTCTATTGAGTTTTTGTTTTGAATTGTTTCATTTCTGACACTATACTTTTTAATTTCCAAGAGCATTTTTTTCTTTGACCACCATTTTTGTCATTTTAATAAAGCATTCTGTTCTTGTTTTATAGTTATAATTTTTTTTTTTTTTGAGATGGAGTCTTACTCTGTTGCCCTGGGAAGAGTGCAGTGACATCATTGTAGCTCATGGCAACCTCCAACTCCTGGGCTCAAGTGATCCTCCCTCCTCAGCCTCCCAAGTAGCTAGGACTACAGGTGCACACTACCACACCCAGCTAATTTTTCTATTTTTTGTAGAGACGGAGTCTCACTCATGCTTAGTCTGGTCTCAAACTGGCCTCAAGTGATCGTCCTGCCTTGGCCTCCCAAAGTGCTAGGATTACAGGTGTGAGCCACTGCACTGGGCCATAACATCTTTTCTTACGTTTCTCAGTGTTTTTCTGTTTTTGTTTTTAAATTTTCTTCTTCCTACAAAGACTCTCTTTTCTCCAGGTTGTTGTTGTCTATTTTCTATTCTGGCCTGTGTTTTCATATAAGAGACTTTCCTGGCTGGGCGTGGTGGCTCACGCCTGTAATCCTAGCACTCTGGGAGGCCAAGGCGGGAGGATTGCTCAAGGTCAGGAGTTCGAAACCAGCCTGAGCAGGAGCAAGACCCCGTTTCTACTAAATATAGAAAGAAATTAATTGGCCAACTAAAATATATAGAAAAATTAGCTGAGCATGGTGGCGCGTACCTGTAGTCCCAGCTACTCGGGGGGCTGAGGCAGGAGGATTGCTTGAGCCCAGGAGTTTGAGGTTGCTGTGAGCTAGGCTGACGCCACGGCACTCTAGCCCGGGCAACAGAGCGAGACTCTGTCTCAAAAACAAACAAACAAACAAAAAAACTAAGAGACTTTCCTTATATGTGTTATGACTTTTGGTTGTCTGCTTATGTTTAGGACTGGAAGACCATACTACAATGCCCTGAAGTAGAACAGTCTGGTATTGGCACCTGAAGACACAGACAGACCAATGGAACAGAATAGTAAGTCCAGAAATAGACCCAAGAACACATGGAAATTTAGCATATAATAAACATAAAATCAGCCGGGCGTGGTGGCTCACGCCAGTAATCCTAGCACTCTGGGAGGCCGAGATGGGCAGATCGCTCAAGGTCAGGAGTTCGAAACCAGCCTGAGCAAAAGAGAGACCCCGTCTCTACTAAAAATAGAAAGAAATTAATTGGACAACTAAAAATATATATAGAAAAATTAGCCGGACATGTTGGCACATGCCTGTAGTCCCAGCTACTTGAGAGGCTGAGGCAGGAGGATCGCCTGAGCCCAAGAGTTTTAGGTTGCTGTGAGCTAGGCTGATGCCACGGCACTCTAGCCAGGGCAACAGAGTGAGACTCTGTCTCAAAAAAAAATAAAAAATAAAAAAATAAACATAAAATCTCAAATCATTGTGAAAATGGTATTGAGCTACCTGGGTAGCTATTTGGGAAAGGGTAAAACTGAATTCATACCTCACATGATACACAGTCAATTAAACTCCAAATATATGAAAGATCTAAATGAAAAGATGAAACCATACAACTACTAGAAGGAAAAACAGGTGAATTCCTTTGTAACCTGGAAGTAGTGAAACCCAATACAATTATGACTCAAATTCCAAAAGCAAGGAAAGAAAAGGTGGACATGACTATGTAAAAATGAAAATGTTTGCATGGCAAAAACCCAAAAACACTGTAAACAAAGTCAAAAGACAAATGATAAGCTAAAAGAAAATATTTGCTGTAAGATCTCTCTGAACAGATAAAGAGTGATCACCAGGATATTATTTTAAATGAAAAAAAAATAAAATGAAATGCAGACATCCTATATAGCATGCTACCTTTTATGTAAGAAAGATAGGGAAATATATGTATTTGCTTACTTATTTTTGAACAAAGAATTACTGGGAGGATAAACCATACCAGAAACTAAGAGAAATGGTTATGTGTATGTCGCTGAAGAAAACAGAGTAAAGGGAACAGGAATATAAGTGAGACTTCTCCGAGAATACCTTTTCATATAGTTAGGACTTTTAAATCCTATAAAGGTACGTATACAAAAGATAAAATTTTAATCAAAAAGAAAAAAAATAAAATCCTCCAATTTAAAGCAAACTGAAATAAATGAACCTAACTGTGTGTTAAATTGATAACACAATGATACAGAAAAAAAGAATTATTCCAAACGACTTTTGAACATAGAATTCTGACTGTACACTTTTATTAAGATATATTCAAAGAACAAAAAGAACTTCAAAGAAATGTTCAACTTTAAAATTGGTAGAGTTGATACTATTATTTGAAACTATTTTATGTATATTATAGGTTAAAACAAATTACTACATATGTAAGAAAAAAGATATATAAAGAAAAAAAAAAAAAAAGCCAGGCATGGTGGCACACACCTTTAGTCCCAGGTTTTTGGGAGGCTGAGGAGGGAGAATCACTTGAGACCAGGAGTTTGAGACCAGCTGGGTGACATAGGGAGATCCTGTTTCAATTTAAAAAAAAAAATATATATATATATATATATATAGAAAAAAATTCTGTAATTTAAAATTTGAATTAGAAATATCTATAATATATGAAATGATAATTTTTTTCCATATACTTCCTAGCTGTAGTTCACTGGAAGGGCCTACAAGCAAAGATAACCCAACAGCAATGAGGACACTAAGCACACAGATGCTGGCTTCTAAATATCATTCCCCACTAAAACAAACCAGGGCTCCTTGGAGAAATGGCTGAGCCCAGGTCCGGGGCAAACAAAGCACAAAGTAAGCTTACGACATCGAGCTGTACCAGAAATCAAGGAAATGCTCCAAGATTAACAAACAGAACATGTTATAAGACCACAGGAGTTAGCCTGAAGGGATTCCCACTGGCCAAATTAGGAACAGTTTGAGTAATTTATTGTAAAAAGAAAAGAAAAACAATCCCATGAGTCCCTTGTGACAACTAAAAGAAAAACTAAAACCGAATATGCCGTCATTGAGAATATTTCACTACCTCCTTACTCTGTAAATTGGTCAAGGGAGAGAACGAAGCATTTACCCTGCCTCTTTAGGAAGAAATGCAGTTAATCTCCATTGATGAGGGAGCTCTTCTTTACAGAATAATGTCATCTAAAATAGATAGAAGGAATAATAGAATTAGAAAATCCCCATTCTGCAACTTTTCCAATGTAACAAGCAATTCAGGCAAAGATCTTGAACGCATGCTAAATTCATCAGGTTGCCAGATATCTCAGGGTGCCAAAGTATCTCAGGGTGCTAGGGGATCAAATTCTGTTTCTTGCTAATTACAAAGGGAAATAACCTCTTTCCAAGCAGGATGTCTGGTAATAACCACCTTACGGAGTGAAAAAACTTAGCGTCATTAATACTGGGACAAACAGACATTATGTGTCTCCTGATGTGAAGTTCTCACTTCAGCTTTAGAGAATTCTTGCCAGATATACTTTAAACATAATCTGAACATAACTGAGCCTTTAGACCTGGATTCCAGTTTATGGGAAACATAGAAGACAAAGAACCAAGATAAATGACACTGCAAAATCAGACAAATTAAGAATATGGAACACTCTACAAGACAACTGGCTTGGTCTTTCCAAAAAGTTAATGCCATTTTTAAAAAGTAGGAACACTTTTATAGTAGAAATTAAAGAGTATTTAACAAACAACTGCAATGCATGAAACTTAATTGAATATTACTTTAAAAAAATAACAAAACAATAAAAACTTTTTGAAAGGACAAATGAAGAAATTTGAGCAGGGACTGTATATTCAATGATGTTGTAGAATTATTGTTAATTTTCTTAGATATGATAATGGTACCGTAGTTTTGAAGAAGAATGCCATTATTTTTTAGGATATGAAAGCTGAAGTTATTTCGAGGAAAAGTGCAGGTTATCCGCTACTTCCAAATGGTTCAGCATACACATAGAATGCACAAGGGTTGATGACTAAACCTAGGTGATGAGTAGGTGAAACCTAGTGATCATCGTATGTTCTTTCAACTTTTCTCTATTTTTGAAAATTTTCATGGCAAATTAGAAGAAAAAAAGAAGCTGATATGAAGTCTTGAGTCCCTGGGTCAATTTAGCAGGGACCATCTGGACCACAGAACCTCCAAATCAGTTTCTTTAGGTCTATTTTCTTGGGCTAGTCAAATTTCTCAGGGAGAATGTTCTTCCAATCTCCTTCCTAAAGATAAAGTCTAACTGGCCAACATTTTGGATAAGGTTAAAGATAGTAGAGCGAGGAGTCTCAAAATTTAACATATGAAGTTTTTCTTTTTCTTTTCTTTTTTTTTTTTTTTTGAGTACAAGAACCCCAGTCCCCAACAATACCAAGTTTTCTCCAGGACAGAGGCCCACTCTTTTACCCTTTCCAGAGAATAAGCCCCTGGTTTTCTGATGCTGTTGGGGGAAGGAAAGTAACTCAGCTGAGCAGAGTTGAGGAAGACAGCTGCTTCTCAAACAGACTCTTGGCCAATTGCCATATTTTTAGCCCCACTTTTCCAGAAGAATCAGTTGACGTTAATGTCGGCTTTTGGGGGGTTTGGTAGTGTAAATCAGGGAGGCTTTTGGCTTTCTCCACTGTAGCTTCAAAATTCATCTCAGTTGTGCCTGGTTACTACCAACCGACTATCTGGCAGCTTCTCAGCTTCTAACATGATATAGCTTTTCTCTCTTTTTCTATTCTCCTTGTGAGTTTATGCATTTTTTAAAAAGTGCACTTTGATGCCATCTTATTGGGATTTCAGAAAACAGCAGAGGCTAATGCATGCAATCAATCCATTATCCTTTACTAGAAGTCAATCAGATGCTCTTTAGTTTCTTTTCCCCATGTACTAGTTTGAAAGTTATCCATTCTTTCTATTATTTTAATGGGTTATCCTTAAAATTTTAATATTCTTGTCTGACCTAACAAAGTGTAAAGATAATCAATATTCCTATCTTCCTCCTGAATAATGCAAAGACTGCTGAGTGCTTTAACTTTGATCTCTCCCATTTCCGTGTTACTTTGGTCTAATTTTTAGTTCTTCATTATTTTTAACACCTCCTCCAAAATAGTCCCTTCATCAATATACATTTTTGAGCCCCCCCTAGCACGTGGTAAGCACTGGTCTAAGCACTAGAAATATAGCAGTGAATAAGAAAAACTACATATACATATATTTGTTAGGTAGAACTATATGAAGTTGCTGGTATTTGACCAATTTTTAGTAATAACTAAAATAATAGTTCGCCTGAGTATATTTCTTGTTTGACCATTAATTTATCTTTTAGTCTTTTGAAGATACATTGCTGATAAGGCAGTTGTCAGTTTAATCATATACTTCACTTGTAGACAATTAGTCTTTTCTCTTTGGTTGATTTTAAGATATTCATTTTCTTTTTTTTTTTTTTGAGTCAGAGTCTCACTGTGTTCCCCAGACTAGAGTGCCGTGGCGTCAACCTAGCTCACAGCAACCTCAAACTCCTGGGCTCAGGCGATCTTTCTGCCTCAGCCTCCCAAGTAGCTGGGACTATAGGCATGTGCCACCATGCCCGGGTAATATTTTTGTATATATATTTTTAGTTGGTCTTTCTATTTTTAGTAGAGACGGGGTCTCGCTCTTGCTCAGGCTGGTTTCGAACTCCTGACCTTGAGCAATCTACCTGTCTTGGCCTCCCAGAGTGCTAGGATTATAGGCACGAGCCACCACGCCTGGCCTAAGATATTCATTGTCTTTGAAGTTCTGCAGATGCCTCTTGATTTGGATTTGTGTTAATTTATCCTACCAGGACTCAGGATGCTTCCTGTAACTGAAGATTCAGGTCATATCTTTCTTCAATTTTTGAATTTTTTAGCCATCATCATTTGAATATTGCTTCTCCCATAGTCCCTCTAGTCTCTTTGTGGAAATTCTGTGGGGATATATTGGACCTTCCCATTCTGTCCTCCATGTCTCGTAACTTCCACTTCATATCTTTCTTCTTTTAATTAATATTTCTGTGATTCTTTCTAGTGATTTTCTCAGATCTGCTTTCTAGTTTACTAATTCTCTCTCCAACTATAGCTAAATGAATTTTATATGTTAATGACTATTTTTCACTTACAGACATTCTATTTAATTATTTTTCTTTTTGACAAATAAAACTTCTTTCAAAACATACAAAAATGCTTACAAGGGTTACTACTTACTTGCTAGACAATTTTAATGCTGTGTTAAGCACAAATACCTTTCTTTTTGAAGTGTATTTGAGATGCATATTGATTTTTTAAAAAACCAGACCTCCATTAAGGCTTGGCTATAGCAGTACAAACAATGTAGGAAGGACCCACAATGAATAGTTATTATGTTATATCCACGTCCCTGGCATGTTCTGAGATGTAATCCAGGAACACTGAGTAAGACTGCTGCATGGCAGTTTACTCTTGAGTTTTAGAAGACCAGACAGAAGGAGAACAATTTGTAACAAGTTTTACTTACTGTTTGGATGAGGAGTCATGAATGTTCTTTTAAAGAACAGGTCACAAGACAAAGACTGTTAGAAAAGATTCTTGGTGCATATTGAGCATTTATTTGAGAACCATATACTTGTTTAACTCATGTGTTTATGGCAAAGTTTATGCTGCTGCAGAGCACTAAAGAATAAGGAACCTTCTAACCTTCACAAATTCACATTTTAAAATTCTTTTCACTTCACGTCCAGATTGCATCAGCAATTCTTGGATATTAAAAAACAAAAACAAAAAACAAACTAAAGGGGCAACTCTATTCTAAAAATGCAGCTGTCTGCAAACATCATGATACTAAATACTAGAAAACAGTCCAGAAAAGGGAAACATAAATGAGTTCATATGGAAAGAATCTGTTTCCAGTTTTAGATTTGAAAACAAGTTTCTTTTTAAAAGCTCTTTTCTTACCTACAGAAGAAATCAGATAATAAATGTAGATGGAATGACAGACTTATCACTGCTTGGTAACTCCCAGAGTTAAGTTTGATTAAGGCAATGATCATCAACAAATACTAAAATCATTGGGTGAAAAAATAGTGGGGAATAGGATGCTCACATGTCTTCAAAGTATCAACCCACAAATACTTGTCAGTTACTAAAGAACATTGTGCATTTTACCTATGAATAAATCTGGTGGTCACCACTTTAACCAAGTGATCAAACTTAGCAGTGACAAATAGTAGGCAATCTAACATTTTGCGTCTCCAAATATGGTGCAAGAAGAAAGGCCTAATATCACCTGTGAAGTATTTTTGCCAAAAGTGTTTAACCTGAATCTAATTATGAGCAAACAATCAGTCAAATCCAGAATGTGGGACATTTTACAAGACATCTTCCCTGCACTCTTCAAAAAAAGTCAACGTCATGATAAATAAGCAAACATATAGCAGGGTTAGAGAGTATCGCTCTCAATTAAGAAACTAAGGGGCATAATAACCAGATGAAATGTGTTGGATCTTGAATTTAAAAAGAAAAAGAAAAAAGAAGAAAGAAAAAAGCAGCTATAGAAGTATTTTCGGGGAATTGGGAAAATCTGAATATGTAGTATATGTTAAATGATATTAAGGAATTTCATAGGCATAATAATGATATTGTTCTGATGTAAAAGTGTCCTTATTCTTCACAATGTATGAGGAAGTGTTCAGAGTGAAGTGTCATTCTGGATGTAATTATTTCAAATGGTTCCACACACAAAGCACATGATACACACGTATACATATACCTCCAACCAACCCAAACACGTTACATGCTAAAACTATAAGATGCCATCAGATATGGAAGCATGAATGTATCTTGCATTTACCCATTGTATAAATCTAGGTGCAGTCAGAAAAACAGAGGCCACTCCACATATCTCAAGCATGAGGGGCTTTAACGTAGAAAAGTAAAGGTTTGTAGAACTGTTGCAAGGGCTGCAGGAGTGACCATCTCAGCTTGCAGTTCTGAAGGACTGATTCTCAAAAGCTCACCTGTAAGCGGCTACAAATGGGAAATGATCATTTTAACCAATTTTAAGTGTACAGTTCAGTAGCATTAACTACATTCCCACTGTTGTGCAACATCACCACTATGCATCTCCAGAACATTTTCATCTTTCCAAACAGTAACTCTGTACCCAGTAAACAATAACTCCTCATTCTCCACTTCCCCTAGACCATGGAAACTATGATTATACTTTTTGTGTCTACAAATTTGACTACTCAATATGCGTCATACAAGTGGAATCACAAATTTGTCGTTTTGTAACTCGCTTGTTTCACTTACAATAATGTCTTCAAGGTTCAGGCATATGTCAGAATTTCATTTTTTAAGGCTAAACAGTATTCCATTGTATGGATATACCACATTTTGTTTACCCATTCATCTGTTAATGGACATTTGGGTTGTTTTTACCTTTTGGCTATCATGTTGCTATGAACATGGGTGTATAAATATCTGTTCCAGTCCCTGTTTTCTATTCTTTTGGGTATACACCCAGAAGTGAAATTGCTGGATCGTATGGTAATTCTATGTTTACTTTTTTGAGGAGCAGTCATACTGTTTACCATAGTGGCTGCACTATTTTACATTCCCACTAGCAATGCACAAGGGTTCCAACTTCCCTACATCCTCACCAGTGCTTATTTTCTGTTTTTTAATTTTAATTTAAAAAAAATAACAGCTTATCTAATGTGTGTGAAGTGGCTAGAAATGCTTCTTTTAAGAGATAGGAAACCATTGAAAACATGACCTTGGCTGTGCTCAATCTGCTGTAGTGGGAATCTATTAATTTTTTTTTTTCAGACAGACTCTCACTCTGTTGCCCCAGGTAGAGTACAGTGGCATCATTGCAGCTCAGCTCACTGCAATTCAAACTCCTGGGCTCAAGAGATGCTTCTGACTCAGCCTCCCGAGTAGCTGCAACTACAGGTATTGCAAATGATGCCTGGCTGATTTTTCTATTTTTTAGTAGAGATGGGGTCTCACTCTTGCTCAGGCTGGTCTCAAACTCCCGAGCTCAAGTGATCCTCCCGCCTTGGCCTCCCAGAGTGCTAGGATTACAGGCGTGAGTGAGCCACCACACCTGGCCAAGCCATTAATTCTTGAAATCTCACTCTTGAAATCTTGTTTTCTTTGGTGTGACAGTTATAGAATACCTGATCTTTAAAACATTTTTGAGATATAATTCACATGTCATAAAATTCATTACAATGTAATAGTTTTATTATATTCACAGATTTATACAACTATAATATCATCAGATCTAAGTTTAGAACTGTTTTCATCATCCCCAAACTAAATCCCACACCTATTAGCAGTTGTTCCCTATTTCTCCCCAACCACCTCCCATCCCCTGCAGCCCTAGGGAACCTGCAGCCCTAGGGAACCACTAAACTACTTTCTGTCTCTATAGATTTATCTTTTCTGGACATTTCATGTAAACAGAATTATATAATATATGGTCTTTGTGACCGGCTTCTTTTACTTAGCGTAATGTTTTCAGGGTTCATCTGTGTTGTACCATGTATCAGTACTTCATTCCTTTTTATTGCCAAATAATATTCTATTATATGGACATGCCACATTTGTTATCCATTCATACTTGATGGACATTTGGGTTGTTTTCACTCTTTTGACTATTATGAACAATGCTGCGATGAACATTCATGAATAAGTTTTTGTGGGGATGATGTTTTCATTTGTCTTGGGTTTATGACTAGCAGTGGAATTGCTGGGTCATAGGAGAACTCCATATTTAACCACTAATAACTGCCAAACTGTTTTCCAAAGTAACTGCATCATTTTACATTCCCACCAGCAATGTATGAGGGTAGAATCTCTTGAGTTTTAACTGGGCACTGGGCTCATGGCCATTCAAAATAAAGATAACCTTTCCCAGCCTTTCTTACAGGTAATGGGAGTAGTTCTAACCAATGGAGTGGGAGAAGAAGTTAAGATTTTGCCCTTAAAAGAAGAGAGGGTACACTCTCCTTCCCCCTTTCACCATTCCAGCGGCTAGATGGGGACATGGCAGGGAGCTATCTTAGATCATGTGGACAAGGGCAACACATAGGGATGGAAGAGCCTCCAAACCCTGGACAGCTTTGTGGAGCAGTGCTGCCAGACCAGCACACATTTTTATGTGGGAGAAAAAATAAATGACTAACTTGCATAAGCCATCGTTATTCTGTGTCTCTCTCAGACTAGCCAGATTTCTAATTTAAACAATATATTTGCTTTATGTGATTCTTCTCTCTTTTGATGATATTTCTTCTCTGACTGCCCCTCTTTTAGGCGGGAGGTGTTGCTCCAAGCACCAACGAGAATACAGACCCTCTCCCTCCCTCTTGCAAATGGTGCCATCTTGTAGTTCGTTGCTTCCTCCCTGTGGGAAGGAAAGACAAAGTATGGAGAACTTGCATCTGCTCTTAATTGTCCTCCATCAGAAGTGACCCACTTTTTTCCTGCTCCCAGCCTAGTGGCCAGAATGAATCATATGGCCCCAACCTAATTGTAAAGGAGTCTGGGAAATGCAGGGGAGTGCATGGATCTTTGGAGAGCATTCATTTTCTCCACCGAAGCTTTCCTCTGTAGGTCATTTCCTCTCAGATTTCCCATAAATAATGGTGTTTTCTGACCTGAGTTCTTTTCTTTCCTCCTGATACATACTGTCCCTGGGTTATCTCATCCAATTCCGAGTCTTCCACTGCTACTATCATCCAATGACTCCAAAAACTCAGTCTCCAGCCAAGATGTCTCTCCTGAGCTCCAGACATCTATATGCAACGGCCAGAACATCTCCAGTGGAGGGCCTTCGGGTACCAGGCAACACCAGCCTGTGGGTACAAATAATCAAAATCCAAATTTTCAAGACTCTCTACTCCCATATTCTTTCATCTCTTGAAAACACACCCTTCCCAAATACTCTGAGTCTCCCTTCTCCTTTGACAACTGTAGTTTTCTGCCTGAGTTGTAGTTTCTGTTGCTTTTTTATTTTCAAATACATTTTCTCTTAGGCTTCTCAGCCATTATGCAAATAGACCCCAACTGGGCTTGCCCTGTGCCCATGGGAAAAGCAGTTTAGGTTCAAGTTAGGACTCCTGTTAAACTCAACTCTCATTTTCTGTACCAATCTGCTCTTCCAGTAGGCTCCCCCATTGTTGGTGAGAGAAACATTCACCAACACTTAATTACCCAGAAACCTGAATTCCTTCCCCTCCCTCATCCAATCAGTCACCAATCGATATTAATTCTGCTGCCTTAATATCCCTCAGATATTTACTTACCTTTCAACCCTCACCTCCACGCCTTCCTCAGGCCTTCATTACTGGATTAATTACCTGGGTCACCGAAACAGCCTCCCTGCCTTCTGTCTTGCCACCCTCCTGAGTGATCGATCATGTACCCTTCAGTGACTGCTTGCACAAGGCAGCGACATTGGAGCTGTTCAGCAGGGACTACTAGTGTCCCCTCAAATCCATTCTCCTCTTCTTCCTGAGTAATAAAGTCCTTTTGCAGCTGGACATACAGCCACCCGGAATAAAAACTACATTTCCCAGCCTCCTAGTCAGCTAAGTATAGCCACGTGACTGAGCCCTGGCCACTGGGATGTCAGTAAAAGCGGTAAGAGCAATATCTGGGATGTGTCTTTAAAGGGAGGGAACGCATCCTTCTCCTTTTCCTCCTTCCTCTCCCTGGGAGGTGAACTTGATGGCTGGAGCTGGAGCAGCAGGCGCTTGGGTGTGAGCCTCTTTTTGAGGATAATAGTGCAACAAGACGGAAGGAGCCCTGGGTGACTACATTCACATGATAGAGAAAAATAAAATTCCACTTGTTTAAGTTGTTCTCTTTCTCTCTCTCCTTTTTTTTTTTTTTTTTTGGTCACTTGCAGCCAAGCCTAATACAAACTAAGTCTGAAAAAAATGAATAAATGTTTGCCAAGAGATAGGCTATTTCAAGTAGTGGGAATAGCATGTATACACGGCCAGAGTCCTGAAAGAGGTGGCGTGCTTAGGGAATGCCAAGGTTTTGTGTGGCAGGAGATGAGACAGCAAATGAGCTGGGATAAGCCATTGTAGAGGACGAGTTGAACTGGGAGGACCGTGGCAGAGAGACCTGTGGGGGTTATGAACACTATCAAGGTGGGCGATAACTGGGGCTGTGACGGTGGTGGAACTAGAGGAGAGGGGATCCATTCAATATACATTTAGGAGAAAGAATCAGGAGCTTATACATGCATGTGCATAAGTACACTACACAGAGTTGGCATGTCATCAGAGAAGGATCTGGGCTTTTTGGCTTGCCTGCCTCAGAGGCCCTATGCATGGAGTTCAGCTTTTCCCCATGGCGAGAATCCTCCTGTCACTCCAATTCCCTAGGTCCCAAGTCTCTGGCCCAGATGCCTCTTCCCATCTCATCTTTACCCTGCCTCGTGTTCCCTGCTTGCTCCAGGACTATTGCAGGATGTGGGAAGGTCTTTAACCCTATGAATGCTGGCTCCTCCCAGGCTGCCTGAGTAGCCTGTGGTGGAGCTGGGAAGGGCTGCTGAGGTTCTGGTCGGGGCACTGTCCCTATCTGGCCAGCTGGGGCACAGTGCCTCTGGGTAGTTGTGTAAGAGAGGGGCCCTTGGCAGACAAACAGGCTCCTCGCTATTGATGGGCCAGCCAGCAGGTTGGTGAAGGCCATGGGGCTTGGGGAGAACTGGGTGAGGAGTTCAGCCCCATTCCTAGTAAAGCATTCCAGGAAGCCATTCTCTACTAGGAAAGTCTCTTGATACTAAGGCACTCATTAACCCTCTGGGTACCAGGAATCAGGCAGGAGGTGAGCTCTGGGAAGCAGCTGAGGTCAACCTTCTTTGAACTTCCACGTGGTATTTACTCAGAGCAATTGTTGCCAGAGGCCGAGGCCCCTGGAGTATAAAGCAGAATGTCTGCTCTCTGTGTCCATAACGGAGCAGGTGAGCAGCCAGGACAGAGGGAGGGAGATCGGAGACCCAAGGGAAAGGACTGCAGGGGGCCTCAGGAGAGAGCAGGTGGGGCGGGGGGCAACCAAGACATCCTCTTGGAGCACTGGGGCAGAGTTGCTTCTTCCCCCTTGATATGCCTCAGTTTTCCCACCATGAAATGGGAGTCGGGAAGACAGGTGAGCAGGGAAGAGGTGGCAGAGGAGCCTAGGGAGCTGCTCCTGGGGTCTGGGAAAGGTGGTGGTGGGGAGAAGCTTTGCAAAGCTCCCTACTGTGTGACTGAAGTGAGAAAGGAGCAGCCTCCCCCATGTCAGAGGACACGCCTTCCCTCCCAGACTCACCTAGGTCAGTCCTCTTGAGCCCCAACAGCTCTGTGCTCCCGACACCGCACAGAAGGGGCAGGTTGCCCCTGGAGCAGGGCCCCCTGGAGCAAGTTCCCTAGGAGGTGTCCCTGCCTTTTCTTCCTCACCCTAAGTGGGCCTCCATTCTTCCTTCTCAGAGCTGATAATGGCAAGCACGGCTGCAGTCCTCACTTGGGCTCTGGCTCTCCTCTCAGGTGGGTCTCCAATCCTGACTTTAATGTGGGGGTGCGGTGGAGGCTGTACTGAGGGGCCTGTCCACCTGGGGGGAGGAGAATCCAGCCCTTAATCACCCCATCCCTATCCACAGTGCTTTCAGCCACCCAAGCCAGGAAAAGCTTCTGGGACTACTTCAGCCAGAGCAGCAGGGACAAAGGCAGGGTGGAGCACATCCAGCAGCAGAAGCTGGCACGGGACCATGTGTGAGTGGAGAGGGCAAGGGGTGTGGGGGAGGGGAGGAGACAGCCTGGGGGGTGGGGTATGCGCTGCCTCTGAAGCTTCAACCTTCATGGTCCCCACTGGGACACAGGAACAGAGTGGTGCTAGCTCCGCCCCGTTCCCGGCAGTCCAGGGCTCTTCAGCGTCCTCTGCCCACAGCCCCCACTTTGACGTTGCTACAGCTGCTGTCCCCTTGCTCACTGAGGCGCGGGACCTGGGATCAATGGAGAGGAGTCCCACTGGAGCCCCCCTAATGAAAGGATGGTGTGACAGTCTTGGGGCATCTGTGCTTGCTTGGACAGTGTTTAGGTCTGGATTTGCACATGCGATGTGTTTGCACATGCGAGGAGTTAAGGGGGGCCAGGGCATAGCACTAGAGCACTCAACCCTGGGGCCAGCGCCCTGCATCCTTAGTTTCCCCCGAGGATCAGTGCGCGATGTTTCTGGGGCAAAGGAGATGATAGGGGCTGGCGGTCTGATGGCCTGGATGTCTGTCCCCTTCCCCAGGAGCCTGAAAGACAACCTTGAGCAAGACCTCAACAACATGGACAAGTTACTGGAAAAGCTGGGCTCTCTGAGTGGGCAGGGGAGGGAGCCCCCTCCGCTCCTACAGGACCCGGTGGGCATGCGGCAGCAGCTGCAGGAGGAGTTGGAGGAGGTGAGGACGCGCCTGGAGCCCTACATGGCAGAGGCGCACGAGCTGGTGGGCTGGAATTTGGAGGGCTTGCGGCAGCAGCTGAAGCCCTACACGATGGATCTGATGGAGCAGGTGGCCCTGCGCGCACAGGAGCTGCAGGAGCAGTTGCGCTTGGTGGGAGAAGACACCAAGGCCCAGCTGCTGGGGAGTGTAGACGAGGCGCGGGGCTTGCTGCAGGAACTGCAGAGCCGCGTGGTGCACCACACGGGCCGCGTCAAAGAGCTCTTCCACCCGTATGCCGAGCGCCTGGTGAGCGGCATCCAGCACCAAGTGCAGGCGCTGCACCGCAGTGTGGCTCCGCACGCCGGCGCCAGCCCCGCGCGCCTCAGCCGCTGCGTGCAGGAGCTCTCACGCAAACTCACGCTCAAAGCCCAGGCTCTGCACGCGCGCATCCAGCAGAACCTCGACCAGCTGCGCAAAGAGCTCAGTAGCGCCTTTGCCGGCGCCAGCGCAGACGGGGCTGAGGAGGGGGCGGGCCCAGACCCCCAGGTGCTCTCCGATGAGGTGCGTCAGCGACTCCAGGCTTTCCGCCACGACACCTTCGTGCAGATCGCTGCCTTCACTCGTGCCATCGACCAGGAGACTGAGGAGGTCCAGCAGCAGCTAGCACCGCCCCCGCCAGGCCACAGCGCCTTCGCTCCTGAGTTCCAACAAACGGACAGCGGCAAGGCCCTGAGCAAGCTGCAGGCCCGTCTGGACGACCTGTGGGAAGACATCACCTACAACCTTCATGATCAGGGCCACGGCCATGTGGGGAAGCCCTGAGAGTCTACTTGTCCAGGCTCACTTCCCAGCTCCTTGTCTGGAGAGCCCTGGACCAGGGCCTCTTGCATGGCTCAGTCCTTGAAAGTGGCCTGTTAGGTGGATGGTGGAGGGTTCTGCACAGGATAGACGAGGCCACGGAAGGAGCTACTCTCCCCAGTATATCCAGCCTCCTGCGGCTCCCCATCTGGATGCATTACACTCACCAGGCTTTGCAAACCCAGCTTCCTGTGCTCTTTTGGGAATCCTCCTGAGTGGTTCCATTCAGGGGTGAGGGAGTGGGTAGGGAGAGGCACTATATGTGCAGGTAATTACCTGCAAGCTTGTTGGCCACCGTGCTGGAAGCCTGTGCCACTACATTCTGGAGTTTGGCTCCTGTCATTTCTGACTGCTTGGTGGCCACTGCTAGGGCTGGTCCACGAAGAGCACTTGTCTCCCCAGGGCTGCCATGACAGCTTCTATCAGGGGAATAGAAGGGAGAAAAGAGTGAAATATGATGGGGAGAGCATCTGATGGTATGTGTGTATATATCCCTGCTGGCTCTGATGCTGGTGGGTATGTATGGTCAGGGCTGCGATAGGAGAGGACAGAGCCCATATTTCCTTACATAGCTCTGTACTTAAGAATGGGACTGAGCCCTCTAAACTCTAGGGGCTTCTTAAACCTCTGGGGAGCACACTGTGTACCCTCCCCATCTCCAGCCTCTCTCTCCTGACTCCAGGCTGAAGTCTAGACTTCTGGCTCAAATGAAATCGATGCTTATGATGGAAGTTTGTTTGCCTAGAATGACTCTCATTCGGACCATGTCTGAAGCAGTGACCTCACCACTGTCCCCAAAGCACCCTCATCACCCACTCCATTCCCTCGCTGTTCTTTCTTAGTGACCCCTTCCCAGCCCAGGTCTGTCAGAGGAGCTGTGGCTGGGCTCTGCTTCAGGGTACCTGGCTAGACAACAGCTGTCACACCTGGGGTGTGGGCTTGGGTTACAGATCCTCCTTCTGCACCTGCATGGCTCACCAGCCTGCTTACCACAGGATGGTGTGCATGAAATGAATGCTGTTGCTAGAGGAACTGTAGCCCTGGTGGACCTGAGACTCCTGGGGTGGTCTGTCTCCTTTGTTCCTGCTCTTCCACACTTTGAATGGTCTCTCTTTATGACTGACTCTCTTCTTGGGACCCCCAAACTCTCAACCCTCCCCTCCATAAACACACTTATTCAGGGGCACCAAAGTACCTTACAGATTCCCTGGGCACTATGCAGTTGGAAGTGAAAGCCTGGGGGAGAGGAAAGGGTAAACCCACCTCTTTCCGTTTGAACCCTCTTGTCCAGCACTCTTTCCTCCCAGCTCAGCCTGCTGGTCTCAGCACCTCCCCCTCCTTTTGGAAGCATAGACACCACATAAATCTGGGCTCATCACTCCGGCAGGCAGGTGTTCCCTGACACCCTGGGTTTAGACAGAACTGGGTTGTCCCCCGCACAGGGAGAGGAAGTGCTAGAAAGAAAAGTTTACCAAAAAAGAGGTGTTTTTTGTGTTGTTAGGAAACTGGGAAAGGGTGAGTCAGCCAGGGTAGGATGTGGTGAGGATGAGGGGGTGGGGATAAAAATAAGGGCTGTGTATTTGAAGATGGAATTTGGGGAGGTGCTTATGAGGACAGAAATAGGGAGTGGGAAGAACAGAAAGGAAGAGGGATTGAGGGACTCAGAGAGAGGAGGAGGCTGAGCCACCCAGAGAGGGGGACGTAGAATCCAAGCAAAGTCTGGCCCAACAGTGGAATGAAGCAAGCCCAGGTCCAGGTCGCAGCTCCTCGGGCATAGCCTGGGACAAGCCAGGCCTCCTGCCCTCAGGCTCTTGTAGACAGACTCATGGACCAATAGGACCCTGTGCAGTGGAGCTATCGCAAGGGAGCAACAAACTGCCCTGGGTCTGAAAGGACGTCTTGGGGGAAGTGACAGCTGAGTTGAGGTGGGTCTGGCTGGCTTTGGAAGTCCGAGCCACATAATTCCGGGAACCGCGAGTCCTTGTCAGCTGCTGTTCCTCGAGGGCACATAGTTGGCTTCCAAACAGCGCGAGCTGCAGCAGGCGGAAGTGCCGGGGAAAGGGGGTGGGGCCACGAGAGCAGCGGAAGCCGGAAGCCGAGGCCTGAGCTGCGCGTGGCGGTGATGGCGGCCAGCGGGGCCGTGGAGACCGCGCCCCCGGGGGCCACCACCGCCCCCTCGCCCGACCCGGCCCCGTCGCTCGCCCCGGGACACTTGTTCCGGCCCATCAGCGCCGAGGACGAGGAGCAGCAACCCACCGAGATCGAGTCGCTGTGCATGAACTGTTACAACAACGTGAGGCGGGGGCGCGGCCGCGGGCAGCGGGAGAGTAGGGCTTAGGCGGGGAGGGGCCGGGGGTTGGACCCACGGCCAGGTGGGCCCAGTCCCGGACCCGGGAGACCGCAGGACGATTTCATTGATTCTTTAATTCGCTGCTTTCTGTTTCCCAGGGCATAACGCGCCTCCTGCTCACCAAGATCCCCTTCTTCAGAGAAATAATAGTG
>VBSM01001265.1:72247460-72276910 GCA_008086735.1 Cheirogaleus medius | reverse complement strand
CGGCCTCCCAGAGTGCTAGGATTACAGGTGTGAGCCACCACGCCCAGCCAGAGCTTTTTTAAAAATAGCAATGTTAGGGGCCTTCTTAGATGTCTGATAATCGTTGATTGTCTGCTTACAAGTAGAAGACTAAAAACTTGAGTACGGGTGAGTCTTGTTGACAGGGGGCTCATCCTAGGGGTATTTAGATCAGCTATTTTGTTAAGGTAGCCCCCAATTCCAGAATTGTTAGGCCTTTCTTCCTGGGCTGGTCAGATTCTCATCAGTGGCTGTTCCATTTTCTGACCTGAAGGTAAAGGCGTGGCTGGCAGTGTTCTGAGAGCTGTGGGATGAGGGCCGGGGGGTTGTGTATGTCTGTTTCCAATAAGCATACATTCATTTAAGCTTCTTGTTTTTGATTCTTTTTGCTCTACCCTTGACTGGGCCAGTACCCCCTAGCCCATAGCTAGGTGTGATAACTTATCCAGAGAAACAACAACTGTTGGCCATTTGGAGTGGGGGATGAGATTGAGGATGTTGAATGGCTTAAATAGCTTTCAAACAGTCCTTATTTTAGATCCTTTCCATTACACTTCCAGAGGTACCTAATTTCACCAATTCTTAAAACTTTTGGAGATTCTATAATATAAATTGGGTTGGTTCTTGTCTGGCAGACATAGCCCTTTCCTATCAGGAGCTTGTAAAATTTACCTGCTGTATTCTCTTTCTCCTTTAGATCATTGAAGGTAACATGAAGGCCCACTTTATTATGGATGATCCAGCAGGAAACAGTTACTTGCAGGTATCATAGATCTTCCATGATATTTCATGGAGAAGTATTTTCTGATCTTCCTTGAATTTGTATTATTTCCCCAGGAACTGAAAGTCTTGATTCCAAATGGACTGCTTTTTATTAGGGAACTCCTTAGAAAGTAAAGGAGAAAGGGGGGAATGTGGGAGGGGTTTTAATTGTATGTAAAGAAGGGAAAAAAAGGATACTCCTAGACTCCTTTCCTTCTGTAGTCTAGTTCTTATCTCCAGCTCTGGAGTTTTCAATTTGCAAATCGGATTGTAGAATGAGGAGAAATGGTAGGAAAACTGAGAGGCTTTAAGCTGACTGGGCAGGATAGTCTTGTGATTGATGTAACTTTAATATTTATGGAGCACTTATGGGTCAGTCAGAACTATGCTGAGTTCCTTCCATGATTAAGACCATTGCCACACTTTTCATAAGAACATATATATACAAAATTTTTTAGGCAGAGGGTTCCTTGATTCTGCCTGGGGCTGGGCTGTCCTACTCCTGACCCACGTGGGCTCTGTTGCTGCCCACTAATTCAGCATAGCCATGGGGAATTGGAGGCCCTTAGAGAAAAACAACCTCATTAAGTTCATGTGAAAGTGGGACTTGGAAGCTGCCTGCAGGGAGGGGGAATGGCATAATGGCACAGACACTGATTATCTGTCCTTGGCCTTGCAGAATGTGTATGCACCCGAAGATGATCCTGAGATGAAGGTGGAGCGTTATAAGCGCACCTTTGATCAAAACGAGGAGCTAGGGCTCAATGACATGAAGACAGAGGGCTATGAGGCTGGCCTGGCTCCACAGCGGTAGCAGTGGGCGGGTCACGCGTGGGCCAGTCTCCAGTGCTGCCTAAACTGCAGGGTTATTTATTACTATTGGAATAAGGCTGGGAGTGTCCTCCCCTCCAGCCCTTGCTCATGGTGAGGAGGACACCTGGTCTGAGTCAGAGACCTACGCACACTTTTTTAACAGCTGGTGATGCGAGTACAAGCTTATTGTGTTACTTGACCTTATTTTAGAGGTTTTGAATTGCCCTGGGAAGAAACCCAGAAACGGACCATGGGGCATGTCATTATCACATTTTTCCTATCAAGTCTTTACCCTCCCTCCACATAATGCTCTGTCCTCTAAGGTTATAACTCTGAAGTTGGAGAAGGTAGAATAAAGTTACAGCTAGAGTTTGGGAGTTGGTTTTGGGTTTGTAAAATACTGATTTTCAACAGGAGTCTCTTGAGGGGAGAGAGTCCAGCACAAGTGAAGGAGTCATTAAAATGATGGCTTTCAAACAGCACTCTCCTCTGTATTCACTCTGTCCTTTTGTGATGTCATGGTGTTAGAATTCAGCCTCCTAAAGAAAATTTTCTCTAGTATGGCCACTGTAATTTGGGGATCAGAGCTGACATTTCATTCATCCCTTCAACAGATGTTTGCTTGCCTACTTTATGCCAGGCACATCACAGAACAGTGAACAAAATCTCTGCTTTCATGGAATTTAAAGTATAGTGGGGAGCACTGGCAATAAACAAAACAGTATGTCAGGTAGTGACTAGTGTTATGGAGGAGCGTAAAGCAGGCAATGGGGAAAGGTAGTGCTAGGGAAAGTGGGGCCAAGGAAGATCTCACCATGCAGGTGATAGTTTGGCATTAAGATAAAGCTAAGAGGGAGGTATGAGAGTGAGCCATGTGAGTAGCCGGGAGAAGAGATTTCTGAGCAGAGGGAACTGCAAATGCAAAAGCTCCAAGGCTGGTGAATGTTAGAGCCAGTTGGGGTATTTGAGATCAGCTAGTCCAATTCTCAGTTACAAATGGGGAAACATGTTCAATCAGAGAGGGAAGGGGCTCTACAGTTGCATAGGAAGTTAAGGACCAGTGAGCACTCTGCTGCCCAGGGCCCTAAACTCCCCAGCCAGTGCTCTTTGCACAGTGGTCTTCTGCCTCTCATGAACAAAATGGTGAGTTCTGTGGTACACACTGCAGGGCATTTGCTCAGTAGAGATCAGTTAATTGAGATGCTATCACTCACTGTATTGCTTTGTATTGCAAACTTAACTCTGAAGAATTATTTAGAGATGACTTAGCAATCAGATATCTACTCTCACTGCTCTATTAAAACTATTCTCAAAAGTCATCAGTGATTTTCCACTTGGAAAATGTTCTCATTCTCTATTTCTGTCACATTTGATAGTGAACCATTTTTTCTCAACCCTTCTCTTGGCTCTTGTGATACTCTATCCTTGATTTTCCCTTTACTTTGATCATTCCTTATTTGGAATCTCTGCCTCCTCCCTCTTCCTTAAATGTATTTCTAAAAGTTCTGCTTTCAGACATCTATCTCTATTGGATTCTTTGACATCTTACTGGCATGTGGGACTGACTCCCATACCTCTAATATCTCCCATATCTCTAATTTCTGTAAGTGACGGCAAATAAGGTATTTTAAGAATTTGGAGACTCAGATTGGCAAATAATTCAAACTATAAAGGTACAACACTTTAATAGACTTCTCATGTCCAAGTATTCTATCCTAAGAGATTGTCTATAGATGTGTTTCCAACTGACTTGGGAATCTGAGTTTACCAGGCAACCTTCTAATTTACCATCTGGTTTCCTGAATGGACAGTGCATGGGGCAGTGCACTCTGTGAAGGTGAACCCCAGTGTCAGGTTCATTTTTCCATTGTGAAGGAAAAAAATGGCACTCTGGTTTATTACTGAGTCTCTTGTGTGTTTGGTTGGGGTGAGGCAATCTCCCAGACTCCAATCAGTTACTGGGAAGTGATAACCTGAGTTTCTGAACCTGTGAAGAGTAAAGGCCTGGTGCCAGACTGGGATAACCCAGCTAAGGTACTTCCTCCTGCCCTTCCAGGGCTTGGCATTCTTCACTTTCATACCATTCTCTTAAAGTATTTCTCAACTCCATTCTCACTTCATAAAGCTAGTTAACTTTGTTTTGCTCCACAGCCCCTAGTGTGTGGTACATGATTAATAAAATCTGTTATAAGATAGCCTTCTGCAGATGCTTATGAATCTTCTGTCTTAGATCAAGCCTTGTTAGGGCAGTGAAGGTAGCATATGTAAGTAACAGGGTATGGGAAGGGTCCTGTTGCTAGGCCAGGGGAGGTGAGGCTGTTAAAGTGCCAGCCCAAGAATGTGCAGATTCAGTTCAAAGCCATGAGAATAAAATTTAAGCGGAAAGTTTTATGATTGTGTTAAAAAAGAATAGTGCTTTGTTTGTGAGGGCATGCCTCCTATTTCATAGTTCAAGCATGTTACATACAGCCACGTTTAGTCATTAGACCTGTGAACATACGGATGGGAATGGCATGTGCGTCTGAGCAGTGATGAGTGAGTGGAGGATGTGAGGTTAGCGTTGGGAATAAGCACAAAGGGCAGCTGACTTGGCTAATTGAAAGCCTTAATGATGGTAATGCTTTCGTTGTTACATTGGCAGTGTATTTCCTTCTTTGTATACCTGTGGTTATGTGGCTGTTGCACTGCAGGGAATGGTGCCTCTGCTTAAATTTAGGGCAGTGGTGTTTAAGGCTTTATTCTTGTAAAAATTTGTACACACTCCTTTTTAAGGAAAATGACAGTGTTTTCATATGTTCCAAGAAAAGAGTGCTTATCCTGCGTGTTCACCTGAGTTTTAGTATTGGCACCTCCAATGCTTCAGTTTTTCTAGCCTGTAAAATGGGGATAATAAGGGCATTTACTTTGTAGAGTTTTTGTGAGGACTAAGTTAATTGTGAAGTGCTTTTATAGGTACTTTCTTATAATCCTTACAACAATTCTGAAGTGTCTCTGTTTCTGCTTTAAATATTAATAATTTCTGGGAAAAAGTAGATATAAATAAGCAAAATGATCCCCATTTTACACGTGAGGAAATAGTCTCAGAGAGGTTGGTAACTTGCAGAAGGTAGCAGAGCTTCTAAGAGGCAGGCTTCAATCTTAGGCCAGTCTGACTCTGGAACCTGAGCTCTTGAATATTTTGAGCTTGAATCCATAATTACTGTTTTTGTTTCATTAGATGGCATCTGGTCCTGCTAAACTGCCCTGTGAGGTAGGGTTGAGACATGTTGGGTCTTGTTAGGCTAAGGGACTGGGTAGGATGGGGAGTGGTGGAACTGAAGACGACGAATGGGTGAGAGATAGGTTGATGGGGGCCGAGAGGGCTATACTGGCAATATTCACTAGAGCAGAAATGGAAAACTTTCTGAATGCTTGCTGACACGGGGGTGGGTGGGTGGGTGGGGGTGGTGCTGGGCTGTGCGGTGCAGTTTGAGATACACCCAATGGGACTAGAAGCCAAGGCAGAGTTGTATGTGGGGTACCTTTGAGGCCCTCCAGCTGGTGAAGCCCTGTCCTCTCAGTCTAGTGTCCCCTTCTCACAAGCCCTTGGAGACCCAGCCTGCTTTTCTTTCTGGACCTGTGCTGCAAAACATTCACTATAGCTCAGTGATTAAAAATTCATGCTTCAAGGCAGTGATCTCCAAGCCTGTTTTGTATTATATGAGTAAAGAATTGTTTGAACATGTATCCCAAGATACATATATTTATAAAGTATAACTGTGCCTACTTGACTACTACTTTAAAACAGTGACAAAAAAATGTAACATGATGAAATGAAAATATAAGATCTAGTACCCCACTTTGCTAGCCTTTGCTCCCAAGAGTCATGTTCTGGCTGTGTGAAGTCAAGCAATGTTATTAACCTCTCCAAGCTTCTGTCTTCTCATCTGGAAAATACGATAATAAAACTATGTCTTCTCATCTGGAAAATACGATAATAAAACTGTCTGGGAATTGTGAGGGTCAAATGAGATGATTTATGTAAAGCTCTTCACACCTCTCCAAAACCTGAACATTAGAATTCATTCTCTCTAGTTTCCCTCTTTTGCTATGCTGGAAATAGATCTAGGTTCTTTTCACTGTAAAGACTTTACACGGTTTCCTTCAAGTGTTAACTAGGGGCTACCAATAATATCAAACGTGGGAAAGTTACATAGGTTTTGGAAACCACATTTTTCATTGTAATTATGTTGGGTTTGGAGTTCCTGACTTCCTCTCTTGAATGGTACCTGGAAGCCTCTTAGAGCAAATCCGCGCCCCCAAGGTACCTATGCTATAAAAATAACACAGTACAGATAATTATGTGCCAAGCACTTCTAAGCACTTTACACAGTAATTATTTCAGCCTTCGTAACCATTCTGAGTCAGGTGCCATTATTATCCCCATTTGGTTAAGTAACTTGCTCCAGGTCGTGCTGCTAGTAAGTTAGGGAACCAGTATTCAAACTCAGGTACGCTGCAACTCCACAGCCTGCGTTCTTAACTACACTCGCGAAGCTGCTGGGGCCGGCACCTTGTTTGGGTCTGGTTGTAGCCTCCTGGCCAGAACAGCGCGTGCTGCAGTCTGTTGGATGAATGGATGGATGGACGAAAAGAAGAAACGTGGTTGCGTCGTCACAGGGATGTGGAGTCGGCCCCGGAGGTGCATAAGTTCCTTGTTAGACTGCAAGCGCTTCGTGGGGCCTCACCCGTCACTCTGGGCGGGTCGAAGTACAGTCGTCACTTCCGGTTCCGGCTCCACCTCCTCAAACAGCTGCCGTCCGCTTCGCGTTCGAGCATTTTGTCCCCAGCGCCGAGCCGTCTTCCCGCCCCCGCCGCTGCCATGGCGGCAGCTCCGCCGCTCTCCAAGGCCGAGTATCTGAAGCGTTACTTGTCCGGAGCAGATGCCGGCGTCGACGGGGGCTCTGAGTCCAGTCGCAAGCGTCGTAAAAAGCGGCCGAAGTCTGGCGGGGCCGGTGGCAAGGGGTGAGTTGGTACTGGCGGGGGCGGGCCTGGGGCGGCTCGTCACCCTCACCCTTGCCGACTCCGCCCTCCGCTGCCTGGCCCTTCCTTCTCTCCTGGCCCGCCGGCCTCTCTCTGACTGCTCCACCGCCCCTGCCCAAGCCCAGCGCCTGGCTCACACCGCTTCAAGCCCGGCTTGCTGCTGCTGCTGCTGCTGCTGCCCCGCTTACACCTCGCGCCAACGTGCAGTAGCTTCCACGTATTAAAGCCAGGCTGTAACTTTCTTCACTCTTTTCCCGCCTTTGTAACCTTCCGTCTTTTCCCGTAGAGAATGATGGGGCTGATTCAAAGCCTCTGTGCTTGGATTTTTAGGGCCCAGAACCTGCCTGTGGGAGTCCCCCAGTCCTGAAGACTCTGGTCCTGAATCACAGACGTTTGATCACGTCCTGTGATTCTTAATAATAGTACTACTAACAAGAACAACTAACATTTATACAGTTCTTGTCATTTATACAGTTCTTGCCAGACATCATTATAAGAACTTTAAACATGTGAATTTATTTAAGCCTCACAACACTACCATGAAGTAGGTATTCTTATTATCTCTATTTTTCAAATGAGAAAACTTCGTGGCCCAGTGTAGTGGGTTGAATAGTGCCTCCTCCTCGTAAATTTTTGTCCACTCACCCAGAATCTCAGAATGTGACATTATTTGAAAATAGGGTCTTTGGAGATGTAATCAATTAAGATGAGATCATACTTGATTAAGGTGGGTGCCAAATCAAATGTCTTTTTAAGGAGAGGGAAATTTGGACACAGGGACAGTAACAGAGGGAAAATGACCATGTTTAGCTGTATGTTGAGTTTGGACTGAATTTATGCTGCCAAAAGCCAAGGTACACCCGGGGCTACTAGAAGTTGGAAGAGGTAAGAAAAGATTCTTCCCTAGAGATTTTCCAGGGAGTATGACCTTGCAGACACCTTGATATCAGACCTCCAGCTTCCAGAACTGGGAGAGAATTTCTGTTGTGTTTTAGACAGGATCTCCCTCTGTCTCCCAGGCTGGAGTGTGGTGGTGCCATCATAGCTCACTGTAGCCACTAACTCTTGGGCTCAAGTGGCTCCTGCCTCAGCCTCCTAAGTAGCTAGAACTATAGGCACATGCCACCATGCCTGGCTAATTTTTAAATTTTTTTGTAGTTTTGTAGAGACGAGGTCTCACTATGTTGCCCAGGCTGGTCTGGAACTTCTGGCCTTACACGATCCTCCCTCCCCTTGGCCTTCCTAAGTGCTGGGATAGTAGGCATGAGCCACAGTGCCCTGCTAAATTTCTGTTGTTTTCAGCCACCCCATTTGTGTTGCTTTGTAGCAGCCCCAGGACACTAAGATACCCAGTGAAGTCACATAGTTCCAAAGAGCTAGTCTGTTTTCTTTCTTTGGTTCTGGCCTTCTGTTTTTCTGCCTCTGTGACTTGAGAGAGTCCTTTGGAGGCTTGCCATGTGGTGACAATAGCTTGAACGTAGGAGCAACACCGATCAGAGTTTGAATCCTAGCCGTGCCACTTTATAGGATGTGTTTCCTTGGGCAAGATAGTTCATCTCTTTGAGCTTCAGTTTTCTTATCTTTCAAATGAGAGTAATACTGAATAATACTGTTTATATTAAATGGTAGTTGTTGTGATTAGAGATGTTACATTAAGTGTCCCTTCCTTTTTGAATAACTGTTCATGTCTTGGCAGTCAAGACATGAACAACTATAGTTCAACTATAGGGCTCAACTATAGTTCATCCATGTAACAAACATTTATTGAATACTTTCTATGCCAGTTACTGCAGGGTGTTGAGGATGCCTCTGTGAAGAAAAAGGGCATAGTTCCTGTTCTTGTGGGGCTTATAGTTTAATGGGGATACAGGATTTAAACAACTGATTATATGTGCTCGCTTCGGCAGCACATATATTAAACAACTGATTATACAACTAATTGATTTATTCCTTTATGATAAATGCAATGAAAGTATTCCAAGAGTGTGTAAGAGGGGTTCTCAGACTTGGGTGGGTGTGGGGTGGTAAGGGAATGGAGGGAAGCAGTCAAAAAAGGTATGCCCAAGGAATTTATATTTATGGTAGGGCCTAAAGAATGAGAAGAATAAGTCAGGCCACCGGAAGGGACTATGTATATGAAAACTGATATGGTAAGGAATTTGGCTTATTTCTAGGCACCAAAGGGTGACCTGTGAAGTAGTCAACTGAGAAGGCAGCTGTACAAGATGAAGTTGGCCATGTAGGCAAAGACTGCACCATGTAGGATCTTTTAGGATTTTGAGCTTTATCTTAAAACCAATACATAAGTGTTCTTAGGCTGATATCCCAGAAATATCCTAGAAATGAGTGTTTCTATCTGATCTTTTTGTTGTTTCCATTTAGGATGCGGATTGTGGATGATGATGTGAGTTGGACATCTATCTCCACCAGTAAACCAGAAAAGGAGGAAGAGGAAGATGATGGGGATTTGCCTGTGGTGTGTATCTTTGGGGCTGTCAGGATTTTGAAATGAAGCAATCTTCTCAATCTCTCCTCCTAGTGTAGGGTAGATTTGTAGGGGGGCAATTGAGGGCAGAAAAGTATTGACAGTTTTCAAAGAGCTGTTTAAAGTAGTGTTCTTTGATGATGCGTATACACTGACTTCTCTGTTTATGGAGGGCCCCGTCAACCTAGAAAAGGGAACTGATCACAGAGAGAGGCAGGACTCCTCAACATCAGTAATAGAGCCACGATTCAAATTAGCTATAGTTCAGTTTGTTGGAAGCTACCTTAAAAGCCATGTTCAGGTTCAGTTATAGGGAACTTTTTATTTGCTCCTTTATTCATTGATTTAACTAAGCTTTCAAATTATATACTTTTGCCTAAGTACTGGAGCTATAGAACATAGTGTCTGTATTTTAGAGGTTATAACCTAGAATGAAAGATTGAATTTCAACAATGCAATAAATGTTGGAGATGTATTTCACATATATACCAAGTATCATTAGAGCACAGGGAAGGTAGCACACTTTGTATTCTATTGGGAGATGTTGTGAAAGATGTAAATATCTTATATTAATTCTCAGTAAAATTCTTAAATAGATTATTTAAAAGACGGTTTGCTAGTAATTAGAAGGCAAATAATAGAGATCTTAGGAGCCAGTTTGTCTGAACAAATCACTCAAACTTAATAATTTTTTTTATTTTATAAAAGAAATACATGTTTGTGATAGAATATTTGGGAATTATAAGAAAGTTTAAAGTTTTAAAAAGTGTATAATAACTACTTATACTGTGACCATTAAGAGGTAACAGCTGCTAACATTTGGATCATATCTCTTCAGTTTTTTTCTCTTTATAGATTATATATACTTATATTTATTTAATTTTTTGAATATAATTGGGGTCATACTGTACATGTGGTTTTGCAGCCTGTTCTTTCACTTAATATTTTATGAATGCCTTAGTAAGACCTTCAAATAGTTTTTGAGGATATGATTTTTAATGGTTACATATTAGTTCAATATATATATATTTATTTAACCTGTCCTATTATTGGACCCATAGGTTGTTTCCAGTTTTAAAATATCATAAATAATTGTGCATAAATCATTATAGGAATCTGTTTATTTCTTTATTCCCACGAAATTAATAGATAGAGGGTATGGTCCTTCTGAGTTATATTCCCATATTGCTTTCCAAAAAGTGCTACCAATTTATACTTCCAGTAGAGGTGATGAGAATGCCAGTTTGCCCACTTCATCAGTATTAAGCATTATTAACAAAACAAAACCAACAACAAACTTATGCCAGTTTGGCAGGTGAGCAAGTTTGTTTGAATACTATTGAAATGAATAATTTTTCATGTATTTATTGGTATTTGTATTTTGTGAATTTCCTGTTTCTTTGTCCATTTTTTAGAAAATTGGATTTGATTTATTTGGTATTTATACAAGAACATATCTGTTTTATATGTTCTAGGTATATTTTATCATTTTCCTTTTCATCTTATTTATAATAGTTTTGACATTTAAAAGCTTTAATTTGCCGGGGCACGGTGGCTCATGCCTATAATCCTAGCACTCTGGTCGGCTGAGGCGGAAGGATCACTTGAGGTCAGGAGTTCTAGACCAGCCTGAGCAAGAGTGAGACCCATCCCTACTAAAAATAGAAAAAATTAGCCAGGTGTGGTAGTGGTGCGCCTGTAGTCCCAGCTACTTAGGAGGCTGCTAAGGAGGATCGCTTGAGTCCAGGAGTTTGATGTTGCCATGAGCTAGGCTGATGCCACGGCACTCTAGCCCAGGCAACAGAGTTAGACTCTGTCTCAAAAAAAAAAAAAAAAAGTTT
Organism: Cheirogaleus medius; assembly: GCA_008086735.1. Classification (NCBI taxonomy): domain Eukaryota; kingdom Metazoa; phylum Chordata; class Mammalia; order Primates; family Cheirogaleidae; genus Cheirogaleus; species Cheirogaleus medius. Next base: position 72,265,969 of record VBSM01001265.1, on the reverse strand, counting down.
TAATTTTTTTGTAGTTTTCTTTATAATATTGTCTTTTGCTTTTATGATGGCCCAAAACCTAAGCAAAGGAGGCTTTAGCCCCACTGCTCTCTGCACTGGTTAAAACAGGTCTTGATTCTTGAATTAATTTTTGTTACTGCAAGATTACCACCACCACCAATAATAATGGCAAAATAATTATGACTATGGTAGCAGTGACAACACAGGAATAACTAGAGATAAAATTTTTTTTTTTTAGAGATAAAATTTATTGAGCATTTACCACGTACCAAGCACTGCTAAGTTTATGTGAATTATTTCATTCAATCCTTATAGCAATCCTTTGAATCCTGCTTTTACAAATGAGGAAATTGAGACTTAGAATAATTTGCCAAAGGTTACACAAATGCTAAGTGGCAGAGCTAGGGATTTAGATCTCAGTTTATCTTGCTTGAAAGCCAGGGCTTTTAATGCCCAGTGAGAAATCTCAAAACTAGGTTATATGAGGAATGGTGGTAGGATTTTTAGGAGAAGTACAGGGAAATTATGACCTGGATTTTAATTCCATTTCTGCCATTTGCTAGCTTGTAGCATTGAGAAAGTTAATTAACTTCTTTGAGTCATAGTTCAGTGGTCTGGAGTCTTTCTTTGAAGGGTTATTGTGAGGATTGAATTAGATAATATGAAAAAATAACAAAACACAGTGCCTTGCGCATATTTGCTACTGTGTAACTAGAGTTTATTATGCCAGCCATCTTTCAAAGTCTGTGGTGTGGAAACGTGCTCAGTTGCATCAGAGATCAGAACTAGGATCAATGCAAAGAAGTTATAGGAAGGTAAATATTGGTTCAATGAAACTGTTATAATACTTTTCTAACACTTTTCAAAAATGCAATAGATTGCTTTGTATGATAATGAGTTCCCTTTCAGGGAGGGATTGGGTGAGTGATCATTTATCAGGGGTACCTCAGAGAAGATTTCTATTTGTTTGGGAGTTTGGGGAATATGAAGTGTGGTTTTATCCTTAAAGATGCTATGATTCTATGTACATCTTAGTGGCTTCCTTTCGTTGGATTCAAAAACTATCATTGTGACTAGCTATAACAAGAAAGATTTCATAGGATCCCAAAGTCCTTGATTAACGATAGGCACGACCACGACTGGAGGCAGCCTATGTTTTCATTCAATGTAAAAATTAAAATGTAAATGGAATTTAGGTTTTAGCTTACATGTGGCAGTTGTGTTCCTGGAAAGTTAATAGAAAGGTTTGTAATGAAAGAAATTAACCTTTAGAGGGAAATTAATTAGAGAAGGATCTACAATTAAACCAGTACAGTGACAATCAGATGTTTATGGAGCAAACATAACTGAGGATCACTACATGTTTCTTGATGACTGTTTTGTATGTGTGTGCACCATTATAGTAGGAATAGAAATGGTCATAGCTTCAGGTTCTTGAGATAACAGTGCTCCTTCACTGGATCCTGTGGATTTCCTCAACATAGGAAGTCCTTACTCCTACAGGTGGCCGAGTTTGTGGATGAGCGGCCGGAAGAGGTAAAGCAGATGGAGGCCTTTCGTTCCAGTGCTAAATGGAAGCTTCTGGGAGGTGAGTTCCATCAATAGATAAATCTAAATTTCCCGGTAATAGGGAAGGCCTTTTTTCCTTTCCTATACTTTTCTTTTAGAGGAATGCATAGTTTGTTTTAGTGTGCCATTGAGCCTGAAAAATAGAGTGGCAAAAAGAATTCAGGACTTCTTCAGAGGTAGTGAGGAACTTAGAGACCATGTATCTCTCTTATGTTTTGGTATTAGAATTAGTGAGGTCAGAGACTCATTTGGAGGCCTTTCAGCACCTACTCCTCTCTGATGCAGAATAGGAGAGCACTTGGTATATAGGCAAGACTTTGGGAGGAGTTTACAAGAAACAGAAAAACAGAATTTGCAGACTTGAGCTACTTCTTATCCTTCAGAATGAGGTGACTACTATATAGGTCAAGGACCAATATTTTTTGTCCTTTTTATTTGTGTTAGCAAATTTCTCTGTTCTTCTCTTAAATATTAGTATTTTACAGTGCATTGTCCTCCACTTGCCCACTTTAGACTCTTCCTAGGCTAATAGTTTTATTTTCTTTTTTAAAAAAAAACTGTTGAGCCCTTGAGAATTGGATAAAAGATATTTGTCACAACTGTTTGAGCAGAGACTAGTCTTATTTGCCATGGTATTTCCCCCACCTAGCACAAGGAGGTACCTTTAATAAATATTTGTTGAATTGCTAGTAGGCATTTGATTCTTGCAGCCTGCTGCTCTTTGGTAAATCATCACTTGAGTCTTAGCAGTCATTCCCCCTTTTTCAGTAACTTGGTAGGTAGGTCTACTTGCTAAGGGACATAGACCAGTGAGTCACAGTCCTGGTTCCAGCAGTCATTCAGGCTCTACATGGCCAGAAAGTGTGCCGTTTTTTCACCCCCTTTATTTATTCTTTCATAAACAAGGATCTTCTTCTTTTTTTTTTTTTTTTCCTTTTTTAGAGATAGGGTCTCCCTCTGTCACCCAGGCTGGAGTACAGTGATGTGATCATAGCCCACTATAACCTTGAACTCCTGGGCTCAAGCAATCCTCCTGTCTCAGCCTCCTAAGTAGCTGGGACTACAGGTGGACAACACCATGCCTGGCTAATTTTTTTAATTTTTTGTAGAAGTGGGTCTTGCTCTGTTGCCCAGGCTAGTCTCGGACTCCTGGCCTCAAGTGATCTTCCTGTCTTGGCCTCCCAAAGTGCTGGGATTACAGGCATGCGTCACTGTGCTTGGCTGGATCTTCCTTCTTGTTAGCTGTCTAGCTCTAGTTTACCCCTCATGCTTGTTCCTTTTTCACACATGGAGGATGAAAGAATTCGCTCCTAAATAGGATTTGTCTCTGTTGTAATAGTTTGTGCCATTAGGTTAATTATCCTCCAATTCTGACTAGAAAAAAATATGTAACAAAACTGACAGCTATAGATTAGTAATCACCATTGCTTCAGTCAATTTTCAGTACATTATTATTTAGCTTTATGAATGAAAACTTTATTTTCAGGATTACTTTTTCAGAATTCTTTTCAGTCTTATCCATTATTTTCTGTCTTTTCCTCTAGTTGTGTTTCCCTTTTCTTATTTATTTCAGAATATTATGGAGGTACAAACAGTTTGGTTATAAGTAATGCCTTTGTCTCACCCAATCCAGGGCTAGAGGCGTGCCCTTCCCCCATACAGTGTGCTCTGTCTTTATTCGTTGTGGGTTTACCCACCCCCACCCCCCACCTGACCGACACCCAATGAATATTACTACCATGAGAGCACCTTAGTGTTGATCAGTTAGTACCAATTTGATGGCGAGTACATATGGTGCTTATTTTTCCATTCTTGTGATATCTCACTTTGAAGGATGGGCTCAAGCTCTGTCCAGGATAATATAAGAGGTGCTAGATCACAATTGTTTTTTGTAGCTGAATAGCAGTCCATAGTATACATATACCACATTTCATTAATCCACTCATGTGTTGATGGGCACTTGGGTTGTTTCCACATCTTTGCAGTTGTGAGTTGTGTTGCCATAAACATTTGAGGGTAGATGTCTTTATTATAGAATATCTTTTTTTCCTTTGGGTAGATGCCTAGTAGTGGGATTGCTGGATCAAATGGTATTTCTATTTTTAGCTCTTTGAGGTATCTCCAAATTATTTTCTGCAACAGTTTTACTAATTTGCAGTCTCAGCAGCAGTGTAAGTGTTCCTATCCCTCCACATCCATGCCAGTATTTGTTGTTTGGGGACTTTTTGATAAAGGCCATTGTCACTGGAGTTAGGTGATGTCTCATTGTGGTTTTGATTTATGTTTGCTAGCCATTATTCTGTCTTTCTTTTGATGTTTCCCTTTTCAATAATTCTTTTTCCAAAGAGAATCTTCTGGTCTCCATATCTGTATGTCTAGGAAGTCTCCCTCTCTCTCTCAGAAGTCTCTCTCTCTCTCACACACACACTCACACACACACACACACAATCTTTTTTCTTCTGCCTCATTCTCACTGCCTCATCCCAATATGTTATTGGAAATATTCTCACTAATCTCTGACCCTTACTTCCTTTTAGAAATGTCATGGGATTTATCAACCTCATGGATTAGGTTTGCTGTTGGGTCCTTCACAGACATCAGTACTTTTATCTGTGGGGTGGCTTCTAATCAGAAAGGCTTATCCCCTAAAAGGAAGGAGTTGATTTAGTTTAATCCATCCATTTGACAAATATGCATTGGGTCCTACCCAGATTTTGTTTGTTTTTGGGCTGTGGAGCTCATTGACAAGAAATAGAGGGAGAGGAGGAAATGGATTTTAGAAATGTCTCAGTTGCTATGAATATTTCATTTTCTTATGCCTCGGAAAATTGAAGGTCTCAAACTACCTATTTTTTCCTCAACTGTGTATTTTTATTTTAAAGATTTACATATTTTAAATATTGCACATGGATCTGGAGTCAAACAAATCTGGATTTAGATGTTTACTCCTTCACCACTTATTAGGAGTATGACTTTGGCAAATTACTTAATCTTTCTGAGCATCAGTTTCCTTATCTTTATTATGGAGATAATATTTGTCTCCTAGACTTGTGAGAATTAAATGAGATAATGTGTATAAAGCTTTTGCACATAGTAGGTGATCAGTAAATGCTTGATCCTTCTTTTTTTGTGATGTATTTTTTTCCCCTCTAACAAGGAGAACAATGACATGGATTAAATATAAATAGTTACCAACATTTCATTGTGATGTGCACAGATTTAGTTAGCTTGCCTTTTGAAAGAAGAATGAGTACAAACTATAAATTATCTAGGTTAAATATTAGTAGGAGCCACTGACTGGGAACTCTGCACAAATGAGGTTTTAGAAAGAATATTGGATTGGGAGTTAGAAGACTTGGGTTCTAGCCTATCTCTTCTTCTAAGCAGCTGTGACCTTAGGTAAGGAATCACTCAGCTCCTCAGAGCCTCTCTTTTCGTGTTGTAAAACAAGGATACCTGCCCTGCTTATCTTAAAGGGTATGATATGAAAAATGTATTTAAAATGCTTTGCAGACTTATTACTTGGTAGGCAAATAAGAGGGGTTGTTCTTAAGATATTCATCAGTTCTTGTTTGCTGTCCCTAAACAAGAGAGCTGTGCAGACCTTTAAGCCTTTCTGGGTAGTTCTCAGATGTGTGCTGCTGGGGCATCTTTTGAAAATTTGAGTGTGAGGGGTGGACAGAGCATTTATGGGAATCTGACTCTTTGCTATTTGTGTTTAGGCCACAATGAAGATCTGTCCTCACATAGGCATTTTCATCATGATTCCCCAGATCCATCTCCTCCCAGGAGAGCCCGTCACGATACCTCAGATCCATCTCCTCCCAGGAGGGCCCGTCACGATACCCCAGATCCATCTTCTCCCAGGAGGGCCCGTCACGATACCCCGGATCCGTCTCCTCCCAGGAGGGCCCGTCACGATACCCCGGATCCGTCTCCTCCCAGGAGGGCCCGTCACGATACCCCGGATCCATCTCCTCCCAGGAGGGCCCGTCACGATACCCCGGATCCATCTCCTCCCAGGCGGACCCGTCACGATACCCTGGATCCGTCTCCTCCTAGGAGGGCCCGTTACGATACCCCGGATCCATCTCCTCCCAGGCGGGCCCGTCATGATACCCCGGATCCGTCTCCTCCTAGGAGGGCCCGTCATGATTCTCCAGATCCTTCTCCCACCAGGAAGCCTCATCGTAATTCTACAGCTATATCTCCTAGGAGAGTTTATCGTGACTCACCAGATCCATCTCCTCTTAGGAGAGCCCATCACAATTCCTCAGATATCTCTTCCCCTAGAAGGGCCCGCCACAGCTCCCCTGACACATCTCAACCTAGGAGGACTCTTGACTCCTCGGACACATGGCAACTCAGGAGGGCCCGTCATGACTCCCCTGATTTGGCTCCTGATGTCACTCATTCACTGCCCAGAACCAAAAGTAGTAAAGCCCCAGAAAGAGCCTCTAGCAAGCCTTCTGCACATCAGAAGAGACCACTGCCAAAGAATAGCAAACATGAGTGTGACTGGGACCTCTCTCCTCCACGAAAAAAGCAAACAAAATCCCATTTTGGAGGTAAGAAGCAGCTTGATTCTAAAGGTGAGCATATGACTATCCCTGAGAGGGACCTGTTCCCTGGGAGCTTTCTTTTGGATCTTTACTTGGCTTTATTAGGTGTGAGAATAGAGTTTCTTTGGAAAAGTTTTGAAAAGTGAGAGGCTGGACTCAGTACTATTAAAAATTTCAGTGACAGGGAGGTAAGTTTGTATATATCCTTTTATTTACTCTCCCCATCTCATGCAAAAGTACAACATGTTTGTTGCAGAAGCTTCAGAATGTACAGAAATGTATAAAGAAGCAGAAAAAATGTGACACAGATTTGCAGAGGCAATCAGTGTTGTAGCCAGTGTCCTTTCAGTTTTTTTGGTAGGCATTTTTGATGTAATTGAGCCTTGGCTATGCAGAACATACATATTGTACATGTAATGTTGCCTGTTCTTTTTACTTAACATAATCTTCCTCATGCCATAAAACAACTGTATGTTAATATAATTGTTAGTGGTGGTCCATTACGTAAACTTACCTAACCATTTCCCTAATGTTGCATGTTTTTGGTTATTTCTAAGTTTTTGCTTTTATAGTTCTGTGATGGACATCCTTGTATACTATTGTCCCTATTTTGGGTTATTTCTTTATCTACTTCTAGATAGATTTCCTGGAAATTGAGTTACTTCTAGATAGGTTTCCTAGAAAACTAGGAAGTTGATTTCCTGGTCAGAAGATGTGAATGTTTTTAAGACTGTTGATACATACTGCTTTTTGGGAGGTGATTTGTGATGCTTATACACACACGCATCTAGAACTTAGACCTGTGTGGTGAGATTTTTTACTCCATCTTTTGTTCCTAGGTACTATTTTAATTTGTAAATTAAAATGCTTTGTTATTCTTTAGTCTGAGAACATCAGGATATGTTCTAGGAATTTCTGACTTTTGCCACACCACAAGTTGTTTTGCCCATTGTGGGGTAGGATATAGTTGATATGTGTGTTGAGATCTCACATACTGGTTACAGTTGCTAGTCACTTGGGAATAGAACCCCATATTCTACCTGTTGGTCATAAAAGTTGTCCTTGACTTTGCTCTTTTCCCATGTCATCCATGTTTGTGTTTAGGTTAATGATAGTTCTTCACAGAAAGACTAAATAAATACTGTGCACTAGTTTGGTAAAGTCTTTTTTTAGATTTTTTCCAAGGGGATTAGAGAAGTTATTCTTTAATTTCTAGGCTCTTCTCCCAGCCATAGAAAATTTCATAAAAGTTCTTCAGCTAGGAGACAACAGAGTCACACATTGGATTTTTCCTACTCAGGTGATGGCCAGCAAGCCTCTGATTCAGATCTTTCTCCTCCACGGCATAAACGAAGTCCAGGGTATCAGGCTTCTGATTCAGATCTGTCACTTCCACGGAATAGGCCTAGACACCGGAGCTCTGATTCTGACCTGTCTCCACCAAGGAGGAAACAGAGGACCAAATCTTCTGATTCTGATCTGTCTCCACCTCGAAGGAGTCAGCCTCCTGGAAAGAAGGTAAGGATTTTCAGGAGTCATATTCTTCTTTTATAGTGGCTCTTCTCTTCTAGCTTTGTACAAGTCCCAGAGAATCAAGCCAGAGAAGAAGGACATAGCTCTTGGAAATGTAGTAAATCTTAGTTAAAAGAACTTTTAGAACTCTTTCTTTCTCTCTGAAGGCAGAGCTGGCTGTAACCCAGCCCAGATGGACTTATAAATACCAGATTTCCCAGGTAGCTTCTGCCTTTAAAACCTTATAGTTCTGTAAATCTCAGTTTAATAGATCCAGAAAAACTTCCTATTTTCTTATAAATAAACTGAAGCTATAGTTTGCAGAGTGGATTTAGGAGCACAAATCTTATATTAAATGGATTACATATTCAAATCCCATTTCTGCCTCTTAATTTTATCTGTGAGATTTGGGCAAGATACTTAATATCTCTAAAACTCAGCTTCTTTGTTTGTAAAATGTGAGTAATAGTAGTACCTACTTCATAAGGTTATTGTGAGAATTAAATGAGTTAGTGTAAGTAAAACTCTTACCACAGTGCCTGGGACAAAATAAAGCATTTAGTGTTAGTGATTTATTATTATAAATTGGACTACAGGTGTCTGTATCCAGAGCTTAAAGAGAAATACTTAAAATATAAAAACTACTTTTAGAAATTGTATTTTCTGGGAAGTCACTGTTTTGTTTTGTTTTATTTTATTTTATTTTATTTTATTTTTTTGAGACAGAGTCTTACTTTGTAGCCCAGGCTAGAGTGAGTGCCGTGGCGTCAGCCTAGCTCACAGCAACCTCAAGCTCCTGGGCTCAAGCAATCCTTCTGCCTCAGCCTCCCAAGTAGCTGGGACTACAGGCATGCACCACCATGCCCGGCTAATTTTTTCTATATATATTTTTAGTTGGCCAATTAATTTCTTTCTATTTTTAGTAGAGACGGGGTCTCGCTCTTGGTCAGGCTGGTTTCGAACTTCTGACCTTGAGCTATCCACCCGCCTCGGCCTCCCAGAGTGCTAGGATTACAGGCGTGAGCCACCGCGCCCAGCCACTGTTTTGTTTTAAATCTGTAATAAAGCTTGATGAATTAGCCATAAAAAAATTCCACATGAACCCTGAGTTATAAAGAACACTAGTAGTAGTAAAGGAATCTCATTTGTGAATTTGTTAAGAAAGAGAATGATGGAGCCTTGGTGTGCGTTTTACTCTCCAAGGCAGACTTCTCAGGTACATCTTCTCTGTAGAAGACTCTGAGAAGACTGGTTCTGGCAGGGTAGACCAGGAGCCTGTTCTAACCCAGGAAGTGAGATTTCTCTCTTTGGAGGAACAAAGTGAAGTTCTCTTTCAACTGGAACCCTTGACATTTTTATGTATCTGTTTAGACCATGGACAATTTAAGATTAATCAAATTTAGTTGCTCAAGGATATCAGGATATATATACTGTGTACTTCATTTGTGAGTTGGTTTGCCGTCTTGGTACAAAGTGGATATTAGTAAAAAATTTTTGTTTGGTTATATATTCTGTTGTTATCTTGAAATATATCCACAATTTAAGTATCTTAGGTTTGCTTGAGTTTGTACTTTAAATGGAATATTTTATCAGTGCAGGTCTCTTAGAGCTTGATACTAGCTTTTGATCAGATGACCTGTGAGTGAGTCTTCTTGTGTGCAGTTTGTGTACTGAAAAGTCAGAAATACAAATGCTTAGCTGTCCTTTTGACATATGGTTGGTTTGTGTTTCTGCTTACTCTTAAACTTATGGTACTATTAAGTTTTCCATGAAATTAGATTTTCTTTTATATTTTGTGAATCCTGTGGTAAATAATGAGAATATAAAGCCAGAGTTTTTGGTTTGGTTATTGCTGGTCATCAGACAAAAATGCAACTAACTATACCCATGGAGCCTACTGCTGCATTATCTCATTAATGTTGGATGCTCCCTTTTCCATTGCATAGGCTGCACATATGTATTCTGGGGCTAAGACTGGGTTGGTGTTAACTGACATACAGCGAGAGCAGCAGGAGCTCAAGAAACAGGACCAAGAAACTGTGGCACTTGAAGGTAAAAATATGAAAGTTCAGAGACCAATCTAGGCTATGTAGGCTTTTATTTCTTTTCTAATGTAGCTTATTGTACCTAATATTTTAAACTTTTGATTGCTATCAGATTTTAGTTCTGGTTTTACATATTATTTTAACTTCTCAGTGGGTCCAAGTCATTCTTTCCTTCTTGAAAAATGTCATTTCTCAGACCCAGCACCAGTATGCACCTAAATGTTGGTAGGAACTTGTGATCTGGCTGCAAAAGTTCTGATATCTAGCATCAGAAGACTAAAAGGTTGATTTTATCAGTTAGAATATTGTTTCTTATTTTGATACCTGATATTTATCTTAAAAAGTGTAATTTCCTTTTGCAGCTGAATTCCAATATGCTGAAACTGTATTTCGAGATAAGTCTGGTCGTAAGAGGAATTTGAAACTGGAACGTTTAGAGCAAAGGAGGAAAGCAGAGAAGGACTCAGAGAGAGATGAACTGTATGCCCAGTGGGGAAAAGGGTAAGGGAACCACTGAAAGGGAAAACAAAATGGCAGTGACTGGAGCAAATAATTTCTTTGCTCTTCTGACCATTAGTTCATTGTTCTGCCTTCAAAGCTGTTACTAGGAATGGGAAATTTGTGTGTCGAATCTCCTTCCTAGTGTGATGATGTATCCCACACTGCCAGTGGGTGTTCTAGGAATTTTACCCTGTTTAATATTTGGCCTAGGCTACTAGAATGAGGAGGTTCTCCAAATTTAGCAATGTGGTCCATCTCAGTGTAGGTGTGGAAATGTCAAACAGGATAGCAGATACTCTTGGTTCTTTTTTGCCCAGGCTTGCCCAGAGCCGGCAACAGCAACAAAATGTAGAGGATGCAATGAAGGAGATGCAAAAGCCTCTGGCCCGCTATATTGATGACGAAGATCTGGATCGGATGTTAAGAGAACAAGAAAGAGAGGGAGACCCCATGGCCAACTTCATCAAGAAGAATAAGGCCAAGGAGAACAAGAATAAGAAAGGTGGGATTTTTGGGATTCATCAGAGTTGGAAGTGACTTATGTGAAGAGGGAAAATCATTAGGGTGCTGATAACAGCTATGTGCAAAGAAGCCTTTCTCATAAAGTTTTAAATTCATTTTATTTGTGAGTTAGATTCAACTCAATTTTTCTGAATAGAAATGTTTTCCCCATTGCCATCAGCTCTGAATTAAATTATGTACATAATAACTTCTTTTTTCTCTCTCTCATTAGTGAGACCTCGCTACAGTGGTCCAGCACCTCCTCCCAACAGATTTAATATCTGGCCTGGATATCGCTGGGATGGAGTGGACAGGTAAGCCTGAGTGTTCCCTACATTTCTGTTTTCTCTTCCACCAGACTCTAACCTTCCCTAACCATTCTTAAATCATTCTACGCTCTTCCTCATTCTGTGTTCTAATCACAAGGTGAAAAATATGCACTTAGCTTGCTTCTATTTGTGAGGTCCACGGATCCTATTTTCCATGCTTGGAACACTCCTCCTTCTGTTTCTTTATCAAAATACTTCCTAAAGCTCTGGACAAACTACTTAGGTGGTTCGGATTGGACATCTTTGTTTCAGACATTGGTCACTTTTAATGTTATTTTCTTAGGTTTGAAGAGGATGAGTGATGAGTTGTGGTCTGAAGCCTCCTATATGTTGTGTCTTTGAGTCACTCGTAATGTCTCACAGATCCTTGTCACCTGCTAGCATCTGTCCATTTACCAGCATCTGTACCCACATACTCTAAATTCCTGTATGTTATGATGAATGAACTATATTTGCTCCTATCCAAATTCAGTCCCTCTGCTTACATTTTAGACCCCCATCTCCTCTTGCCTACTAAAGGACATTTTCTAATATCTAGCACAATGATTCTGAAACTTTTTAATCTCAGAACTCCTTTATACTCTTAAAAATTATTGAGAACTCCACAAAGCTTTTCTTTTTTTTTTGAGACAGAGTCTCACTCTGTTGCCCGGGCTAGAGTGCCGTGGCGTCAGCCTCCCGAATAGCTGGGACCACAAGCATGCGCCACCATGCCTGGCTAATTTTTTATTTATTTATATATATATATATATATATTTATTTTTTTTTTAATTTTTTTTTTTTTCAGTTGTCCAGCTAATTTCTTTCTATTTTTTTTAGTAGAGACTGGGTCTTGCTCTTGCTCAGGCTGGTCTCGAACTCCTGAGCTCAAACGATCCTCCTGCCCTGGCCTTCCAGAGTGCTAGGATTACAGGCATAAGCCACCACGCTTGGCCTCAAAAAGCTTTTCTTTGTGTGGATTATATCTATTGATATTTACCATATTAGAAATCAAAACTGAAATGTTTAAAAAGTATGTATTAATTCATTCTTAAAATAATAAAGCCATTTCATATTAACATAGTTACCATATGTTTTTATGAAAAATAACTATTTTCTAAATGAAAAAGTAGAAGAATGGCATTGATTTACATTTTTGCAAATCTCCGTAATGTCTGGCTTGATAGTAGGTAGCTTGATTCTACATTTGTCTGTTGTGATATGTTGTTTAGCTGAAGTATAGGAAGAAAATTCAGCCTCACACATAGGTAATTAGAAAAGGAAGGCTTTTATATTTTTTGACATTACACAAAAACTCAGCAAGTGCTAGTTTCTTAAAGGTTAGTTACGTGGTATCTTGAAATCAGATCAAAGAACTTTCCATACTGTTATATTAAAACCCATTGATCTTTTTGTACTCTGAGTGGCTCTTTTACCCATGCATGATTTTATAACACCATGCATTGGTCATTTGTAAAATATTGATTTGCTAGGTGTTTCATATACCTCCAAATGTTGACATATTTTCACTACACAATATCAAAAAAATCAATTTTGTTAACAGCACCTCTGATCTTATCACAGAAGTCTTTAAATAATGGAAAGCTAAAGAGTGCATGGTGACACATACGGCTTTTTAAAATTTTAATTGACACTTGAAATCTTGCATTTTATCATTGGCAACAAATATTGTCAGTTGTTTTCCCTCAAGTAAAGCTCTGTATGTACAATAGCTTTTTAAAATAGATTCCATCAGATTTTGTACCTGGAGGATCATTCCATCTTTGAACGTAGGCAGGTGTACATCTTCCTTTCCAGTCTGGGTGCATTTTGTTTCTTTTTCTTGCCCTGTTGCATTAGCTACCACTTCCAGTGCAGATGTTGAATAGAAGTAGTAAGAGCAGACATCTTTGTCTTGTTCGTAATCTTAGAAGGAAAATATTTAGTCTTTTACCATTAAATGTGTTTCTACAGATGGGGTGGGTGTGGAGCTTAGGTAGTGATGCAAGCAAGTGGCTGTAAATACAGGTGAAGCTAGCTTGCCAGCCGCTCACCTCCTGCTGTGAGGCAGGTTCATAAGTTTCATGGAAGATAATTTTTCCATGGGTGGGGTGTTGTGGGATGGGAGCTCAGGCGATGATGCGGCCCTGTTCCTAACAGGCCATGGACCAGTTGGTTACTGCCGCTTTATCAGGTTGAGAAAGTTCCCTTCTATTCCTAGTTTGCTGAGAATTGTTTTTCATGAATGTATGTTGGATTTTGTTCAGAAGATTTTCTAATTCTCCTTTTGATTTATTCTTTGATCCATGGGTTATTTAGGAATGCATTGTTTAATTCCAAATATCTGGATTTTTCTAGGTGTCTTACTGCTGTTGACTTCTGATTTAATTCCCTTGTGGTCAGAGGATATACTCTAAAATATTCTGATCTTTTGACATTTATTAAGATGTGTTTTATGGCCCAGTATCTGGTTTACCTTGTGAATGTTCTATTTGTACTAGAAGAGAATGTATATTCTCTAGTTATTTGGGGTAATGTTTTATAAATGTCAATTGGGTCAAGATGGTTAATAGTGTTTAGATCACCTGTATCTTGGGTTTTTTTTTTTTTATTTGTTTTTTCTGTCAATTACTGTTAATTGTGGATTTTTTGTTTCAGCTGGTTGATTGTTTTTCAACTATAAAATTTCCATTCAATAGCTTATATTTCTCTGCTGAGATTTTCCATCTGTTTATTTATTATGAGACATTTCCTTCTCTCAAGAATATCTATAGTGTATAATTGGTATTTTGAAGTCCTATCTTCTAATTGCATCATTTGGTTCACCAAAGGATTGGTTTCTATTGACAGCTTTTACTTGAATATGTATCATATTTTCCTGTTTATTTACAAGTATGGTCATTTTTTCATTAGTAGACATTATAAATGAGATATTGTAGAGACTTTAGATTCTCTTATACTGTATTCCTCTTAAGTATGTTGGCTTTTATTCTAACAGACAGTTAACATGGCTGTGTTTGAACTTCAGACTGTCTCCTTTGAAGTGGATAGCAGCTAAAATCTCTGCTCAGTTCCTTCTGTTTCTAGCTGCTACTTTTTCTTTGAGTCTGATGTGGTTTTCTCTGCACATATATAGTTCAACAGTTAGCCAAGGATTTGAGTGGAGTTTGTTGTAGATTTTGGGGTTCATCCTTATTACAGTTCCCTCCCTTGCAAGATTTCTCCCCTAATTTTCTAGTTACTCTGTCTACTTTGCACTGACACCTTACGCCAGTAAGCCTGTGGCTTTCTGCTTTCCTGAGCTGTGCAGATTGGGAAGTTGTCCTCTGGCAAAAAGACTCAAATCTCTTTTCACACATAGACACCCATCCAGTTTATGCCTGCTTTTGGTCGCTCTCCCATGCCTTCAAATACTTTCAAATACTTGCATTTCTGATCTTGTTCAGGTCTTTTATAATTGCTACTTGAGAGTAGGTTAGTCTGCTCTTGTTATTGTGCCATGACTGGAATCCACCTCCCATCTTATATGGGCCTACAGCATTGTCTTCTGTCCCTCAGGGTGCCATCAAAATCCAGAACTCTCGTTCCACATATTGGCCCATGTCATTAGTATGGCTGTGGTTTCAGGCTAGTTTACTTCATTGGTTTGCAGCTCAATGTATATAGGCTCTTTGGTAGTAGAAGAATTTTTCACAATACTAATTTGCCATATAGCCAAAAGTAGGTATTTTATAGCCACAACCCTACAGATGTTCCCTGCTACACTGAGTCTTTTTGGGGTTTTTTTGGCTAGCAGGGGGCGCCCAAAACTTAGAACTCTGCTTGACCTAGTGTTTTACTGCTCTTTAATTTGTCATCTTTCCCAGTCGCTTTTCTCCACTTTTTCTTGTTTTATCCTAGATTTCTGCTTTTATTTTCCTTTGTCATCCTTGCTTTCTTTCTGTTATTTATTCTTTTATCACCTTTTCTATTAATAGTTATGTCTCTTTCTGGATCATTGCAAGGGCATATTTCCAGAACAGATCTATAGTATGTTATAATCAGAAAAACCCATAAGATCAATTTATCTAACCCCCATTATTTAAAAGAGAGACTGAAGTCCAATAAATAAGCAGTTTGCCTAGAGTCATGCAGCTCACCTGATAAAACTGGAATTAGAACCCTGGGTTCCTGATTCTCTAGTCCAAAGTCTCTCCACTGTGAATTTTCCTGTAATTTGTTTTATGATTCTGCTTAGGATTTGGTTTGTTATTTGTATCTCTTTTATCTGCATTATCATATTAGTGTTCATTCTCATAAGTATTAAATACTTATTCCCCAGGGCAAAAAACAGTGGTTTCTTGGTGCTCTGGGATACCATTCATGTCTCCAAGGTTGGAAATGTTGCTGTTTATAATAAGCTTTCCTTCTTCCCTCTGTCACATCACTTATCTAAAGCCCTCTGTCACCTCACTTATCCCTTAGGGAAAGCCTTAGCATACATGTTATAACTTTAAGTAGTTATGTATTGGGTACCAGCAATTCCACAATTAGTATGAGACAGTCCCTGAGCCTAGGAGTTCACTTTCTATCTGGAGGAGAAGACAGACAAGTAATTTCAATGTTATTAGGTTGGTGCAAAAGTAATTGAGTTTTTGGACCACGAATTTTAAATCATTATAAGTAGGCTCAAACACATCTTTATTCATCAAAATAGGAACCATTGCAGTCAACACATTTTTGCCAATGAGAAATAAGTTTGTTTATTATTCCTGTAGTGTAAAAATATGTGCTTCGAGATTCGACGAACTCTTGGAAAGCATTTTCTTCATCCTGCTGGTTGTGGAAGCATTTTCCCTGCAAAATGTTGTTGAGATGCTTGAAGAAGTGGTAGTCAGTTGGCAAGAGGTCAGGTGAATATGGCAGATGAGGCAAAACTTCGTAGCCCAATTTGTTCAACTTTTGAAACGTTGGTTGTATGACTGGGTCAGGCGTTGCTGTGGAGAAGATTTGGGCCCTTTCTGTTGACCAGTGCCAGCTGCAGGTGTTGTGGTTTTCGGTGCATCTCATCAATTTGCAAAGCATACTTCTCAGATGTAACGGTCTCGCCGGGATTCAGAAGGGTGTAGTGGATCAGACTAGTAGCAGACAGTGACCATGACTTTTTTTCGGTGCAAGTTTGGCTTTGGGAAGTGCTTTGGAGTTTCTTATTGGTCCAACCACTGAGCTAGTCGACGCTGGTTGTCATATGAAATCCACTTTTCATCACACGTCGCAATCCGATTGAGAAATCATTCATTGTTTTTGCGTAGAAGAAGAGAAGACACTTCAAAACAATGATTTTTTTGATTTTCGGTCAGCTCATGAGGCAGCCATTTATCACTTTTCCAGTTTGCTTCAAATGTGGAACCAACCATAGAATGGTCAACGTTGAATTCTTCGGCAACTTCTCCATTAGTTGTAAGAGGATCAGCTTCAATGATTGCTCTTAATTGGTCATTGTCAACTTCCAATGGCTGGCCACTGTGTTCCTTATCTTCAAGGCTCTCATCTCCTTTGCAAAACTTCTTGAACCACCACTGCACTGTATAGTTTGTTAGCAGTTCCTGTGCCAAATGCATTGTTAATGTTGCGAGTTGTCTCCGCTGCTTTATGAACTTGTATAAGAAAATCTCTCGCATTTGTTTTTTGTTTGACATCATTTCCATAGTCTAAAATAAATATAACGTAAACAGCAAGTAATAAGTCATTAGCAAAAAAGCATAGAGTGAGAAATGCGCATCAAAATGTTGTATAGCATAACCACATTTAAGAATGTATTCCAATATCAAACGGCAAATTTCAACAATGCTAAAACCACAATTACCTTTGCACCAACCTAATACTTGGTTAGTGTTACTATAGAGGATTTTCAAGGCATTCTGGGAGCACAAAGGAAGAGTAAATTCAACCTTAGGAGGATGTAGTGAGGGAATGCTTCCTAGATGTCAGTAACCAACCAAGGTAAAAAGGAAGTGTGTTAAAGGAAGAGTAAGCTGAGTAAGGTCCCCATTCTGTTTCCATGATAGCCCAGACATAGTTCTACTATAGTTTATGCTCTTATTTTAATTATTTGTTTAAATGTCTATCTTCCCAACTCATCTGCTATGTCATTCTCATTTTCATATAGTACCTATCACCGTGCCTAGTATATGAGAATTCAATACATGTTTGCTAATGAATGGATAAAGTATAAGATGTGGACATCAGCTGAGAGTGAGCTGGGTCTTTAGAGAGTGGTAAAGATTTGAAATAGTTTTTGAAGAATGGGAGAAGCCTTTGCACAAGGACTAAGAAAAAGATGAATTATATATTTTGTCCTTTTGGTTCTATTGCTTGTGCCTTAAATATTTTCATATAACTGCCTTATGTTCCTCACTACTCATTATATTGTGAACTGTTCTCTTTCTTTTAAAATAAATGTCAAGTTCAAGTTTCTGTCTGAATAATGTATCTCTTTTGGTTATAGATCCAATGGTTTTGAACAAAAGCGCTTTGCCAGACTTGCCAGCAAGAAGGCAGTGGAGGAACTTGCCTACAAATGGAGTGTTGAAGATATGTAACTTTTCTGAGGCTGTGGGAATGTCTATGGGTTGTGTTAGTGGGCAAAGGACAGCAAGACATCCAGAAATATCAGTTGTCTATGCTAACAATCAGGGCCCACACAAACAGGCAACTTCTTGAATGCCAGTTTTGGCCACAGAAAAATATTCGAGACCTGATCTTTGGACTGAGGTACCTGTACTTCTCAGGTATGACAACACTGGCTGTTGCTGGCTTTCAGAGGAAGCATTGATTTCTCAGTGTCCCAGGGTTTCTTCTTAATTAGGGGTTTTCTTTTTCATTTTTAAATAAACATACATTTATTTTTTTAAAATTATATTCTCAACTGGGTATTCTGTTTTGGGGAAGAATACAAGCTTATATTGAATCCTTGGGGATCTTGGGGGGGTGATAGTTGGATTTTTCATTAATTTAGAATGCAATGTGAACAAAAACTTTCTTAGTGATAAATCCTTCCTCTGAGAAAACAAGAATTATCACTAAACCAGACTCAGGAATAGAAACATGGATATTTGGAGATGTGGTGTATGATAAAGGTCGGGTCACAAATTAGTGAGGGAGATGGAAAATAGTGCTCAGAAAAATTGGCTTAAATGGACAGAAATAAAGTTGGATCCTCATACCATATAAAACAAAAACAAACCCCAAAGCAATTAAAGACCTAAATGAAAGGTAACATGATAAAGCTAGTAGGAACAAATGATAAACGTCTTTGTGACCTTGGAGTGAAGATAGATTTCTTAAATAAGATCGCAAAGTACAATCCATAAGATAGTTTTGACTACTTCATGTGATGCTTCATGGTAGTAATATTCTCCAGGGATTAGGGGATTGGGGGGTGATAAACTCATAACTAATGGATGTGGTAAGCATTGTAGAGGGGAAGGGCATGCCTCTAATCCTCCCTTGGATGAGGCAAAGACATAAAA
>VBSM01001265.1:72235450-72247382 GCA_008086735.1 Cheirogaleus medius | reverse complement strand
AAAAAAAAAAAAAAAAAAAAAAAAAAAATTCAGCGAAGCATCCCATAGTCAAAGCTAAAGGTGGGTATAGATTAGGGGGAAATATTTGCAATGTCTAAAACTGACAAGAGATTACATATATAAGGGGTTGAATATAGAAAGAGCTCCTGCAAATCAGGAAGAAAAAGACAACATCAAATAAAAATATGTGAAGAATTTGAGTAGGTAAAATCAAAAGAGAAGACCAGAATGGCTACTAAATGTATTATTTCACTAGTAATTAGAGAAATGCAAATTAAAACACTGAGCTTCTACTTTACGTCTATTAGTTTGGCAAAAATAAGCAAGAACCTGAACTTTCATAGGGAATCAAGCAAGACTCATGGAAAATTTCAGCTGGTGCATCCATTCTGGAGAACAAATGAATGAAACTTATTGAAATTAAGTAATGTCTATGATACAATGTTGCATAATTTTTCAGAGTGTGGCTCTGGAGCTATACTGCCTGAATTTGAATCCCAGCAATGTTATTTGCTAGCTGTGTGTCTTTGGTAAGCCACTTCTCTGTGCCTTAGTTTCTTCATCTGTGTAATGGAGATAATAGTATCAACCTTATAGGTGATTTTTGTTTGTTTGTTTTTGAGACAGTCTTGCTCTGTCTCCTTGGCTAGAATGCAGTGGCATCATCATAGCTCAATGGCTCAATGCAACCTCAGACTCCTGGGCTCAAGCAATCCTCTTAGCTTAGCCTCCTGTGTAGCTAGGACTACAGGTGTGTGCCACCACACCCAGCTACGTTTTTTCTATTTTTTATAGAGATGAGCTCTCGCTCTTGCTCAGGCTGGTCTTGAACTCCTGACCTCAAGAGATCCTCCCACCTTGGTCTCCCAGAGTGCTAGGATTACAGGTGTGAGCCACTGCGCCTGGCCACCTCATAGGTTTATTGTAAGCTTAGAACAATGCCTGGCACACAGTGTCATAAAATTACTAGCTATTATTATTATCATTGTCATCATTATCATTAAGTGTGGTAGCCAGCTTCCAAGATGGCCCCCAATAATCTTTGCTGTCTGGTATTTAAGCCCTTGTGTAGTCACCTCCCACAATGAATATGGCTGACCTGTGTAACCAATAGGATGTACTGGAAGCGTATGACTTCTGAAGCTATGTCATAAAAGATATTGAAGCATCTGCCTTGTACTATCTTGGATCCTTGCTCTAGAGAAAGCCAGCTTCTATGTCATGAGAACACTCAAGTTGCCAACCATGTGAGTGAACCACCTTGGAAGTGGATCCTCCAGCTGTCTTTAAGCCTTCAGGTTTCTGCATTCCTGATCGACAACTTGACTATGGCTTCATGAGAGATCCTGAGCCAGAACACCCAGCTCCAAGTCCTTGACCCAAAGAAGCTGTGAGATAATAGAAGTTTAATATGTTTTTAAAAACTGCTTTGTTGAGATAATTTATGTATTACATAATTCACCCATTTAAAGTGTATGATTCAGTGGTTTTTAATATATCATAGAGTTGTATAACTATCACCACAATTAATTTTAAAACATTTTCATCACCTTGTGGATACAAGAAACCTTGAACCCATTAGCAGTCACCCCCCACTTTCCCCCAGCTCCCCCAGCCTTAGGCAACCACTAATCGCTTTTTGTCTCTATAGATTTGACTATTTTGGACTTTCATATGATATGTGAATGGGACCATCAGACAGCATGTGGCCTTTTGTGTTTGGCTTCTGTAGCTTCGGATAATGTTTTCAAGGTTTATCCATTGTTGTAACATGTATTAGTACTTCATTCCTTTTTATGGCTGAATAATATTCCTTTGTGTGGATTTACCACATTTTATTTATCCATGCATCATTTGAAGGGTATTTGAGTTGTTTCTACTTTTTGGCTGCTATGAATAATGTTACTGTGAACAATTCGTGGATAAGGTTGTGTGTGGATGTATGCTTTCATTTTTCTTGGATATATATTAATACCTAGGAGTGGAATTGCTGGGTCATATGTAACTCCATGTTTAACTTTTTGAGGAACTGCCAAACTTCTTTCAAAGAAATGTAATTTCTCCACATCCTTGCCAACACTTCTTATTGTCTTTTTGATTATAGCCATCCTAGTGGGTGTGAGGTGGTATATCTCATTATAGTTTTGATTCGCATTTTCCCAATGGCTAATGATATTGAGCATCTTTATATATGTTTTAGAGAAATGTTTATTCAAATCTTTTGCCTATTTTTCATTTGGGTTACTTGTCATATATATATATATATATATATGTATATATATATCATGTATATTTACACACACACACTCTTATATAAAGAGTTCTTTATATATCTTGATTACAAGTTCCTTACCAGATAAGTGATTTGCAAATATTTTCTCTCATTCTGTGAGTTGTTATTGTTTTAAGCTGCTAAGACATTTAGGATAGGTAATTTGCATTTAGGGTAGTTGTTATACAGCAACAGATAACTAATATATTAAATATGTACATACATGACAGTAGTTCCACTCCTGGTTATATCCTTCAGAGAAACTTGCGCAAATCCTCAAGGCGTTACATATAAGGATGTTTATCTGTATATAGTTTGGATAGCAAGAAGTTGGAAGCACCTTTCCATCACTAAGGGAATTGATAAGCAAAATGTGGTGTATGCATATGATGGAATATTATTTTAAAAGCAGTCAGATGTTGGCTGTTAGGACCTTAGCTAGCAACATGGTAGACTCCAGGTGAAGAAAGAAAAAAACAATGAGATTTACAGCAAAAATCAGCTAAGTAAATTACATATAAAACAACATTTTTTAAGGAGGATGATATATACCTTTATTAATAGAATAGAGTCTGGGAGGGAATGGCATGGGACTAGAATGGAGAAGGAAGGGAAGAAGGGAAACAAAAGAGGGGTGCATGGATGTGTGGATGAAAGTGATATTGTGCTATGAACTAAGGCCTGTGATCAACTCAGTTCTATGCACCGAAGGCCCTAAGTGCAGCTCCAGAAGCAAGGTCTTACTCTGAGGGTATTGACATTTAGTACCTGTGTTAGTTAGGGTAGGTTAAACTGGTACAGCAGACTCCAAATAGAAGTTTTTTTCCTCTCTGCTTACTCAATGTCCAGGTAGTTTCAGGTTGAGGAAGTGGGAGGGGATACTCTATGTAGTCGTTTAGAGATCAGCCTGATGCCAACTTCAACATGGTTTCCAAGGTTGCTTTAGGCCTTGCCATTTTAGTGAGTTCAGCAGAGCTTGGAGGATTGGGCCCTCCCTAGAACTGGCACACACTTCCACTCGTTCTGTGGACAAGAACCTTGTCGCAAGCCTCCCCTTTAATGCAGGGAGCCTGAGATGTGTGCTCAAAAAGAAGGGAAAAATAGATGTTGTTGGACAGTTATCTCTGCCACATTATGCACTTCTCAGACTTCTGAAGAAAGGCTGTCCATCCCTCAACCATTTGAGACATACATGGATTTGAAATAATTTTGAGATCTGGAAATCCCAAAGGGACTCCATTCTCTCGTTTTTTTTTTTTTTTGAGACAGAGTCTCACTCTATTGCCCGGGCTAGAGTGCCATGGCATCAGCCTAGCTCACAGCAACTTCCACCTCCTGGGCTTAAGCAATCCTCCTGCCGAGTAGCTGGGACTACAGGCATGCACCACCATGCCCGGCTAATTTTTTCTATATATATTTTTAGTTGGTCAGTTAATTTCTTTCTATTTTTAGTAGAGATGGGGTCTTGCTCTTGCTCAGGTTGGTTTCGAACTCCTGATCTTGAGTGATCCTCCCGCCTCGGCCTCCCAGAGTGCTAGGATTACAGGCGTGAGCCACCATGCCCAGCCAGGGACTCCATTCTCTAATGGGAATATCAACTGGGATCACTTACCAAGTTAGGGATGTCTCTTCCCTAACTCTGGCCAATGATTGTCAGAGAAGAGCTTAGGTGGGAAGATGAAAGGTAAACAGAAATCATGTCTAGAGTCAGCATTTGTGAGATGGAAGTACTTTTAAAGCTCAGAAAATAAGTCTCCAATTCTATAGTTTGCATGTGGCTGTTGGGACTAGACCCTGGTGTTCTTTTCTCTAAGCCACACTGCCTATCTGGTCCTTTGGCTACCTGCTGTAAACATTTTTTTTTTAAAGGCCTAAGGTTAGGACATTAGTAGAGAAACTGGTGCAATCCAAATAAACTCTGGAGTTCATAGAATATGCCAATGTCAATCTCTTAGTTTTGACAAATGTACCATAGTTATATAAGATGTTAATATTGGAGGAATTGGGTGGTGAGGAGTATACAAAACTCTGTACTGTTTTTACAACTTTCTGTAAATATAAAATTATTCCAAAATAAAGTTTTATAAAAAAAAAAAAACAAACCCAAGGAATGCAGGCTCTAGACAGGATCCTATTCGAAGTTTCTACTTTTGAGATTATATTATACACAAGTAAGCTATTTTGCAAGCCAGCCCCTTTCCTTGGCAGAGGTGGCATTCAACTAGCCTATTACATCCCTTCTGCACAGCTCAGTTTTATTTCAATATGGGTTCAGGTTTTAACTTGATTTTTGTGGGACCCCACAACTGTTTCTTAGGAACAACTCCTTTCAGTAGGCCCATATGGCTTTGGAAATCTTAAATCACTTTTTTTTCCTTAACAAAGGAATTTATTATCTGTTTTCAAGCAGAGACTAAGGTATAGGGGAAGCAGATAGATTCTATTCCAGGTGAGCTCTGTGTTGAGTAGGCATTGCGGAAATTTTTAACACCCTCCCCACACCCAAATTTCTCTGCCTTTAAGTGTGAGAACAGGGCACATCTTATAGGGCAGAGATCCCAAATTCTCCAGCCCCTAGCTGGCTGTCATTTCCTAGGCTAGCTACTAGAGGGCAGTGTGATATGCCTTTTCTAGATGGAGGAAAGCAGGGCCCTGGGGCTATACACACTTTTCAAAATAGGCCTTAGATCCAGTACATAATCCTCTTTCCAGTATGGTAAAAATTTTCAAGAGAAAGACCTAATATTATGTTTTTATCAGAATCTCCCTTTCTTGGGCTTTGGAAACTTTCCTTTACATAGAAGATTTTTTTTTCTTTTCTCAAATTCAGACCCTCTTGCTCTCCTTCCCTTCCTATGCTGCCTTTTCCACTCTCAAGTTTAGACTTAAGAAGCAGTGAGCCATGCTAAAAGGCACTGACTAGTACACTTTAAAAGGGTGAGCTTTATGGTATGTGAATTATATCTGAATTAAAAAAATGTAAAAACAAAATAAAAGAACCACTGAGCAGACACTTTGGCTCACATAGAATATAATTAGTGGCTGGTACTGACTGGAAAAGCCTTGATGCTTTGCCATTGTTTCATTGGTAAGAAGGAATCACTCTGACCTCCTTTTCCTTTGGATCTCCTGGAACACACTGACCTTCAGGACTTGTGGTACATCATTCCTTTCTAAAGAGGTTACTCACCCTTGCTCAGTTAGTGTCAAAGAGAGCTGGATTAGGGTTAGGGTGTGGCTGGGCAGTCCCAATGAGAAAGCTGTGTCTAGGATGTGAGGTAGCCATCTTGAGACCTCGGTTTCCAATTTGAGCTGGTTAGGAAATGGGTGTGCTGAACCATGTATTTTCATGTAGGGTTTTGGGCAGTCTCTCTGATTTTCTATTTTTGAGGCACAAATGCTTCTGGAGCTGGCTTTCAGGCAGCTAGACTGTCCTGTAAAAATAGAGAGATTATGGGGCTGGGCTGGAACTGAGTCGTGTCTCCCCTGTGACACTGGCTTTCTTTGCAAACTACATTACTGTGTCTGGGGATGACTCAGTCTCTCCTTTGTACCTGAATGATTTCCTGTGCTCAGTTGAGAAACTGCTTGGCTCAGACTTGATACTGTTGGTCTTGGGCTTACACAGCTTCACCCTTTCAGAAAACAAGGGCATGTAGGCCATCCTGGTGGTGGTTTGATCCTCAGGTGGTGCCTGTGAGCCCACCCCATTGGGAGGGGATAGAGTGCAGTCAGCTGAAAAAGGAGCGTGTTATTCCCCTCTCCACATACCACATCCAGCGCCCTCTGTCAGCTAAGTGACTTTATCCTCTCAGAGGTAAAAATACAATCTCTAGTGCTTAGTAAGCAGGGCCCATTTTATTTTCCCTGTCTCTTTTTTTCTTTTTGGAGATAAGGTCTTATTCTGTCACCTGGGGTAGAGTGCAGTGGTGTCATCATAGCTCACTGCAACCTCAAAACTCCTGGGCTCAAGCTATACTCCCATCTCAGCCTCCCAAGTAGTTGGGACTACAGGCGTGCGCCACAACGCCTGGCTAATTTTTGTATTTTTTGTAGAGACTGGGTCCTACTCTTGCTCAGAGCTTGTCTTGGCCTCAAGCAATCCTCCTGCTTCGGCCTCCCAAAGTGCTAGGATTACAGGTGTGAGCCACCATGCCTACCTTATTTTTTCTTTCTTTTGACAGAAGAGGAAACATTTGTGTGGAGAGGTTCACTTGCTCAAAATTGCTCTGAGTTGGGAAAGAGTCAGAATTTAAACATCAGATCCTTCTCCCTGCAGTTCTCCCTCTACCCATCTTCACCCTAGTAGTAAGGTAAGAGGTGAGGGGGCAGTCTAAGGGACTGTTTCCTGCCCACAGCTGTTCTTACCAGGGGCTTCTCATAGCCTGTGTGATGGGGTCCATAGCATACTTGAGGCTGAGCTCCCCAGTCCTGGAAGAATTGCTTGCTGGTAGTTTCACTTTGGAACTTGGCTTTGGAGACCCCAAGTGTGCTAGAGGGGCACTTACCCTTGACTCTTTTTACCAGGGTCTTGGGTAGATAAGACAACTGGGAAGAGAGAAATGCATGTTTCTTAGAACATCATAACAATAGTTTTAATTGCTCTCTTTCATTAAGTACTTACTATGTGTCAAACCTATGTTAAATGTGTATGTAAGTTACCTCTGTGGTCAGGGAGAGATCAGGGTCTGAATGGTTGCATGTTAGGAAAAGCCACATCCCTGGGTATCCCAAGAAAAGTAGGGTTGTGGTATTCTGTCAGGGTAAACTCTTTTGTTCCCTGCTTCTTGTCCTGAAGGAATAGTTAGTACCGTCATGCTGATTACCTCTTGACAGAGAGCTTGGGCACTTTACCCTGGTCACTGTGTCTCCATCAAACTTGGCAGTGCTGTTCCCACCCTGGACAGTCATCTGCTTTGGCCGGCTCAGCTCCTGAGTAGTGGGCTGCCAGCCAGGGGTGGTTTCCTTCTGTACATGCTGGATATATTTGCTACAAGGGGGAAAAATATTTCTACAGGTAGGGATCTAACCCTGTGAGCCAAGTCAGACACACAAATAGAAGGGTACTGTGTCATCAGCTTGTTTCTTTGCCTTTTGTTTTTGGGTTTGCCTAAACTATACAGTGTGTTTTCAGGTAATCAAAATTTCATTATTGCTTCTCTGAAAATAAAATTTTAATTTATTTTATCTCCGTTTCATTTCACACACCTCAGTTATCATGCTACAACTGAGCAGAGAGGACGAGATACCTGCAGCCAAAGGATAGGGCCATGGAGAGCATTTCTAAAACACCCTGTTAGGCAGCTAGAGGCTACAGCTTAGAGACTGGGATCTTTGGAGACAAGAGCTTGGAAGTATGTTTGCTGGTGGGGAGAAGAGCGGTTTTTGTCGCTAGGCTGGTGTCCCTGATCATCCTTTCATCCACTGCTTTGGAGTAGGACTCCGGTTTCTATAACATTTGTGAAGCACATATTGCTGGCTTTGGGTTTGAGCTGTTAGAAAACCTGATAGGGATGAGTCAGAGGGATGTATAGGGCCATCTTGAAGCAGACTTTTTTTTTTTTTGAGACAAAGTCTCACTGTGTTGCCCAGGCTAGAGTGCCGTGGTGTCAGCCTAGCTCACAGCAACCTCAAACTCCTGGGCTCAAGCTATCCTCCTGCCTCAGCCTCCCGAGTAGCTGGGACTACAGGCACGTGCCACCATGCCCGGCTAATTTTTTTTCTATTTTTAGTTGTTTGGCTAATTTCTTTCTATTTATAGTAGAGACGGGGTCTTGCTCTTGCTCAGGCTGGTCTCGAACTCCTGAGCTCAAGCAATCCTCCTGCCTCGGCCTCCCAGAGTGCTAGGATTACAGGCGTGAGCTACCGCGCCCGGCCTTGAAGCAGACTTTAACAGGGACAGGACAAGGACAGGCAGGTGGAAAGCCCGATTCCCTGTGCTTTCATGGACACTGGATTAGACAGGTTATTCCACCTCCTGGCTTGGGGTTGGGGTTCATGTCTCCCATGGATGCACAGGGGAAGGGGCCGACCCCCAATTATGAACAGCATGCAGTTTGTCCTTATTCAAATCTTGTGCAAAGGGACAGAACTAAGTAAAGCTAAGCTAGATGGAGATCCAAGACTCCAAAATAATTAGTTCTTTGCTATGTTGCCTTTTATGGCTATGTCTTTGAAATGAATGGGTGACTGAGTTCTGATGTTATTACCTTTGTCTTGGGAAATAGGGTCCTTTTCTGGCCCCTTCCCCCATGGCAACACTGCAGCTTGCTGACAGTTCTAGTTATTCACTTGAAGCCCTGGCTGCTCTTGTCTGGGTCAGGTACTAGGACTTACCCTGGGGCCTGGAAGTCCCTCTGATACTGGCTGATGTATTCCACATAGCCTGGGTGCTCTATACGTGCTACTTTTCTGCCCTGAATATGAGCTGAGAATACTGACGGACCAAGAAGAGGTTTCTGGAAGGAAATCTGATGAGTTGTGGTCATGTCGTAGTCATCTAGGGGGAGCAAGAAAGTGTGCAGAGGGCCTCCCCTATGTGGGAACGTCATGAGATTAAAGGTGGGGAATGTGGACCCCAGCTCCTGCCGACTGGCTCAACTTGACTAAACCCTTTCTTGTTTCTGGGCCTTCCCCCTCCCCCCCTTTTTGTTTCATGGGGATAGCAGAGCCAAAATATATCAGCATTGTCTCTTCCAACACTCTGACCTTGGAGTTGTCTTCCCAAGACCAGAACAAAGGGTCTTTAGTGTGGAATCCCAGAGTAGCCTCCCAGCCCCTCTTAGATCACCTGAATTTTGAAAGCCTGGACTGCCAGCTGGCCTAGCCAAAGCAGGAAGGAGGGAAGGTTAGGACGGGGTGGTTGGGATGGTGCCTTCCCAGAGGATGTCCTTGTAGCCAAATATTACCTGAGAGGTTCTTGAAGAGGGAGGGCCGGAACCCTTGCTTCTTACTGTATTCTCCTGGGTTGGTGGTTCCCACCACTGGGATGTGTCTGGGGGATGGGAATGCTCCTGGGTAGGATGAAGTAAGGTGGGTTGGGGACAGAGGATTCAGATTTTGCTTTATGCAGAATGCCATTCCTCTGTCTCCTATTACCTGCACCCCACCAGGCTAAGTCTCACCTGAATGGGAGGATTTCTCCCCAAAGTGAGTCACAGGCTCTGTCTTCCAGGGCTTGAAGCTTTCTCCATAGGTTGTACTGAAGGGGACCCATTGAGGCTTGAAGTACTGGCCAAAGTCGCTTGGGCGTTTCATCTCTAGTCGAGCCATGCAAAGGGGCTCCAGGCGGTATTTAATATCTCCTGGGGCTATTTCCTCCTGGACATCTAACTTCTGCAAGGCAGCTCCCTGCTGCTGCGTCCCCTTGGTGGGAAGTACAGTTTGTTCAGAGTGGTCCTTCTGACCTTCCCTTCATTAATGGGGCTGGGCAGGGGAAGTCATCAGTGGGGGTCAGTCTCTTAGAGTGAGAGGTCATCAGGGTTACTTTCTAGCAAGTTACTTAACTTCTCTGAGCCACAGTTTCCTTATTTGTAAAATCAGGATAATATATTCCTTTCTAGGGAGAGGATCTGAAATAAAGTATCTAGCATAATGTCTGGCGTGTAGTAGGTGCTTAATAAACAGTGTCTTCTCTTAAAATAGTAAGATACCTCCAGAGCATGTCTGCTGCAGAAGTGGCACGTGTCCCCGGTCTCTGATGACTCCACTCTCACTCCTGACCTTACCTGAACATCAGGGTCACTGTTCTCTGGCTGTGTTTGGAGAGCCAGCATCTCTTGCTGGGTGGGATTGAGGGTTGTCCTATTTGAAGAGTAGCCAAGCAGGCGAAGTGTTCTGTCCTCAGGAGTGGTAGTGGGGGTGTCTAGAGGAAGGGGAGGAGAAGTGTTTGGCCTGTTCTAGTGATTCTTCCCCATGGCAGCCTTCTGTTACCCATTGCCCCCACTAAGGGACAGGGAGTTGCTGGTGGTAGTGTTCATACAGGACCCAATTTTTTTTTTTTTTCAAGAGATGGGGTCTTGCTCTGTCACCTGGGCTAGAGTGGTACAATCATAGGTCACTGCAACCTTGAACTCCTGAGCTTAGGTGATCCTCCTGCCTCAGCCTCCCGAATAGCTGGGGCAACAGGCATGTACCACCACACCCAGCTAATTTTTTCTTATTGTTTTAGAGACAGTCTTGCTATGTAGCTCAGGGTGGTCTCAAACTCCTGGCCTCAAGTGACCCTCCGAGTCGCTGGCATTACAGGCATGAGCCACCACGTCTGGCTTTCCAATTTGAATTTATTTGAGGCTAGATCAGTAAGAACTGGTGGTAAGAGTGGGGTGGGGTGGGTAGTTCTCTGCATTTAAGGGCATATGGCATTTCAAAAGCAGTTATTTTTTCATAAGCATTCGAGGTTTTTTGGTTGTTTCCTTTGGCCTTGAAAGTAGTGCTGGTTGGGGGCGGGGTGGCTTACCACAAAGATGGTCAGCGGGGGACTCCTGCATAGATGGATGGATCTCCAGATAGAAGGGCAGCCCACCCGTGGGCTTGGTGCAGTTGCCATGGTATCTGTGTCTCCTAAGGGGCAGGGAAAAGAATAGTCTCTAGGAGTATAAGATGGGTTGAGCTGAGGCAGGGGTCACTTCCAAAGCTCCAAGGCTACACCATGAGACCTTGAGGAAGCCCCTCCAGATCTTCGAGGAGAAGGAGGAAGGGTGGTCCTCTGCACTGGCCACGTTTTGGACACAAGTAGAACTCATGACTCAGTGTGTGAGACTCAAGGGTGGGAGATTGAGAGAGGGTGGGCAGCTTTTTGGCTGGTGAAGAAAACCCCCTTTTTGCCTGTGTAAATTGGAGGAGACAGAGTGGGGTGAGGAATGTAGGTGTCCTGCAGGATGGAGAGAGTGAGCTGCCGAGGGCCATCTTACCTGCAGTTGATGTGGGAAGGCTGCAGTCATAGTGGGAGCGGGTGATGGGAACTCTGAGAGGGCTGTGTCTGGATCACTAGGTCTGGGCAGGGCCCAGGACAAGAAGCATACTGTGTTGTCTGCCTCTGCACCCTGCTCCAGAGAGAGGGAAGCAAAGAGCAGGAGCTTTGGGACAGGGAGGGGAGTAAGAAGGGGGATGCCAGGTAGTGATGTGGCTAGGGGACACTCACGCACAGTCTCAGAGCCTACAGAGACGGCTGAAAGGGCCACTTTGACCCCCTGGCCTTCTGGATCATATTGGCTATAGCTTCTCTGCTCGGTCCTGTCTGGTGTCCCCAGCTCCCAAGTGGGCACCTGTGCTTTGGCAAATGGACTTTGGTTCTGAGGTTTGGTGTCTTAGGTTGCCGTGGGCCTTCTCTGAATGTGAAAACCACTGCACTGGCTTTGGGAGAGGAGGTGGAGGCAGGCTGTGTCCCCAGCAACAGACTGCCATGACCAGCAGCTAGGGCAGGGGGTGATTGTGGAGTTAATTAGGACTTGAGATTTTTGGGCCTTGTCTCTGCCACTAGCCTCAAGTCCAGTTCTGGATCTCCATTGTGTGTGTGTGTGTGGGCGCGCGTGCGCGCGACACATGTGCACGTCCAAGCTCTGGCGCTTCGGGTGTCTCTCTTTTTCTGCCCTCATCTCCACTCCATTCCCCCCACCCCCACATGCACTCACCAGGTGTTGTCCTGAAGGTCGACCTGCA
>VBSM01001265.1:72195848-72230350 GCA_008086735.1 Cheirogaleus medius | reverse complement strand
AAAAACCAAACAAAAAACCCAAAACAACAACAACAAAAACAACTCCCTGTAATTCCTGCATTGGACTGTGCCTTTCCTGAATTCTGACACTTCTTGTTCCTGCTTCTTCAGGCAAAGGCGAGGTATTGGGTTCCTAGTACTAGCAGCATCTGAGGCCAGTGCCTTCCTAGGTAGCTTAGCGCTTGGATGCATTGGTGGGAGGGCTCATGGATCAGCCTGGGGA
Source organism: Cheirogaleus medius (assembly GCA_008086735.1). Taxonomy (NCBI): domain Eukaryota; kingdom Metazoa; phylum Chordata; class Mammalia; order Primates; family Cheirogaleidae; genus Cheirogaleus; species Cheirogaleus medius. The sequence goes on along the minus strand of VBSM01001265.1, from coordinate 72,230,127 downwards.
CACCCTGGCCAGAGGGGACCCAAGGAATGTCTGGCACCTTCTCTGCCTGACCTTACTGGTAGGCTTGCAGGTGGGGGATTCAGAGCAGCATAAGAGTTCTGCAAACGAGAAGGGCTCCTGGAAACCTCCCTCCTCCCACCCAGCTCTGACTCTGGCAGTAAACACCCATTTCCTTCTTCCCCATCCAGGGAACTTTCCCTTCCTTGACCCCTGGGTGCAGAGTTGGGAGGAGTTGGGAGGAAGGGATCCTGTATTAGGATGTGGTCCCTCGCCTACTCTGGCTAGGGAAAAGCTGAGTTAGAGTTTGGTCCTTCCTGATCCATGATGGCCTGGTCCCTGGTTGCTTGTCCAGCATGAGTCCCTCGCTCCCACGTTCTCTCCCTACTCACCTGGAGGGAGAGGCCAGTACCAGGCTTTGCAGACCGTGTGCTGGTAGTCATACCATGGTAAAGGGGGGAGGGGAGTGTCTTAAGAACACTGCAGCAGAGCTGCCCTGCCTAAGCAGAGAATTCTGGAACAGCAATGGGTATCCCGGGTTGCCGCGGGGATTGCCATGGCAACATGAGAGGCAATAGCAGCGGGAGGCTGAGGTGGAGCAGGCCCTCTTCTAGGCTGGAGCAGAATTCCTAGAGTGGTCAGAGGGGGCTTGTGGGTAAGCAAGAGATCCAGAAACCCACAGCTGCCCCCTGACACAGGGCAGTGGGCCCCTGCTTGCTGCCCCTTGTCAGTGGGAGCGCACACTCCCTGGTACACGTCTGTGAGCATGCTGCCTGGGCAGAGGGCCTGCTGCAGTGTAGAGGCGGAGGGCGGGGGGAATCACACTCACTGCAGAGATTTGTTTTCTCAGTACATCTGAAGAATGGCAATGGGTTTTAGACTGCTCCGGCCTGCTTCTCTACCTGGGGCACTGAGCCATCAAAGTTAACCTAGACTAGTAACCAGGGATCAATTACTGGCCTGTAATATACTTTCCAACTTCCTTTTGCAGAAAGCAGCCTATTTGGGGAAAAAATAAAGGAAAGTAATTTTCTGGATCTCTGGTGCCACTGAGACAGTGTGATCCCCTCCCTCCCCTGTTGCTTTTGCCCACTCCTCACTTATTACCGATGCTCAGTTAGCCAAGGCTGGGTTAACCCCTCAAGTGCCAGGATTTGGGTGAGGGGTGGTTGCTGTTGCCTTCTCCAAAGTGCCCTCCTCCCAGCACAGTTCTCAGTAGTGCAGAGTAGGCCAAGTCCAGCGCTTGCCAACCTCCTCCCCACCCTCCCTCTGGCTGCCAAATCTGACTTTGATTAGCGTGTGGAGGGGGAAGAAAGCAGGAAAATAGAATATTAAAATCTTAATTCAATTTAAAACACTGTCATTCACAGGCATGCCAAACAGTGAGATGACTAATTATTATGCAAATGAGGCAGATAGAAAAGTGATTAATAATTGCACAAATTAAAAATTATTGTAAACATCCTGTGACGAGCGATAAGTCCGATGGAGAGGCGAGAGCGGTGGGCCGGGGAGGCCATGGTGGAGCCGGCTCCTGCATCCTTATTTCCTCATTAGGGGGATTTAATTAGCGCCTGATGATGGGGCTCGGTGCTGCCAGGGGTGGAGGAGTGGGTGGCCGGGGCCCGCGGTCTGCGCTGGATCCTCATTCCCTCTCCAGTTCCTCCTCACTGCTCCATGGCAGGGCTGGAGCTGGCTGAGCAGGAGGAGGGGTGGGTTGGGGTGGGTTGGTGTGGGCGGAAGGCTGCCCACCAGGAAGAGGCGGGAGCTGTGCAAAGCTTCGCTGCTGCTTTCCACTGACCTTTTACCAGTTGCCACCTCTGTCACTTAAGCCTTCGGGTCTGGGCTAGGGGGGATGGTGGGCACATCCGAGTTCAGCCAGGCAGATTCCTCAGGGTCTAGTGAACTGACATACGGAGCACAGTGCTGCAAATCCGCCATGAGGATGGACGGGTACCTGATGTTGCCCAGGGCCTCACGGTTACCCTGCGTCCAAATTTCCCTAACTCTATGGGGCACAAAGGAACCAAGTCAGTGTCCTGAGTCAAGTGACTTTCCCTTCCCCGGTGTTCAACCTGCATCCAAGCGCCCGCAGCACGGCATGCATGGGAGTGGCTTTGGCTTGGCTTGACTTGGTTGCTGCAAGGCTGGGGCCAGAGGAGCCCGAGCTCCTCCAGCCCAGCAGCAGCATCAGTGCTCTCCAGGGCATGCTGCCATCCTGGGCTCCACCTGCTGAAGAAGGGCAGCAGCTGACATCTCTTTCTTGACAAAACACACTGGCCAGCACAGCTGCCCCCTCAGGCCCTGGAGCCCTGAGCTCTGCGCAGGTGTGCATGGGGCTGGGGCTGGGCCTAGGCTTAGGCTGAGGTGGCTGATGATGGAAGATCTATCTCCCTGCTCTCCCCCAGCCACAGGGAGATGGTCTTTCATGTCCAGAGAAGACCACAGAACAAGGCGGAAGGTCAGGAGCCTGAGGGTGAGCTCTTGCCACTCAGAGGAGCAGTGGATGCTGGCAAGCATGGCAGGCGGGAAGGCTTCTGGAAAGGGCTAAGGTGGGGAGCTGGCCTTTGAAAGTTGGAGAGGACTTTTCAAAAGAGGATTGGAAGTGGTAAATAGGGATAACAGCGTTATCCAAGCCTTTATCTTCTCCCCAAGGAGCCCAGATTGTTCTAATGGGGCTAAGAAGCTGAGGTTTTCACAGGCCAAAGGCTGGGTGTCCCCAAATTTCTTCTCCTGGGACTGTGATGGATAATTAAATTTTTTTCCCCTTGTGTGGGTTTGGGGATAAGAAAGGGTCACTTCTGTTTACAGACTCACACGGTTCTCCCAAGCTTGATAACCTGCACACAGCCTTGCCACCGTGGCCACTAGTCCCCCTACCACCCACAACACCAGTCCTGCCAGCGTCCTGTCTTCACTGCAGCCACAGGGTTTTTCTAGTCCCATCCTGATTCCTGGAGGAGGAAAGTTCTTTCCTACTGGGGACCTCAGCTCCAGACTTCTGATTAAAACCTCCTAGATTCTGAAGGCTTTTCCTTCCCTGTGAGCTGTGAACCACAGGTGCCAGCCTTCAGCAGTCTTCATTCCCCGTCTCCTCTCTCTGTACCACGGCTCCTGCCCTGTGCTGCCCTAAACCCACACTGGCTTCTTACCCTGTTGTTTTTCTTTCGTCTTGGTCCTTCCAAGGCTCTTCTGAGGTAGCAAAGGGCGATGGGATGTGGTACTGATTCTGTGTGACCATGGACAAGGTGCTTCACCTCTCTGAGTCCATTTCCTCATTGTTATGATGGGGAAAATACAACCTCATGGGATTTTTTACTTACCCTTTCCCATCTCACCCATTCATTCAATCAAGACACCACTTCTGTGTACCCAGTGCCGGGGATGCAGAGCTGCAGATGGGAGCTCGAGCCTCTTTGGGAATCAGTCAAAGGAACAGCACACGCAGAGAGAGGCCCAGCGGAGGGAGGATAGAAGTTAGGAGATTGGCAGGGAGTCTGGGCGGAGCAGAGGACAGATTGTGTTGGGTGGGGATTGATAGGGCTGAGAGGCCTTTCGTTCCTTGGAATTTCAGTACTACTGTGGGAGGCAAGAAAGGACTTTATGCAGGAGGCAGGCATGACTAAAACTGTGTTTTCGAAAGACCATTTCAGCAGCAGTGTGGAGACGAGCATGGCTGGAGGCAGGGTCTCGCCCGCAGGCAGTGCCGCCATCTGCGTGAGAGGTGCTGAACTGTGGCCGTGGTGTGTGGCTCAGGAGTCACAGAAAGGGGAGAGAAGCTGGCACCTGGGGGACTGTGGGGGTGAGAGAGATGGGTCCAGGATGACACTTGGGCTTCTGGCGTGGAGGGCTGCTATTCCCTGAGAAGAGGCATCCGGGGAAGGAGAGATGATGATGTTGCTTTGGGAATCTTGGGAGTGACAAAACTGGTTGGTCACCTGGGACAGAGTCGGAGTTAAATAAGTGCTAGCTGATATTGAATATGCCCGAGTGTGGTGCTTTGTCTGTCCTGCCTTTTTAATTTCTTTCTCTGACCATGTCTAGGTCTTGAAAAGGGGGCTTGGTCCTTCCCTGGAACTTGATCCTGACCTTCTACCTTTCAAATGTTTGCTTAGTGGGCACCTGTGCTGCCTGCCTGCTTGTAGCAGGACTTAACAAGATTTCTGCCACTCAGTTGTGCCTGCATTTCCACAGCCTCCCCCGCAGGCTCCTGTCAGATTGGAAGAACCCACATATGACTCTATAGCATTGGTTTTGGGGGGATGTTACCTCTATTCTGGGCCACAGGGAAGAAGGCCATTATCCAATGAGGCCTAACAGGCAGGTACTGCTATAAAACCCTTTCTAGATCCCTGGTGCGCAAGCTCCAAGACTACACAGAGGAGGGCTTTGCTGTTGAGCTAAGTCCCCTGCCAGCCCTACTGAGTCTCACAGCTTCAGCCCTGCGAGGCCCTTCCTGACAACAGTCCTGCCTCTTCTGTGCCCTGCATGCCTGCATTTCATTTGTGCGATAAACCACAAGGTGGGTAGTATCCACACTTTTTTTAGGTGCAGAAACTGTTACCCAGAGAGTGGAGTGATTTTTCCCAGAGTCAGTAAGTGGCAGGGAGAGCTCTGAAGGCAGGTCAGACAGGTCTGACTACACCCCTGCCTGTCCAGAGCCCGCAGAGAACCAGAGAGAAGGCAAATCCCAGGGCCAGAGGTGCACAGAGTGGGGAGGAGGAGGCAGTGGGCTCTGGGCTTCTTCTTTCCCTCCCTACTTGGTTTTCTCCTTTGAATCACAGGAGTCTTAGTTCCCAGGAAAGAAAGGAAAGTGGTTAGGACTGGTTGAGCTGTCCTGGTTCCTTTGGAGTGAAGCTCTGGTTCCTGGGTGCTGTGGGGGTCAGAGCCATTTTCTCTAGCTTTGCCCACCCACTCAGGGTCCATATTCTACATTTAGTGGCTCACCAGACCCACAGACCAGCCCAGATGAACCCAGTTCCAGGGTCGGCAGAAGGTTTTGGGTACCCTCCTGGGGCCTGCCCTCAGCCCTGGTCACAGCCTCAAACTCCAGGTCTGGATTGTGCATCAGCCACCGCCCAAGCCCCCTCCCCTAAAGAGCAGTAGGTGCCCCCCATGCTGCCCATGTCAGGGCCCATCTGCTGGGCTTCTACTGGCTGCCTTCCCTGGCATGGGAGACCTTGTGAGTGCAAGGTGACTTTGAACAGTGCCAATCAGTGCGTGGGGGGATGGAAGCAGCCCTGCAGGCAGGGAAAGAGAACTAGCCTGAGTCTTTCCTTCCCCCAGGTGGGTCCCTTTGCCCTTGGGAGTGTGAATGGAAGGGCAGAGAGGTTGAGGGCAGGGAGTCAGCAAGGAGGATGAGGTCCAAAGCCCTGGTTGAGGGCACTGGTTGGGGAAGTCTGGCCAAGTGGGTTGGCCTCCCCCTACCAAGGGCTCTGCCCCCTGCTCCAGCCTGGGCACAGGGAGGAGAGAGGAAGGGCTCCTGTCCTGTGGTAGGCAGCAGCCACCCCATGTGGACTTGGGTGGGGGGAGTCTTAATACACCTTGGCTCCTGACCAACTCCACCCACCCACTGGCAGGCATTGCTGGAAGACATATGAATGGAGGGTTCATGGGGGGAGACTTCCTGGGAGGTCTCAGCTACAGGATGGCCTCTGGCGAACTCTCTGCAGCCCCCTTTGATAAGAACCGTGGGCATATGGCATCCTTGACTCAGGACCTCCTTAGCAAGCGCTGGAGTTGGCATGGCCAGCCTAAAGGGAGGAGCCTCTCTTGCAGCGTCCTCTCTATGCCCTACCCCTTAGTCCTGGCAGGGTGGGTGGTGGTAGGGAAGAGGGGAAGGGAGATGATCCCTGACTGTCATGGTATCTCCAGTGGCAGTGAATTTGGGACTAAAAATTAATAATGCTGACAGATGCCATCCATGCTTAATTGTAGAATAACAGGACAATCTAAGATAAAAATCATGAAAAATAATGACTTGAAGTTTCAGATTGGTGCCTCCTCCCTGCACACCTCCAACATAAAATAAATCTCTCTGCACCTGGATGGCTTCTTCTGAGCATTTCTCTGCAACCCTGAAGCATCTGCGGGGCAGGTAGCTTGCTCTGCTTGGGTCTGGTTCCCTCTACCAAATAGCCCTGTGGAAATGGGCGGAAGCCTGTGGAGAGATACTGAGAGAGAAGGAAAGACAGTGGTCTGTGCAGGGCCAGTGTGGGGGAGGGGGTCCCTGTTCATTCCTCCACCCCCCCAGGGCTGGTGAAGAAAGTGGGAGGCTGGGAATGTTTATGAGCCTCTTGTCTCTCTTTTTCTTTTCAATTACATTGATACCTCAGGTAATTAACTGCTAATAACCTTGTTAATTTAAAATGGATCCCTTCCCTTCTGGTCAGCAGGTTTGGAGGAGCAGGGCAGGGTGGGTGTGGGCAGCAGAGAGGATGCTGGGTAAGAGGCTCTGTGTAGCCGGGCAGGGCTGCGGCTGTTTGGAACCACCTGGTTGTGTGGAGCGCTATAAAGGGCCCTTCAGCCCCTCCACACTTCCGGACAACACCTGGATGGCTCCCCTCGGCCCGCTGTCTCAGGAAGAGAACAGCCTGGCTCTCCCAGCACCCTAGGCCTTGGCCGTGGTCTGGTGCTCAGCCTAAGGCTTCTCCCTGCTAGGAACACCACTTGTATTTGGGCTCATAATCCCGGAAACCCAGCCTGCTGAGGGCCACTTCTCCACCCCCACCCCTTCCCAATCTCAGGGATTTAAGATATAGTTAGGAGGAGAATAAACATCTTGTTCAGGATGGTTTAGCCATTTGCCAAGTGGCAGGACTCTGCATGAGGTGGGTATCTGTGATCTTTTTCAGTTGGAAAGATTTGCTCATTTGGCACCGGTTTGAAGTTGAGCCCAGGTGTTAGTGATACAAAGATGCAGAAGGATGTAGTTCCTGCCTTCAGGGAGCTCATTGTTTCCTGGCCAGTGTCTGTCAAGCAAATAAATAATGACAATACAAATATGGAGCACAGGGAAGAAAATACCTCACCTTGTAGGGTAAAGGCAGGCGGGAAGGGCAGAAGGCAGGGCAGGCTTTCCAAGGAGGGGCTGTTTAAATGGGCATCAGTGGCTCAGGAGGGCAGGACTGCCTTCCCAGCAGAAGGAACAGCAGGAAGCGTGAGAGGCTGTGGCTGCTGGGGGCTAGCAAGTGCTTTGATGTGGATGGAAGACATGGATGAGAAGGCGGCTGGAAAGAGAAGCAGAGCTGGGTTGTGAAGAGTTGGTGGCATTTCTTCTGAGAGGTGATCTCCCTTGCCCATGGGATTGTAGACAGGGCACCTGGGGGCCATATCCTATCCCTGGTGCCCAGGGAGGCTCCAACCTTGTGGCATGAGCTCCTGGAAAGTTTGACAAGGAGCTCTCCATCCCCTGCCTTCCTCTTTCCATTTTAAAGAGTAGTTCTTGTTGGGGGGGGGGGGGGGGGGGGAGGTGGGCAGGGGAGCTGGAGATTCAGGGATAAATAGGTCCCCAGGTTTGGTTTTTCCAAGTGGCTTCTTTCTGTCCCACAATGCTTTGAGACCATTTTGGAGCCTGAGCATCTGAGTCCTAGGGTATTTAGGGCATCTCTCCCCTCCCTGGGGAAGCCACTGTTCAGAAGCCAGAGATCTCTGTTCCCAGTGAGCTCTCACTCTGCTGCTCCGGGATGGGATGTCCCTGAGCTCAGCCTGGCAATGACCACCTTCCTTTTCCAAACCTCAGCTTCTGGCTGGCGGAGGCCTGGATGGAGGTAACCAGTGCCAGGAGGGAGAAGAGTACCTCCAGAAAGCCCAAGTATAACATTTGGGGGCTGAAGCCATCCCAGATTTGGGGGCTGAAGTCTTCCTTCCTGAGAGATCATTGCCACCCCCACTGGGCAGAATCATTAGCTTCTACATTGGGCCTGAGCAGTTGGAGCCTCCATTCTCTTGTCCCCTTCCTGCTGTTTTAGTTTTTTTTTTTCCAAGACAAACAGCCGCAAAGCTCCATCTCTTAATGAAACTGTTTGATGTTAATTAATTATGCAGCTGCCTCATTTGCATGCACAGGCTGTGGCTTCCCGGCTTCTTGCCCACCCTCCTCTGCCAAGAGCCCTGTATGTGCTTCAGGCAAAACAGAGACTTGATAACGCCAGTAACTGTCCACTTGCAGGCAACCCTCCCAGGCATCTGCCACATCTGGAGCAGGACATACAGGCTGGCCACAATATTGGGGGGCATGTTTTGTGAACCCTCGAACCAACCTAAGAAGCCAGGGCACTTGAATTTTATCTAGTTCCTCTCCTTTGCTTACCAACTGTTTGACCTTATATAGGCATTGGCCTCTCCCTGGCTTCAGCTGCCTTTTCTGTAAAGTGGGAATACCACTAATATCATCCCAGTGGACCGTGTCTTGTCTGTCTTTGTGTCTCTGGTGTTATATGGAAGGAGCTAAAGTGGTTTTTTGCATGATTGGCTGAATCAAATGTTCTCTTTGGATCCTTTAAGATGTTAACTCTAGGATCCGATGGAATTCCCACTTTCCCTATGGCCCCCAGTTCCACCTGCTGTAACCACAGGCCCTCTCACCTCTGACTGGTCTCACAGCATCAAGGCAGCATCCACTGTGTATAGAACCCAGCTCTCATCAAGGAAAGCCACTAGGGCCTCGCAGGCCACACCCCAGAAGACTGCTTTGGAGGAGACATGGCAGGAAGGACGGTGGCTGCTCGTGGCTCACGTACGAAGCCCCTGGTAGAGCGGGTGATGAGGCCATGCCATGTGCTGAGGTCAGGGTCAGGGGAAGGGGCCTAAAGTCTGTGGTGTTGAGGTAGTTTAAGTGGCAAAGCCTTGTGCCCTTGAAATCCAGGTAGGCAGGAGGAATCCTGTCAAGTGGGCTTCTGAAAGGGCACCATTCACACTGAGTTACAATGGATTGAACCTGAGCTGCCTGTCGTGGGCAGAGTGGAAGGTGGGATGACGTCTCCTGGCAGGGAATCGCAAACTTTCTTGGGAAAGACCCCTCTAGCTAGAAACCCTTTTCCTATAAAATGTACCTCTGCTCCTGTAAACCCCACGTGGCTCCTGGGCCGGGAGGTAAAGGACTCTCGCTTGGTCTGGGCAAAGGAATCTGGGAGTTTTTGAAATACCAGAGGGGAAGAGGGGACAACAGGTACAGAAGGAACTAGATGGTCTGCCCAGGGTCTACGTGGGACATCTGAGGGTGGCCTCCTGGGCAGACAGAACTCACTCACTGTGGGAGAGGTTTTGTCTGGAGGCTGAGGACTGACCCAGGACCCTGAGGGCCAGCCGGCTGCTGCCTCAGAACACGGGAGCCGAAGGAGTAAGGGCCCTGACTCGGCACTGGGCGCAGAGATAGAAACAGAACCAGGCAGGAAGGAAGAAACCCCGGCCCTTAGGATGGCGGGTGAGGCCTGGAGGCGGGCAGTGAGGCTGCGGGGAGGCCTCCAGATGAGCACGAAAGGACTGGGCCCATGTCTATGTGAAGCCGAGGCTTCAGGGTTCCAGAGGAGTGAGGAGGGCAGACAGGCAGCACTGAGAACTGAGATAAACTGGGGCTCCACCCATCGTCTCATTGAATTTAACCTTCAGAGGAACGGGTGTGATAGGAATCGTTATTCCATGTTATTGATAAAGACACTGAGATTGGAGAGGCTGGGAGCCAGGCTCGTGGAGATGGAGGGAGAGGAGAGGCAGGTGCTTGCGGACGGAAAGGAGCTGGGTTTTTAACTGTGCGATTCCAAGTGCTGTGCCGTTCGCCCTCCGCCATCAGTAACCAGCTCTTCTGTGGGGGCTCCTGCTCTAGATGCCACTGTCCACCTTCCTGCCACCAGTCAGCAGTTGGGTTTTCCCAGAATGGTGACCAGAGACGGCCTCCGTGTCTCTAGTCCATGGTGATGGGCTCTGGGAATCCTGCTCTTTTTGTTGGAGCTGAGTTGGCAGTAGCTTGGCTTCTGACCAACTGACAGAGGAAGGATTGGGATCAGAGCTTCAGAAGGATGAACCTTTCTTGGCTGAGCATGTTCGAAAAATAAAGAAGAAAGACAGTTTTGGGCGTTGGGAAGCATGCCAGAGTGGGAGGCTGATGAACTGGGATTTGGTGCCGATCTTCCACTAGCTGACTAATTGGTCTTGCTTGAGTAAGTCACTTTTTCCCTCTAGGCTTCAGTTACTGAATCTGTGAAATGGGATAATTAATCACTCATCCATCTGCCTGCCTGTCCATCTATTATTCCATCCATCCATCTACCCACCCAGCAAATATGTATCAAATGCCAACGCTATGTTGGGCACTGTATGTAGCACTGAGGATATGCAGTACTGACAAGGCTGACATGGTCCCTTCCCCTCTGGATCTTAGAGTTGACCAAGCAAGAAAGACATCAAATAATAATAACAATAATAAATATAATTTACTAATAATACATGTCTTCCATGGTTGTTTGGGGACTAAACTAATGAGACACTGTGGGAAAGGGCTCTTACAAGCTCTTTCTTGCTAGGATTTCTAGTTATCACAGAGGCTCAGCCCAAGCAGGAGCTAGAGAGGCCTTCAGATTGTTGAGCCTAGGACAATATTTAGTCCAAATGAACCTCCATTCCCTCCTTATTATCCACTCAGCCAACTCCGGGTGCTGCTATTCCTTCCCTTTTGCCCCCTGCCTCCAGCCACCCGCTGTGCCTTCCCTGCAGTAGGGAAAGGAAGCCTCAGTGATCAGCTTTGTCCCAGCCCTGGCAAGGGGTGGGCGTGGGGGAACTGAGCTGACTGCCGCTAATTAGCAGCACTGAACCTTGGCCAAGCTGGAGAGAGAGATAAAGGGAGGCAGCAGGAGGAGGGCAGGTCATGCATGGTCCTGCTGAGAGTGTCAGTGACCCAAGATCCTCCAGGGACAGGTCCTGAGGTAACCCCTCTCCCATGCCACCCCTTGGCCATGCCCAGCTAACACCACCCATGAATACATAGTGGAGAGGGTAGAGCTATGGTAGCAGAAGGGAGGCAGATGGCCCAGAAAGGAGCACTCTTACAACTGTGGCCTTCTCCAGATTCTAGAGAAGTATTCTTGACTCCAGACCCCTGCTTGGGCCATCCCCTCGCCCCCCATAGGGAGTGCCCTTTCTTCATCACCACATCTCATTTGTCCTTCCAGACCAGGACAGACACCTCCCTCACCAAATCTTCCCTGCCCCTTAGCTGGAAGCAACACCTTCTTCTTCTAAATGCCCACAGCACTTGGATCGTGCCTCACTTATGACACGCATCCTGTTCTCCTTTGTGCCATACATGTTGGGTATCTGTCTTTTCTCCCCACCATTCTTAGGGAGACCTCCACCTAAGTCTTTTCTTCAGACTCAGTACCTCACACAGTGCCTGATACTTAGTAAGTGCTCAACAAGATTTATCAAAAGATGCAAGGATGTCTCTGGGCTTCTTGGGTGCTCATGGACCATTTCTGAAGGTACGTGGAGGTATATTCCCATTTACAGATAAAGAAATTGAGGATCAGAAAGGTCCAATAGTTTCGCCAAAGCCAAACAGCCAGTAAGGAGTAGAGACAGATTTCAAAGTCAGGCGTATTTTGCTCCAAATCCTTCACACTTTCTACCAGATAGGGGCAGTTTATTATTTTAGGGGACTTCTATAGAGAACAAGTTCAAACAACTAAATAGTAATAAAAGATAGAAATAATAAAACCAGATAACCAGCACCCCTTAAGAGAAGGCTGTCCTGGCCGTACTTCAGATTGATTGATTGGACATGGCATGGCATGGGCATACTGACACTGCAGGGTTGAGGGGCCGGTATTCTGGAAATTTTGCCCCAGAGCCCAGTGTTCTGGAAGTGTGTTTAAGCTGTCTTGACTGGATTTCCACAAGGTCTTTAGGCCCCTGGAAAGTTTCCTCTGTAGAGAAATTGCTGACCTTCCTCTCATAGCACTATGAGAACCTTTTGGATGTCTTCCAGATGACATCCTCAGTTTTCAGTGCAGAATAATCTGGAGTGGGTTGGAGGAGTCACTGACATGTTCTGCTGTCATATACAGGTCCTCTGATATTCGGCTCCTCCAGTGAGTTTGCTAAGAGCTTACCATCAGCACCTCGTTGCTCTGGGTAGTGCAGTGTAACTTCCTTCTCTGTGAATCCTGGGAGATTTACATGGGCAAAGTGGTCTCTGACATTTTCTGGTGGCTCAATGTTTGACTCAGTGGTTCCCAAGACTTTTGGAAAAAAAAACTTGCGGGGGTGTGTGTGTGGAGGACTGACATCTTATTATTTGTTTTAATCTCATCAGGTATAGTGGATGTCTGTGGTCCTTGCCTGGCCAGCATTCCCTACCCCTCTTTATAGGTTACCACATCCCTACTCCCTCTAGGGCACTGACTGTACTGTGATTCTAGTGGGCCAGAAGCACAGAACTGTCACCTGGGTCTCAGGAGTAATCCTCTGGCCAACAAGGTGTCCGTGGCCATGGTGATTGGCCTTAGAATGTATGGATGGCCCAAGGTGGGACATTCAGAGCCCTGAGCTGGACTTCATCTGTGGGTGCTGAGGGAGAACAAAGATCTCTCTCTTCTGAGATCTTAAACAGGGATAATGTAAGCCCAGTGCAGCCTTTGGCCGTGCCAACCCAGGGGCCATTCCTCCCGTGCCCACACCCCAGGGAGGAAGCGCAAATTTAGTAGGAGACAACAGGGACGATGCGAAGAGAGATGGAGAAAGGGAGAGAGCCCTTTCCTGACAACACCATCTGACTTTCTGGTTTTACCCCTGTTCTCCCCAGTTACACGAGCCAATACATCTCTAATTTTACAATAGCAGTTTAAATCCATCCCTTGTAACTAACTGAAAGAGTCCTGAGTAATAGCCAAGTAAGGCCATATATATTTCAGACACACACATACACACGTATGTAAAACCACAAACAAAATAGGAAGGACAATTTTAAAATTAAGAACATCTTTAAAATTGAGTACATTTAGCTTTATGAAAAACTATGTTATCCTTCTTTTTGCTAGTGGAAACTTCATCAAAGGTCAGCGCCTGAGTGCACACTTGTGTTTGGGAACCATACATTTAGCTAACTCTTTCTAGAGAACAGGTTCTGAGGGGGGAAGGGCTCAAGAGGAAACTGGGATGACTTGGACCACAGAGGCGAACTTGGCTTTATGCTTCATTTCAGGAGGGCTGTCTCAGCCCGAGTGGCTGCACTGGAAGGGTGTGTGCAAAATCTAGGATCCCTCACCCCAGGACCAGCGCCCCTCCCACCCCCCACTTTTGTCTCCCTCTGTCCGATGTCCAAATTCCTGGGGTGCTCTGGAGTGCACCCCCTGGACAACGGGCGTGTGGCTGTGGGAGCAGGGAACTGGCAGCAGGTTCATTCAGCTCAGCCTGGTGGGAGCCATGGGGGCTTTATCTTGCCATTAATGGTTTTCTAAATTGGTGGCAGTGGAGCAAAAAACCCAATTTGCGCCTGGAGCACGCATGATTACTATTGTAATAACCTCGGCTAATAAGAATATGATGTGGGGCTAGGCTGGGAGAGAAAACACATTTCTCATTAGCTTTTGATTAATTACATAATTTCTTAGTTTTGGTGGCCAGGGGGGTGGGCTGTTGCCATCTCCTCACCTCACCTTAACCCCGGTGGGCTGGGAGTACTCTAGGGGTTGTGGCATTTCCACTGTGGCCATCGAGGGAGAAATCCCCGCCTCTGCTCCCACTTCCCTTCTCTGTCCCCTCCTCATATCCCTCCCCTGTCTTCGTTCACCCTCCCCTCTCCAGCCTCCCTTTCCCTGCCCTCTTAATCTCTTCTTTTCTCTTTTTTTCCTTCCCTCTTTAGCCTTCCCCTAGTCCTCCAGGGTGTCCGACTGGCACTTTGGGTAAGAGCCCACACTGTCCCCTTGCCCAGCCAGGTAGGTTGGTCGTGGCTAGTTTGCAGGCCCTGGCTGCCCTGCCCTGCTCCTTGCATCCAAGTTTGCTTCTGGTGGGGTTCAGAGGCCCTGCTCTGGGCCTTCTGAGGGGCTGCTACATGGTTCGGAATTGTTCTTGCCCCCTTCCCACCTCACCACACTCAGAGGGGCCTCCTGGCCCCAGGCCTCTGTCTTCCCTCCTGACCCTAGAGCCGGCAGCCAGCTCTGGGACGGATGGGATCCCTCAGATTCTCACGTCTGGGACCCAGTGCTCAAAAGGATGCTGGCTGGAAACATTTTCATTTTATTTGTAACTCAACAGCTTTCTGTTGACCCCTGCTCTGTATCAGAACTGTGGCATATGAGAGGTGAAAGCTGTGGATCTTGCCGTTAGGTTGGGAAGGATCTCCGGGACAGACAGACTCTAACACCAGGCTGTGTGCACTGAGAGCTAAGTGGACGAGCAGAGAGACCAGGGGAGAGAGGCCTGTGCAGACTGGAGGGAGGCTTCCTGGAGGAGGGGAGGCTGAGAGGAGGGGGAAGGAGAGGGAATTCTAGATAAGGGTGTAGTGGGAGCACAGAGCTGGAGGTGGGACGTTGGAACCAATCCTGGAGTTGTGAAGGTGCCCAGTGTATTTTAAGTGGAGGTTTTTGCAAGAGGTGAGCTAAGAAGGAAATTGCAGGCTTGATTGTCAGACTGAGGATTGGGGACATACGTGATATGCAGTCGGGAATCCTGAAAGGTGCTGGGATGTGAGGTTGATCTTATAGGAGCCAGTTTGCTAAATGGAAAATGGTGGGATGTATAAGTGCTATGGTCTGAATGTGGGTGTCCTCAAAATTCATATGCTGGAACTTAACCCCCATGGCGATGGTATTAGGAGGTGGGGCCGGTGGGAGGTGATTATGTCTTCAGGGCTCTGCCATCGTCAGTGGGATTAGTGCCCTTACGAAAGGGCTTGAGGGAGCCTGTTTGCCCTTCATCCTTTCTGCCATAAGAGGACACAGAGAAGGTGCCATCTGTGAGGAACAGGCCTTCTCCAGACACTGAATCTGCTGGTGCCTTGATCTTAGACTTCCTGGCCTCCAGGATTGTGAGAAATAAATTTCTGTTGCTTATGTTAATCCTGTCAAAGGTATTTTTGTTACAGCAGCAGGAACAAACTAAGACAAAATTAGTTTTCTATTGCTGCTACAACAAATAACCACAGAACTGGCAGATTAAAACAACACAAATTTATTACCTCAGAGTTCTGCAGGTCAGACCCAGGATGGCTTGACTGGTTTCTCTGCTCTGGGTTACACGAGACTGAAATGAAGTTGTCAGCTGGCTGGGCTCTTATGGGGAGGCTCTGGGAAGAGTCTGCTTCCAAATTCATTCAGGTTCCTTGTGATTGTAGGACTGAGGTCCCGTTTTCTTGCTGGCTATAAGCTGGGACCACCCATATCCTCTAGAGACCTCATCCATTTCTTGCACCTGGGCTCCTGCATCTCAGAGCCAACATCAGTGCTTCAGACCCTTCCCATGCTTGCAAGCTCTGACTTTTCCTTCTGCCACATTTCTCGTTACGTTCTCTTTTGCTGCATCTCTCTGACTGCAGCTGGAGAATGTTCTCTGCTTTTAAGGGCTCCTATGATTAGATTGGGCTCACCTGGATAATTCAAAATAATCTCTATTTGAGGGTCTGTAACCTTAATTACATTTGCAAAGTCCCCTTTGCCATGTAATGTGTTCTAACATATTCACAGGTTCCAGGGTTCAGGCATGGGTATCTCCGGAGAGAGGCAGTATCTCCACACGGGGCAGGGCAGATTAGGTGGCTCCCGCAATAGTCCTGGTAAATGGAAATAAGCGCTAGAAGCTGGGGTGTAAGAGAATGGAAAGACCAGGCAGGTGCTGAGTCATTTCAGAGAAAACTAGAGGATGCCTGACGGTTGGTTGTATGTGTGTGTTGGGGGTGTACGGGAGTAAGGAGAAAGGTGAGGTTAACTTAGGGCCCAGGATTGGGGAACAAGGGAAAAGGCTCACTGGTGGCTCCAGGAGGAGAAGCTGGTTAGTGAGGGTAGGTGACGCGTTTGTTTCAGGATGACTTAGGGAAGAGAGCAGAGTTCTTGCCACTGTCTTAGGAGCTGTCTTAGGAGCAGCTGAGGACGCTTACCAGAAATGTCAGACTCAGTACAAATCTGTGAGCTATTCACATGGAAGCAATGGTTGAAGGCTCGGTGAGAGAGCCTTGAGGGATGACCAAAGAAAAGGTAGAAGGAGGAAGGAGAGAGGGAGAGAGAGAGAGAGAGAGAACGCCTGCAGGGATAGGAAGGAAAGGAGCTAGGCAAGGTCCCATCTGTGAGGCCAGGCAGGGCTGATGTGCAGGGTTGGGAAGGGCAGAGGCCTGGCAGGAGGGTGGGACAAAGGCCATGCGTTGGTAATGAGATGGTTGATGGTGATGGGGATGTGAATTTCTGGGCACGGGGGGCTGAGGAAAGACTGGGTGGTGTGGAAGGAGGGAAGGAGTGAGAACACATAGCAGGCTCAGCAGGGCCCCCAGGGACTGTGCATTGGCCTGTGGGATAGATGGGGGCAGGCACAGGGCCTTGGAAAGCAGGGCAGAGAAAGAGACTGGCACAGCTGGAAAGAGGGGGCGCATAATTTCAGAGGCCAGGCACCCACAGTGGCACGGGCTGATGAGGTTAAGAATAGAACCAGAAGCTTCAGGGGGAAGAGACCAAGGGTGGATTCATAAACACGGGTGGGTAGGGCTGAGCTCACAAAGGGCCCACCCACCTGGCTGGGAGGTGGAGGTTTGCATACTGGCCCCGTGCTGCCTCCTGGAAGTCCAGATCCAGGGCCTGGGCACTTGGGTGGGACTGGCTGGGTCTGGACCCCTGGGCCTCTTAGAACAGGACGACTTTGGAGGTGGCGGGATGGCCTCTGGGGAAGGGACAGAGGCTAGAGCCAGGCAGGGCAGCAGATGGAGCCATGGTGGGGTTATTCCTATCCTGGGACTGTCTTCTCTCCCTCGATTATCTTGGGGGGCTGGGTCTCTGCAGCACAAAGCTTCCTGGGGTAGGAGGTGTTAATTTTTTCAAGGGGGATTGGGAAAAGGGTGTCCAGCCTGCCAAAGGGCCCTATGGGAACAGGAGAGCACCTGCTCTAGGGCTCTTGGCTTCATCAGCACATGGCCCGTGGTCACACACACACCTTCCCCCCCTCCGTATGCCCAAGGCCCCACTCCCTGCATCTCAGCTTCCCTGCCACTTGTGACATTTCGCAGGCCATTGTTTGAGGCCTAATTGCCTGCCAGAGCATGCTGCTGGGAATCCCCACAGCCATTTCTCCTCTGGCGGCCGCTCAGAGCCGCTGCCACTGGTTGCCGGCACCCGTAGGCAGGCCCATAAGAAATCAGGCCGCCCAGCCAGTCTTTGCGGGTGCTTGGTGGGGAGCCTAGAGTGTGCGGGTTTGTGCGCTTCTGCACCCACACTTGTGGGGCTGGGCAGTGTCCACAGCTCAGACCAAGCCTCGGACCCTGGCGGCGGAGGGGCGCTTCAGGCTTGGGGGGTCACGGGGGTGGGCTGAGGGTGCGCAGAGGGACCGGCGCGATGATGGAGGCAGGGTGAGGCCGGCCCCACTGCTCAGCAGAAGGGCCAAGGGAGGACCCCGGGGATGGAGGGAAGCTGGGGAAGGCCAGGGCTCTGCACCTCCTCTCCCCTCCTCCGCCCCGTCCCGGAGCCTGGACCTCCAGCTCCCTCTGCACTCTCCCACCCTTCGAGGGAAGAGGAAATCTCGCCAGAGATCCGTGTAAAAATAGATGTATTTCTGGATAAGCAGCGAGCCTGAGAAACGGCTGAGCCGGAGTCTGCTCCGCTGACAGAAGATCTATGTACCAAATTCCTCTTCAAAATCTATTTTTCCGGAGATTTATTCTTGCAGGGCCTGGCCGATGGGGGGGAAGTTCGAGGCACCAGGCGACTGGGAGGTTGCTGCTCCTGCTCGTCACAGCCCAGCTGCCCCCACCCTTTCCCTGGTGACTTTCTCCCAGCGAGAGTGGTGGTCAAATTCGGTATCGGCTGATGGGCACTGGCCCAAGCAGAAAAGTCAGGGCTGAAATGCAAGAGGGATTTGAATGGCAAAAAGGTCATTCTCATGCATTAGCCTGGCTGGATCAGAAGCCAGAGTGATGCAGCATGACACCCATCCTGGCGGCTGAGAGAATAAGTGATGGCTATATTTATGTTTCCATCTAAATGCATGGATCAAAGCAGACACTTTAATCTATTCAACAACAGCCTGAGGATTAAAAAGTTGCAGGCAAATCACACTCTTAAATTGGTAATATATTTTTGCTTGTCATTTGACAGATCATTTTAGAGAGTGACTCCAGGCCAGGTTGGGGGACCTGGAGATTAGAACCTGGCTCCCCAAACTAGAAGGGGCCCAGCCCCATAGGGTGTGGCATGAATCCCCTCACTTGCTCTAGTTCCTGTGAATCCAGTTGCAGGGGACTCCTGGAGGGGAAGGGGAGCTTATGGGGAGTATCAGGCCTAAGGTCATGCAGGTCATGTGGACAAATCTGTCTTAATCTCTGTAATGGCCTAGGTGACACTATAATTATCCCCACTTCACAGATCAGGAGACTGAGATAGGTGGCTTGCATGCATCACACAATAATAAGTGGCAGAGTGGGATGCAAAGCCAGACGTTTTGATTCCAAGTACAGCGCTCTTGTCCCTCTGCTGAAGCTGCTCAGTAAGAGTACAGTTCTCCTCTGGGGCCCCAAAGGGCAGCAGAGAGGAGCAGAGTTGCAAGTTCCCTTGGTTCCTAGCTTCCTCATCTGTAAAATGGGGCTAATGATAGCATCTGCCCCCTGGGGTGGTTGTCAGAGGCAATGAGATGATGAAGGGAATGCACTTAGCACACGACTTGGTGCATGGTAAGAACTCAGGTGTGTGCTGAGCCCTGAAGGACATGACCAGACAGAGAAAGGAACTCACAGGCCTGACTTGCGAGGAATGGTTAAAGAAACCAGGCCCTTTACCCAGGAAGAGAGAAGGCTGCCTCCTAACAGAGGCTGGATTGTAAAAAGAAAAGAAGATTTGACTTGTTCTGTGTGGCTCCAACAGGGATGATTGGGTCTATACGGAGACTGATGGAATTCAGCTAGAGAGAAGCAAGAAGTTTCTAATCACCAGCGTGGGGCAAAGAAGAAATAGCAACCTCACCCAGGGGTGACATTTAGATCAGATTTCTTTAAAGGTCCCTTCCTTTTCACACAAGAGAATATAAAATTCCATGAGTAGTAGGCATATGGTCCCGGAGAGAGGCGAGTCCAGGTGTGGGCGCAGGGGGTGGCGGCCCGAGTGCCTGGTGCGGCGCTCAGCGCCTTTCCCGCGCCTCCAGCCTGCTCCCTCTTGTGCGCCTAGTAACAGCTAAGCAAGGGAGGTCAAGGAATTATTGGGGAGCTCCCCATTATTCCTGATAGGGGCAAGAAGAGTTGAGTAGTTCAATGGGATGAAAGAATCTATTTTTTTTAAAGGCGTTCTTTGTGTATATACTGTGATTTAATCCTATACTTCACGCAGATCCTCATTAACCCGAGGGGGATGGGCACGGTGTTCAGGATGGGGCCAGGCAGCACAGGGGTGGCAAGGAGGCAAAGCTAGCCCTGGGCGAAGCGAAGAATTCCTGCTCCCTGCCCAATTTAGCCAACGTGGTCTGTGGAACCAGAGTGGTGCCAGCCGACAGGACAGTGGACTTGAAGTTGCGGAGACTTGGGTTTCCATCTGCCTCCATCTCTTTGTCAACTGAAAAAAGCCAAACTCTGTAAAATAATTTTAAAGAGATTTATTCTGAGCCAAATTTGAGGACCATGACCCGGAGCCACTGCCAAGAGGCCTTGGGCAAGTGGACTCCATGTGACTGGGTTACAGTTTGGTTTTTATACATTTCAGGGAGGCAGGGGTTACAGGTAAAGTCATCAGTCAATACGTGGGAGGCATACATTGGTTTGGCCCAAAAAGGTGGGACATCTCAAAGCGGAGGCTTACATATTATAGGTGGGTTTAAAGATTCTTTGGCTTGTAATTGGTTAAAGACATGAAGCTTTGTCTAAAGGCTTGGAATGTTTTAACATAAGGAGCTGTTATCAGAAACAAGCCACCGGACATAGATTTGTTGTGTAAATTGAGGACCTGCAGATTTGTCTTGCATATCCTTAGTCCTGTTAATGGGTTACAAAGGAAGTCCCCAAGAAGGGAGGGGGGCATGATAAGGCATGTCAGACCTCCCTCCTCCCGGCAGACAGTTTAGTTTTAGGATATTCCTTTGGCCACGAGGGGGTCCATTCAGTCAGCTGGTGGGGGTTGAGCTTTAAAATTTTACTTCAGTTCACATCTTAATATGTGTGTGTCCACCCACAAGCCACCTAATCTCTCTGAGCCTCAGCTGCTACGCGTGAAAGCAGGGAGCCGGTATTTTCCTTGCTCACCTTTCAGGGCAGTTGTGAGAATGGGGAGAAGCTGTTCCCTTGGACTTGAGAGGGGGCGCTGTTCCTGGGAGGGAAGGGGCGCCTTGGGCATCCAGCAGCCTGGCGGCGCACGGGCCTGCCCGCGTCCTCGCTGGTACTGGCCGCCGCCGCGCCTCCGCTCTCCGCGCGGGTCCGGGTGACTGCGGTCCGCCCAGAGGTTCGCTGGCGTGGGCGTCCAGGGACCCGCCTACGCGCTGGCGCCTGGCGCCCGCACTGTCCCCGCACAGCGGCCGCGGTTGGGCGGAGGGGGTTTGCGGCGGGGCCAGATTGCACCATCTGGCTGTGTGGAAATGGAGCGCAGGTGTTGCGTTTGGGGCGCAGGTAATTGCTGACGGCTGAGCCAGCTCTCCCGGCATATGGTCCCGGGGAGATGCGAGTCCGGGCGCGGGCGCAGGCGGTGGCGGCCCGCGTGGTTCCCGGCCTGGAGCGACGCTCAGCGCTCCAGCCTGCTCCCTCCTGCGCCTGCAACAGCTAAGCAAGGGAGGTCAGGACATTATCGGATTCGTTTCACCAGCGTAGAAATCGAGAACCGGAGAGGTTAAATCTCCGGCCCAAGGTCCTGCAGCCGGTCAATAGCAGGCCTGAACTAGCCCTCGGGGTCACCCGACTCTTAATTCCATTTTCCTCGCGTGCGCCCGCGGCGCCGTGCAGCTCAGAAAACACCTATGGAGAGCTTCTATGGGTCAGGCCCCGAGCTGGCGAAGGGGTTCCGACTGGGCCTCTGGCTCTGCGTATGCGAGGGCGCAATCTTAACCCTCCGTCTGGACCTGAGGCTCCCACCACCAGGCTACCCGAGGAGTTCTGCCAGAGCATAGATCTGGCCGGTTCACACTCCTGGTGATTCTCTGGGGACAAACTCTTTGGCTTTCCCGTGCAAGGCCTTTGTGAATCTGGCCTCAGTCTACCGTGACGGCTTCATTTCCCCATGCTCCCCCCAGCCCCCACCCCCTGAGTCTGGCTACACGGGTTCACCACCTTACGTTCTGCAGCCGTGCCGGGACTTCAGTGCCCTTTTCCAGCTCGGAACTTGGATTGTCTAAATCTGCTTGTGCTTTCGGGCCTGGCTCAAATGTGGCTTCTTCGAAGCTTTCTTTGCTTCTTCAGCCCTTCCTGATTCTTCTTCATCAACGAATGACTTCCAGTGCTTCAGTGCCCTTTGCAGGGCCTTTGCGACAGACAACCCAGTGTCCCCTGGTATTGTTTCAACGCTGCTCCCTCACTAGATTGTGGGCTCTTCCAGGCCTGGAATTGGGTGGTGACTTGTTGCCACCCCCCAGCATCATCCCCTCACTCAGGAGATGCTCAGGCATACAGACGAGATGGTGTATGTGAAATTGTTTTGTAAACAGCCACACAATGGTGCTAATACCCATACTGCTAAAACCAAAAAGTGTTTATTGAGTTAAAACCCTAGGGAATGAAGGATGTTCATCTCAACAACTCCCTACGTTTAAGTTCCAGATTATTTTCGTTATCCATGTAAAATCACAATAATGACAATAGCTAACAGGTGTTGACGTTTTGTGCCCGGCATTAGTGTTGTTATTATTACAATAATTATAGAGACACATGTACATACTACATACATCTTTCAGTTTCTGCACATTAATTAACAAGTTATCATTAAGACAATATTGAACTGATGTCATGAATCTTCCAATGTGCTTCAAGAGATTCCCAACAAAATGTCTCTGTGACCTCCTGTTTTCAAGGACCTCTGCGGATGCAGCCTGTGGCTATCAGGTGTCCCTGTCCCATCAGGAGCTGCCCCCTGGCCTAGCGAGATAGTCCATGCTCTGTGCATGGGCCCCTCCTGGAGCGGTAACCACAGGTCTTTTCTCCTTGCCTCGCGGGGGCAGCAGGCAGGGGCCCTAGCAGGGTGTGCCCAGGGAACACATGGGCGTTTTAAAGAGGAACGTGTGTGTCTCTGTGAGTCTGTCATCAACATTTTTATTTCAAGTCTGAACAACACATTTTTATCCTTTTGGCATTTATGGAGGACACAAAAAAGAACTGCTCTGAGTAAATAAACAGAGAAGATTAAAGGCCTACCTCCATGGTGGGCACGGTTTATGAGGCAACAAGCCAGGGGGGTCGTTGCTAGGCTTTTGTGATTTGGCTACAGCACTGAATGGAACCACAGTCTGGGTTCTGAGTCATTTCAGAAAGCTGGGGCTCCTTCGCTTCTGAGTTTTAGCATTTGGAGGTTGTGATCGGCATCTTTATGTACGTGTCTGGGGGTGTCCCTGTGAGTACACAGGTGAGCATGGGGGTGTCCAGGAAACACAGGCTTGTGCGTGTGCCCTGTCTGAGCAGTGTCTGCGGAGTGGGATTATGTGTGTATGGAGAATGTGCATTGGGGTGAATGTGGTGGATCTTTCTGGGAGTCAGTCTTATATATTATGTGTGAATGAGCATTTATATGCAGGGGTCTGTATTTTTGTGTGTGAAGATGGGTCCGGGTGTAAAACTGGGATGTATCTAGTGTGGATGTGGATCTGAGTTTGTGTTCATGGTGGAGCCTGGATGTGCGTTGCTCAGCATGTGCTTCTGCCTGGGTGGGTCGGGGAGGGAGGGTTATGGGTGAGTGGGTGAGCTCTGCAGACAGGTCCCTGTGGGCTTTGTATGCCCAGCTCCCATGGCTCCTCCTGGCTTGGTTGTTACCTCTGGTCCCTGGTGGTTCTGCCTTGCTGGTCCGCAGAGAGATCAACACCCTTCAAACCAGCTGCCTTGTTGGCTGCGGCTCACTCGGTTGGCCTCCTGATGCCTGCAGTTGCCATGGAAACCAAAGTAGGTCTGCTTCTGTCTGCCACCGGGTCCCTGGGCTAGGGCAGCTGTGGGCCAAAGCCATCGTATTGAGAGCTGGCAGGGTGGAGGCAGAGGAGGGGTCTAGGAGACCCTCTGAGCCTGTTTTTCCTCACACCCTCCTGGGGTCTCTTTTCTGGTTCCAAACATGAGGGCAGGTCCCTGATGTCAGACAACTGGGATCAAAACAGCCCCGTTAGAAAAGAGCCTGACTTGTTCACACACACAAAATCCTTTCCTGAAAAAAAAAAAAATCAAGACATATGCTAATTCCACATTACTGTGCATGTCATTTGTACACTATTAATTCAGTGCCTAAAATAAAGTGGCTTTTAGGAGAGAGCTGGTGATATCTGATGGGAGGACTCTGTACATGTTTTTGTGGCCTGGTTTTATAATAGGCATCTGCTCGGAGTTCACTGTGTTGGGAAAACTTGAACATAACAGTGTTAAGCACCGAAGAGATCACAGATCCTGTTTGGTTTTGAAAAACGGAGTAGCAAGCACAAACCTAGCTGTGTAAGCAAAGGACAGTGCATTGTTAGGGAGACACAGAAAAGTGGCACAACCATGAAACAAAGCAAGGGAAGGATTAACACAGAAGTTGGGATAATGGTTAACTCCAGGGCAATGCAGGGAGGGTCACAGCTCGGGGTTGGGGGTGGGGAACAAAGGAGCTTCTAAGGCATTAATAGCATTTTATGTCTTAACCCAGGTGGTGGAGACACAGATTAATGAGACACAGAAGTAGCCCTTGACCTGGGAAGGAGGCCTTGACCTGGGACCATGAAAGCAGGTCCACATCCTGGCTCCATCTCTTAGGAGGTGGAATGAGTCTAACCTTCTCTGACATGTCTCAGGCGTCCTTGTCTCTAAAGTGAAGGGTTAGAGGAATAATCACTTAGGAACTTTCCAGGTAGACTCTTTTGCCCCTTTCAGGTGGAATGATTTGTTCATCTCTGACCCATGCCTGCTGGGCACTTTTGTTAGGACACCATGCGGCTTTGCTTGGCGGAGATGGTGTTTCTCACTATTAAAGTATGTAAAGTGTTTTTGATGTTGCAAGAGTGCAGTGTTGGGTCCCAGAACACCTTCTCCCTGGCGGGTCCCTGAGCAATAAGTCATTGGAGAGCCCCCCAGGAAACAAGGTAACCTGCGTTTGATTGTTCTTGAAGCACAAGACCTGTTGTTGGGCAGGTCAGTTCTGCAAGCAAGATGAGACCTGCAGGCTGCCTTAGGTGGAGGCCAGGAAAACCATGTGAGAGGGGATTGCCTAGGACTGTTTGATGCAGAGAATCCAGTGTTAGAGATGGAAGGCCTGCTCAGGACCCCAGGCAAAGGCGATATCTACCACAAGGACCATGACGACTCCAGGGCAAGGGTCTGATGCTCATCATTCATACATCCACTGAACACATAGTCGGTGCTCAGTATTTACTGAATGAACATCTTTGGGGCAAATTCAAATTTCATGTCATTGCTATTCTTGAATGTGGTGCTTCGTGAAGACATCAGGAGGTAGCCTGGTGGATGTCAGAGGTCTGCCATCACTCTCAGTGGTAGACAGCATGGGTTTTGGAAACAGACATTTAAGGGTCTGGGGTCCTTGCTCTGGTATTTACCAGCTATGTGACCTTGGGCCTCTCTAATCCTTGGTTTCTTTGTCTCTCAAATGGGTGCAGTGTTAGTGCCTGTGCATAGCACTGTGAGGCTCACACGAGACGGTTCACGCGGAGTGCTCGGTGCCGTGCCTGGTACATAGCAAGCAGCAGGTGTTCAGGATGGCAGCAAGTGCGGGTACGGTCGGGGTGGCCAGCAGGGTGGAAGGGGTGCAGTGCGCAGTGGAGCGGCTGGAGAGAGGAGTCTGCGCAGGAAGAGGGGGTGGGTAGAAGGCGAGGCTTGTTCGGAAGACATGCTGAGGGAAGCGGGGAGTCAGTGACGTGTAGAGCTGAAAGTGAGAAAAATGAGCTTCAGCGAAGGGGAGAGCCACGTTTAGCACCAAGCAGGGCATTCATTTGATTCATTCATCCCTTCCTCATCCATTTATTCATTCAACAAAGATGTACTGAGCATCTCCTATGTGCCAGGCACTATTCTAGGTACCAGGGAAACAACAGTAGACAAAAATGTCAACACCCCTGTCTCTAAGAACTTACTCTAGTGAAATCTAGTGGAATAATTTTATCATTCAACAAACATGTTTGGAGCACTTGTCCATTGCATGATGTTGTATTTATCTGCCCTTTGTTTTTAAATAAAAGTCACTTTCAGAATGTTCTAACTTCATCTGAGCAGACTATGACAAAAAGGGAAAATCTTTTTAGTTAGATGAGGAAAAATGGGACTGTGGGGACAGGTCACATCATAAGACCAGGGGTGATGGTATCAGCAGTGGCAACCTTAGGCTGTCTGCAGATAGGAAATTTTAGATGGAGGGGATTTCTGAGGTTGATGCTAATAGGAAATTTGGGCCAGGAATTTAGCTGAGCAATGGAATCCCTTCACCCATCTGGGAGTCTGAGTCTCATAGCCAACGTGGCTGTGGCTTGGGCACAGATTTTGCCCAGTTCTTGATTGTCACTGGCTTTCCTCCCAGCCTGCAGGTCCTGCCTTGAGCCTTCTCCCTAAACCTCCCTTACCCAGAAAAGAGCAGTCACATCAGACCAGAGAGAACCACATACAGCCTCTTGGACATCCCTTTCTCAAGGATCAAGAATTAATCAAGGCTAGTAGAATTGGCAATCATGATGATATGGTCCATGTTCTGGTAAATTCTTGGTTCTTGTCTGTAAGGATGCTTTGCTAGGTGGCTTAGGCGATCTTCTCAAGCTGTGGCAAGATCATTAACCCCCTGAGTGTGAAGCCCTGTCCTGGGGTGCTGGAGACATGCTCACTGGCTGGTAGCCTAATTGCTGGAAGTCACTTCATGCATTCTCACATCTGGGCCTTTGCTCCAGCTTGTCCCCTCCCGTCCTTCAGTGCCTTCCCCTGCTCTGAGCCTAGCTGAATCCTACCCGCAGAAGCCCTGAATTACAAAGAACACAGGCTTTGGAGTCAGAAAGACTGAAGGGTAAATCTTAGCTCTGCCATTTTCTATCGGCACGAGTTTGGGCGAGTCATTTTCCCCTCCCGCGCCCTCACTCCCCCAGCCTTTTTTCCTTCTAGGTGACAGGCACTTTGCAGGCTGATGTGAGGATCACAGATGATGCGGGTGGCACCGATGGCTGGATTCAGCTGCTTTGCTTCCTTTTTGGAAAAAGGCCGGCTATGCATACCTTATTTTAAATGTAGCTACTGAGAAGACCACCTCCTCCATGAAGTGTCCCAGCCACTGGGATCTCTCATCCTCCTCCATTGTCACTAGCCCTGTGCTGTTCCTTAGGCCCCAGGGTCTGGGCCAGTCTTCCTGGAGGCCAGCTCCTGGAAGGGTGTGTGTGTCTGATCCACCTTTTACTCCCAGTGAAGCAGATACTTGGGGAATGTGTCCTTATTAGTGGGTGGGGGCAGGCATTACCTGGGGATGTGAGCAAGTGAAGGTTGGTCTTGGGGCAGTTGGCAATCAGGACAGTATCCAGGCTGGCTGCAGGGTGGGGAGGGGCCTGCAGCCATCTCTCACTTGCCCTTCCCAACCCCATCTCTGTTTGGGGGCTTTCATCCCCTTCTCCATGACCTTGTTTTTCGTTGGCTCAGCCCCGTCCTGCTAACGAGCTGAGCCAGCTTGGCGCCCGCCTCTCCGATGTGCTGACTCAGTCCTGTGGCTCCCACTTCCTCTGCCCTTGTTTGAAAATGCCAAGTTAATTGCTCTCTGGCTTCAGGCTGCATTGGCAGAGGGCACGGCCCCCCTTTTCCTCTCCCATTCCCCACGCCCAGGGAGGGGGACAGGCTAGTGCCCTCCAGCCCTGGGCCTGCTCCCTGTGGACAGGGCAGGGTGGGGGGTCGGGGAGAGGGGCAGAGGAGGCAGAGAGGGGAATGGGCTATCAGTGTCCATTAGGGAGAAATGGGAAGGGAGAGGGAGGCGGAGAGGCCGGCACTTTTGTAGCCTGGCCTCCATATTTCCTGGCGTTCAGGATCCACTGCCGGGATGGCCCTGGGTGTGTGTGTTGGGGGTCGGGGGAGAAGCTGTGTGAACCGGGAGGTGGTCTCTCCATCTGTGCCCAGAGCTGAAGGCTGGGAGAGAGTAATGGTGCTGAGAGGGAGACCTTAGCCCTCAAACAGGTAGGAAGGGAAGGAGGAAGGAGGGAGGGAGAGAGGAAAGGAAGAAAAGAAGAAAGAAAAGAAGGAAGGAAGGAGAAGGAAAGAGGAAAGGAAGGAAGGAAGCCAGTGGTAATTCTTGCACAAGAAGCTTTCATTTAATTCCCACAATGTGGGCTACAGATGTGCTATCCAGGGGTGCACATCAAAATATTTAACAACAGCATGGCACCAGCTCTGACTAATCAGGATGGATGCCAGGCAAGGACCTGGGAAGGGTCCTAAAAGCCCTCTGAGCAGTGCCAGCAGTTAACCCTTTAGGTGCTGGGCCATGGGGAGGTAGGGGCGCAAAGAGCTGGGTGGGGGTGGGCGTCTACATACCAGTGTGGAAGTGTTTCAATATTTTAACAGTATAAGCTCCACAGCATCAGGGCTCTTCATCTGTTTTGCTCACTCATGTGTCTTCAGTGCCAAGACTAGGCCTGGTACATAGCAGGGGCTCCATCCTCTGTTGAATGAGTGGGTACAGGTGGGCGATGAGTGTCAGGAACCAACGCAGATGACAGAGCTGCCATCAGTAGTAGGTGGTGGAACACACACCGAATGATGGCATAAGTGAGTCAGGCACCCCGCTGAGGTCTGGGTGTTGGGGGGCAGTCCTGGGGGAGGATGTATTGAGGACCCTTCCTTCAAGACCTTGAATTTTGGGGTCCCCCTTCTGGGGATTGGTCCCTGGCTACACCCAGGCTAGCTGGCTGGGGCTTAGGGTGCAGGTGCTAAGGGGCAGGCAGAACTGCAGGAAACACCTGGGGGAGGTCTGGGACGCATGCATATTCAATGTCTTTTCATTACGATGGCGAAAAGAGAGGAAGAAGGCAGAGAAGGGATTAGAAAGGGAGCTCTGATCCCCTGGTGAACGTTAAGGCATAGACAGATGACGGAGATTTCTCTGGTTAGGAGTTTTCTCTGAGCCCCTCTGCGTGTCTGTGGCCAGTGGAGCCTCCTATGGGCACTGTGTGTTTCTAGATGAGGTTTCTGGCTTCGGTGTCCTTGAAATGACCTAGGCAAAGGGAACAGGCCCTCTTGTCTTCTTTCTTTCTCTTCCTCCTTCTGCAGAGGCCTGGGAGGGTTGGGGTGTGGGGGAGAGTGTGGAGCAGGGAGAGGGGAGGGGAGGAGAGAGATGCATAGATTAGGAGAAGACAGGACCCAGACAGGAGCTGCCTTCTTGGCTTTGTCCTAGCTGAAGAGCAGGTTCTGTTCTCTCCAGAAGGGGTGACATTTTCTGATCATCGTTCAGCTTCTCAAACCAGGGGCTTTTCACAGACTGGTAGGGAGAAAGAAAGAAGGGGACGAGAGAAGGAGCACATGAGAGAACAGTGAACTTCCTGAATAAGCAGGACACCTACTAGGAATTATAGACCCAAAAATGCATCCGGAGGAGCACTGGGAACTGGGGAGCCCTGGTGGCCAGGGCCAGTTTCAGTGCTTTCCGGAGTCCTGGAGTGTCTCCAGCCCGCGGGCCCCTTGACGACTGGAGGGGCAGGTGGCCCCAGCAGGCCACACTCCCGCTCCCGCCACTGCTTGGGAAGCTGCCCCGTCACATGCTCCTCTCTCCTCCCTCCGTGGGTCTCCAGCCAGCCCGCCGGCTTGATGAATTAGCCCCATAGATATTCTGTCGGGAAAGCAAACACATATCATATATATCTTTGACAAGTTATTATTCTCCCTTATCAGGATTCGGGTGCATCCCTCGCCCGCCATTACTCACGCTGCGCACCCGCCCTGCCTGGGACCCGGCACCAGGCACGCTATGCTGGTGCCCACCAGGCTGGCCTCGTGCCCTGCCCTGCGTCTGGGGTGGGACGCGTGCCTGTGTGGGTGTGTGTGGGTGTGGAGAGCCCCACGCCGTCCTCCAGGCTGGAACCAGAGTGGGAACCGTCTTGGTCCTGTTGTGGCCCACTGGCCTGACTGGACACTCGTCTAGGCAGAGACTGGCTGGTGGTCCAAGATGGAACTGCTGGTGTTCTGGGCCTTTGGTTCTCTCACTGGAGCCAGGAGTGGGAGTTTTGTCCCAGGGAATGTTCTGGTTTGGGCCTCACTCACATTCACTTTGTGGGGCTAGGGGTGGGCTTGTCCCCCGCCCTGCTGGTGGGTCCTTCCCTGGCCTGTGGCAGGATAGATCCCTCTGTCATCTCCCACCAAGGCCTGAGCTGCTTGGAGCCCATAGGGGTCCTCTAGGGCCCGCCCGAAGCCCCTGTGGTGGCTGATGCCCAGTGGCTGGGAGGGCAGCCCTGATGAATGAGATGTAAGTGAGTATTAGTGCTCTCAGCCTGGCCGTGGGGCTGCGATTTGTCATCTTTCACCCAGTGCATTCTCATGTCCCCAGAGGCAGGCTCCATATTAACAAGTCCTCTACTTAGGAATATAAATGGGGCATTTGGAATTGCTCCTGACAGTCTGAAGGAGCTAATGTACTCAGGCCTGGGGGGTGGGGTGCCAGGGGAGGGGAGCAGGAGGAGGGCTTCATGCTGAGGTGCCGTCAGGCCAGTGGGGAGGGTGACACCCCAATAAGCCTGATCCTGAGGGGGGATGGCAGGGGAAGGAAGGTCCCTGTTGCCTCCACTGGGGCTGGGAGTGGCTGCTCCCAGACTTCCACGCTGCCCTGGGCCTGTGTGGGGATCCTGTCTCCTCACTCCTCAGGCACAGCCTCCCACCAGAGAAACCTTGGCCGCTGTCCCCCCAGAGCCACCCTCTCCCCCAACAGGAGTGTGACGTGCCATCGCAGCGACTGCTGAGGGGTCACTTCCACCACTTCACAGCCCACTTGGCTGTCCTCCTTCTCCAGCTCCAGACTGCATTCCTGGGAACGCCCACTTCCCTCCCCTGGGCCAACCACCTGGCCCCTCAGGGCACCCCAGATCAAGGAGAGGGCGTGGGAGAGGAGAAGAAGCCTCCCAGGGATTGCTCTGGCCTCCCTTGTGTGCCCACGGCTGGGTCCTTGAGTGGCTGGTGCAGCCCATGAGCAGGCTCCTGTGCCCTGGCCTGGGGACCCTCTGTGTGTGTGTGGGGGGCAGTGGCATTTATGGCAGAGGCTCCGGGTCCACTGGGGGGATGGCTGGGGGAGGAGGGAGGACTGAGGGCCTTGAAAGGTGTTCTGGGCCAGCTGACAGGTACTCCTGGTACCAGGGCGGGAGTTCAGGTGGGGAGAGACTGTGGAGCGGGATCAGAGAAGGCTTCCTGCAGAAGCAGAGTGCTCGGGCGCAGGTCTACACTGGGCACAAAGAGAGGAGAGGGCGGGAGCATTGGCAGGAGGCCACAGGCCAGGTTTGGTGAAGCACCTCGGACATTCGTTCAGAGTTCTGGTCATTGCCCCAGGGCCAGAACCCTGCTCTCTGGTGGCAGTGTGGCGGGGCTTCCTTCTGACTTTTATTTATTTATTTTCCAATGCCAGCAGAAAAGCATTTTTAAAATTTTAATTTAATGATGATTTTCCCCCCCCAATGCCAGCAGAGAAACACCTTCCTCATGACTTGTAATACCCCCATTAGCTGAGGAGGGTTGGGAGGTGGATGAGGTGCAAAGGATGAGGCTGGCCTGGTTCTGCCTTTGGGGCCACAGCATCCAGGCCTCTCAGCTCCAGGGACTGGATAAAGTCTTCAGCCGCGGTGGCTGTGCCCAGCCCAGGCTTCGCCCTGTGCACCTGCTGGCCTGGGGTGGGTGTGGAGGCGTCCGTTGCAGGTAGCTTCATGGCCACTAGAGGGCAGTCCAGGCCCGTGTTTCACTCTCCTCCCAGCGACAGAGGGCCGAGGCACGGCTGGGGAGAGAGCGGGTGGGGGTGGGGAGGATGCTAGGGCTGGTGACCAGGCTGGGAATGAGGGTGCCTGTTCTGCTCCTTCTTGGGCTGGGACCTACTAGTGCCCGAGTTCTTCAATTCCAAGTTAGGGAAGAAAAACCTCTGGAAATTTTGAAGCCATGGGAAAAAGGCGTTTTACTTAAACAGTATCTATCAATGCAATCCTTATTTTAGTGCTTTTTACAAAAATGGGTTATGAATGTCATGAATGCTAAAGGGCTTTGTAGAAGACCATGTAGTTGGTGGTCAAAGCCACAGGCTTTGGTGTCAGACTGCCTGGTTGGAATTCCAGCTCCACCACCCTGGTTGCTGGGTGACCTTGGGCAGGCTAAATATTCGTAACATCTCTAAGTCTCAGTTGCTCCATCTGTAAAATGTGGATTATAATATCTGCCTTGTAGGGTTGTTGTAAGAATAAATGCTGCAAGGATCACTCAACACATGCCCGGCTATCGTGAGTGTGCCAGGATAGCTCTTTCATTTTCATGATAAGCAATTATATTTGATTACGATGGAAAAGTCAGGGCCCACATTTAAAGCAAAACCATGATTTTTCCTTCTATTAGTACTTTAAAGACCCACCCCCCTGCAGTGAAGTGAAAGAATTGGAAAAACTTCCCCCAACCCTGACATTTTCTAGGCATTCATACAAAAACGAGTACCAATTCGCACCTTAATTTATGTCACATTTCCCGAGGTGTTTTCAGAGGTTCCCTGCTGAGCCCTCACTCCCTGGCTGCATCCTAGGATGCTGGTGCTGTGAGCCAGTGGGCCCACTAGGGAACCCTCCAGCTCCTGGCCCCCCGCCTCAGCCGCACATTAGAACCATCTGGAAAGCTGTAAAAAGTACCAGTGCCTGAGCCCTGCCCCCAGAGATTCCGATTCGCTTAGTCTGCGGTGGGACCCGGGCATGAGACTGATTAGAAGCTGGCTGGGCGACTCCACGGTGCACCCAGGGTGGAGGACCTGTGTCTGAAAGTTTTCCTCTGGTGGAGGGCGATGCCTCCAGCTCCCCCGTCGCCATGGTCTCAGAGAATTCTGTGCAGATTTAGGAAGAGAAGTTTAGCTTGGTGTGGGAAATCCCTTTGGGTTGCTAGTGAGGAGGCCTTGCCTCTAGTCCTGGCTTGGTCTTTAACTCTGGTGGGCCTCTCTGGACCTTGGTCTCCTCATCTGTCAAATGGGACGAGCAGCACCAATTGGGCCTAAGGAGTCATCCGATGTGAGGATCAGGCATAGCTATGAGGGTAGGAATGCTTTGGAACAGTTTGAAAATGAGATGCCCACAAGCGGTTTTCTCTCACCTGGCTCTTTTAGAGCGAGGGGCGTGGCTGAAAAAACAGCACTCACTGTCTCATAGGTCTGGAGGCTGGAATCCAGGATTTCGGAATCCAGGTGTGGCAGAGCTGGTCGCTTCTGATGGCTGTGAGGGGAGGGTCGGTCCCAGGCCTCTGCCTGGCTGCCGACGGCCGTCTTCTCCCTGTGTCTCTTCTCGTCGTCTTCCCTTTCTGTGTCTCTGTGTCCGAATCTCCCCTTCTTATAAGGACACCAGTCATACTGGATTAGGGTCCACCCTAATGATCTTTTTAACTTGTAACTTGATTTTTAATGACCTGGTTTTGGCTTGATTACCTCTGTAAAGATAATCAAGGACCTGTCTCCAAATAAGGTCACATTCTGAGGCGCGGGGGTTGGGACTTCTACACGGCACTTTTGGAGGACACAATTCAACCCATAACAGAGAGCAAGAGTGCCCGAGTGCTTGATTCAGAAAAGAGCAACAGGAACAACAAACAAAAAACACTCTAAGGGGACACAGTGGGGGGATGGGGGAGGGAGGGGGCAGGACAGGGACACGGCCCAGCTTCCCTCCCAGAACAACCTTCCACACATCTCTCTACCTCTTGCTCCCTTGCCTGGCTCCGTCTGATTTGCCTCCCAGGTTATGGGGTGCATGTGGTGGGAGGGTGCAGGGGACAGAGTTGCGTGGCCCTACTCCCGGAGGGGGGGGCACCAGGCACTCACAGTCTGCATGGATGACACACTCGAGCACCGCAGTTGCATGATGTGGAGGTCTGTGGAGGGGAAGTCGTAATGAGAGGGGCAGGTGGGATGCGGCAGGTGAGGCCAGCTCCCCTTCTGCCTTGTCGCATGTGGGGAGAGGGGGGAGAGCAGGAATACGAGGGAGAAAGGGCCTTATGTAATATTCAGGCCAGGCGGGGCTGCAAGCCTTGTTCCTGTAATTGACGAGTGCACGGGCTACCTCCCTCCTGCCCCTGTCTGTGCCCAGGGACCCACCAGGCGGAGGGCGTGTGTGTCTGTGTGTGCCTGTGCGTGCGCGTGTGTATGGCCAGGTGTGCATCCATATTTATCAGGGGTGAGTCCCCGGGAAGCAGCCGGATGCTGAGCATGGTGGGCAATCTGCTTGGGCCAGCTGCTGCAGCCCTGGCCAGCCACTGGAAGGAGGAGGTTTGGAGTGGTAGCCTAAGCAGTGGTGCCCTGATTTGTCATGTTTGCTGTGGTGTAAATACTCCTGCCATGGCTGAGTTCCAGCTGTCAACACGGAGCTAGCGGGCACACAGCACTCCTGAAAATTGAATACTGTGTCCCGTCCCCCTCATATAGAGAAGAAACTTTGGCCCAGAGGTGGAATAGCCCAAGGTCACGGAGCAGCCGATTAGGGGCTCAGCTGGACTGTGTTGCCAGACTGTGTTGGCGTGTCTTGTGTCATCGATGATAAGGGTCCTCTGTGACAATGGGGCAGGATGATGAGGGGTGGTTACGGGAGCTGTCCAGCTTGTGCCAGTAATGACGCCCAATGTCACAGAGACCATGTAGTTTAAATGCCTTCTTACCTGCTGTCTCTAAATTTAATTTCCATAGCCACCCAGCAGGGCATATACTGTTATTACATTTGCTCATGAGAAAACTGAGGTTTAGAGAGATTACATGATTTTCCCATGGCCATATGACCAGTAAGTGGCTGTGCA
>VBSM01001265.1:72120649-72177727 GCA_008086735.1 Cheirogaleus medius | reverse complement strand
AGCCCAGCTTTGGACATGATGATTGAAACATGCAGACACATGTGGCCAGCAGGCGGTTAGACATGCAGATCCGAGCCAGCTACTCGGGAGGCTGAGGCAGGAGGATTGCTTGAGCCCAGGAATTGGATGCTACGTTGTACTGTGACCATGCTTGTGAATGGCCACTGCACTCAGCCTGGGCAACACCGTGAGACTTTGTCTTTACAAAATGGAAAGAAAGGAAGGAAGAAAAGAAAAGAAGAAGGAAGGAGGGGAGGGAGATAGGGAGGGAGGGAAGGAAGGAAGGAAGAAGGAAGAAAGATCCGGATCTAGGAGAGAGGGCTGTGGCTGTGGGAACAGGGGTACCTAATGTAGGGTGCATGCGAGTGCCGCAGGGGGAAAGAGGATGGGGATGAAAAGAAAGGAAAAGAGGGTGGGAGTGACCACCTGGGAAACACCATCATTAAGGAGTAAGGAAAGGGGCCCCTAGAGGAGGCAGAGGAGGAGAAGCCAGAGAAGCAGCAGGAAAACCTGGGAATCGTAAGTTACGAGAGAGAGAGAGAGAGAGAGAGAGAGAGAGAGAAAGAGAGAGAGAGAGAGAGAGAGAGAGAGAGAGAGAGAGAGAAAGTGTTAGTTTTATTCATAGAAGGCACCACTGGTGTCAAACACCTTAAAGCGGCTGAGTAAGAAAGACTGAAACAAAGTCATTGTTTCTGGCGATTTGGTGGTCCTTGGTGATCTCTAGAATTTCTGGGTATTTGGGCTGTGCGGGACCGAGGGGATATTTTATTCAATTCTTCTCAATAGGTGGTTTTGAGAAGGCAGCATGTTCCAGTGTAGTGTGTCCTCGGCCGCTCCGCCCCACCAGGGTGTGTGTGTGAGTCCCAGCGAAAAATAAAGAGGGTGGTGAGGAAGGGCCGCTTCATGTGAGACTCTGCACGGCCTTGGGGTGGGGGGCCGCACTGCCGAGATGCCTCTGAGAGCGTCACCCAGGAAGTAGGGAGAGAGGCAGGGACACAGCCGCATTTGCTCACCGGAGTCCACGGCCTCCTCTCCTCCCTGACCGCACATGCTGGACTACATTTTCCAGCCTCCTGTGCAGCGGGGTGTGGCCACGTGACGGTCCTGGCCAATGGGATGTGAGCAGGTGCCTGGCACTTCCAACAGTGGCTTTGTATAAAGCACCTCCCTTGTGCAATCCCTGCTCTCTTCTTCCATTTGCCAGAGGAACTGAGAGGACTCTGGGGTTCCAGAGGAGGGTGGGGCCACGAGCCGGAAGGAGACTGGGGTTGTGAGTGACTGTGTGGGGCAGACTCCCCATCGGGCTGTGTTGTGAGCACAGGACAAACTTTTGTTGTGTTCAATGAGATTTAGGTGTTTCTCCATACCGCAGCTAGCGTCACCTCAACAGACACAGAGGATTTCTCCCCTTTGCTGGCAACTGCCATGCAGATGTGGCGCCTCAAGGCTTGAGAGCAGTGCTGGCCCTGCAAGGGGTGGAGGGGACTGGTGGGGAGGTGTCCAGGAGAAGTGTTGGTGCCACCAGCAGAAGGGGTGGTAGCCAATGACTGGACCTGTACTTTGTACTTGAGGACATGTGACACTTTTCCTGGGTATGCCCAGAAATACCACCATCCTCTAGGGATGGTCCTGCAACAACAGTGGGGCAGAAATGCAGGTTATTACTCTGCAATCGCTTTGTACAGAGTGTGTAATAGAGTAGCGCCTGGCGCACAGTGGGTGCTTAATCACGGCTCCAAGGCTGCTGTGAGCCGGGAAACAGGTTGCACTGCATGCAGTTCTGCTGAGTTTGTGCCTTTTATTTCTCTGCTTGTCTTTCTCTCTCAAATGTGCTTCAGGACACACTGTAGACTGGAGGCTGGCTGCAACCTTACGGGTGACCTGGTTTCCCTTCCACACCGTATGTAGGTTAGGAAATTGACACACTGTGATATTAATGACTCCAGAGTGGGCTCTAGAGTTAGGCCAGGAGATGGCATAGTACTAAGTTTGTGTCAGAGTCACCGCTACGTCATAACCCAGGTCTCCTGCCTCCCCAGCCAGGGCTCTCAAAATTAGAAAACTATCAAAATGATAGTTTTTAAAAAAAAGAAAGAAAAGAAAGATATGAGTTATAGTCCCAATACCTAGAGAGACAACCATTTTTAACATTTTAGTTTATATCCTTCCAGTCCTTTTTTCTTATGTGCACACACATATTGCAGATCTAGAATAATATCTATGCAATATATATGCTACATGTAGAATATATAATATATTATGCATATAGAATATAACATGGAATGTTTATACTACATATAGAATAATACACTACATATACATGTAGGATATATACTACATAAAGAATATGTAATGCTGCATATAGAATATAATAGGTTCTATGTATACATGTAAAAAACTAAAAGGAAAAGAAACTCACACTGTACATATTGTCTTATAACCTGCTTTTCCCACTAAAATCACAAGGTTATTTTTCACATTATTACATATTATTTTACAATGTTTTATAAGGCTGTACCATCACTTATTTAACCCTTGTTGTTGAACAGCACGTTGTTCCCAGTTTTTGCTGTCATCAACGGCTCGGAGGTGAACGTCGATCACTACACATTGATGGTTATCTTTTGGGGTTAAGTCCTACACGTGGAATTTTTTGTAGCCAAAAGTAAGAAAAATTCTAACACTTTTGATATGCGTAGATGAACTGGTCTCCGGAAATGCTGAGAAAATTTACTCTTTGATGAGTGGAGAAGGAGGGGGCCCATTTCCTTACACCCTTGGCCAAGACCGGGTGATATCATTTTCCCAGGGCTCCTTGCACTCCTGAGTTGTGCCAGGGGAAGGAAAGCTAGCCTTGTCCTGAACCCCCAAGCCTGTTCCTCCCTGGGAAGGGCAGGCATCGGCGAGATGGGCCAGGCTCAGGTGGAGGGCTGGCAGTAGAAGTGGGGGGCTGGAGGTGCTCAGAAGAAGGTGGGCTGGGAGGTCTCCCTGGACATCTGACACCCTATGGGAGTTCTGGCCATGGAGCCCAGTGGTGTGGCCGCATGAGCCTTGTTCTGGGAAGATGGCTTGGGCCAACAGACTGGCAGAGATGGGTCTGGGAGACAAGGTAGACGAGGGTGGAGCAATGGTGGACACCACTTGTCATTGGCTCCAGGAGCTGTAACAAAAGCAAATATTTGGAGGCTGGGATTGCTTAGCTTTCTCCTTGGAATCAGCAGACTCTCGGAGGCTGGGATTAATTTGAAGAAATTTACTAGCAGAGTTTGTGGCAGATAAAACAGTTTGCTTATTTCACACTTGTATGGCCACCTGCTAGGAACTGTTTGTTCAGTTTCGGATTCTTTAATTAAAATCAACATAAAACAGATTGAAAACATCCCAAGAAGGGGATGCTTGATTTGCTGGAGGATATTGCAGAAAGATGGAGCAAAGTGGTTCAAAAAGCGCTTCGTCACCAAGCAAGCAGGAGGGTAGGGAAGTGCAGCCTGGGTAACTATGCAGTCCAAGTATGCACATGTGTGCGTGTGTGTGTCAGGGGCCAATGGGAAGTGTAGAGAACTCACATGAGTCTGGGGTGGAAAAGTGAGAGGTCCTCTTTGCTTCCACCCCTTGGAAAAGGCCAGCTCTACATTTATTTCTTTCAACAAATAGTCATGGAATTCCTCTGTGTCCAAAACTGTGACCAACATGCAGTCCTTGAGCTCAAGAAGCTCAGAATCAGTAAGAGAGACATGAAAGTGAAATAGCAATTATAACCCAGTGTGTGCTACTGGGTAAAGGCTGGGTGTTGTCGGACCACATACTCTGAACTATGGAAGAGGTGAAGGGCTCAGGTCAGAATTCCAAGAAGATGTGACATCTATCTCAGCTGAGATCCAATGAGTAGATAGAAATGATTCATGTTAAAATGATATATCAGTTAGCTACCACTACAATACGCTGTGTAACAAACATTTACAATACCTCTGTAGCATATAACGATACCATTTATATAGTTCATGCTTCTGTGAGTTGGCTGACCTTGGCTGGGCCCAATTAGGCAACTCTGCTCCATGGGTCTCTTATCCTCCTCCAGGGACCAGGAGGCTCACCTGGCATGATCTTTTAATGGTGATGGAGGCAGCAGAAGATAGCAAGCACAATCACACAAGCACTTTCCAAACTTTTAGTTATGTCGCTTCCGCTGGGATTAATTTGAAGAAATTTACAAGCAGAGTTTGTGGCAGATAAAACAGTTTGCTTATTTCACACTTGTATGGCCACCTGCTAGGAACTGTTTGTTCAGTTTCGGATTCTTTAATTAAAATCAACATGCTTGCTTGCCATTGGCCAGATCAAGTCATATGCCTGCACCCGAGGTTAAGAGGCAGGGAAATATATTATACTTCTTTCGGGGGATTACACACTCCACCTCTTCAGAATGGTGGCCGTTAATGCAACCCACTACACATGGGAGGGACACAGCGGTGGCGGAGGGATGTTACAGGATGAGGGACAGCGTGGACAGGGTAGGGCTGGGTGCGCCGGCCACTGTCTGTAGGGGATTGGTTATGAGGAGGAGCCTGCAAGACTAGAGGCTCCTGGACAGGCCTGCAGGAGAGGAGAAAGGTCTCATCTGTCAGCAAAATCTTTGGATTTTATGTCCAGGACAATGAGGAAGCACTGATGGGTTTCAGGGTGGGGAGGGACATTGTCAGATTTTGCCGAGTCTGGCTTCAGAGTGGAGAACAGAGTGGAGGGGACAGAGGGACAGAGTTTGGAGACCAGTTAGGAGGCTTGGAGTCGCCAGGCTTCCCTGGAAGTTGATTTCATGATCGGGAGACTCAGGTTGTGACATTCTGCTTTATAAAGATTTTTCTGAATGCTGGTGGATCTTTGACTCTCGGCATGCCAGCTCATAGCAAAAAGCCCTGCTGCTGCCACCGCAAACGGAATCAGCAGAGCTGGTTAAGGAGCAGGACGCTTGCTGGTCCGGATGCATCCCGCCACCTTAGCTGGACTCGATAACTGGGTCCCTGAACCTCCCTGTCGTCTTTTTTCAGGCACCACGGCTCTTGGGAAGGCAGAAGCTGGAGACTGCCACCCTCGTAGGACTGCTCAGCTCACCCCCAGGTGGCCTGCTGCACTCCTTCCCTTCCCCATGGCCACTCCCTTTTGGGGCCAAGTGTCGCTGCCGTGCTACACACACAGCTGGGCACAGGTACCACCTGTTGGCGACCTGAGGTCTTGGCGCACTGTGGGGAGGGCCGGCTACGCAGGCTCTGCCCAGTGCCCGTTTCCTGCCACCTGCTTTTAACTCCTGATTTTGAGCTAGCCACTTACATTTGATACCTGACTGCCTTAGTGGGGAAGGCACTGTATTCAGAGTCCAGTGGCCTAGGGCCGGGTTCCAATTCAGATCCTGCAGGTCCTGTGATCTTGAGCAAGTCACTGGAGCTCTCTGGGCCTCGGTGTCCTCCTTGTTGGTTGATCTCAGCTGGTAAAGCTAACAAATGCAGTCGTGCGTGTGGAAGTTCCCGATGAACCTCTCACCGCTCACTCCCTGCCCTCCCACCCCTAAGCATCCTGGAGATGGCAGTTGAAAGCTCCCTCCTCTTCCCTGACGGCCCAGGTAGGCCTCTGCTAAGGCTCTCATGGCTCATATGGGAATGGAAGCCTCTTGTCAACACGTCATTGCATCTCTGAGCCCGCAGGCCCTGGCACAGGTCACAGGGAAATAGTGTTGAAAATGAGCGTAAACTCTTTCTAGCCTAATGTGGCCTGGCACATTCGCCCTCTCCTCCTCCTCTCTCTTTTGAAGACACTTCCTCCTTATGACTGGTGCCCACGACCAGGCATAGCAGCCCGAGTGCCCAAGCCAGACAGGCCCATGTTTGATTTCTCCTCCCTCCTTCCCTTCCTCCCACCCCAGCCCCAGTCCACAAGGGCCTTTATAAAGCACTGGGCAACAGGGCCACAGTGGACTGGTCATGGCTCCTCAGGGTTCAAGACATCTTGACACTGCCACTCACCGGGGAACTCACTGAAATCCTCTGAGCTGCAGTTTCCGCATCTAGGAAACAGGGGTGATAATTTTGTGGCTATTGTTAACTGTCTCTTTGAGCAGCTCTCGTGTGCTGGGCATGAAAACCATCGCCACCACTACCAGGATCACGAGGCTAGAACTTTCAGTCCTTGAGAGCTTATTACGGTCCGGCTGGAGTTGGCTCTTTATGAATAATATCTCACTAACCCACACACATTCCCAAGGGCCTGTCTTCTTGTTTGCAGGTACCTACCTGCCTGCTTTGGAGAGTGCTGTGAGGAGCAAAGGAAATGATGCACTTGCGTGCCTGGATGTTAGGAGCAAGATACTTAGCTGTTCCGAACCTCCGTTTCCTTATCTGCAAAATGGGCTAAAATTCCCCACCTTGAAGATTAAACGGGATAAGGAATATTACGGAGCAGTCAGCAGAGAGCGGTAAGCATACGGGACGCACGGTACTATCCAGATTGTGAGGCGCTCAGAAGCTAGTCTGGGTCAGAGGACGTTCTCAAAAATGACACTTCCTTGTCTTGGTTTTATTTTTACTTGATCATCACCAAATGGCTTTTCAGGATATGCAAAGAGAGTTATGGCTATCCAGGGGAGAAACTGAGGCTCAGAAATGTCAAGTGACTTGCCCAAGG
The DNA here is from genome assembly GCA_008086735.1 of Cheirogaleus medius. NCBI lineage: Eukaryota > Metazoa > Chordata > Mammalia > Primates > Cheirogaleidae > Cheirogaleus > Cheirogaleus medius. The sequence goes on along the minus strand of VBSM01001265.1, from coordinate 72,171,055 downwards.
CCACACAGTGAGCAAATGACACGGTGGATCTGGATCCTAGGCTTGTCTGACACCAGGTCCTGCTCACCTCCACCCTTGCTGGCCTCCCTGACCCGGCCACCTGCCTCCCTGACGTCTTCGTGCCTGGCCCCGGGCCTGGGCAGTGGCTGGGGCCCATGGTGTCTGGAGGCTGGCCTGCGCCCTCTGTCCTCTCCCCAGCCCTTGGCACCCCATACTCCCCAGGGCCCGCCCAGCCGAGGGGCACATGGCAGTGAGTCAGCCCCCTTTGTGGCGTTGATTAGAGGCTTCCTCCTACAAACATCAAAGCTTCAATTAACATGGGCCGCTTGCAACCCTCTTGCAAAACTCTGATAAGAATAGAATTTTCTCTTGGAAAATGGATTTTTATTTAGTTGTGTGTACTGTTGGTTAAATGACCTACTCTATACACTGGCGCTGAGATTCCGGGGACAATTAGGGGGCTCGTCAGGAGCTGGTTATCTGAGGGAAACAGGCGCCGGGCTGTTTAGCTGTCTAATATCCTGACAGGGGGTGGGGGGCAGAGGCAAATTAAAAAAGGCTTCTCTCTCTTTCTCCAGACATGGGGAGTGAGGGCAGTGTGTGGGGTTGGGGCTGGGTGGGGGCAGGCAGTGTGGCCCTGGCTCTCTTGGGGGCGTGGCCGGGCTGGTGGCCCCAGCCTCGTATCTGGACTGCTGCGTGTGTGTGTGTGTGTGTGTGTGTGTGTAGGGTGTGTAGGGTGTGCAGGAGTCCCCAGATGCTGCTCAGAGTATAGCCTGGCCTCAAGGAGGACCCAGGGGAGCTGGCTGGCTGGGTGTGGAAGGAGCAGGACTCAGGCACAGGGCAGGGCTGGGGCACCTGAGCCAGGGTGTCTGGGAGGCTAAGGCTAGGGGGCTGCTAACATTTTCCATGTCATTCTTCCTATAAAATTTGGCCTTCTTGGAGAGAATGGGGTGGGTTAAATTTCAGGAAATGCTGTCTCCTAGATCTTATTGCTTCTAGGGAAGGAAAAGCAATACTCTTCACCCGCCCAGGGTACCTGAGAGGTCCCCGACTGAGCCCACACTCTTGACTTAATCCTCCATCAAGCTGGAATCTTTTTGGTTCTGAAGACCCTTCAGAAAAATGGAGCCTCTATTCCTTCCAACCTTCCTTGAGGTTCCATCCATAGCCAGAAAAGTTCTTCTTATTGTCTAACCACATTCCTCCACCTCCACTTTAAGTCTATCTTGGATGAAGTAGATACATTGGACAGAATGGGAGACCTAGGATTAGGGGAGTGGCCTGGTTGGGAGGGGAGAGTTTGGGGTGGGGTGAGGGTGGGCAGCTGTCTGGGGAAGGCAGAGGGCCGGAGTGGGGGAAGAGCAGCTTGCTGACTAGCTCCTCCTGCTCCAGCCGGGAGGCCTGGTGTAGCATGACTGTATTGATTCAATTATTCCCTACAATGTAATACTCTGCATTTGTGTGATAGCAACAAACAGAGTTGAAAGACATACAAAAATAAATGATCTGAAAGTTAATATGGCTGAATGGGCATCTATGAATTCGAGGAGAGAGGTTTTGTTTTACATTGTAAAATCAATAGCGTGCAGAACAATGTCCTAACTCCCCCCGGGGACCCCAGCAAACCCTCCCGTATCGATCGCCATGCAAATTAATTGAATTCATGAAATCCACATTGCTGGGTAATTGATGCTTCTTATAATTACCTCCGAGTTATGAGCTTTTAGGGGATTGCATTGATTCCTGGGCAGTGGGGAGGACAGGGCAGGGGTGGAGGGGAGTGGTGGCTTCCTGGAACTGCAGGCAGTGGCTGCCCAGGTGAGCAGTGGGCAGGTGGGGGATGGGCAGGGCTGGAGTGAGGGGCATTTGCCTGGTGGTTGTGGGAGGGAGGGGTGAATGGGATCCTCATCTCACAGAGTTTATTGACCCAGCCCAGGAGAGGCCAGGCGTTGGGGGAGACCTGAGCAGGTACACCTGGATATTTGAAAGGACCCCTGGGAGGGTGGCTGCCCTGGCATCTGGGGCTCCTGGGATGCCAAGACTCTCTTTAGGGAGTAACAGTAGCAAACTTACATTCAGCATTTATTATGTGCCGGGCATTGTTCCAAGTACTTTACAAACTCATTAAACCCTCAAAACAACCTATGAGACATGTACTATTATTGTCCCCTTTGGCTGTTGAAGAAATGAGGCACAGAAAGGTTAAGTAAGTTGTCCAAGGTCACACAGTGACAGAGCTAGAATCCTTGACCACCAGCTAGTCCACGAATGGGCTTCAGGAGCCTTAGATCACATGAACAGTCAGCAGGTTGACACATAGGAGTGTTTTTCAGAGGGAGAGTCTGTGGCTTTCATCAGATTATCACTGATGCAAATATCTGTTATATAAACACTGTTTCTGTTATTAATACCTTGTATTTGTACAGGGATGAGTGTTTGAATTCACAGTCTTGCACAACATGCTGTGTGACCTTGGAGAAGTTACCTAACGTATCCGAGCCTCTTGCACAAGTGCAACACCAGGAGGTTGGGATGGATGTTCCCGAAGTCTCTTTACAGCTCTGGCGTCTATGAGTGATGCAGGGCATTTGCTCAGCGGGCCTCCCAAGAAGGCCTGAGCTGAGGGGGAGGCTGGGCAGAAATGACCCCCTATTTTACAGATAAAGAAGCTTAGACACAAAGGGGCCAGGTCTCTTAGGGAAGCTCGTGCGGCAGGTTAGTGGCAGGGACACGATGAGGACAGGAGGAGCCAGTCTGCAAGCCAGGCATGCCTCGGGCCTCTATCTCTTGTCTGTCTAGAGACTCTCTCATATAAATCAGCCGGACCCCGGTTGGGGGGGGGTGTCTGATGCTGTCCCCCGACCTTAGAGCCACTTGACAGCTTGGCTGTGAACAGCTCCCTTTTCTCTATTGCTGCCGTGTGGGGGAGTCATCTTCCCCCCTGGCCTGAGCGCTTGCACCTTGGGGTGAGCTGACTTTGATAGCAGTGGCTGGAGCCAGGGGCATGGGATGCTCTTGGCCACAGGGTGACAGGCTGGGTTGGAGCCCAAAGGAGGCAAAAGATCCCGACAGATACTGTCTTCAGGCCGCTCCCCGGAAAGTACCTGTGTGGTGCCAGTCCTCTTCTCCTCCTTCCCTGCTCGTGGCAGAAGGTGAGGGCTGGCCATTCACGTTCCCCTTCCTTCTTCCCTGGCTCTGTTTTGGAGCAGTGGGAGGCAAGGTCCAGGGAGACCTGTCTCCTGATTGGCGGAGTCTGGCCTGGTGGAGCTGAAACACCATGAATCGCTGTCCATGCTGGGGACCTGGCCTGTCTCCATGTCCTTGCTAGGGCTGTCTGTGTTTGCCAGGTGGCACTCACAGCAGGGACAATGGGGCTCAGAGTTGAAGGTGGTGGCTGGAGCAGGATAGGTAGCTTGGCCCTGCCTGTGGCTGGAGCTTCTGCCTGGCTCTTGAGGACTTGCTGTGGGGAGGATGTGGCCACGAGCCCCTCTCAGGTACTAGGTGGTGGCTCTAGCTCTTCATCTCCTGGGATCTCTGTGGCTAGGAGTGTACCTGCTCCACGCAGGCCAGAGAGGACAGGGTGTGTGGCATGTCCAGGGGCTCCTTTCACTGCCACAGCCTCCTGGCCAACCCCAGCCCACGGTGTGCAGGCTGCAGGCTCTGCTAGAGGGTCCTTCCTGGCACCAATCATAGTCTTAAGAGATGGGCTTGGGAGGCTTCCCTGACCTATCCAGGCCCCTAGGCGGCTAGCTGGTGGTGGAACTCTCCTGACTTAATCTCAGGGTCCAGATCACAAGCTCCTGAATGACCTTGACACTTATCTTCTTGACTCAATGAGTCTTGAGAGATGGGAGGGATCTTACCAGATCATCCAATGTAACCTCCTCGCCAGGATGAGGCTCAGCGAGGTCATATGGCTTGTCCAAGGTCACATGGCCAGTAGGCATCAGAGCTAAATCTTTATTCCAAGGCTTCTGACTCAAGGACAGGGCTCTTTCATGATACCAAAATAATCTCCCAGCCACTGGCCAGTCCTTTCCTCTCTGGGCATCTCTGGGGTGGGTGGTGGTGATGGGGGATCCTGTGAGGGGTCTCTGCTCTCCCTCCCCACTCCCTGTCCTCACCCAGAGAATCCTGAGACTTCAGCAGGATTGAGGACATGGTGGAAGCTCCTGCTTTTCTGGCTGTGTGTTCCCTTGGGCTGCTGCCCCCCCAGCCTCCCTCCCTTCTGGGGAGAACAGCCAAGCCTCCCTCAGCACACTCCAGGCAGAGATGGCGCCAGGACAGCCTAATTAGGTGAACTTGATGTGTGTATCAGAAATGTGTATAATTAAAATTGAGAACTAATTATGATGGGATGGTTGATGTTCCTCTCTCTCCTCTGTCCCTGCAGGAGAGGAATTCTCTTTGTAAAACTGAGCCCCAAGAAAGACCTAAAGTGAGGTCTGCCACAGGGCCTGGAGTGAAGGATACCCTCAAATCATCCTTATATCTCTCCACCTGCCCTTCCATCCACCCATCCATCCACTCACCCACCCTCCTATTCATCTATCCATCCACCCACCCTCCTATCCATCCATCCATCCATCCACCCTCCCATCCACCCACCCCCTCTCCCATCCATCCATCTACCCATCCATCCACCCACCCAAACACCCTCCCATCCATCCATCCATCCACCCACCCACCTACTCGCCCATCCATCCATCTACCCATCCATCCATCCATCCACCATCCATCCATCCATCCATCCATCCGCCCAACCATCTACCCTCCCATCCATCCATCCATGTACCCACCATCCACCCACCCATGTAATATGCCCTTCCCCCACATGCAGAGGCACAGACGTGGGAGCTATACCAGCAGGTACAGAATGAAGAATGCTGGACAGAGCAGGGCAGCAGGTGTGCAGGGAGGAGCGTAGATTCTTATACCATGTCAGAATTTCTTGGGGTTCCCAATAATTAATTACTTGAGGAGAAGGCCTCAGAAAGAGAATGGGCTTCTTTCCATAAAAGGAATCAGGATCTCCAAGTTGTTTAAATTCTGTGCTATAAGAGCATATTTAGTGTTGCAGGCCCTGGTGAAATTGTCATCATTGTCACCATCATCCTGAACACATGGAGAGCCCTGGAGGCCCATTCCCCATGACCTCGTTTAACCCTTACAACAACTTGGTGGCTCCAGTACAGTTATTAGCCTCATCTCACAGATGAGGGGACTGAGGCTTAGAGAGGTGAGCAAACGTGCCTCAGTGAGCAACTGAAGTTGTAACAAGAATGCAATGAGGTCAAGGCCGAGATTCACTATGCAAACAAGTTGGAAGATTGTCATGCGACAGAAACAACCAGGGTGCTTTTCTTTGCTTTTTGATAAATATTTCCTTTTAAGCTTTTGTATGAATTAATTTCTATCCTAAATGATGTAGGGCACATGGGAGTGAGAAGGCAAAGAAAAATGGGAGGCCCCAGCTGTGCCCGCTCTCCTGGCTTCAGGAGCTGGGTGCACTCAGCTTACAGAGCTCCAACTTTGCACTGGATGCTGGATATTTTCCTCATTTGATTGTCATGTCATGAGGCTCTTTGCCGCACCATGAGAACATTACCCCCTGAGGCAGGGTTTATTATTGTCATTTCACAGATGAGAAACTGAGGCAGGGAGTCAAGGTCACTTGTGCAAGATAACCCAGATCATAAGTGGAAGATGGGTTTGAGGCCAGGTGAGGTCTTTGCTGAGTACCACCCAGAACTCCATCAAATGCCACCTGTGCTCACTCCCACCCTGGCCTGCCTACTGGCCCAGGCAAACTGCATAGCTGTGTCAACACGAGAAGAGCCAGGGACCAGGAGGACCTACTCAATCTTGCTGCCTTTCCTGAGAATGCCGAACAGTCCAGACCCTGGCTGCCCCCCTTAAAGATCCATCTGTGGCAGGACCTATTGGTGCCCTGCCGGGGTGTCTCTGCATTGTCCCCTCACCACCCCTACACCGCTAACTATGGGCACCAACTGGGCTCTGTTGTTTCAAACCCGGGCCCCAGTGGCTACTGTTGTGGGTTTGATGCCCTGTTGGGGGTTGTGGTCCAGGCCCAATCAATGCCCCCTGTATTGGCGACCCATTGCTGTGTAATGAATTATTCTAGCACTTAGCAGCTCTAAACAATAATAAACATTGATCATCTCACAGTTTCTGTGGGCCAGGAACTCAGGAGTGGCTTAGCTACATGCTTTTGGTTCAAGGTCTCTCACGGGGCTGCAGTACCATCTGAAGACTTGACTGGGGCTTCGGGGTCCACTTCCAAGGGGATTTGCTTGCACGGCTGGCAGGTCGATACTGGATGTTGGCAGGAGGCCTCCGTTCCTTGCCACGTGGGCATGTCCATGGGACTGCTCGAGTGTCTTCAGGGTATGTCTTCCCCCAGATCGGGTGATGAGCAAAGGGGACGCTGCAAGGTCTTGTGTGGCCTAGTTTCAGAGGCCAGCCTGTCACTTCTGCCATATTCTTTCTGTTAGAAGTGAGTCCCTGAGTCTGGCCCATTCAAGTAGAGGAGACTTGGGCTTTACTTTTTTTTTTTTTTTTTAATTTTTTTTTTTATTTCAGCATATTATGGGGGTACAAATATTACGGTTATGTATATTGCCCACGCCCCCCTCCCCCCTCGAGGCAGAGCCTCAAGCATGGCCATACCCCATACGTTGCACATCTTACTCATTATGTTTGGGCTTTACTTTTTGAAGGAAGAAGTATTTTGAAAAATGGTGGACACAGTTTAAGACCAGCACACTCTCAACTAACTATTCTTCTTTTTGGCTGGTGAAGGTAAGCCCTGCAGCTCTTTACCGAGCACCAACCAGCATGCTACCAAATGCTCCTCTGAGTGTGGCTCACAGCTTCTCCTGTGGCCACATCTACCCTGTGCACCCGGTCTGATTCCTGACACTCCAAGCTTCCATGCTGCGGCTTAAACCCCCCTTTCCAACCCGTTTCTAGCCACTTCCTTTTATTCTAGCTCACTGTTTTCTACTCACTCTTTATAAAAATGATAGCTACCATTTCTTGAGCACCTACTATGTGCCAGACACTATACAGATATTATCCATAATCCTTAAACAATTCTGCAAGATGGAGAAAGAGAGGCTCGGAAAAGTTAGATGACCTGCCCCAGCCACACACTGGCCAGTGGCAGGCCTGGGATTCACACCCGGCTTCCCTTTCCTGCCAGCCACTGGGTTCCTGCTGTCCCTCCACCTGACAAGCTTCCCCTGGCTCAGCCCTGCCTGTCTTCAGGACCTGGCTCAAGCCTGACCCCAGGGGGAGGCTTCCTCTGCTGGGCCCCCAGCTGGCAGTGAGGGAGCCCGGAGTGCCTGTGTGTCATTGTCCTCTTGCTGTTATTTGTAAACACACCTCATTGTCCCTATTAGCCTATGAGTGTCCTGAGGGCACATGTTTGTCTAATGGTCCCTGTCCTCCAGAGTGCCCAGCACAGCGCCTGGCACACAGTGGGAGCTCAGGGGACGCGAGCAAATGAGCCAGACAGCTGGGATCCCAAGGCTGTGTGTCCCCAGCTGGGGTGGCCCCTGCAGGGATGCCCCCAGCAGGTCTCAGGGAATAGGTCAGAGCTCCCCTGGCCAGTCTGCTGTGACCGGTCTCCGCCTGTGCCCCCCTGCCCAGTGCCAAGGTCCAGGCCCGCCTTACTTCAGCGCCACCATCTGGGCTGGCTCTTCCCCACCTCCTCTCCACTGCCGCCTGCCCTCCCACCTCACCCCTTCCTGTTATCGCAGCTCCCAAACTCCCTGCTCTTTCTTTCCCAAATTGATTCTCAGTACAATCTCTCTCTTTATTCCGACTCCTCAGGTTTGTTCCTGGAATCTTTTGTCCTCCTCTCTCCCCCAGCTTATCTAAGTCACTGTCCTTGGCCTCTGTCCCCCACCCTGCCCCCTTCCTGGTGGGTGGCAGGACCTGTTGCTGGCCAGCCCGACCCCACCCCCTGCAGCGCCCTGCCCCACCCCACCTCCCCGGCTCTGTCTCCAAGGTTACCCATGACTATGCCTGTCTCCGCTTCCTCTCCCTGCCTCCCATTTCTTAGCTGTTCCTCCAGGGAGGGCTGAGGGGCCCTGGGGGGCAGGGGGGTGGGCGGAGCTCTCCCCCTTCTCCCTGCCCCTGCAGCTGCTGGTCTGTCCTTTGTCTCTGTCTCTTTCCTTCCCTCTCTGCTTTGTAGCCTTCTCTCCTTGTTTCTCTGTCTCTTTGTCTCTTTCATTTTTTTTTCTTGATTCCTCTTTGTTTCTCCATCTTTCTTTTTCTCTGTTTCTGTCAATTTCCATTTCTCTCTTTCTCTCCGGGTCTCTTTCTCAGAGCTGCTCTCCATCTTTTTGTCTTTGCTCTCTCCTTCTCTGAATTCTTGTTTTGCATTCAGAAACAATAAAAATCAACCCTGGTCCCAGCTCCCTGGAAGGCCCTGTCACCAGCACCCTGGGCTCTTTAGGTTTTGGTGCTAAAGGGCTTTGCAGGAGGAAATGGAAAGCTTGAAGCCCAAAGCCTGGTGAGTTCTGTTCAGGGCTGGGCATGAAGTGCTTGTAGGGAGGGCAGAGGGGAGGGCCCCACCCTAGCATGTGCACCCTGCTTTCCAAATATGCCAGGCCTCCGGACAGACTAGAGTCACCCCACTCCTCTCTGTGACAAAGCAAGCCAAGGCTGAGAGACCCCCACTCCAGGTGTCAGGGTGAATGCTGTTGGTCCACTGGGGTTCTCTGCCGGTTGCACGTGCCCTGGTCTCCAGGTTGCCCCACTTTTGTCCCAGCAGACAATGCGCGTGATGAGCTAGCCCAGAGCCTGGCATACGGCAGGTGCTTAGTGAGTGCGCGTCTCCTTTCTCACTGGGGTCAGAGGGAGGCGTGCAGGGCTTCTGGCCTCCTTGTCTGATAGACATTATGTAACATTCTAGGAGAAATGAAGTTTTTTCCAAGAACCTTTTGAGGGACTTTTCCAGAAAAAATAAGAGAAGAATTTTTTTTTCCTTTCAGACATGTTCATTTCCCCCCTGCTGAAATTTTCCATTTTTCTCTCAGACTTTCATATCTGTACCTAAACATAGTAAATGGCTTCCATATTTCAACATGATCATTACATCTTAATGTATCTTTATGTTCCTAAAGTAACAGTGATGTTGTAAAGGACCCTAAACAACAAGACCTTGCAAATATTTGGAGCCCCTTACATTTTCTCTTGGCTTCAAATGCTTTTGGGTCCCCCTCTCCTCCAGAATGTCCTTAGACTAGAGCCCTGGGAGACTGGGCTGACATGACAGGTACTGGGGTATCCTAAACCAAGGAGCAGGAGGGAGGCTCCCAGCTGAGTCAGGCTCACCCACCCAGACAATCGCATCAGCCCCACCCAGCGTGACCATATGGCCAAGTCCAACCAGGCTGGCCAGACCCCATCAGACCCAGCCAGGCTGAACTGAGCCTTCAGTTCTTAGTCTCCTTCCTGTCCCAGAGAGGGACTGTTTTTTGGCTTCTGTCCTAGATTCCCAGGATGAGGCAAAGAATTAGGGTCAGAAATGGGATACTAGCTCAGGCCCCTATATGTATGGGAGGATAATCCACGCTATTCTGCCATTCTTCCCCACCCTACCTTGAGACAAGTGTTTACTGTGTGCCAGCTCTGGACCATCCCCCAGCCCCCAGGATGCTTCCCATCCTCCCTGTCGATCCATTACCAGTGCCTTTTCAAAAATGGACGTATAACACACCTCCTCATGGAAGCTTTCCCTGATTAACTCCATGCATCCATTCAATATGTATTATGGAGTGTCTGTCGCATACCAGGCACTATCATGGACCCTGGGAATACCTTAGTTAACGGAATGGATAAAGTTCCTGCCCCTGTGAAGCTTGCATGGGAGAGACAGAGGGTAGACAGAAAAACAGGTGTCGTAGGTGATTAACAGAGGATCCTATACTAGCCGGGGGGCCAGAAAAGGCCCACCTCCCTCTCAAAGGAGAAAAGTCCTGGCAGGGAAGTTCTAGTCCATCTTGGCCACAACTCATGGTGTGACCTTGGGCAAGTGACCTATCTCTGAGCTTATTTCCTCATCTGTGACAGAAAGAGTCCTTTCCTGCTCTAGAATTATTGTGTTTTTACTTAAAAGCCAATTTATTTTCAGAGAAATTTATAAACAGAAATTATTTCTTGACACTTAATGCATTATAGAAAAATACACAATTCTAATTAAGCATAAAGAAAAAAGAAAGAAAAATAATAGAATAATCACAATGAAACAAACAGTCAGACAACCTAACAACCCCACGCTGTTGGGGCTCCCAGCTGAGCCAGGCTCACCCACCCGGAGTAGCAGCACCCCAAACAAAGGCCTCGGAAGCAAGAGTTTTTCCCTGACCTTCTCCTGCCCTCTGGTCTCCCAGTCCGACTCTTCCCCAAATTTAGCCATAGAAACTAGAATCCCTCTTCCTCAAGTGGCTCACAGAAACTAGAACCCCTTTTCCCCCAAAGCCAGCCATAAAACCTAAAAATATTACTCTAACTTTTCCTCTGCCTTGTCTGTGTAAAAACTGGCCATAAAGGAGTTGTCTGACCCACCTTGTTTCACTGTAGCCACAAGACCCCCATTTTGAGAGGGCCCTGCCCAAATCCAGAGGGCAAGAATGCTGCCCAGAGAGGCCGAGAACAATCCAGACAGAGAGGCCTTGCTGGGTTCCCCACTCAGTCTGTTCTCATTAGGTCCTACTCTTTTCGTCCAATCGTATATCTACACAACTGTCCATACTTTGTTGAACCTAAGCATAAAAATGGACAACTTCCCCTGTATCTTTGGGTCTTCATTCTGAAGGCTCCTGTGTACACACAGCAAATAACTTTGTGTGCCTTTTTCCCAATTCATCTGCCTCTCGTCAGTGATTTCTTAGTGTGCCTTCAGAGGGCTAAGGCGAAACTTGGCCCCTACCCATCATCCACAATTCTGCCTCTCGGGGACAACTGCTCTGGCGTATTGGGAATCTCATCTCATGTCAAAGCTGGCTGCAAACCCTCTCCCTAGGGTCCCCGGAGAGGTGCTCTGTCCCACTCACCCACCTCCCTTGTCTCTGCTCTGCCATGCACATGCCTGGGGTGGGGTGGGGGACAGGGGCAACTGCAGCCAGCCCTGAGCCCCTGAGGGTCTTGGCCCACCATCTCTCTCCCAGAGCAGAGGGCCCATCTTCAGCTGCCAGGCTAGTCTGGTGTCTTGGGCCACATTCGATGGAGAGGCTGCGCCGCCAGGGCTCGCTGGGTGGACCCTTTCCAGGTGCGGAGACTCTGCAGGACAGGCGAGCGGGCAGCTGGCGTGCCTGGGGCTATGGCTCTGGCGGGGTTCGCCCCACCTGGTGTGTGGGGATGCAGTACAGCACGCAGCCGAAAGATGGCAGCACTGCACTGCCTCAGGCCCGTGCTGCAGAGGGGCCGCAGGAGGAGCCCACCGGGCAGGTGTGTGTGCCAGGGCCTGGTCAGGGGGCTGGCCCTTTGTCTTCTGAGCTCTGGGTGGGGACCACGGCTTTGGCTGGGCCTCACAGAAGTGTAGCTTGTGTGGCCTCAACACAGAGCAACAGGCACATCACAGTGTTCTGCAGGCCTCAGGCCCTGGCCTCCATCCATGACTTGCTCCCTAAACCTCCAGGGTCGTTTGCAATTTCAGTGCAGAACAATCTGGGAGTGGGAGCTCAAGACCTTGCCTACCTGTCCCTAGCCCCTCCTGCGCCACCTCCAGCAGATCTCCCCTTTTGGATACCCTGATGCTCAGGGCTCGGGCTGGAAGGGGAGGGGACAGGGAGAAGGGGAAAAGATGGCCAAGGTCTCAGGCTCCAGTCTCACTGCCTGCCTTCTAAGCCCAGGTCCACCTCTTGCTTGCTGGGTTTCCTTGGGTAAATAACTTAACCTCTCTGAGTTTTCTCATCTCGGAAGGGGGGACAGTGGGAATAATGTTAGGTTTGATTATTATTAGCTATTTTAATGACAGCTCTCAGAGATCTCCTCTCCCCCAGTATGCTAGGCCAATTCAGAAGCATTTCTCAGTGGTCTTATTTCCTAATAGTCCCTGCTTCCTCTCCTCGGGACCCCCAACCTCTGCACCCTTCCCCTCAGTAACAGCTCAGTAATACGTATGATTTACTGGGCGTGGACACCATGTTCAGCACGATGCACGCATTCCAGTCAGCCCGTGTAACAAACCTTTGCGGCACCTCCTTTTACAAATGGGGAAGGCGGGGGGGCTCAGAAAGATGGAGTAACTTACGCAAGGTCACACAGTAGAGGTGGGATCCAACCAGGTGTCCCAGTCCTGATCTCACCGGTCAGGGCCCTGGGCCCCTTCTCTGGGGCTCTGATCCTGCTCCAAACCCTGGTGCTGTCGGGGCAGCTGCTGAGCTGCTGACTATGTGGAGGCAGAAGGCAGGTCTGGGCCTCAGTTGCCCTTGGGTGTGCGTCCTCCGCATGGGGCAGAAGAGGGGACGAAATGACTCCCAGAAGGGTGGCGCCCAGTCAGCCTGGCGCTCCCGCACCCCCCAGCTAGCACTGACTCGTTAGGCCGAGGGAGCTGACACCCTAACAGCGCCTGTCAGACTCCAATGAGTTGATGATGTGGAAACTGGTTATTAAGTGTAATAACAGTGGTTTGGTTTTTCCGTGGTTCTGCCTGTAAGTGCCTAAGTGACAGCTGGCTTGTGCCATGGTGCTGCATTCTAAGTGGTCTGAGGATGGGCAGCGGGGAGGGGGGAGGGGCTTTTCCAAGGCTTTGGATGGGGGGAGGCCAGGAGGTGCGGCTGGTGCCTCTTCTGTGGGCAAGGCCTCTCTGCACCCTGATTCTGGGTCAGGGTCTGGGAGGGATGGAACGTGTGGATGCAGGACGGCAGACTATGTACTCATGTATCCCCAAACCTGCTGGGTCCTTATATACATCATCTCCCTCACTGAACTTGTCCCTGGGTCAACGGTTTAAGAACTGGATTGGAAATCTAGAAGCCTGGGGTTTAAGCTTTGCTCCTAATTATTTGTGATCTTGGGAACATGGCTTAACCCTTCAAGTTGCTCCAATTTCACAATGAAGAGTTTGAACAGGGTTAACTTATTTACTTAACTACACATGTCAAAACAATGCACAATGGATAGAAACTTGCTGTTAGAAGAATGGATAAAGAAAATGTGGTAGCTATGTACAGTGGAATATTACTCGGCCTTGAAAAAGAAGGAAATCCTGCCATGTGCAGCAACATGAATGAATCTGTAGGACATTATGCTAAATGAAACATGCCACTCACAGAAGGATAGATGCTGCGTAATTCTGCTTACATGAGGTGTCTAAAATAGTCAAACTCATGGAAGCAGAGAAAACAGTTGGCTGCACCAACAGCACCAGGGTTTAGAGCCAATTGTCAGGGAATGGGGGAAGAGGGAGGTGGGGAGTTGTTAGTCAATGAGTATAGAGTTTCAGTTATTCTAGGTGAATAAGTTCTAGAGATCTGCTGTACAAGGTAGTGCCTGTAGTTAAGAGTATGGTGTTGTGTACTTCAAAATTGGTTAAGAGGGTAGATCTCATATTAAGTGTTCTTACCACAAAAAACTCAAACAAACAAATAAAAAACAAAGGGACACAGGAAACTTTGGGAGGTGTTAGGTACATCTGTTACCTTGATTGTGGGGACAGTATTATGGATGTTTCCATGTGTCCACACTCACCAAATTGTACACATTAAATATGTACAGTTCTTTGTATATCAATGACCCCTCAATAAAGGTGTTAAAACAAAATAAACTTGCTCTTAGACATATTTTGCTTGGCTCACACAGTGCTTTAGATGTAAATGCCAACATTTAAAATTCTAGAATTTTCCATAGAGATCCAGATTTCTGACCTTTTTAAAAAAATTGTAAGAATCGGTAACGTTGGGCCTGCATGTCCACACAGCAACAATTGTCTGCAATAATACCGCCCTCACACAGAGTTTATACTCTCCAGTTTGCCACAGTCCCCACCGCCCCCTATTGTCTCTCCGGCATAGAGGCTGAGCGCCAGTGGTGATTTGACTCATTGCACCTAATCTGCCTTACTCACCTGCATGCAGCGCCCCACCCTGCATCAGATATTCACCGAAGGCCCGCTCCGTGCATGGCATCGTGCTTTTCACGATAGAAATTATGAGGACAAATCAAAGAGCTTAGGACAGAGAACCAAGTCTTATGTATGATGAGATAGTAGACATCTCCAACATCCTTGTCAGCGGAAAATTCTAGGATTCTGTAATACCATAAGTCTCTGACTCTCTCTCCCTGATCTATGATAATGGAATTGTTTATTGGAGGTCATCTCCATGTCCACGCTCAGGTCTGGAAGAGCCATTAGGCTGTGTATTCTATGAGTGACCTTGGATAAGTCACTTCACCTCTCCAAGTCTCCTCCTCTACAAAATGGGGATAAATACTCTACCATTCCTGTGTAGGAAAATGTGTCCTGGCAACTGGAAAGGACTATACAAATGGACAATTATTGTCATTAATTTTATACGTATAAACAGCAGAAGATATTTTCCCCTCCCCTGTATCAAGGGGAGAGAAGGAGAATAAAGTGAAGTGATACACACGTCGCTGCCTAGGAAGGGAAATTGTTCCAGCCCGTGAGGGATTCCAGTATTGCGAGTATTAATATAGTTCCACCAAATGGTCTTGGCTGGGAGCCTGAAGGTGTAGCAGCTGCTGAGACTCGCAGCTCCCCACCGCTGTGGCTCCTGCCTTTGCAAGGCTACACCCACCTTTTCCTCTTCTCCAGGCCGACTTGCTTCTGTCCCTTAGCACTCAGTCCCAATGATCCTTCTGCTATGAATCTTCCTGGATGAACTCAGCTCTTCCCGCACCCCCTCCGACCGTTGCTTTCTGGACCAGATGTCAAGGGCCATTGAGCGCCCATCTTGGAGTTGTTTTAGTGATCACCTAGAGATTCAGTGGATGGGAAAATCATTTTTTGAGCCCCTACCCTGTGCTAGGTACTGTTCTGGGAACTGGTGTTAAAGTGGTAAGACAGAGGAAGCCCTTGGTCTCTTGGAGCTGATAATGGAGCGGAGACAAAGCTAATCCACAAGTAAGCAAATGAGTACGGACGCGGAGAGAATTTAGACAGTGGTGAGTTGCACGGCTAGGCATCAGCAGCAGAGCAGAACTAAAATCCTGTTTTCTGGACTCCCAGGCCAGTGCTCTGCCAATGCAGCCCTATTGCTTCTTTATGAGCTATCAGCTCCTCAAGGGCAAGCTGGGCCTGCGCTGAACTCCCCACCTGTCAGTCATCTCTCTGCACCCTAGCCGGAGTCCTCCCTGGGCGCCACTCTCCATCCCAGGGCAGCTGTGAGCCTGTGCCACCCCTGCCCCCAGAGGGAAAAGGGACAAAGCAGGAGCAGAAAGAAAGCACAGTGGCTACTGGTTCTTGCCATTAATTGCGAAGCGCAATAAACTCAGTGGAATCCCAGCCTTATAATGGCCTCATTTAATTAATGTTAAATGACTGTGGGACCCGTATGGATTTATACATTAGATCCACATTAACACCGAATCGTTTGATCACGAATAACTGTTAAAATAATGAACATAGGCTCTTTGCAACTAGATGAGAAGGATGTGACTCTGCCTCCTGCTCATGGGGGTCAAAGCACGCTTCCCAGGATTCTGCTTCCTTTTCCTCCCTCTTGTTCTATAAGTTGTTATTTGCAGAAGGCTGGGATTAAGCTGTCCACGTGCCAGGCATGTGGCACATGGCACACACTTGTGTGATGGGGGTGGGGTGGGGGTTACAAAACTCCCCTCCTGGAGCTTGCAATCTAGGTGAGGAGGTGAGGGCTGCACTTGCACATGAAGCACATTACTAGAGAACTACATTGATCAAGCATCTGCTAAGTTCTTGGGCTTTACAAATATCTTATTTAATCCCCTCAATATTGGGAGGTAGGTACTGTGATCAAGTCTCAACTGTCAGATGAAAAAGCTATGTTTGTTAAGGGTGAGGACCTTGTCCAAGCTCACCTACTAGGTTGAGGTAGAACTGGAAATAAAATCTACATTTAGCCTCCCGAGCCCTTGTTAATTTCACTTCATGGTCCTGCTTCATCAGACAGTGGACTAGAGCTGAGATCCCCAACCCGTGGGCCACAGGCCGGTATTGGTCCATGGACTGCTAAGAACTGCACCACACAGCAGGAGGTAAGGAGTGGGAGAGCGAAGCTTCATCTGTATTTACAGCCGTTCCCCTCACTCGCATCACCGCATAAGATCCGCCTCCTGTCAGATCAGCTGCAGTATTAGATTCTCATAGGACTGCCAACCCTTCTGTAAACTGCGCGCGTGAGGGGTCTAGGTTGCACGCTCCTTGTGAAACTCTGATGCCTGATGATCTGAGGTGGAGCTGAGGCAGTGATGCTAGCGCTGGGGAGCAGCTGAAATACAGATCATCATTAGCAGAGAGGTTGATTGCACAATAAATGTAATGTGCTTGAATCATCCCAAACCATCTCCCCGCCTCTCCATTCATGGAAAAATTATCTCCCATGAAACCGATTCCTATGTCAAAAAGGTTGGGGACTGCTGGACTTGAGCGAGTGGTCCTCAACCTTATTAGGCTGAGGCAGGCAGGGAAGGCTCCATGGAGGAGGAGGGCTTTGAAGGTTGTCTGTAGGCCTGTGTTAGGAGTGGGGTTGGTGGATAGAACTCTTGGGTGGTGAGAGAAAGGTCAGTTTCTGCCCTACTCCCCCAGCCCCTGTCTCTCTTGCCTTCTGTGCTCACACATTGCCTCCATGAAGTGTCCAAGTCCTCTCCCTTCACATGGCTTCATTGACACTCCTTTCTGAGAATCAGGTTATTCATTTTGGTTCATTGGGAGGGAGGGGGCCCCAGCCCCCAGTGAGCATGGCATGTGCCCAGCCTCATGGCCCTGGGAGGGGATGGCCTCCAGCTGTTTGCTTGTTCACATGGACATCCCAGGCCACCTCAGTCACCTTCCCTGAGAAGACGTCCATACTTCACTGTGGAGAATCCATCACTTTTGCTCTGCATTTTCCTGGCACTTTGTCCAAGCAGACACAGATCTTGATAGCTTGTGTGGAGGTTCTAGCAGGGGAGCGCAGCTACTCGTATACCCTTGACCAAAGAATGGTCCTCCTCTATCAGGGAAGTTCGTCCTCTTCCACCAAGAGCACAACTTTGGGAAGGACGCACATGGAGCGGTGAGGGAGGAAGAGGACACCCGCCTAGCCAGCCAGATCAGCCAAGTCAACCCTGGTGATCAACGAGGTAACAGATGCCGCAGCCAGATCACCCTCACATCCAAGAGACAGATCTTGTATTATGTTCATCCATACCTGCCTCCCCCACCTGCCTTCTGTGTGGATGTGCGCAGGTGCCCACCCAGATGTGATGAAAGACATCTCTGGGTTCCCTCTGACCAGAGATCCCTGGATGTGGCAGCTCAGGCAGAGCCCAGTTGTCACCATTTTGGGTGAAAAGATGCTGGGCAAGAAAGAAAAGAAGAAAAACCGGGACTAGGAAGATTTCCTCATTTAATAAATCATGCACTGTTAGGCATGTGTGTGTGTGTGTATGTGTCTGTCTGTCTGTCTGTCTGTCTTGGACTCAGAAAGCCCTAGGAGCCCTCCAAGGGGCACTGAGTCAGCATTTCTGTGGGTTCACAGGCTGGGCTTTGTCTTCCAGCCTGGGCTGAGCTGCCTGGCCATCTGCCAGATCCAGCTGCCTCCAGCAGTGCCAGAGGAGCTGAGAGGACCAGGCCTGCTGGCAGGTGAGAGGTGATCCTGCCTAACCATCCACAGCTCAAACAAATGGGCATAATATTTTGGGTTCCTTTCCCTTAGCTGTGGCATAAATCAGCTCTCTGGAGGGAGTTCAGAATACTGTTTTGGAATTGAGTTCCAGAAATGGAGATGAGCTCAAGGGAGCCCAAGGTCTGACCATCTCCATGGGGCTCAGCCCCACTGGACCTGAGAGTGGTGTGACCACCACAGGGGACTGTGCTGCAACTCAGCACAAGGCAGCTTGTTTTAGTCCACGTTGACTTAGCTTAATTTGAAACCCAGGCTGAACGTTTTAGAATTGATTCCCTAGGAAACAAGACCATTGTATGATAAGACTAGATTAGGAACAGTCTGGAATGCCAGGATAAACAATTTGGATTTAGAGTTACTCAAGGCAAATGTCTGATATGTGTATTGTGGTTGTCCTATTTCTCACTGCTATCGATTGCAGGTTTACATCCCCCCAAAAGTCATATGTTGAATCCTAACCCCCAAGGTTATGATATTAGGAGGTGGGACCTGTGGGGGTTATTATTAGGTCATGAGGGTGGAGCCCTCATGAATGGGATTAGTGTCCTTAGAAAAGAGACCCTGGAGAGCTTCCTCCTCTCTTCTACCCTGTGAAGTCACAGAAAGAAGGTGCTATCTATGAACCAGGAAGCAGGCCCTCACTGGATATGAGGTGTTAGAAATCTGCTGGTGCTTTGGTCTTGGACTTCCCAGCCTCCAGAACAGTGAGAAATAAACATTGTTTAAACCACCCAGTCTGTGGTAGTGTATTATAGCAGCCCAAGTGGACTAAGAGACTCACCTCTGGCAAATATAAGTCATTGGTCACAACACCTTTCTCCAATGAATCTGTACTTGTCCTCAGAATCTTTCTCAACCCAGTGCTGAAGATGGCTGTTACAACAGATTAGAGTGGATACTCAAAGGAAATCTATTTGCATCTCTGGGTCCAGGCTTCTCACTTGACTTAAAAAGAAACCGAGGCTAAGGGAGACGGCATGACCTGCCCAGGGCCATCCTTAATTTAGCAGGCAGATGGGTCACTGGTAAATCCTTGGGCAGGGGAGGGGCTGAAAGCATCATGGAGCAGCGTGTGTGGGAGGAAAAGGGGGGAAGCTGGGAGCAGGCTGGGGCCAGGCTGGGGTGAGGAAAACTGAAAGAGGCATCACCCTCAGGTGCCTACCCTGCATTTGCAAGACCTGAGGTCGATGCTTCCTTAAGTTTTGCCCCCAGGTGCCTTACTTGCCTCACCGTGGTCCTGGCCCTGGCTGGGAGACCTGTTAGGAGCTAACTTTTGCTGGGTCCAGGCATCAAATGGAGCAAGGGCAGCAGAAACACAAGAAACAAGTCAAAGATGATAGATGCCGGGAAGGAAGGATGAGCAGGACGTGGTGTCATGCAGGCCATCAAGGAAAAGGACAAAGAATGTTTCTGAGCCATGAGGTGACCGTGAGCATGGCAGTGCCCTCACAGGAACAGGGGTAGGGTGTGTCACTCAGGTTGTGACTTTTGGCTTTCTCTTGAGTGTTCAGTGTTGGCCTGCTCTTCTATTTTTCATTAAAACCTTTTCTTGTTGGAGCCTAATGTGCGTAGAAAAGTGTACATATCTTATATTTCTGATCTTTTCAGAAAGTAAACCAAGTCACATAATTACCATTCAGACTGTCACCAGCACCCAGAATCTCCTCTGTTGTGTCCCTTCTAGTCACAACCCCACCCACGAGGGTAACCACTGTCCTGACTTCTAACATCATACATAAATTAGTTTGGCACTTAGTGTAAACAGCATCTTTACAGACATGTCTGCTGCCTCTCCTCAATGTTATGTTTGTGATATCCATTCTGTTGCGGGTGATTGTAGATTGTTCATTCTCTTTGCTGTATAATATTCTCTTATGAGAATATACCACAATTTATTTACCCACCCAACTGCTGATAAGCCTTCGGGTGGTTTCCAGTTGGGGACTGTTATAAGTAGTGCTGCTCTGAACATTATTGTCCTTGTCTTTGGGTGGCAGTGTGTATTGTTACTGAGTACATATGAGGGAGTAGAGTTCTGGGTCTCTGGGAATGCGCAGGCCCAGCTTCAGTAGGTGCTGTGCTGGCCGACTCCCGATGGTCGTCAGGGGGTCGTAGAGCCAGGAAGCAGGATGGGATTAGAAGTTGCAGGAAGGACAGACAGGAGGGAGCGGGAGAAGGCAGGGAGAGCCTCAGACCACAGCACTGGTCCGACCCTGAGAAAGGAAGGGGAGGGGGCTGGAGTAGGAAGAATCTCAGACCCCAGGCAGGTCTAAGAAGATATCAGCCAGGCTTAGGGGGAAACCTCAAGCCAAAGCTGCCCCTAGAAGAGGCCTGAACTAGCACCAGCTGTGGTTAGTCATTGGCCGGGAGCAGCCTGGGGGAAGCGTGGCCTCGGCATTAACATGGTGGATAATAACTGCATTCCTTGCAGCAGGAGATCTGGGTCGTGCACGGCCATGGCTGCCACGTGAGAACTGTGAACCCTGTGGGTGATAGACAGGAGCACAGTGAAGTGTTTGAGCATCTGGGGTTTGGAATCAACCAGGCTGGGCTCAAGTCCCAGCTCATCATTTGTTAGCTGTGCGACCTCCATTGGTTGGCTAACCCCTATGAGCTTCAGTCTCCAAGTCAGTATAATGGAATTAATAATGACTAACTCATATGGTTGTGGTAAGGATTAAATGAGATATCACACCTAAAGCCCTCCATACACAGTAATCACTCAATAAATATTAGTTCACTGGTCATTCAACAGCTTTATTGAGCACCTATCATATGCCAGGCACTGTTCTAGGCTTGGGGATGCTGCAGTGAGGGAAACTGAGTGTCCATTCTAGCAGAGCGAGATAGACAATAAACGAGCAAGCAAAACATGAAAGGTATCAGAGTTGTAACTGTGATGGAGAAAAACCAGGGAAGGGGGAAGTTTCTGTTCCATGTTACTAGAGTGATCAAGGAAGCCTCCTAAAAAAGGTGACATTCGAGCAGAGACCTTAAAGACACGAGGGCCCGAGCCATTCAGATGAGAGGAGTGTGCATTTCAGGTAGAAGTCCTGAAGCCCTGGGGTCAAAGTGTGCGTGGCCTATCAGTGGAACAGCCTGGAGGTCGGGGGGCTGACGCAGAGGCAGAAGCAGAGGGTGTCCAGAGATGAGGTCAGAGCAGTGGGGGGTACCAGGCAATGCAGAGTAGAGACTTTGGCTTTGCTTTGAGCAAGACAGGAAATCCATGTAGATCATGTAGATTATATAAGGTTCCTATTTCTCCACATTCTTCTCAATATAAGCTCTATCTAACTCAATTTTTCATGTCAATAGTATGGGTATAAAGTAGAATTTACTTGTTTTAACTTATATTTCTCTTCTTATTCCTTGAGGCCGAATAGCTCTTCACAAAAATTTTATTCATTTGGGTTTCTGCTTCCATGGATTGCCTAAAAGGATTTGTTCCGTAAAATTTGGATTCAGTCAAAGGCCACACTCAAAGATCCAGAAGGCCACATGTGGCTCCAAGGCAGTAGGTTCCCCATCCCTGGTTCATATCCTTTGACTGTGTTTCTGAAGGATTTCCTGTCTTGTTGATTGCAAGTTTCTTGCATATTACAGATAGTAATTCTTAATAATTTTAGACTTTGAAATACCTTCCATCAGTTATCACTCGTTTGTTAATTTTTTCCATAGGTTAAATGGTAGGTTAAATAGTGTCTCCCAAGAATTTGTGTCTACCTGGAACCTCAGAATGCGACCTTATTTGTAAGTAGAGTCCTTGCAAATGCAATTAGTTAAGGATCTCAAGATGAAATCATCCTAGATTTGGGGTGGGTCCTAAATCCAATGATTGGCATCCTTAACAGAAGAGGAGACGACAAAGAGAGACACAAAAAGAAGCCATGTGAAGGTCGAGCCAGAGACTGAAGTTATGCTGCTATAAGTCAAGGAATGCCCGGAGCCCTCAGAAGTTGGAAGAGGCAAGGAAGGATTCTTTCCTAGAGCCTTCGGGGGGAGCATGGCCCTGCTGACACATTGATTTAAGACTCCTACCCTCCAGAACTGTGACAGGATAAATTTCTCTTGTTTTAAACCATCTGGTTTGTGGTATTTTGTTATAGCAGCCCTAGGAAATGAATACAGACTTCGGTACTAGGAAGTGGAGTGCTGCTGTAACAAAAACGTAAAAATGTGAAAGTAGCTTTGAAATTGGGTAATGGGCAGAGGCTGGAAGAATTTTGAAATTCATGTTAGAAAAAGCCTAGATAGCATTGAAGAGATTGTTGGCAGAAACATAGATGTTGAAAGCAATTCTAGTGAGGGCACAGATGGAAGTGAGAACAGTTGAGAAAGCTTCTATCATCTTAGAAAATATATTGTCCTATGAACAGAATGCTGCCAGAAATATGAATGTTAAAGGTACTTCTGGTGAGGTCTTAGAAGAAAATGAGGAACGTGCAATTGGAAATGGGGCAAAGGCGATTCCTATTATAAAGTGCCAGAGAACTTCGCCGATTTATGTTATACTGTTGGGCAAAAAGCAGAACTCAACTTGGATATTTAGCTGAGGAGATTTCTAAGGGAAATGTGGAGGATGATGCTTGGTTTCTTCTTATTGCTTACAATGAAGTGTAAGAGAGACATTGAGGAAGGAAATGTTAAGCACAAAGGAACCAGTACTTGGTGATTTGGGAGGTTCTTGGTTTATCCAGCTTGCTAAAATTCGAAAATTCACTGTTGAGAAAGCATGCTCTGTAGACAGTACCAAGGGTGCAGCTAGATAATGAATTGCTAAGAGATTAGGTGTGTGACTCATGGATTCAATCAACCATCTCAGCAGAAGCCCGAAATAGAGGTGGGATATTTAGGAAGTAGCTGCAGAGAATGCTTGTGTCTAACGACATGGACCCACTTGACATACACAAGAGACCCACAAGGTTTTTCGAGAATGCTCTACCAACAGAAACACTGCCGGCTTGGACTGAAAGAGACAGAAACTTTATGAAATGAAAAGCTTTCAGACTTCTGGGATTCTAAATGCAGCAAACTAGTTGATAGAGCTACTCAGCTGTAAATGTGTGCTACTCTAAAGAAAAAGATGAACGACTCTGAAGACAGACCCACAGCCCTAGAGGCAGAGACCAGAGAGGCAGGCACAGAGGTGGGGGGCTGTCACTGCAGGTCGAGAGGGCACAAAGGATTATTCTCAGACCTTGAAACCTAATGTCATTTTTCTTTTTGGGTTTTGCACTTGCTTGGGAATGAGGACTCCTTTATTCCTTTTGAGTTCTCCCTTTTGGATAGGATTGTCTATCCTATGCCTGTCCCACCATTGTATTTTGGAAACAGGTTTATAATTTATTCTCTAGTTTCATAGGTCCAGAGATGGAGGGGAATTTGCTGCAGGAGTCTCATGCATACCTGATTTAGATGATTTAGATTGTGAGATTTGGGGCCTTTTCAGTTGATGACATTTAGATGAGATTTTTAGACTTAGAATTGTTACTGAAATGGTTTAAGACTTTTGTGCATGTTGGGATGAGGTGAATGCATTTTGCACATGGGGAGGATGTAAATTTTGAGGGGCCAAAGGGCTGACTGGAGTGGGTTGAATAGTGTGCCCCAAGAATTCCTGTTCACCTCGAGCCTCAGAATGTGACCTTATTTGGAAATACAGTCTATGTGGATGTGATTAGTTAAGTATCCTAAGATGAAATCAGGCGGATCCTAAAGCCAGTGACTGGAGTCCTTGTAAGAAGAAGAGAGACACTAAGAGACACAAAGAAAAGAGGTCATGTAAAGATGGAGGCAGAAATGGAAGCTATGTTGCCTGTTATGGGTTGAATGGTGTCCCCCATAAAAGGATTCTGAAGTCCTCAACCCTGGTACCTGTGAATGTGACCTTATTTTGAAATAGAGTTTTTACATACATAATCAAGTTAAAATGAGGTCTTTAAGGTAGGTTCTAATCCAATGTGACTGGTGTCCTTAAAGAGGAGAAGAGACACAGGGAGAAGGTGCCCATGAGATGATGGAGACAAAGACTTGGGTGATGAAGCTACAAGACCAGCAATGCCAAGGATTGTTGATAAACACCAGAGACACGAACAGGCAGGAAGGGTTTTCTTTGCAGGTTTCAGAGACAGCATGGCCCTGCTGGTACCCTATCTCAGACTTCCAGCCTCTAGAACTGCAAGACAATACATTTCTGTTGCTTTAAACCACCAGTTTGTGCACTTTGTTATAGTAGCCCTAAGAAACCAATACAGCAACCTTTCAATTAATAGAAATATTTAGTTTTGATATAGTCAAATTAATCATTTTTTTCTTATGGTTTTTGCTATTTGGGTTTTGTTGATGAAGTTCCTCCCTGTCCAAGATCATGGGAAGAACTTAATTCATTTTCATTCAACTAGGTCTATCATTTTACCTTTCAATTTTAGGTCTTTAATCTATCTGGAATTCACCTCTGTATATGGTATGAGGCAGAGATTGTAATTTCTTTTTTTTTTTTTTTGGTGAACCATCAACTAATTATCCTTCCCTCCCTCATTTGTGGTGCCGTCTTTATCATATGTCAAGTTCCTATATATACACAGGTCTATTTATGCATTTTCAGTTCTTTTCCATTGGATATATATGTCTGTTCTTGAGTTAGTACCAAACTTTATAAAATTATACAGTATTGTTGTATGTCTTAATATCCAATATAGCAATTCACCATGTTTTGTTCTTCTTTTCAAAAAATTAATTTAGCTATTTGTGGTCTTTGAAACTTCACTTTTCTATATTAATTTTGGAATCAACTTGTTAACTTTCTAAAAATATCTGCTAGAATTTTGAGAAACTTTCACTCAATTTAGAGATAACTGAAATTTCATTGACTCTTCTGCAAATTTGCAATTGGCTTGACACAATTCAGGATCTGTATCTGTACCTACCTGTCCATCTAGATTGTAGATATAGACACACATTGTTGACACAGTTATCTCATAAGTGTGTTATGGTCTTCCTTCAAGAGGAACATAATGACAATGGCTGCTTGCTTCTCCTTTAGGATTTTAGTAGCCATTGATGGTCAATGGCTAGATCAATTAATTTATTAGGAATTGCAAAAATGTGATTTTTATTCTTGAATTTATTGATTTTTACCCCTTTTTATTTTCTGTGATTTTTTTCTTCCAAATTCTTGAGTCAGATACTTAGCTCCTTCCCTCCATCTTTGTAGTTGTTGTTGTTTTGAGACAGAATCTTGCTCTGTTACCCAGGCTAGAGTGATGTGGTGTGATCATAGCTCATAGCAACCTCAAACTCCTGGGCTCAAACGATCCTCCTGCCTCAGCCTCCTGAGTAGCTGGGACTACGGGTGCACACCACCACACCCAGATAATTTTTTCTATTTTTAGTAGAGACGGGGTCTCACTCTTGCTCAGGCTGGTCTTGAACTCCTGAGCTCAAGTGATCCTCCCCCCTCAGCCTCCTAGAGTGCTAGGATTACAGGCGTGAGCCAGCCCATCTTTGTTGTTTTTTGATAACTATAGTCAAAGCCATTAATTTTCCTTAAGTATTGCTTTAGCTGTATCCCAAAAATTTTGACATGTACTGTTTTTACTGTCATTCATTTTTAAGTATTTTGTAATTTCCCCTATGATTTCCTCTTTAACACAAGTGTTATTAAGTAGCTTGGTTTTTCAGTTTTTCTACCTCTGTTATTAATAAAAACCTGTCTTTTTGTTATTGATTCCTATTTTTATTACAATCTTTAGAAATGGTTGAATAATCATCCTTTGTAACCTAGCTCAGGCAGGATTTTTTTTTTTTTAATGTTCCAGGTGAGCTAAAAAATAACATGTACTTCTCATGTCCTGGGTGTAGTTCTTTATTAGATCTTAGTTCAAGGTTATCAGTGGTATTACCCAAATCTTTTATCTTTGTCCATTTCTGTCTCTTTCATCTGTTAGTTTCTGAGAGGGGTATGTTAAATTCCTTAACTACAGTTTTTTAAAAAAATATATATCTCCTTTCCCAATAGTACTGACAGCTGTTGCTTTGTAGTCTTTCAGGATATATTATTAAACACACAAATATTCATGGTCCTAATATCTTCCTGATCTATTGTTCTTTTATAGCTTATGATATTTTCTTTGTTCCCTGTAGTTTTCCTTTTTGCCTGGAATTCTATCTGGCCTGAAAATAAAACTGTAGTTTATTTTTTCATGGGATATCTTTTCTATTTGTGCTAGTGAAGTTTGGATTCAACTTCAGCTAAAGAAAACCCAAATACCAGTGTCCCAAATAAGGTGGAAGTTATTTCATAGAAGTCTAGAAGGAACCTAGGGTTGGTGTAGCTTAAACATGATAGAAGTTTATTTCTTCTTAATGAAACATAGGCAGCATAGGCAGACAAGAGCTGTTATGGCAGTCCCATAAAGTTTTTGTGGACCCAAGATCCTTCCACCTTTTCCTTCCATGATCCTTAGGTTATGTCTCTTGTCCTCACAATTTAGTAAGAAGGAAGGAAGAAGGGAAAGTATAAGGTCATGCCCTCTTCTTTAAGAATGCTACCTGGAAGTTGAATACATTGTTACCACTTACATCCTATTGGTTAGAACTTAGTCATGGGCTACTTAAGCTGCAAGGGAGGATGGGAAATGTAGTCTTTATTCCAGGAAGCCATGTGCCTAGTTAAAAATTGTGTTCCGTGGAAGAAGGGAGGAATGGATATAATTGACAATTATTTATTTCTGCCATACCATCCCTTTATTTTCCAAATTTTCTGTAGATTTTGTTTTTTTATTGAAATTTTTATTGACATAATTGTAGATTCTCATGCATTATAAGAAATCATATGGCGAGATCTCATGTACCCTTTAACCAGTTTCCCCCAATGGCAACCTTTTCCAAAACTATAGTATAATATCACAATCAAGATATTGACATTGATACAGTACACCGGTCTTACTGTTTATTCAGATTTCCGCACTCTTACCTGTACTCAGTTATGCGCGTATGTTCGCACATTTAGTTCTTTATGGTTTTGTCACATGTGTAAGTTTGTGTATCCACCACAGTCAAGACACTGAACAGTTGCATTACTGCAAAGATCCTTGTTGTCCTCTTGTAACCACACCCATTTCCATCCTCCCCCCCCATTGTCCCTAACCCTTGGCAACCAGTAATCTGTCATTTAAAATATGTTATATAAATGGAACCATATAGTATGCTACCTTTTGAGATTGACTTTTTTCACTCAGCATAATTCCCTGGAGGTTTATTCAAATTGTGTATATTGATAGTTCATTCTTCTTTATTGCAGAGTAGTATTCTATGACACGTATGTACTGCAGTTTATTTAGCCATTCTCTTGCTGAAGGGCATCTGGATTGATTCCAGTTTTTGGCTACTGTGAATAATGCTTCTGTGAACACCAGCAATGTATGAGTGATTCAGTTTCTCCACATCCTCACTGACATTTGTTGTCTCTTTTTAATTGTAGTCATTCAGAGAGGTGTACGGTGATATCCCATGGTGGTTTTCATTTACATTTCCCTGATGGCTAATGATGTTGCCCACATTTTCATGAGCTTATTTATCACTGTCAATGCTCTTTGGTGAAATGTTTGTTCATATTGTTTGCCCATTTTCTAATTTTTTTCTGCTTTGAGAGTTCTTTTGTATGTTCTGGATACTAGTCCTTACTGGATATGTGGTTTGCAAATATTCCTCCTGGTCTGTAGCTTGTATTTTCACACTCTTCACTTGTGCTTTCACAGAGCGGAAGTTTTTAATTTTTAGGAAGTCCAATTTATGAGGTTTTCCTTTTATAGACTGTGCTTTTAATGTCAAACCTAAGAACTCTTTATCCAGGCCTAGAATCAGAATATTTGCTCCTGCTTTTATTTTTTCTAAAAGTTTTATAGTTTTATACTTAAATTCTTGATCCATGTTGAGTTAATATTTGTGTAAGGTATGAGGTTTAGGTTGAGGTTCATTTTCTGTTTCTGCATGTCCAGAAACATTTGCTGAGAAGGCTGTTCTTCCCCCATTGAATTGCTTTTGGCCTTTGTCAAAATCAGTTGAGCATATTTATGTAGGCCTGTTTCTGGGATCTCTATTCTGTTCCATTAATCTATGTGTTTATCCCCCTGCTGATACCACATTATCTTGATTACTATGGCTCTACTTGTATAATAAGCCTTAATATCAGGTAGGGTGACTTTTGCCACTTTATTCTTCTTGGTCAAAATAGTTTTAGCTATTCAAGGGCTTGTGCCTTTCCATATAAATTTTAGAATAAGTGTGGCTACTGTGATGGTTAATTCTGTGTCCAATTGACTGGGCCATGGGGTGCCCAGATATTTGGTTAAAAATTGTTCTGGGTGTGTCTGTGGGAGTGTTAGAGATAAACTTTTGAATCATAGGCTAAGTAAAGAAGACTGCCCTCACCAGTGTAGGTAGGCCTCATCCAATCCACTGGCGGCCCAAATAGAACAAAAAAGATTAGGAAGGGAGAATCTGCTCTCTTCCTGGCTGGCTGTCTTCAGGCTGGGACATCTGTCTTCCCCAGCCTCAGATTCACATTCAGACTCAGACTGGAATGTACACTATCAGCTCTCCTGATTCCCGGGCCTTCAGATTCAAATTGGAACTTACACCACTGGCTCTCATTCTTAGGCTTTTGCACTGGGACTGGAGCTATACCATTGGCTCTCCGGGATCTCCAGCTTGCCGATTGCAGATCTTGATACTTTTCATCCACCGTAATCACGTGAGCCGATTTTTTTTAATAAACCTCAGGTTTGTTATAACCACAGATTCTATTGGTCCTGTTGCTCTAGCGAACCCTAATGAATACATCTATATTTAGAAAAAACCTTGATGTGATTTTGATAGGAATTGCATTCATCTCATAGATCAATTTTGGGATAATTGACATCTTTGCTGCATCTCCCAATCCATAAACACAGTACATCTCTCCAGTTATTTAGGTCTTCTTTGATTTATTTCATCAGCATTTTCTAATTCTCAGCATACAGGTCCTGTACATGTTCTGTTAAGTTTATGCATAAATATTTTGTTTTCTCTGGGAGTGCTTATAAATGGTATTGTGCTTTTAATTTTTGTTTCTGCATGTTCATTGTTAGTATATATTAATAAAAATGTGATTTATTTTTGTGTGTTTTATCTTTTATTGATTTTTGCTGAACTCACTTATTATAGGAATTTTTCATTTGCAGATTCCTTGGGATTTTCTACAGATTCATGTCATCTGTACATAGAGACGGAAGTTTTATTTCTTCTGTTGAAATCTGTATGCCGTTTGTTTTTTTCTCTTGCCTAATTGCAATGGTTAGAACTTCCAGTATCATGTCGAATAAGTGTGATGATTGTGGACATCTTTTCCTTGTTCCTGCTCTTGGGGGAAAGCATCCAGTCATTCTCCATTAAGGATGATGTCAGCTGTAGGTGTTTTGTAGATGCTTGTTAGCAAGGTGAGTAATTGCCCTCTCTTCCTAACTTGCTGACAGTTTTTATAATGAATGGGTATTGGATTTTGTCCAATGCCTTTTCAGCATCGATTGATATGATCAAATGATTTTTTTTAGCTTATCGATACGGGGCACTACATCAGTTGATTTTTAGATGTTTAACCAGCCTTTCACAGCTGGAATAAATCCCACTTACTCATGGTGTATAATCCTTTATATACATTGCTGAATTCAGTTTGCTATTTTATTGAGGATTTTTCCAACTAAGTTCATGAGACATACTGGTCTGTTTTCCTTTTATGTACTGTCTTTGTCTAGTTTTGTTATCAGGATAATACTGGCCTCATAAAATCAGTTGGGAAATTTTTCTTTCTCTTCTGTTTTTGGGAGAGATTGCATAACAGTGGTGTTAATCATTCTTTTTTCCTTCCTGATGCTCCAAGATTCTTTTATCATTTCCTTTCTGTTTGAAGACCTTTCTTTACTCAATATCGAAGGGTAGGTCTGGGGTCTGGTAGCGACAAGTTCTTTTACTTTTTCTTTGTCTGAGAATGTCTTTATTTCCCCCTTCATTCCTGAAGGATACTTTCATGGATATAGAGTTTACAGCTGATAATTCATTTTTTTTGGCACTTCTAAAATGTTGTGCCATGTTCTGGCCATGGGGTTCTGCACAAAAAATCCACTGTAATTTGAATGGGTGTCTCCCTATAAGGTGATGCATTGTTTCTGTCTCGCTGCCTTCAAGATTTTTTCTTTGTCTTTCATTTTCAGAAGTTTAATTATAATGTTTCTTGGCATGGATTTCTTGAATGTTTCATGGAGCTTATCCTATTTGGGGTTTGCTTGGATTCTTGAATCTGTAGGTTTGTGTCTTTGCCACATTTGAAGAGCTTTCAACATTATTTCTTCAAATAATCTTCCAGCCTCACTCTCTCCCGCCTTTCATTTTGCAACTCTGATGATGTGAATGTTGGATCTTTTGTTATTACCTCCCAGAACCCTGAGGTTCTGTCCATTTTTTTTCAGTTTATTTTCTCTCTGTCATTCACATTGCTGGGTAATATTTATTTATCTGTCCTCATGTTCACTGATTTATTCCTCTGTCATCGCCACTCTACTCTTGAGCTCATCCAGTAAATTTAAAAAAAAAAATCCATTATTGTATTTTTAGCTTCTGTAATGTCCATTGATTCTTTAAAAAAATATGTATATATGTATAACTTCAGTCTTTGCTAAGATTCTCTGTTTTTTCCTTTGCTTCAAGAGAATTTGTAATTGATTGTGGAAGCATTTTTATGATGGCTGCTTTACAAAAATTATCTTGTCAGGTAATTCCAACGCCTGATTTGTCTCAGTGCTGGTGTTGTTGATTGCCTTTTCTCATTGGAGTCAGGATTCTTCTTGATTCTGGGTATGACAGGTGATTTTCTAATTGTATCCTGGAAATCTTATATGTTATGTCAGGAGACTCAGGGTCCTATCTAAACTTTTTTTTTTTTTTAGCAGGCAGTCACCCTGTTTATGTTCATCACATGGGTCCTGGCCTACATCTGTAGGCTGTTATTGCAATGACAGATTGTCAGAGCTTTTCTGGTGTTGTTGTAGTCCATTTGGCTTGTTCGATGTGCCGAGGATCCCAGTGGCCCCTGCTCATGCTGCCTGAGGGGGCAGAAGGGTTTTCTGGGCCGGACTGCAGGTGCCTCTCAGTGGAGGAGGGAAGTCTCAGTCCCAGGAGGGAAGGAGGGAGCAATCCCAGGGTACTTATTGTTGGGACGGCTGCCCATCAGTCCCCCTCTCCCGTGGCATTGGGCTTACCTGTTGTCATCAGAGGAACTCTGATTTGGGGAAGGGACATGTCTACTTCCCTTCTGTTGCCAGGCTGGGGTTTGGGAAATGGTGGGTCTGGTCACCTTCTGTTGGATGGTGGAATGTAAGATACCCTGCGATCGTGACCTGCAGTCCCAGGTCATAGACCAGTTTTCCTTCCTACCACTTTCAGATTCTCCTTTGGTTGCTTCTGGTATTATTTCCAGGGTTTATAGCTGCACTGAAAGGGGAGGAGTAGGGAAACAGTTCTATACTGTCTTGTTCAGACTGAAGTCTAAAGTTTGTTTTAGATTTTGTTCTAAATATGTCTCTTATAGAAAATTTATTATTGGATATTGCTTTTTAAGATAATTTAATATGTTTATGATTCCCCATCTTTGTGACAATTTTGATTTATTTTAGTACTCCTTTTGCTATCTCATTTCATGTCTCATAATTTTCTACACCCTCCCCCTCAACCTTTAATGACTTTCATTCATTAGAGTCAGTTTCCTTTTTCTGGTTTCAAAGGTGTTCCATCCTCCCCACAAGAGGATTATACATTCCTGCCTGTTTCATGTGACTTGCAGCACTTCCCTGTGGATCGATAGTGCTTTCCTACCCTATTGATAGAAGGCATCGCCTGAGATTTGCTTGACAAATGTAATATGAGTCAAAGAGATCTGGCCACGATGTCTCAGTAGCTTTAACTACCATCAAGTGCTTCCTTCATTGCACTTTTCTCTATGCCATGAAGCTGAGATAAGGCCTGTTCCTTCAGCGGGGTCTTAAAGTGGGAAGATAAATGGAACGCATCTGCAACAGCTGGCCTGCTGCCAATATCCGAATGAGAAACAAACCTGTGTTGTTGCAAACCACTGAGATGGGGCAGCCTGTTACTGTAGCATAACCTCACCAAAGCTGACTGGTCAAAAGTAATTCATTCTAACTTGGGTGGAACTGGAGACCATTATCCTAAGTGAAGCATCTCAGGAATGGCAAAACAAACGCCACATGTACTCTGTAATTGATGAACACACAGGGGCACAAAAAGATGTAAAGGTCGTTGGAAATCAAGAAGCAGAGGAGGAGGGGAGAGGTAAAAACCTACCTATCGGGTAAAATGAACACTATCTGGGTGATGGGTACACTAAAAGCCCTGACTTAAGCATTATAAAAGGTATCCATGTAACAAAAACATTTGTACACCCTTAATATTTTGAAATTTTTTAAAAAAGTAATTCATTATGTTTTTCACTTTTCTGGTGGTTGCCCTATTAAGACTTCTAATTATGTTTGTTTTTCTTATTAAGTTCTGAAGTAAATCTCTTTCCCTGAATAAGATAGGGATCTCTCACCTTCATGATGATTCACATCTTATTTCCCCCATGTTAGATTTGTTTAAAAATCTTAGTTCAGGATTGTTGCGGCTGTGCTTTTGTTTTTGATTTTTACATTTTCCTTGTTTACCCATATATTTCCTGGCACACTCCTTACTTTATCCACATTCTTGCCTGAATATTTCCTCTAAGAGTTTTTCAGAGAATATTCTGAGGCTTAATCTGCCTGATACTGTCTTTTATTTTCATTTTATGTTTAAATAGAAGCTACTTGGGTAGAAAATTCTAGGTTTAAAATTTTTTTCCCTCTGCAACACTGAAAATATTACCCTATGGCCTTTTTTCTTTCTTTTTTTGTATTCAGGGTCACTGTTGAGAAGTCTGATGTTGATTTGATTCTTATTCATATGTAGTTTTCTTTTGGAAGTATAAAACATTTTGCTCTTTGCTTTTGATCTTAAGTTACTTTATGGAGTGTTCAGCTTTTTGTTTTCTTTTTCTAAATCCATTCCGTTTGGCACATATGAGCATTTTCAACCCGAGGCCTTTCAACTTTCTTAAATGTTGAGAAGTTCTCACTCATTATTCCTTAAAATATTTCCTTCTCTCTGTTCATTTCTCTCCTTTAGGTCTCCAGTTAAACATATATTGATAGTTCTACTTCACTGCAACATCTCTCTTGACTTTTCTTTTATATTTTATAACTCTTTATCCCTTTATTATATCATTTAGCATCAACCTGATCTTCCACTTCACCTGTTTGTTCTTTAGCTATATCTATTCTGCCATTCAACCCAACTACAGAATTCTTTCTTTCTTTTTTTTTTTTTTTTTTTTTTTTTTTTTTTGAGACAGAATCTTGCTTTGTCGCTCTGGGTAGAGTGCAGTGGCATCATCGTAGCTCACTGCAACCTCAAACTCCTGGGATCAAGGGGATCCTTCTGCTTCAGTCTCCCGAGTAGCTGGGACTACAGGCACATGCCATCATGCCTGGCTAATTTTTCTATTTTTTGTAGAAATGAGGTCTCGCTCTTGCTCAAGCTGGTCTAGAACTCCTGGGCTCAAGTGATCTTCTCACCTCGGCCTCCCAGAGTTCTAGGATTACAGGCGTGAGCCACCATACCTGGCCAGAATCCTTTATTTCAATGATGTTTTCCATACTGGAATTTCCAATTGTCTCATCTATATAACTGCATGTTCCCACTGTGGTTCACCAACATCCTTCCCTATCTCTTTGAGAATCATTATTATAAAGTTATTTTGAATTCTTATTCTGTCTAGTTTCTTAATTCCATATTTTTTGCTATAGTTTCTTATTATTTCTTTAAAAAATAAGGCTTGCACTCCTCAGCTATTTTATTATTTTCCCCTGTGAATGCTCATTTCCCAGAGGTGCTGGCCACATCTTAACTATTACACACACCTGGGGGAGCAGATGAATCCCAGGCCCCGGCGTGTGCCTCTCCAGGTGAGTGTAGGGTGTACAGGGTGGGAGTGTGGTTAAATACACCTCGGTGTGCAGAACTGTGCTAGTGTCCAACCATTGGCCATGAACCACCAACATCTCCTTCCCCGGACTAGGTGACCCTAATCCCCAGGGAAGCTGCCTTCAGTTTTAACCCTAGTGTTTATGGTGTGTGTGTGCTGGGTTGGGAGCACTCAAGTTCTGGCTGGTCTGCTGTACCTGTGGTCAACTGCTCCTTCCCCTCCCTGGGTGCCAACACCACCTGACGTGACCCTCTGACCTGGCCCACAGTGGTCTGCACTGCTGTTCCCTGTCCTGTG
Source organism: Cheirogaleus medius (assembly GCA_008086735.1). Lineage (NCBI taxonomy): Eukaryota > Metazoa > Chordata > Mammalia > Primates > Cheirogaleidae > Cheirogaleus > Cheirogaleus medius. The sequence continues at coordinate 72,136,786 of VBSM01001265.1, read as the reverse complement.
ATGATGATTCGGTGAGCAGAGGCCTCCTTAACCAGGCCATGTGGGGCTCTCCCCCAGCCATGACCCTCCCCATCCTTGTGTCCTTTCTTTCACACTCTTGACTTTCTCCCTCTTGCTTCTGTAGTCTCCCCAGGGTTGGGTGTGGGAGAGGGAGCCATTTACCCTGGAGGGATCTCACTACCTCTGTGGAAACAGGAAGGGCCCCTCTGGCTTTCCTTCCCATCCCCTCTCAGTGGTGGTTTTCAAGAGCCTCTTTTCGTCAAGTGGGATCTCCTTGCACAGGTGTGGGCAAATCTTTGTGTGGCCACATTGTTTCCGAGCCCAGGGCGCCCCACCTGGAAGAAGCGGTGGCTGACGAGAGGTGGCTGAGGTGGGATGGGGTTGTGTGAAGCTGGCCAGGGAGGGCATCTCAGATGCTGTGTGCGTGAGTCACCCTCCCTTCACATGTCTGGTGACTCAGCTCTGTGGGGGAGCGGCAGTTGGATATACGTGGGGGAGGCACGGGAGAAGGCAGCCCTGGGAAGGGCTGGGGCCCAGGACCCATTTGACTGCCCCGCCCTCAAGCCTCTGCCCTGTGTTCCGTGTGGAGAGAGTCATGGAGACGCCTTTGAGATGCCAGGGAGGTGAGAGGGCAGGAGGGAGCCTCCAGGCCCCAAAGACAGGTGACACACACGATGCGGTGGGTCTGGACCTCCGTTTCACATACCCACTTCCTGATATGCTTGTTCAGCACACGTTTACCTCGTCCCACCAGGCGCGGCTTCGGACGCGGGGATGCTGCTTCGCAGGAGACGCCACGCGACCCTGCCTGGTGGAGCCCTCGGTGTGGTGGGGGAGGGCAAGGTCATGCAGGGCTGGGCCCAGGATCTATTCCCGGGGAGGGGCTGGCAGAGATCCTGCCGGGCAGCTGAGGTCCTGGGAGGGGAAATGCCCAGAGCTGTGGGCTCGGTAAGGACGGAGTGAACGTCTGACCTGTTTGTCAGCACCTTACAGTTTGGCTGGTGGTGGAACTTGTCCAGGGACCCCCAGAGTGACTTAACAAACCCTGAGGCAGAAGTAGCTTGGCCTGAACTGAGAGAGCTCCGTGGGCACAGGGAGGCACAGGCTCTGGCTTCTTGGACCTGGGCCTGTCAGGTCAAGACCCCTCCAAACCTCACCAGTACCTCCCCGCCCTGGTCTGCCTTTGTCCAGGGACTAGGTAGGACAGAGCCTTCATGCATCAGGACCTCCAACCTGAAGGGGAGGGGCCCCACGAGGGCAGAGCCCAGTCCCCAGCCCTTATTCCCCGTGAGACCCTGGCTCCGGTTCTACGTGGATGAGAGCTGAGAGCCATCGCGTGTCCTTGGGAAGTCCCTTAGCCTCTCTCACCCTCAGTTTCCTCCTTGAGCCTCAAACTAGATGATCCCTGTGGGGACCCCTCATCCCCACGAAGGACCCCCATCCTCATCCCCTCCCGCTCCCCATCTCAGAGCCCCGGATGAAGCCGTCAGCACACCTTGGGGCCGCAGATGACTGGAACAGCAGGCTGAGGCTTCGGCTTCCCCGTGCACCCTTCTGCTGTTGATTTGCAGCTCAGAGTGTGTCGGCTGCCAAGTCAAGTAATCAGGAGGTAATAGCCTGGTATCGGATGAATCCCCGGAGCTGGCAGCTGAGACTGGAAAACTCCGTCCCCATGCCGCCTGCACCATTCACGACGAGGAAAATAATTGTGTAAAGCAGACTGGCTCGCATCAAACCCAGCCTGACATGGCCAGTGTAAGAATCGCGGGCGCCCTGGTCTGATGTGGTTATTAGCACCTTGCTTCGGGGCAGGGGTGCCCAGAGTGCCCGGCGCACTGTGATCCGCTCGCCTTGCAGAGCGAGCGCTGTCCCTGAACCCGCGGGGATGTCTCTATCGCAGCCGCCTCCGTGCCCGGCACCCCCCTTGTTCCTCTCCCGTTCTCCCCCATCGCCTGCTCCCGCTGCCTCTTGCCTTCCCCGTCTGTCCATCGTTGCTGAAATTCTCACAAAGTGCTGATTTTATTGAGTGCGACAAGTGGCAGTTCATTAAAAAGTGGGAGCAGATGGGGAACGGATTGTGGAAGAAGATTAATGATGCACACAGACCACTAAATAGGGCCAGGTTTGGGAGTAAACACAATCACTCGGCTCCCTCCGAGTGGGTAATCCTGCTCTGTCAGATCCGTTCTCGTTAGCGCGCTAACGTCTGGGCTCAGGAGAGGTAACGAGGAGGCGGCCAGGTGCCAGCCGCCCCGGGGGAGGGGCTGTGCTCTTGGCCAGGACAGGGCAGGTGGGAGGTGGCTGGGACGGGTGCAGAGAGGGGCAGCGCCCCCTGGGCGAGGGGCCTGTCTGGGTGTCTGTCAGGAGAGGTTAGGGGGAACCTGGCTATCTCTTTTCACAGCCCGGCCAGGCTGGACCTGGGCATAGGGGCTGGCCCAGCCCAGGTGGGCTTTGCTCCTGATCTGCCCAGCTTGGGCTCCTGAGAGTTGCCTGACCCCACCTGAAAGGTCTGCCAGCACCCCTCTGTAACTACCTTTTTGTCCCAGGTCCCCCGCTTGGCGTGGGATTCTGGGCCAAAGGATCGGAGCCTTGGTTGCAGAAGGGAAACCTCTCAGAGGGACAAGGGGAGCTGTCTACCAAGAATCCTGCACTTGAGGTCCAAAGGACCCTCGAGATCACCCTGCCTAGATACCTGCTTGTGGTTTGGGACAGAACAGCACATGGTCATTCCATTCCCCGGTGGGGCGAGGTAGTTGCAGAGAGAAAGGACAGCGTTTCCTTTGAATGAGCCCCTGGAGCTCATGCATTCATTTAATAGACACTTACCGAGTACATATTTTCTGTGAAATCAAGGATAGCAATTAGCCGATGTTTGTCCCACTGCCTTTCCCTCCTTTCCATGGCAGACATCACACATCGATTATGGCATTCTTTCCTCTGGAGTCAAAAGGAGTCCTCAGAATCCTTCTCAACACAGCATTCCAGAAAGCCACTCACAATGTATTGGAACTGGATGGAGAAATGAAAACTGCTTCTCAGTTCTATGTTCGACATTTTGGGAAACACCAAGATTTATGTCATAAGACAAACTGCTGAGGTGAGCAGACTATTTCAAGGCGAGACCTCATTTGGAGAAAGAATAACTGAGGAAGGGGTGACCTTCATTACGTTCTTCTGCACACAGGACCCCATGTCCTGGGCTGCAGGGGAGGGACAGGAGAGGAGGCTGAGAATGGCTACCCAGGCCTCTCCTTCCCTCTGTCTCCAGTGCTGCTCCCTGAGATGGTGTGGGGGTCTGGCCAAGACCAGAAACTGAGCCCTGGAAGGCCTGCGTGGTGGCCTGGGACAGGGGAATCTGTTCAGCCTGCTCTGTGCCCTCCAGGGAAGGCCTCCTGGGTAGTGTGGGGTGTCTGACCTCAGCCTCCCATTCTGTGTGCTGCATTTGCCCACCAGCGAGTCCCACTGTCTGGTCTCCCGCGACACGGCAGCAGCCTGTGCTACCGCCATTCCTCCACCCGCGTGGTGGGCGGGGCCTGTGCTCTTCCCTCCCGGCCCGGGCCAAGGGGCTCTGGCCTCCCAAGGCCTCTTTCTCATCCCCTCATCTCCACTCACCCTCTTGAGCCGAGGGGCATCTCCAAGGCTTGACCCCAAGACTAGTGGGAGGTGGGAGTCCCCGGCTGCTGGTGGAGTAGGACCCTGGTAGAAAATGTCTTTTTTGTGGCATCAGAACCAGGCTTCATCTTTGCCTCCAAACCTCCTCTTTCCTTGGGCTTCTTGACGATTGCTCCAGGACTCATTATCCTCTTGGGCCCCTGCACTCACAGCCTCGGCACGATCTCAGATCCCCTGTGTCAGACACTACTAGTTGCCCTCCAATATCCATCCCTCCCTTCTCCTCAGTAACAAATCCTGAATGTATTCAGGGCACAGTGGGTCCATCAAAAGACTGTGTTTCCCACCCTCCCTTGTAGCTAGTGCCGGCCACGTGGCTACAGTCTGGTCAATGAGATGGAAGAGGAAGTGTTATAAGAGAAAGCATCAGGGTTCCTTAAAGGGAGCTGACTGAGAAGGAGATTGTTGCCTTCTCCACCTTTTTTATTCCTGCTGTCTAAAATGTAGAAATGATGGCTGGAACTTTAGCAGCTATTTTGGTCCAGGAAGTAACCTTGGGAATGGAAGCCACACAGTGGGATGGTAGAGCAGAAAGAGGAGGAGCCTGGACCCATAATAAGTCTGGACCTACCCACTATGTCAGTCCTGATTTCTTTTAGGCATGTGACACTTTATTTTGAATTTCTATTATATTCAACCAGACCTAATCTCAATGATATACTCCTCTTCCTGCCTAGTGCACCCTGCCTAGAGAGCAGTGAAGTCCATTAGTCTCTTTCTCCAACATACCTCGTGCACTCTTCTGGTCATTCCCGTAGTTTCAGTCATATCATTACCCAAAGCAAATACCTTCAATAGGTCCCCTTCATCTTCTGAATAAAGGTCAAATTCCTTCCCTGACATCCAAGCCCTTTCATCACTGGGTCTCAACTTGTCTTTCTAGTCATACCTCCAGCGTCCTGTGGTTCAGCCACGTAGATCTCTGGAATCCCCAGGTACCCCCTGCCTTTCTTCCCCTCTTCTTTTGCTCTGGTGGTTCCCTAGCCTGGGGCACCCCAACCTCCTCAGTCTTGTCTGTCAAAATTCTACCCTTAGTTCAAGACTCATGGCAAAGTGGCTTCCTCCATGAAGCCTTCCCAATGCCTCTGGGCTAGGAGGGATGGTTCTCCACTCTGGACTCCTGTAGTAAATTGTTTGTAGCTAGGAGGGTCTATCAGATGCTATTGCTATCTCTGTAGCTATTTCAGCTTTTCACCAGACTGGAGGCCCTGTTGAGCTGGATTGAGTCTTGTCCATTCCTGTATTCCCCAAACGGCCTGGCCCAGGGTCCGCATGTAGTAGGTCCTTGGTAAATGTTGGCTAATCTCGGTGATCCTCACTTCCTATCTCTGGCCTCTGCCACGGGCAGGGCTCAAGCCACTGTGCAGAAGTCCCTTCCTGAGGTGGTGGGGCTGGCCCAAGCCCTGAGGCTGCTCTCTTCAGCTCTCCCACTCCATGTCACCTGACCATTTCTTTGGCACTGGCTCCCAGGAAGGGGGATAGGTGGGTAGGGCCTGGGCTGGCAGATGGACAGGTGCTGCCACCAGGGGAAACAGAGATGTCAAGGTTGCCGTGGGGAAGCGGGGCTGCTCATTAGATCTGCTAAACTGCTGTCAAGGCTCGTTCCCCTGCGGTGACAGGGCTCACCTCTCCCCACCTGGGGCCCCGTGCACTCGCTGCCCCCGCCCCATCTCCTGACAGCCCTGACCTATCTGACGCTGCTCTCACTCACTCACCCAAAGGCCACTAAGCGTCAGGGCTTTCTCCCCGGATACAAGGCCATTTGTCTTTCAGGAGGGATGGCCCCTCCCTTGTGGGGCAGCTTGTGGCTTTCTGTCACTTTACGGCTGCAGTTGCAATCGGGGAGCCAGCAGAGAGATTGCTGGCTTGCACCAATCTTGGCCCTGGATTGCAGGGATTTGGACCCCCTCATGTTTACAGCAATGAGTTCTACCTAAGTGAAGTCTCAATTAAAACAATACATCATTACCAGGACGAAGTGTAGTGGGGCCACAGAGGAGTGAGTCCAAATTTGAATAAGATAGGCCTATAAATTACAGTGACGGCATGATGCTACTCGTCGGGGCCCCAGGCACTAGAGAGCATGCACACAGCCAGCGTGGGGACAATGGTTTGCATGGCCACACTGGGCCATGTGTCTTTGGAACTCTTCTGCTCTAAGAGTGCAGTAGTAGAGCAAGTGAAAGCACAGCCTTTGGAGCCAAACTGCTAGGGTCAAATACCAGCTGGGCTAAGTGATAACTGGACTTGGGCTTCCTCAACTTTCCTGGATGTTGGTTTCCTAGTCTGTCAAAGGAGCATTCACAGACTTCTTGGGTAGATTGTGTAAGATGATCCAGGTGAGGCACTTAGCAGAGTTTGCATAACATGGCAAGTGCTTAGTAAGCTAGAATTATCCACCGGAATGTAAGCTTCCAGAAGGCAGGAATCTTATCCATATTGATCACCTTAACATCCCTGGTATAATGAGCTGGGCCTACCATAGAGTGGAATCTCAATCAATGTTTATGAAATGAAAATTGTGCATTTGGAAAGTCAGCTTTGTGAGGACAGGAAAATGTCTTTTTTCTTTTATCCTATCTCCCATGATGTCTGCGATAGCACTTGCATGCAATAGATGCTTAATAATTAATGATAAATTTAAGTACAAAGTATCCTTGCAATTTTGAAAGCTATCTTATCTATAATAAAAAGTACTGGAAAGCTATTAACCAAACGACGCCCCATGAGGATTTCACAATCTTCCTGAGTCTCTCCTAGGTCTCCGGTTAAGTCACCTCTCCCCAAGCTCAGCGGCTTGACCCAACACATGGTGTGGTGGGAAGGGTCCAGGACTGGATGTTGGGAGATCTGGGTTCTGTTTCCAGATCTTTAGCGGTTTCACCATTTGGCCCTGGGAAGGCCACTCTCAACTCTAAACCTTGGTTCTCACATCTGTAATGTGAGGAGGTTGATCTGGATGCATTTCCAAATTTCTTTCAGCTTAAGCCTTATAGGATTCTGACTCTAAGCTGCCAGGCTCCCATCAGAACCTAACTCTGGGCCCATGTGTGATTCTGTTCCTCCTTCCTCTGGCACAGAGACCAGGAGCATCCTTTCACTTTGTGTCCCTCAAGGACAAACCAGCGGTGCAAGTGAAAGCTTGCTCCCTCTGAGCTGGATCTAGGGGCGAGAGCTGCCACGGAGGGCTGAAGGAGTACTGCTGGTGTGAGGGTGGGTTGTAGCAAGCATCCCATCTTTCTGAACCACTCTGACATGATCCCTGGTGTCCCAGTGTAGGAAATCCACAGCCAGACCCTGTTGGCCTCTCCTTACTCCCAAGAAAGAGTCAGTGCTAGGGCATGGAGGGGTGTGTCTGTAGGAGGACAGGAGGAAGGGACCAAGAGCAAGCATTGTCGTCTTGTCTGTCCCAGTCATCAGGGCCATTTTCTGTGCAGAAGTCTCATTTGCAAAGACCTGGGGGTGGGGAACCATTGAAAATCCCTCCTCCTTACCAACATGGCCAGACGCACCATGCAGGTCATGTGTCCTCTGCCAGCCAGCTGGACCCTACGCTAGTACTGGAGTCTGCAAACCCAGGGACACCCTCCCTGTGGAGTCCAGGGCTTTGCTCCCTGTGAATTCTACAGAACAGATGTCTTATTTTCTCAAGTCTCATGGAATTACCTGTCTAAACTCAACTATGCATGCTGAAGGATGAGCCTGTTACTGAACTCTCCACTTACTCCCCCAGTTCCTGGGGACTTTCACGTCCTGAGTGAGGTAGCTAGGAGCCTAGATGGGGCAGGGAGGGATGGGGAGCACCATGAATGCCCAAGATCAGACCGAGGCTCTACCATGTGACTTTGGGTGAGTCACCTACTCTTTATGCCTCAGTTTTATTGTCGATAAAATAGGGATAGTGACAGATATTTGGTAGTGCCGTGCTAAGAGCTAACGAGACAATGAGGATGAAGAGGATGTTGCAAGCTGTCCGGTGCTGGGCGTGAGTGAGAGGTGGGATGAGTCTAGCTGTCCAGCCTCCTGAGGGTGGGCAGCCCTCTTTGGAGCGATCAGCTCACTCCCACAAAGCTTGCTGTCTCCCCCAAGCAGCTCCTCCCCTTCCCCAGAGTGCTCCGTTACAGTTTAATCCACCTAATTGAAAGACTGCTGGATCAGGCAAGGCATTCATCAAAGGAAAGGAGAGGAAAGCCTGGTGCTATTTGGCTCCCTGCACATTTGTCCTTTCAAATCCGTATAGATAATTCCATTTCTGCATTAGAAGCAAGACTGGGATTTTGCATGAGAGGAGGGACAGGAGGAGGAAGGCAGGGAGGAAGGGATGAGGCCAGAGACTGGCAGAGGCTCTCAGGGCTTAAGGGTAGACTGGTTTGGGGCTCTCTTGGGCAGAAAGGCAGTGGCCATGGCGGGGAGCAGTGGAGGTGGGAGGGGGCCCTCAGGGGCACTGCCCAGCCAAGAGGGGAGCTTGCTGAGGAGGCAAGGGGAGCTGACGCCAGGCAATTGCAGCTCCTCCGCCTCCCAGAGATGAGGCGGTCCAGACTGCCCTGGAGCCAGCTTTCTGACATGCTACTTCCTGCACTGAATCCAGGGTGACCCTAGGCCCCTGCTATGGTCTGAATATATGTGTCCTCCCAAAATTCATATGTGGAAACTTAATCTCCAATGTGATTACATTAATAGGTGGGAGTCTTTGAGAGTTGATTAAGTCATGAGGGTTCTACCCTCATGAGCAGATTAGTGCACTTATAAAAGAGGCCTAAGGGCACTTGCTTGGCTCTTTCCCTTGCCCCTCTGCCATGTGAAGATGCAGCAAGAAGGTGCCATCTATGAGGAATGGGCCCTCACCCGACACTGGTTCTGCTGGTGCCTTGATCTGGGACTTCCCAGCCTCCAGAACTGTAAGCAATAAATTTCTGTTGTTTATAAATTACCCAGTCTTAGATATTTTTGTTTTAGCAGAATAAATGGACTAAGACTCTACCTTTCTCAAAAGACTGTGCCAAATTTGGGGGGGAAGAGGAGGGCATAATGGCAAAGGCCTGACCAGGAATCCCTGTAGGAGGAGCCAGCCCATGGTGACACAGTGAAGGCAGAGTGTCTAGGGGAAGGGAGGGGAACTATAGGCATTGGGAAAGGAGCAGGATGGACAAGAAATGAAAAGACGGGGCCACACCTGTAGGTGCATTGTAATATAATGGATGCTATTCATGAACTAAAAAATTCCAGCCCTAAGAAACCCCAAGAGGAAGCTATTATTAGTTATATTTTATGATGGGAGAAGCCGTGGCTTGGAGCAATTTAGTGCAAGCAAGTGGGGTCAGGCTGAGCTTTCAAGGAGGGGAGACAAGTGGGCCCAACACAGGCAGGGCAAGCAGTGGGGCAGAGAGGCAGAGGGACTGGATGGGGAATTCTACCCCAAAATTCTCTGTGAGGCTGGACTTGCATGTCCATGCGCCCCTTGTGCACCTGCAGAATGGGCATGCAGGAAATAGGACCCTGCGGCCCAGGGCAGAGGGCAGAGGAGCACTCTGATAAACATAGTGCAGTGGGGAGTGGGGGGTTAGTGCTGGGCGGGGATGTGCGGGCATGCACTGTGGGAATCCCAGGGAAGCTATCGATGAGTTTTCTGATGAGAGGAAAGGTGTGGAAAAGGCTTCACAAGAGGAGATGGCATTGCTTCTGTTAAGAGACTGGTTTTTAGGATGTTGATATAAGTCATTAATTTTCTAGAGGAAAGGAGCATGCACCCTGTGTTTCAGTGTTATCACAGGTGATTCTCGCCATAGCCTGGGGCTTTATTCTCACCTCCACTTTGCAGGGAAGTGTGGAAGTCAACATGGGTTGTGCCTTTCCCACCTCAGCCTGCCGACTAGGAGGGCTCCGTGTGAAAGAGCCCTCTTGCTGGAGTGGTACTGGTGCCCACAAAGGGACTGCGGCAAAGAAAAACATCAGCACCTTGGACAGGGCCATGGGGCTGGTCATGGTCCAAGCCTCAGATACGGGGATGGAACCCGGGGCCATGGTCAATAAAGCGCCTTTCCCAAACCCAAGGCCCCATGGAGCAGACGCCACTATTTGTAAGAGGATAGAATTTGGGATAAGATGAACCTGAGCTCACAGATCCCTTGGCTGGTCTGCGACTGTTGTGTTTGGAGACAGGTCTGCTCAAGCAAAGGGGGGGAATTAATGTGCTGCTGGGGGCGCCAGGACATTTTGTCCCCATCCTCTCAAAGACATATTACCTTTGAGAGGCTGGGACAAGTGTAAACGACCCTATAAAATGCAAATATATCAGCTGAGAGGAGATGTACCAATGGTCAGGTATGTTTTGGTGGGGGGAGGATGGCTGGAAAGGTCTGGAGCAAGGGCCTCTGTGCAGGAGGAGTGGGCTGGGTGGTGTGTCGGAGTAAGGGGCCCGGTGGCATCTGAGAAGCAGCAAGAGAGGGCCGAGAGTAGGTGGGGGTGGGGCTCACTGAAGACAAACATATAATTTTGCTTCTGGCTGGATCCTGTGCTGTAGGTCAGGGTGGGATGGAAATTCCCCCTTACTGAGAAATCTGTAAGCAAGAGGGGTCACACACACAAAGACACACACATGCAAGGAGACAGCAGGAGAGAGAGGGATGAGTGCACAGGTATGTGCATATCACTAACACACACAGGCACGTATGAAGCTTCTGCTTGCACTTTTATCCTCACATGTGCTGTTGGCTGGTGATCACAGGGTGGCGTCCAAGGGTTGAGGATGATGATGATGGTGATGATGATGATTTTCAGTTTGCTAAGTCTTATGTGCTATCCTCATTTGATCCCTCCTAAAAATGCTGTGAAGTAGAAAATATTCTTTCCATTTCTCAGGTGAGAAAAGAGGCACAGGGAGGGTTAAACAACTTGCCCAGGTCATACTGTGAGTAGGATGAGAGCTGTGTCTTGAAGGTCTTCCAAAGGTTTTCCAAATCCGGATCAGGAACCGCTTCTGTTGCACCCCAGATGAAGCTGGTAATCCCAGCAGCCCCTGCTGCTATGGCCCAGAACGACTTCTCCAGGGCACATGGAACATGAGGCCAAAGCATTTGAGAGGGTTTCTCTAAGTACACAGCCATTGAAGAAGGCTAGACCCGGGTTTGAATATTGGCACCTCCTCTCATAGCTGTGTGATCTTGGGCAAATTAATCAGTTTCTCTGAGCCTACATTTCCTAGGCTGCAAAATGAGGATAGCAAAATCTACCCCACGAATTGCATAGGATAAAGGAGGAGATATATGAATGACCTAACATAGTGCATAGAGTTACAGAGAATTCTGTTTACCTCAAATATCCAGAACCTGCCCTGTTCCAGCGGGGAGAGGTCTACTAGGCAGGGGATATTGAGGGCAGTGAGTGCTCTTCCTTGGAAGAGTGTCAGTGGAGGGGAGGTGGCAAGGGGACTTTGGAGGGGCTTTCCTGACCAGGGAGGCTGACTTCTTGCAGATACTAGGGGACCACAGCCCTGGAGGTGCAAACAAAGCAGGCCTCATGAAACTATCCCACCCAGGCTGAGGCCAGTTCCCCCAGGCAGCAGCCAGGGCTCTCAGGGGGCAGTCTGATGAGGTTTTGTGCCCAGGACCCCAGGGTTGGGGAAGAGCCCCCCAGGTTCTGCTTGGGGCTCTGCCTGCAGTTCTCTGCTGTCAGCAGGCAAGACGCAGGGCAGCTGCGTGGGCACTGGTGCGTGTGAAGTGATTACCCCTTTAATGTTTAATGTGCTGAAAAACCATTAGACCCCGAAATGGACAAGTTCTCAGTTGGTAACTTTAATTATTGTTAAGACTCAGTCACACCTGCTTATTAGCAATTATGCATGGCATCTCCCAGGCTGCTGTAGGCTTCTTCTTCATCCTTCTCTTGGGGACAGCAGATCTGTGGACTGCTGCCTCCAGGAGGCTGGAAAGGTGGCACCAAGCACACAGGTGGTTCCCATCGCTCCCCTCTGCAGCCTGGCCTTGCTTAGGGCCAAAGAGGGCTGTCTGCTTCTTCTCAGAGGCGAGGAGAAGGAAGGACCTTCCAGCACAAATTGGGAGGGCCACAGGGGGATAATTGCATAGCACAATGCCCTTCACAAAGCTCTTTGCTTCCATTATCTCATTTCCTTCTATCACCACCCCAATTTTACAGATAAGGAAATTGAGCCTAGAAAGGTTAATAGCAGTCACTTCTTGGAGAGCCTGCCTGGCCTTCACGCCCTTCTTGGAGACCTGCCCACCGAAGCCTTGGGCCTCACTGCCATGAAAATCCCACAGGATCTCAAGCCTGCCCCTCTCCTCGGTCCATCGCCACAGCTGCCTGGATCAGGCATGGATCCCTGGCTGGAGCTGGGCCACTCAGAGGCTCTTTCCTGGAAATAGGGAGTTGAGTTGGACACAGTCAGTTGGATGGTAGACCTGGGAGATGATGTAGAACAAGTAATACGTCCAGGAGAGATGCACCGAGGCAGAGAGAAGGGGAGAGAGAGAGAACCTGTCTTGGAAAGCCTGGCTGTCCTCCCCACTCTCAGATTCCAAGAGAGATTGCTGTAGCCTTCTGGTAAAATCCCCCTTCTTGCTGAGACACTTTCCCACCCCAAGTGCCATGGTAGCTCAGACTTAACCACGCTGAGCCCAGCCCTGGTGGTCAGCAGGAGATTAGTGGGTTCTAGTGGCCCCCAGCTTTCAGGGGCCTGGAGGACAGTGGGGGGAAGCTCTAGGATTCCAGTCTGGAAAAAAAGGGGTGGAATGGAGGCAGCCCCCCACCACAGACCACCAGCAATCCTGCATCCCCTGGGGAATCTTCCTGAAAGGCCACCTCTGCTCTTACCATCCCCCACCCAATCCTGGACACCCTAACACTGGGCTGCACGCGGACGAACAGTGGAGAAATGCCATGTGCTGGCAGCCCTGCCTCTGGCCCTGATTTTTAAGAAGGGGAGGGGGAATAAAAGCCAGAAGGAAAAAAATGAACATGAGTAATGGGCCTGGAATGAGGCGTGCGAGATAACACTGAATAATAACGCGTCAAAAACTACAAGATGTATTTTTTTTATTTCCCAGTGGAGTTTCCATTGCGCTAATCCATCACTGTAGAGCAGGCAAGATTATGCTTCCCCCAAAAAAACTCTGGGAGATAAATGTGAGTAAATTAGGGTTTATTATATTATTGGGGGTGATATAATTTCCAAGCGGGCCCTTATTAAATTACTTCCTCTGGTGCTGACACCTCCTGCCTCACGGTCCCTGCGCCCTCGCTCTCTTCCCCTGTCTGAAGCTGCTTTGTATTTTAATGTCTCTCATCATTTTTTGGTGGAGCTGGGGTGCCAGGGGGGAGCGCCAGCAGGAAGTGCTGAGTCACTGCTGTCGGGCGGAGCTTCTTCCTTGCTTGCTTTCCTATAATCACAGAACCACGACTCACACACCATCAACGCTGGAAAAATATGCAGCTACCTGGTCCCCACCTTCATAGGTGGGGAAACTGAGGCTGGAGGAAGAAATGTGACTTGCCTTAGGTCACACAAGTGGGAAGGGGCAGTCGAAATGGCACCCCATGGGCTGACTTCCATGCTGGCATAAATTCTCTGGGTAGGGTGTATTTTTGTCAGTCTTGGCTTCAGGGAAGCTTCTAGGCTAGCAGCAGAAGAGGCCTATGGAATCTAGGGGGCTTAGTTGTCTAAAATGAGGTCTGCCCAGGGACCCAAAGGGAGATATGAGAGAAGACCTGCAGTCTGGTCTTGGCTTGATCACAAAAGGCTGTTCAAGTTTAGGCAAGTTACTTCCCCTCTCTGAGCCTTTATTGCCAAGTATACCATCTTTACAGTAAAAGGGCTTGGAATGGATTAGTGATTTTCAGGCTATGTTTTTTTAGCAGTGGGACCTCTTTTTAAGGTGAAATCTTATTAAATGAACCCTGAGGTGTAAACTATTTAAATGAGGAGCTACTCAGATTGAAGAAGGGGGCTGGGGGGGTGCCGATCCCACCTCTGCCCCACCTAGTTTGAAACTACGGGGCTGGTTTCAGCAACTGCCCGGATTTTGCCCTGCAGTGTCCTCCTCACGTCCTCACAGAGTCCTCCCCAATCTCCAGGGATGAGTCCAGACGCTGCCTCCAACCGCGACAGTGCCTGGGCAACCTCCATGCGACTCACCCGCACAGCCTCGTTCTCCTGGTCTTGAGAAGCGCAGGTCAGTGCAGCTTGACCCAGCCGCTAAGAGCAAGGTGTCCCCATTTACTAGCTGCGTGACCCTGGCAAGTTGTCATCATTTTAAATCTCTGACTCTCCGTTTTATTGTCTTTAAAATGGGATACTAATAATTTTGACCTCATAAAATAGCGAGGTTTAAATGAGAAAATACTTATGAAACACGTAGCATGATCCCAAACATGCTGTAAGTTATATTAATAGTTGTTACTATTTTCATTTTGCATTCTACCACATAGGTATATTTTGTAGGCTTGTGTGAGATAAGAGCTTTATCACAGCACACAATAGATGCTTAACAAATGGATAAATGGTAATTGCTTTTTTTTATTAGCTATTAACGTAATAGGCACCACAGGAAGCCAATGGTGAATACATTCCCCGCTCTCCAGGGACTCCTGCACTCTGCTCGCCCACCCAGACACGACCAGTCGATGCTCATGTGGCCCCCGACTAGGGTCTGGGCTTCAAGAGAGGGCAGTGCCTGCTCCTTCCCGCAGGACAAAGTCACAAGCGCCAACAGAGGGAGCAGCAAAGGATTCAAGGAGGACTTGTTAGTACTTTTCTGTTTATCGTAACCTTAGCAGTTTAAGACAATACCTACAGATTCATAGGGATGGAGACTAGCATGGTGGTTGCCAGGGACTGGAACGAGGGGGAAATGAGAAGTTAGTGTGTCGTGGGTACAGAGTTTCAGTTTTGCAAAATGAAAGTGCTCTGGAGATGGATGGGGGTGATGGTTGCACACCAGTGTGAATGCACTTAACACTACTGAACTGTACATTTAAAAATGGTGGCCAGGCTCACACCTGTAATCCTAGCACTCTGGGAGGCTGAGGCAGGAGGATCACTCAAGGTCAGGAGTTTGAGACCAGCCTGAGCAAGAGCAAGACCCCGTCTCTACTAAAAATAGAAACAAATTAATTGGCCAACTAAAAATATATAGAAAAAATTAGCTGGGCATGGTGGCGCATGCCTGTAGTCCCAGCTACTCTGGAGGCTGAGGCAGGAGGATCGCTTGAGCCCAGGAGATTGAGGTTGCTGTGAGCTAGGCTGACGCCATGGCACTCTAGCCCAGGCAACAGAGTGAGACTCTGTCTCAAAAAAAAAAAAAAAAAAAAAAAATGGTTAAGATGGTAAGTTTTAGTTAGGTATATTTTACCATGAGTAAAAATTTTAAAAAGTAATCCCTGCATAGTATGAATAAATAAAAGGCAAATTTAAAAATTTTAAAAAGGAAAGAATAAAACAGCAGCAACATCAACAAAAAGCCACAGCACCTTTCGATGATATCCCAGTTCTGTAGGGTAGAAGTCTGGCGTGGCTAGGAGCATCCATGGGGCTGAACTCACGGTGTTGGGTGAGTTCCTGTCTGCAGGCTCTGGAAGGAAATCCACTGCTAAGCTCATTCACTGTGTAGGCAGTGGTGGGACTGACGTCTCCTTGCTGTCTGTTGGCTGGTGGTCTTTGAGCTCCCAGAGGCCACTCTCAGGCCCTGTCCCTACAACCCCTCCACCTGCACCCCAGCAAGCCAGGTCGAATCCTTGTCCCACTCCCAATCCTGCTGGTTTTCCTTCCACGGCCAGCGGACGCAGCTCTGCTTTTAACGGGCTCAGAGGCTAGGTCTGTCCCACCTGGATATGACCAGTCTCTCTAGGTCAACTGATTTGAGACCTTACACACACCTACAAAATTCCTTATAGCAGTTCCTAGATTCGTGTTTGATTAATAGCCAGGGACAGGGAATCTTGGGGGGCGTTTTGGAGATCTGCCCACCAAGGGGGTATCCTTAGAATGGGGAACAAAGGACCAACAGGACTTTGAAAAGTGAAGAAAGGTCTTTCAGGTGGAGAGCCCAGAGTAAGAGAGGCACAGGTGTGGGGAAGTGTAAGGGCTGTGAGGCAAGACAGACCCCGAGACTGGCTGGGCGTGTGTGGGATGGGGGTGCCGTGTGAGGGGCGAGAGGGGCTGGAGCTCCCCATGGAGGGAGGGGCCTCTGGGTGAGTAAGGACAGGATTGACCACCTTGGTGGCTTGGGAAGTGGGACTGGATGAACTCCGGGGGCCCCTCTGGACCAGAGTCGTCTGGGAAAAGCAGAAATGTTCTCCTTTGCCTGCATAAGAGGAACGTGGTTCCTTTCTGCCTTTGTTCTGTTGTTCTTCATCCACTCAGTGGGTATTGTGGGGTGCCCAACGGGCCAGGCCTGTGCTGGATTCTGAGGATGAAGTGTGAACCACGTGGACAGGATCTGTCTCCTCTAA
>VBSM01001265.1:72049010-72098912 GCA_008086735.1 Cheirogaleus medius | reverse complement strand
CCCCGTGCTCCACCTGTTCATCCCTCCTTCCCCCAGAACCTCTGCAACCACAGATCTTTGTACTGTCTCTACAGTTTTGCCTGAGCTTTTTTGTTTGTGTCTCTTGAGAATTTTCTAGGGGTTTCTCTCTTGGATCTCTGGGCCTACCATGCCTCACCATGGAGCCTTCTTGAAACCCCAGCCCTGTGGGGAGTCAATTTCAGGGGTGCGTGAGCAGCCTGCAGATGAATTTGAATTGCTTTCTTTTAAGGACTGGCTATTGTTGGAATGGGCTGATTCAGTGCCATTCCACTGGTTGAGCTGTGGCCTCAAGAGGGCTTGGTGCTCTGGGCTCTGTTTGGGGTGAGGAAGAGCAGAGGAGGGACCCTGTCAACTGAGAGCTCAGCTCTGGGGGCCTTTTCCAACCTCAATGCCCTCGGAGACCCCAAGCTCTCGGCTCCTTTACGCCCCAGCTCAGAAGCCAGCTGCCTGGCCTTTCCCTCCTGGCGCCTCTGGCTCAGCCTGGGGCTGCCTCGTGGCTTGCAGGCTCCCCCTTAGTCCCACTTTCATTTCTAAACAGACAGGAAAATAAGCAATTGGTTTTGGATATGACATAAGCTGGGCAAGAGAAACTTTAATAAGGCAAAAGAGCAGAGGGAGGGGTCTGAAGAGCTTAAACTCAGAACTACAAAAAGCCCACCGTTTCCAGCTCAAACGGAGACACCTGCAAAGCCGCTATGATCAGAGAGATGGTGCAGGTGGCCCCAGGCCCTCGGGAGAAGACGAGCTCAGCCAGCCGGGGCTGTGATGTCCCACTGGAGGCCAAGACCAGGCAGGGCTCTTCTGCTTCCCTCCCGCCCGGCTCCTGAGGCCTTTCTGCATCTCCGCAGTCACACTTTCATTTGATTCTTGAACAGCACTGGGAGGCGGGCAGGCTGGGACTTCAGACAGTCAGGGGCACGCAGGATGTAGGATGGGAAGGACCAGAGAGATGAAGGTCAACCGCCCTCACTTTGCAGATGAAAGAACCCGGGGTGAGAACGTGCTGTTAGTGCAGAGCGGGGCTGCAGCTCGGTTCCCAGTGGCCAGGGCAGTGCCGCCGCCATTGTTAAGCAAGGGGACCAGTGCACGGTGCTTTGCAGGGTCACCGCTGTGGATGCTCTACACACTCCAGATGAGGAAACTGAGATTTGGAGAAGTGGCTCTCCCTTGCCCAGGCCTTTGAGTTCCTGGTTTGGTGTTCTGGACTGTTCTGTGTCTTCCTTATGGTTCTACCCATCTGGCCCATTTCAGGTTCATAGACTGTCCAGGTGAGGCTATTGGGGTGTGTGTGTGTGTGTGTGTGTGTGTGTAGGGTGGGGAAAGACAAGGACTGTGGGCATAAATGGTAGGGAGGGGTAGCTGTGACTTGGCAGAAGGAGGTGGAAGGTTAGAAAGACCCTTAGGACCCTGCCATATACTTGGCCATACCAGCTGCCCAGGCTTGGGAGATTCTTGTTTAGAACATATGGCCCTGAGCAGCCAGATGGGTGCTGCAGTAACACCCCTCATCTCTAGAGTACAAAGGAAGCTGGAAGATAGGCCCATAAGTCCCTATCTCCCCCAAACCTGGTGTCCTGTGAACAGGAACCTCAGAGGGCTTAGAAAGGAAGATGGGGGACCCTCTGTCTATGGTCCATTGCTGACCTGCTTTAAGGTTCTTGGGGGGGTTGAGTTTTGGAGCCAGCAACTGAGAGGCACTCCCTGTCCCACTGACCACAGGGAAGGGGACATCCATCCTGCATCTGATGGCCTTGTGCTTTTCACAGTAAATAAATCCTTACTTAGACTCTTGGTTCTCTTTAAGAAAATATTTGGAAATGTGAGAAAGCAAGAAAGACTTGGTGTCATGGACTGACTCCCTCACCCCCAGATTCATTGGTTGAAACTCTACCTGCCAATGGGGTGGTATTTGGAGACATTTGGGAGGTAATTAGGCTAAGATAAGGTCATGAGGGTGGGGCCCCATGATGGGACTAGTGTCCTTCTAAGTAGAGGAGGAGAGACAAGAGCTCTCTCTCACTCCATCATTTGAGGATACAATGAGAAATCATCCTTCTATAAACCAAGAAGAGGGCCCTCACCAATAACTGAATCTGCTGGCACCTTGATCTTGGACTTCTCAGTCTCCAAGACTATGAGAAATAGGTGTTGTTTAAATTGTCCAGTCTATGATGTTTTGTTATAGCATCCTGAGCTGACCAAGGCACTTGGTGACCTCCTTTTACTGAGTTGTGGACATACAGGATAGTCTTTGTCCCAGTTGTTTAGACTCGCAGAGGAGGACAAGCGAGTGCAGAGGAAGGCCCTGTGAGAAGAGGCAGGCCACGGCTAAAACCCTAACGGAGGTGCCGAGCGCTGCGTGGGTTCAGGGATGGGAGCATCCTCCTCTTGGTGTGGACAGTTGAGTCGGGGCAGTTGGTGTTTGAGTTTGATCTTGAACAATGGGTAAGAGTTTAACAAATGGAGGTGGGAGGGAAAAGTGTGCCAGGTGGTGGGAATGGCATGAGCAAGGCCATCAAGACAAGAACCATGTCATGTCTGGGAACTGGCAAGAGATCAGTGTGATTGATGCATGGAGTGTAGGTGGGAGAGGGATGATGGAGAAACCTTGGGTGGAGTTTGAATGGAGTCGTGGAGGATCCTGAGGTCCAGGTAAAGGAGTATGGGCTTTACTGAATTATCAGTGGGGAGCCATGGATGGCTTTTAAGCTGGAGAGGGCATGATCAGACTGCTGCTTGAGGAAGATTATTTGGCAGAGTGGCATGGGGTGTATTTGAGCAGAAACCAGGTGGTGGCAGTGGTCTGGGTAGAGGACAGTGACCTATGAAGAGATGTAGGGTGGGTGCTAGGGAGTCTTAGAGAAGAGACAGACATAGCTCCCTGCTGTAAGCCTAGCTAGAGACATAAGACCAGTAATATATGTGAAAAATGGAAGAAATGTCTAAGAAGAGTATTTAATGAATTGCCAAATTGTATTATCATATTATTTCTGGATCAGATGTACTATGAAACCCTGGGTTTCTGGGGATGGGAGGTGGGGGTCATTGGGAAGGCTCAGGTGAGGCCCCACCCTGCCCTTTGGAAGCTCCAGATCTTTAGGCCAACAAGCCTGGATTTTCACAAAGTCTTGAACAGGCCAACTTCATCTCTTCTGGCCAGTGAGAAGCCAGAACTTTCTGCATGTCCTCTATGCTAAGACAGGTCCCTTCTGCAGGAACCACAGTGAAGAGCTCAGGGAAGAAATGCAGGTTCCGGAGTGAGTTTCTGAGAAAGCAGCCTGGGTTGCAGGAGTCAATGAAAAAGTCATGTTCTTGAGATCTTGTCTGGTCCTGTCACCTGGTCCTATGTTTCCAGGGGCTCAGCAGGGGCCCCCAGATTTCTACGAGGTAACCTACACTTTGGGGCCCAGAGGGGCAGCAGTCCCTGGCACCCAGCCCTTCTCTCTCACTTTGCCCTTTGTTGCCTCACCAGGGGACTTCTCCTTTAATGTCCCCTTTGGTGGTTTCTGAAATGGGACTTTGTGGAGGGGAGACCAAAACTCGATTCACGGACGCAGTCCTGGCCTGATTCTGTAGTGCCAGGCGCAGGGGCAGGAGAGGTGGTGGGAGCCATCCCTGCCAGGTGCCCATCTGCCTCTCCACCTTCCTCCATCTGCGGAGACAGGGGAGCCCACAGCAGGTGAACACCCCACTTGCCAGCAGGCAGGCTGGCTGGCTCCGCCTCCCCGTCCTGGCCCTGGAATCCAGCGCTAGCCTGCTGGAGATGTGTACCGAAGCTCCAGTTTTGATCTCATAGGAGGCAAGCTGTGGGGAGATGGATCCAGGACAGCAAAGCGATAAGGAGCATTTAGGACTAGGTGATTTGACCCTGCATCTCCCCTCTCCATTGATTCTTGCATCTGTTCAGGTGACTGAGGCCAGGTTGCTGGTCAGTACCTCTCAGGAGGGAAACTTGAGTGACTGAAGGGGTACTTGGAGCCTGGGAGGGAAGACGTGCACTGTCACAGCTCCGTGTGATGTGGCATGACATGTGGGACCATTGAGGGAGACCGCTGCCTCCCAAACCCCTCCCCACAGGACACTGAAGCAGGGTCGGAGCACAAGTGCCAAGCTGGTTCTACTGCTGGCTGTAGAGTTGGCACCGATCTTGGCATCATTTCAGGAGGGGTCTTTCTCCCTCTGCCCAGAGGTGTGCAAAGGCTATTCTGCTGCCTTTGGCCCCAAGCTCGTTCTCGGGTGACCTGCGTACTATTTACAGGATAGTAAAGTCTCGCCACTTGCCACTTCTAAAGAGCTGGCACTTGGACTCAGACATGCTGGGATCAAATCCCAGTTCTGCCGCCACTTAGAAGCAGGGATGGGACGTTGGTGGGTCAGGTCGTGGCTCCCAGGGTGGGGTTCAGGGCTGTGGAGAGCCATGCTCTGGCTGTGGAGTAACTCGTGGGGGGCAGTTTTGTGAGGAGTGGGTCCCCAAGTGTAGGCATGAGGGCTCACACAGACCAGGGACCGAGAGCCTCCTGTTGGCATGTTGGACACCGGCCAGCGTTTCTGCATTCCTCACGCGGCCTGGGAGATGAAAGAGCGAACAAACTGCCAACCCTCTGGCCCCTGGGCCTCTGAACTGAGGAAATGGCTGAATAATGAATGAGGCCAGAGCACTTCAGAGAGGTGGCCCTGGGGACTCTGCGGGCAGGGGGAGAGGTATGGACAGGTGGGGTGGGGGTGGCAGTGCTGGCACGTGGCGAGACACCAGGAGTCCTGATGAGGTCTGTGGCTGTGGCTTCCACTGCAGGTTAGAGCGAGTGACTTGCACAGAGACATGTGGCCGAGAGAGCTGGCATGGGACTGTGCTGTCACCCCTCAGCCTGTTGCATGTCTGACCTCAGGGTGCTGTCCCTGTCGTACCCCTGCCTTGAGCCCTCTACCGAGAAAATCTACTTGTGACTTTGCCGAGATACTTTGTGGGGCTGGATTTGGGCTGGATCCAGGGAGCCCAGTGATGGCTGCGGGACAAGAGACTCATTCCAGGGCATTTTCAGAAGGGCAAGGTTGGCCAGGAGGGTGGTGGTAAGTACATGTGACTTCCGGCAAGTGTCAGACAAGGGCAGCTTGCATGGCAGTCCCCAGAGGGAACTGAGAGTCCTCGAGGCATCCCTGCTAGGTACGTGCTTGCTACTGGTGATGAGACGCTCTCTTTTCCTAAGACAGTCCTTTTCATTAAGCAGCTCAATTACCAGGGTATTGAAGCACGTGACCTGGAAGTCCCCCATTTCTTATTTTTTCTGTTGTTTTTATACTTTCTGCATGGCCTAAAAGAGGCAGCAGCTCCTAAAACTCAGCCAGCAGAAATAAGGACACACACCTGTGTTGAGTACTTGCTAGGTACCAGGTTCTTTTCTTATCGAGTCCACATGACATTTCATGTAAGTCCTAGTATCTCCCCTTTTGAGGAGCAATAAACTGAAGTACAGAGAGCCTGTGAAGCTCGACCCAAATCACACAGCTAATAAGTGGGTGAGCTGGACCCAAACTTACGTGGCTGAGCTGAGATTTGAACCCAGGTCCCTCTCATGCCAAACTGGAACTTAGGGAGGTTATCATCCCTCTAATGGACATTTTGAGGGTCTCTTAGGCAGGCTCACTGTTGGGGGTGCTTCTCAGGTATGTGCGTCACCCTAGCCCCCCAGCTCTCTCAAGCCCTTGGCATCAGGCAACTACCAGAGCACATTTTGACAGGGCAGCCTGCCTGGTCCTGGACCCCCTTCCCAGGAATCCTTTTTCCCCTTCTTGGCAAAGCCTGGTTGATGCAGGGGGTGTCCTATATTTGCCAGGTCATTCCCAACTACCTCATAGCCCTTCTTCCTGACCCTGTGCAGGGACACTTTTCCTGGCTTTCTCTCTGCCGACACTGAGCACACCACCAAAGCAAGCCAGGGACCCCTTCCAGCTCCGCCCAGCTCAGAGCAGTTGGAAGCACCATCCCTGGGCTCTGATTGGCCCAGGGCCCTCCTGGACACCTTTCCCACAGGTGGCAATCAACCCTGCCATGTAAGCCGAGCTCTCCAAGGCCTGCCCTGGTTGGTTGCAATAAATACCGGCCAGGTCAAAGCCCCTTTGTGTAGGAAAAAAGCTGGGTCCCTCCTGCTCTGCCAGCCACCTGCATAACTGACTTGGAGAGCTGGAGTCAGGCTCTTCCCAACTCTGGCCCTGGGAAAGATGGCTTGGGGGGAAGGTTTTCAGTGTTGGTGTGAGCAAGCCTGGATCACTAGAGGGCTGGGAAAGTCTTGGGAAATGTTAATACTTCCCTGCGCACACTGCCCAGGGCTTGGAGGTGGGGGGAGGATGGAGGAGGCAGGGGCAGACCCCTCCTCAGGGGCTTTGCTGGACGTTTGAGGCTGCTCTGCCCCCCCCCCAACAGGGGCTTTGCCAGCCAGGCCTGGCCCCACCCCAGCGGCCCCTCCTCCAGGCTGGCCCCTGGGTGCCTGGCTCTATTCTCGACACCCTCCCTCCCTTAGGCCAGGCTGGGCTCCAGGCTGGTCCTCATCGACCAGAGGCCTCCTGGGCAAGGCCGTGCTAGAATGGCCCTCCACGCCTGGAGATTCCCTGCAACCCAAATGCACATGTCACCACATCTCACAACAAATTTCACTGTCGTTCATGTTTTATTAGTATAAGTGCCTTAAAAGCAGATCAGAGATTCAACTAATTTGCTCATTAGTAAAAGGAAATTAGCCATTTGAGATCTGTTCTAATAAAATTAGCTTGGTGACAAACGCTTTGTTGCCGTGTTTATTAGATTACCATACTCCCTGCATTTTAAAGGCCAGAGCAGTCGTCAGCGACTCCTCAGGGTATACTCCTCGCTTCTCTCTTCCTCTTTTTTGTTCTTCCTTTCAGGCCTGTGGAGACTTTTTCCCCTTTCAAGGCTAATTGGGAAGGCCTGACCCAAATCTGGGCTCTGTTCACACAATCCCACAAGCCCCAGGAGTGCCCGGCTCTCTCCCCTCCCCCTCTGCTCCTGCCACCATCCCCAGCCCCTGGTTTTCCATGTCGCTGGTCCTTTAAATGGAGGAGGCACCTCCCTGCCGTCCCCTCACCCCCAAGGCCAGCAGCAGGCCTGCAGCAGCAGTCCTCCTTGCCTCCTCTGGGGCTCCTTGCCCCTTGGAACCTTCCAGATTATCCTCCAGTGGAAAAGCACCCTCAGAACACTTGCCTGGCTTCCCCCAGTCATTCGTTTCCATTCCCCTGGAAGTGACCCGCCCCCATCAGTGTGGTCAGCTTCCCTATTCTGTCCTGTGCACGTGCACTTGGCTGTCTGAAGCTCAACTGGCGTGGCTAGGAAACTCACCACGTGTCCCGTCATTCCGAGCCATTCTGAGCCGCCTGGGGTCCTGCCTGTGTCTGAGGCCAGGTGGGGATGCGTGGACCACGGTAAGCTCTTAGTTAACCCAGGACTGTGGGATGCTTAGGAGCCAGTGCTCCCAGCACCCCTCAGCGCTCTGCTGGCCCCTCTTTTTGGCAGCATTTCATCCCACTTGATGTGCACTTTTCACAAACACCCTGGGCACTTACTCTGTGCCGGGCACCGGGGGCGGCTAGCGCTTTGTTTGCCTTCTTTCATCTCATCTTCGGGATGACATTCCAAGGCGGACCACACTGTTGCTTTCATTTTAAAGATGCAGGACTGACATTTGGAAAGTTTCCCGAGGTTACCACGCTTGTAAGCTGCAGAGGGAGAGTTTGCACTCGGGCTGTGTGTCTCCAGAGCCCTGACTCTCACCACCGGGTGACAGCGTGTGCGGGTGAATGTAGAACCTCGGTGCTCTTCTTTCTCTCCCTTCATCGCCAGCAGCCCCAGCCCCAGCCCCTCTTTGCCCCTCCCCGATTCCTCCTATCATGGCGCAAATCATTGGCTCAGACGACAGCGATGTGTTTATCTCACATGATGTGACTCTGAATATTAGAATGTCAGAAGTGGCTGCCTTCGCAATAAGTTGCTGTCAGAGAGGAAATAAAAGAGGAGTTGCAGTTATTTAATTTTGAGCGTGCTGGCGACAGGCTGGGCCTGAGGACTCGCTGTAGTCTCCCCAGCAGCTGGGGCATCAAACCCGTAGGACCCTGCCCTGATTCGCATCCTCCCTGGGCTCCCTCCAGCCCCTGTGTCCCAGGTGGGTTCCCAGCATGAGATACCCCCCAACCCAGGGCTCTAGACCCATCTTTTGCCTCTCCAGCCCGGCACGCCTCAGGGGTCCAGCCCTTCCCAGCCTCCCAGTCCTCCCGCACCCTGCTCTGCCATCCCTGCTCTCTCCTCCACCTCCCTGCCAGCCCACACTCTCCTGGCCCCTTTCCTGTACTTTCTCCTGCGGTTATCTACTGTTCCTGGGAGGCAGACATGATTTCTCCCATCTTAAGGAACAAGGACGTTGAGGCTCAGAAAGTCTAAGCATCCAGGGCATCCACATAGAGACACAAAAGGGGGCCGGAAATGGGGTTCAACTGTTCCTCACTGAGGTCTCCCGGGACTAATCTCTGGAACTATCCAAATGACTGAGATGCAAGGTTATGGCCCTCAGGGTGGTGTGTGTGTGGGTGTCCCCCAGACGAGGGGGAGTGTGGGAAGAAGGCATTATGAAGAGGGAACTGGCCCTCTTCATGTGCCAGCTCCAGCTCAGCCACTTGCCAGCTTTGTGAGCTGAGCAGGTGGCTCACCTCTCAGAGCCTCTTCTGCATCTTCAGCACGTGGCTATGGAATGGCTCACAGACTCTCATGGGGGCCAATGGACTAATTCAAGTGCTAGCGTGGTGGCAAGCACACAGTAGGTCCAGTTTCTTCTCCTTGAGAGGCAGCTTAGAGCTGAAGCTTGCAGGGGCTCTCACCACACCCCCAGCAATCTCTGGCCTTCCTTACCCAACTCTCCCAAATCCAAAGTGGAGTGGTAAAGGGGGCTTCAGGTTGGAAGCTGTCCTGGCTCTTCAAATAATTTTCCGCCCCTTTCTCTTTCTCTTCTCCTTCTTGGTCTCTCACGACAGGTATATTGGTACAACTGAGGTTGACCCACAGGTCTCTGAGGTTCTCTTCATTTTTCTTAGATCATTTTTTCCTCTTTGTTGTTCAGATTGGATAATTTCTATTGATTTATCTTCAAGTTCACTCATTGTCTCCTCTGACATTGCATATCTGGCGCTGAGCCCATCTATTGAATTTTTAAATTTCCATTACTGTATTTTTCAATGCTAGAGTTTCTTTTTGGTTCTTTTTATAGTTTCTATTACTTTATTGCAATTCCCTAAATGTTGAGCTTTTGTCATCATATAGTCCTTTAACTCTTTAAACATGGCTTTCTTTAGTTCTTTAAACACATTTATAAACAGTTGTTTTTGAAGTCTTTGTCTTAAATTCAATATCTGGGTCTGTTTGGAGTTGGTTTCTATAGAACGTTTTTTGCAGTTGTTGTTGTTTTTCCTGAGTATGTGTTACTTTCCTGTTTCTTTGCATGTTGTAATGTTTTTTGTTGAAAACTAGACATTTAAGATCATACATTGCACAAATTCTGGATTTTGAAATTCCCACTTGAGGGTTGTTGTTGCTTTTTTTTTTTAAGTAACATATTTGGACTTAATCTGGGGAGTCTGTCTCCCTAGTGTTGCAGAACTGCCGATGCCTCCACCCAGTTTTAAAAAAAAAATCTTTTTAGTTTTAGCCTGGCTTCTCAAAGTTTGTCTCTATGTCTGTGCAGCTTGGTGGCCAGCCAGTAATCAGTCAGAGTGTGTGCAAACACCTTGAGCTAGAAAGGCTCCCATCCTCTGCGTGCAGACTGGGGGAACACACTCAAAGTTCAGGCAGTTTTCTAGTCTTCCTTTTCCTTCCCACCCGGACATCCCAGGTCTTCCCAGTGCATGTCAGCCCCCTGGGATATCAGGAAGGGACACTTCTCCGGCCCCTCTGTGGCTCTGATTTCCAGGAACTGCCTGCTAAATTTCTGGCTATTTCTTCTCTGCTGTTTGTCCTGTTTGGGGCTGTAACCTCAGTCCCACAGAGCCGTGGGCCATTTTCTTCCCACTGAGCCAGACAGTATTGATGTCAACCGCTGGACAGCTGAAGGCTTGAGGCCTTCTGCTCTGAATCAAATCAGCCCCCCTGCAGTGAAGATGCTTGTTTTCATAGTCAGTCCCACCCACGAAAAACCACAGCTGGGAGTGGGAACGGGAGAGGCTCAGGTTAGAACGTTCCAGACTCTCACTGTTCTTATCCAAAGTTCAATTTTTCATGAATAAATACTTCTAAATTTGTTGTTTTGCCTTTGGTTGATTTTTAGAATCCTGAATTTTTTTTCCTTTGACTATTTTGTCCAGGTTTATAGCTGGTTTCGGGAAGAGAATTTGCTGACCTCTTTACTCCACCACTGCTGAAAATCCTGCCTTGATTCTTGAGACCTGGGTTTATCAGCATGCAACTTCAGTTTCATTTGTAAGTGAAGGACCCTCTACCTGTCCAGTGCCTCATAGGCTTCCTGAGGTCTTGGATGATGTGACTTTTTACCAGGACAAAACTGATCTGGCTATTTGCACGCTTGAGTCTTGACTGCTTCCCCTGAAGTCCTCTCCACTTCTGCCCTTCCAGACGGGAGAACCAGGCCCTGTACCAGCCACGCTATTCTGAGACCCAGACACCCTCCCCTCTAGGTCTATCTGTTTACCCATCAGCCCTACCTGGCCTGTGCCACTTCAGGATCCCTGAAGTTGTGACCTTATGCATCTTATCTTACCCCTTCCCGGTGGAGGCGATGCTGCTTTCTGAGGAACCCTGGTCCTCACTGCCTCCAGGACCCTGCAGTCTTTGGAGCAGCAGGCTTATGCAACTTTCTAAAACACAAATTTAGCTTCTCACTTAATTGCCTAACAGCTTTATTTGCTCAGCTCTTGCTATTGGATAACATCTAAACCTTCTAGCTGGGCATTCAAAAGCCTTCATAATTTGGCCTCAACTCATGTTCTAGCCTCAGCTCACCTCTCTGCCACTGTGAGTTGTTTGCTGCTCTTTGGACATGCCATGCTCTTTCACACCTCTGCACTTTTGCATATGCTGTTCCCCCTGCCTGGAATGCCCTTGTCCCTTCTCCCTCTGGTAAACGCCCTTCATGACCCGTCTTAGTGGTCACCGCATCTGTGAAGCCCTCTTTGACCCCCCTGGACAGAGCTGCTGTTGCCCCCTTCGTCCTTCCATTGCACTGTGCTCTGGCCCAGGCTGTCCCAGTGCACAGCGGCCACCTCCTGTTTACGCATCTTCTGCTCTCTCCAGTCCGTGATGAACTTGAGGGTTGAGGCTGTCTTTAGCACACCTTTATATCCCAGAGTCTGACACAGTGCTCGGCACGTAGTAGGCCCCTCATAAGTGTGTGCTGAATGTCAGAATGACTTTCTATAACCTTTCCTGCCAGAAGCGAGTTTGCTTGATGGCTCTCTGTAGGTTTTGAAGTCTTTGGAGTATGGTTCATAATCTGATTATATTCAAATGTAGGATCTACATGACAACATTCAATTAAATTCAATTCTTAAAAATCATTTTGGGTGGATTTTAACTTATTTAATATTCATTGTCAGTAGCACTGGGAACGACCCCCCCCCCACTCTATATTCAGGCTCTAGAATTGCTTAATTTACTTTTGTCCACCTGTTGTGAATAGCTGTCTGTGGCAACTAAAGAAACAGCCTCCCCACCTTGACCCCACTTTCGCCCTTTGAGATCAGGGGTCCTGATGCTCGTTGCAGCCACCATGGGCTTTTCTGAGACAGCTGACAAGGATGTGTGTGTGTGTGTGTGTGCACGCATGCACACAGGCATGTGTGTTTGGGAGGGGAGAACCTTATCAAATGGTATGGGATCAGCTTGTTTTTTTTTATTATTCTTTCTTTTTAATAACCAAATTACTGATGCTGGCAAGAATTAAAAATTAATCCTGTAAATTCCTCTCCGAGCCTTAGCGCTCCCTTAAACTGGCCCCTTCCTTGATGGAACACATTCCAGGGAAGAGGCTCCAGAACGAATCCTGCCCTTGTCAGGGGAATCTGTGACTTTGGAGCCTGAGCCGACACCTGCCTGTCTGGCAGCTGGAGGGTGGCAGTCTGAGGGGCCAGTGGGATGTTGGCTGGGGCCCAGCTCCCCTCCCTTCCTCCAAGCCAGCGACCCCCGGAGAAATGGTGAAGCTGCTGCTGACCACCCTGCAGCTTAAAGAGAAGAAAGCCAAGGGCACTAGGAACGCTCCATGAGTTGGGCTGGGGACTCCTGGACTTGTAGCCTTGTGAGGGCTCAGATTTGTCATCCAGATCACCCTTCAACTTCCAGACAGGTCCACATTCAAACAGTCCCTAACAGAGAAAATTTGTCTCTAGGTGCTTTGATGGGTGGATTAAGACACCCCATCCGGTTCCCTGGTTCTCAGAGAGAGCTGGACAGTGTCCACAGTGCCTCATGAAGACCCCCTCCCTGGCACCTCCAATACAATGCGTCCTCATTTCTGCGCATGTCTGACTCCCACTTGACTGCGAGCTCCTTAGGGAAGAAACTGTGTCTTATTTATCTTTATATTGCAGTGTCTGGCACTGTGCCTGGGATGAAGAACGGGTTCACCAAAGATTTATTGAATGGAAGAAAGAATGGGTGGTTGAGGGAGACGCTTCTGGTTGGAGGCAGGGACCAGGCAAGGAAACGTTGGCTCTGTTATATAAGTGGATTGGCTCCCGCATCTCCATGGTGCCTCTCTTACTTGTGAGGACACCAGGTGTCCACCCTAAAGCTCCTCAGACACTCTGCTGCTCACTGGGGTCCTGTCACCCTCACAGAAGGGTAGAGATGAGAACAGGGCCTCTGATTAAACTAGAGCAAGGAGCAGGCAAGACCAGGGTCCAGCAGGAAGCAAACGGCCCACTCCAAGGGTAAGTAAATGGGGTCTAATGGTGGGGTTATTCACAGAAGTGTAGGCAGGATAAGGAAAACCAAAGAGGAAAGTTAAGTACCCTGGGCATAGCAGTAGGGTGGGGCATCACCACCCAGGCCTGAAAGGAACGGGGACAGCAGTGACAACCAGCTGACAGCCACAGCCGTAGGGCTTATGGCCTTAGGTAGATGTCTGTGGGTGAGCGAGGGGGGAATAAACAGCCCCTCTTCTCTTTCCTTCCACTCTCCAGTCTCTTGCCAGTGTCTCCCCGGGTGAACTCACACGGATGCTCGAGAGCAAGGGAGCTTGGGTGGGTGGGCTTTCTGGGACACACAGCAGGGTGGAGAAGGGAGCAGATAGGATGAGGAGGAAGCTGATAATATCTAGCACACTGAGCACCTGGTGAGTTGAGAGGGCCGAGCTCAGAGAATGTGTGTGAAGCCACAGGCCTCGCCTTACCTTGTGGCTGGGCCAGGCTGGAGGTGGGCAGCTGAGGTCCCCAAACCTCTGTCCCAGAAATGCAGAACTATAAACCCAACTCGCCCAGCCACCCTGCTTACCCCTTAGCCAGCCTTCCTGGTTGCTGATCTCATAACCCAACTGACTTTTTCTCTTCCTCTTTTGTCTTATTAAGGACCATCTCCCCCAGGAAAGAGAGCCAGCTAGCTGTCAATGAAACACCAATAGCCTCATACTCTCCTAATCAATATTGGAGTGGAGAGGGAAACAATTAGTGGCTTTTTATCTTCCAAGAAGTGGGCTGTCTTTAGTGCAGGGCAGAGGTGGAGGGCACCCAGCTGGGGACACCAAAGTGCTTCATAAATCTAAAGCTAGTGATTTCGTTGTCTCGTGGGATTCTAGGCCATGTGTATTGACAGACGTTTGCAGGGTTGGTGTCTGGGTTTGAGTGGAGGTGGGGAGCAGGAGGGGAGATGATCTGGAGACACTTGAACTGAGGGAGTGAGTTTGGAGTTGAGGGAGGGAGAAAGGCATTGGATTCCAGGGACTGGCCTCACAGTCCCGGAAGGTGGCTTCTCCTGGCCCACCCCAGGCTTGGCCGCAAGCTCCCAAGTCTTGCAGTGCAGGACCTTAAAGCTTGAAGAACCTTAGTGATCTTACAGACAAACTACTTCATTTTATAGAGGGAGACACTAGGGCTTCATGGATGCAATGACTTTCCCCAGGTCACGCAGGATGTCCACCACAATGTCACACATGATCTAATGAAAGCCTTTTTTTTTTTTTGAGACAGAGTCTCACTCTGTTGCCTGGGCTAGAGTGCCGTGGCATCAGTCTAGCTCACAGCAACCTCAAACTCCTGGGCTCAAACGATCCTCCTGCCTCAGCCTCCCAAGTAGCTGGGACTACAGGCACACGCCACTGTGCCTGGCTAATTTTTTCTATTTTTAGTTGTTTGACTAATTTTCTTTCTATTTTTAGTAGAGATGGGGTCTCGCTCTTGCTCAGGCTGGTTTCGAACTCCTGAGCTCAAGCAATCCTCCTGCCTTGGCCTCCTAGATTGCTAGGATTACAGGTGTGAACCACCGTGCCCGGCCATGAAAGCCCTTTAACAAGCCCATGAGGTGGGCTCTGTCCACCTTGTTTTACAGCTACAGAGGCAGAGACTCAGAGAGGCCCAGTAATCGGCTTCAGGTCACACAACCAATAAATGGAAAACCAGCTAAAAGATCTACCTGGCCCTAAAGTCCAATCCCTTCCACCAGACATCCTGAAATAGTCTTGTGGGGCTAACCCGGGGCCATGTCCTCATTTCACATTCTGTGAGTAGAGCTTGGATGCTTTATTTTGACAACATCCAAATCCCATATCACTAATTGCTATTGTCTGCCTGAAGTGGCACTGCTCTGTGTTTGGGATGACGCATGAGGCTTGGCCTACGGATAATTAATGGGGTCCATTCTCCTCTTTTCTGCTCAGTTGAACTCATTTTGGGTAATTTTCATTAGTCCATCTGGAGGGCTTATCCCACGCAGAGGTGGGAGGCTAATGGGAGGGTTGTACCCTGGGGTCGCCTGGGTGTCCCCCAGCATGGTGAGTGCGCTCACGTAGGTCACATTTGTGAGGGGCTGGCTAAGGGAGAAACCCCCTACTCTCCAAGGAGCAGAGGGAAGATGCTGAGGGCCCCTGCTCTGGGCACACGCCTGTGCGTGGAACAGCTGGGCCTCTCCCCTCTGGGCCTCCCTGGAGGCCTAGAATCTTGGAAGCTCTGAGATGGAAGAGACCAACTTACTCTCTAATATTTGAACCCTTCCTGCTGCACCATTTCTCCCCCAAATCCTCATCTAGTCTTTATTTGCACACCTCTAGCAACAGGAAGCTCACTACTCTTACCCCAGAGCTTCTCCAGTGTGCTCCCAGGCACACTTTGTGAATCCTTCCCCACCCTCTAACTGCTATGTGGGGCGTCATTGTCCCATTGCTGGTGACCTATGGCTATGGGCAACCTCCTCTATCCCTTTTCCCCAATGAGCCGCACAGATAGGACTGACATCTGCATGAGCCATTATGTGGAAGACGTCAGGAAGCCCTGCTGCACGACACATCAATCAGCTCTGTCTCTTGTGTCCCCATACAGGGCCCAAATCATTTTTTCTAGTTTCCAACAATAGTCTGAATTCCACATTTTAAGGACCAAATGGTCAAGTCCATTCCATAGCAGCTCTTTAAGTATTGGATAGTTTGTCCTTGTAAGTCTTCTACAGGCTAGATAAGTCCAATTCCTTTCATATTTCTCCTATGACATGATTTGAAGTTCATCTCATCCTGATTGCCCTCCTCTGTCTAAATTCCTCTAAAGCACAACACTCAGAACTGAACCCTGTTCCCAGGGGAGGGCTGAGCCTGCAGAGTCAGACGGGACTATGGCCGCCTTCATCTGAGGCCTCATGTCTTCATGAAAGCACCTCACACCCCTTAGCTTGGCTGACAACCCCTTCGCAATGTTGACTTTCTACTGTCTGGAGCCCCTAAGTCCTTTTCTCAAGGACCAGATGAGACCTTAACCCAGGACCATCATCCATGGCCCTGGAGATGCTGGTCAGAGGCTGTTAGCACCCTCCACTCTGTGCCTGTAGTTAAGAAAATCCAACCTGCTAAAATTTTCTGAGCAGCCCTAATGTGCTCAGCCTTTTGCTTCTGCTCCTAAGAAGAGACAGATGCCACGAGGGTGCTCTGGTTACATAAGTGTCCTGTGAGGGTACAGCTGTCTCCCTTGGTTCCTGACCTCTTGGTCTGCCCTTCCTTCCCCCTGCTCTCCCTGGGCCCTGTCCCCTGCGCCTGCAGTTTTACGCTTACTCTCTTTCCTGGCCCGTGCTTGCCGGATAGGTCCGGGCTGAGCCTTCTTGCTGCAGGCTGGAGGGCTGGGCAGGTGGTGGCTGCAGCTGTATGGGAGGGTGCTGAGGTCCCCCCAGCTCTGGTCCCCCATCCTCAAGGGTGGTCAAGTTGTCCAGTCTCCCACCCCTAGGTGGGGGGAATTGGTTCGTTCCAAGTTGATGGTCAGATGCTGGGGAGAGGGATCCATCTTCACCGGCCTTCAGAAGCTGCTCACAGCCTCATCAGGGGCCTGGGCTGGATCTGGTCACTGCACACCGGTGCCCTCTGCCAGCTTGTTATAACTGTGCAACCAGGGGCTCCGGGCTGGCCCGAGGCCTAACCCAGGCTCCGTGCTTTTTAGCTGTGTGTCTTCCAGAAATCTACTTAACATCTCCAAGCCACAGTGTTAAAGTCTGTAACATGTGGATGTGATCTCCATCTGCCAGAGTCGATGTCAGACTTTACAGAAGCTGCCGCGTGGGCTAGTGCTCACACAGGGCCACGCATGTTGTAAAGGCACAATCGTTCTTTCATTGGACTCTTTCTACCGATAGTAAAATCAACGCTATCCGGGGGGAGGAGTTTGAGCAAAGTGGGGATGACTTGGGGGTGCGGGTGTTGAGGCTCGGCGTCCTCAGGGGCTGTCACTCTCCAAGAGCCAGGATCCCTCCCAGGGCTGGGCGGCGGGAGCTGCTGCCACTGCGGCTGCTGGCGCTCGGGTCCTGCAGGAGCTGTCGACTCTGCCCCCGGCTCTAGTGACACGGCAAGTAAACAGCAGTTGTCAGAGTTGATTTAACGTTGATATTTTTATCACATATCAGGGCCTGGCGCCATGGCAAGGAATGACAGAAGCAGAATGCTAAATAATTTCTCTAAATAATGCAGGCTCCCCGGGCTGCCTAAAGGGAGGAGGAGCCGAGGAGAGAGGAGACTCTGGCTTGGTGTTCCGAGTTTGTGCGAGGGACGCTTAGTCCCCTCGCCCCTGGGGTCCTGCTGCTCCAGCCCCATGTGGGCTGTTTCTGGGCAGGTGGAGCCGACCACAGGGCAGCAGAAGGAGACAGAGCCAGGGCTGGGAGGAGAGGGAGGGAGAGAGAGAGAGAGAGAGAGAGAGAGAGAGGGGCTCAGACTCAATAAATACTTGTTGATTTGATTTGAAAGGAGCCAGAGAGGGAGGAAAGGGAGGACAAAGAAGCAGAGGGAGAACATGAGAGCCAGAGACAGAAGCAGGAGAGAGAAGAGAGGGAGGCGCAGGCCAGGGAGATGGAGGGCACAGGGAAGGCAGGGGACCGGAGAGTTGGGGGAGTGGGACAGACAGATGAATGGGAAGGAGGATGCCCTGGGGTGCAGGAGCCAAGGACAGCAGTGACAGGGGCTTGGCCAGGGAAGGGAGGGAGGAAGAGGAGCAGAGGTGAGGCAGGAGGGCAGGTTGGGGACCCCAGAGGGCTATGGCAGCAGTGTCAGCCTAGGCCAGGGCCCCAAAGGGTGAAAACCCTGTCATTTTCAAACCCCCCTCACTCTGTTCCTCACTCCCCTGACCCCCAGCTTCCTTCTGGGCACAGAATTTTCCTCTGGGCTTCAGGAGGGGCAGAGAGGTCAAGGCTGTTTAGGTTCCACGCCTTCCCAAGTGGGCTGGGTGACTCAGCCCAGCAGCCAGGGTGGGGAAGTCCCACCTTTTCGGGGCAGAGAAGGGGGCGTTTCCCTTGGGAAGAGTCCCACTCACTGCTGACAACTCTAGGCCAACACAGGCCCGCGCGCGAGACCAGCAGCAAAACTTGCAGCCCGCTGTCTCCCTCCGAGAGCACGTGGGTCTCTGGACAGGGAGTGTCTTATTCGCCTCTCAGTTCAGCACCCAGTGAAGTGCCCGGAATGTATTAGGTGGTCAATCCATACCCATGGGGTGGATGAAGGTGTAAATGAACCATCTCAGGGTGAAGGAGATATCAGTGGTGTCGATGGCCCTATCCTACGGCATGTTTATGACAGACCCGGGACCCACAGACCCCCCCAGACTGGGCAAAGGGTCTTCCAACATCTCTGTCACTAACTGTGGAGGCTAAAGGAGCCTTTGGCTCAACCCCCT
Source organism: Cheirogaleus medius (assembly GCA_008086735.1). NCBI lineage: Eukaryota > Metazoa > Chordata > Mammalia > Primates > Cheirogaleidae > Cheirogaleus > Cheirogaleus medius. Next base: position 72,080,543 of record VBSM01001265.1, on the reverse strand, counting down.
GTTTACAAACACAGTGGGTGAAGCTGGAGCCCTGATCAATCCAGGGTATGGCCGCGTCCTTCCAAAAACGTCTGAGTCTCCCTACCTTCCCACTTTCTCTTTCCTCTCTTAACCCTCTTCTCATGTTTCCCTCCTCTGCCAACCCAATCTGCCAGGGAAATATTGCTACTGATTCTCATGGAAATCTGCAGCCGGCTAAACCCCACCACAGCTCTCCTTCATGCCGTCCTCGGCTATCACACAGCCAGGCTATGCTTCAGTACAACCGACCTCACGTCCCAGTGGCTTAGCACAGCAGAGGTTTATTTCTCGTTTGCATCACAGTCTGATGCAGGTTGGGGTAGCTTTTCTTGGAAGCTCTTTTGTCCCTTGCGTTCTGTGATGCAGCCATACTAACAGGTGCTCTCTAAAGGAGCCTTTGGAGGGGGAGAGAGGGTACAAACACGCACTCGTGGGGACATATGGCCAAGCTAGGAGGTGGCATAGACCACTTGTGTTCACATGCCATCAGCCAGGCCCCAGTCAGCCCTTGTATAGGTGCAAGGAAGGTGGGAAAGGCAGTTTTTCTGTGTGCCCAGGGGGAGGCAGTTGACATGGGATCGGGGAACACATTGTACTGTATTGTGTCTGCCACACTGCCTGGACATCCCCTCTGCCATCATCCTTCCTCTCCCCACCCAACCTGTACTTCCCTGCGGGACCCCTCTTGGACTCACCTCTCTCTAATCCCCGGCCTCCCAAGCCATTCCCTCTGTCCTCTGGAGCCCCATCTCATGGCACATAAATCCTCCCATATCCTCTATACCTTCTCTCAAAGCTCCTTCCATCCCTGGCCCTGGCTGGAAACTGGGTCTCTTCTGAAGACACTTTCTCAGAGCCACGTGCCTCAGGGTGGGAGGTGGGGTTGGTGTCCTCCGCATGCTCCAAAGCCAGGCCGGGACCTTCTCTCTCTCATGAGGAACTCGACTCCAGTAGGCTGGTATTGTCAGGTTCTAGCTTTCTCTTTCCCTCTCACTATGGCCACCTACTGTCCCCTCGGTCACTCTCCCTCAGCCACTGAACATGTGGCTTTTGCCTCAGTCTTCATCCACATTGGCTCGTGCGAGTAAGGAGGCTGAGAAGTCCCCCCATCTGCAGTTGGCAGGCTGGAGACCCAGGAGAGCCGACAACGCAGTTCCAATGTGAAAGCTGGCAGGCTCGAGAGTCAGGATTTTGGTTTGAGCCAGGAGCAAGAAAGAACTAATGTCCCAGCTTGAAGGCCGGCAGGCAGGGGGAGTTTTCCTCTACTCATGAGAAGATTGGCCCTTTTGTTCTAGTCAGGCCTTCAACTGACAGGATGGGGTCTACTCACGTTAGCTAGGACAATCTGCTTTCCTTGGTCTGCCAATTCAAATGTTAATCTCATCCAGAAATGCCCTCACAGACACTTCCAGAATAACATTTGACCAAATGTCTGGGCACCCCGTAGCCCAATCAAGTTCACACATAAAATTAACCATCATCACCACCCTCCTGCAACTTCCTCAGATACTTTGCTCCATTGCTTCTGTCTCATGAACTGGAAAAACTCTAAACTCTAGGTCAATCCAATGGTCTACTTCTTTCACTTCTCAGTTTGGAGTGTGAGTGCTGCTAGACAGACACACATGTATGCGTGTGCACATGTACACGCACTGCTGAGAAGACTGGCTTCTCCTAAGCCTTCGATACTCTAGGAATCCTCTGATTCCCTGGGCGGCCGCCTCTCCATTTCTGTAAGAAGTGGTCTCACATTCTCTTTGCTTTCCTTGAACTTCCTCAACAGTCCATCCTCTTCCCCCCTCAGCCCATCTCTAGAACCACTGAGACAACAGCATCCCCCAGCCTGAAATGCCTTCCACGTGCTTTCCTCCCTCCCCAGTGTACCGGCACCTGCACCCGGCCTTCCCCTGGCCCTCCCTGTCCCTGCGCTGTCTTGCCTGAGGCTGAGTTTCTGTCTCCTGCTCAGGGACCTTACCTCACACAACAACGAACTCATTTCTCTGCTAAAACTTCAAATGCTTCCTCCCCTTCCTGAACTTATCCATGCATGATTTAAACATGATGTATGTGTATAACATATAACATGTATATCTTCCCTTCCACGGCCAAACATACACCCTTCTTTGCCTTCACACAACCTCCCTGGTTACTGCCTCATCTCTCTTTGCTCCATCACAGCCAGACTTCCTGAAACAGTCTCATCATTTCCTATTTTTATCTCTCACTCTGTCCTTGAGCCATTGGAATCATCTTCTTTCACCCACCACTCTGCCGAGGTCACCTGTGACCTGTGTGTGTCACTGGATGCAGTGGGCAGGTTTAGCCTTTGTCCCGCTTGACTTCTCCAGGTCTGGTTGGCCACTCCTTCTGGAAATGCTTTCTTTTCCTTGGTTTTCATGACGCAGTTTTCCTTAGTTTCTCTTTCTGCCTCTCTGGGTGCTTGTTTGTGGTCTCTGTTGTAGGTTCCTTTCCTTCTCTCTTTCCTTACATTTTTGATATTTCTCAGTGTTCAGTTCTCTGCCTCCTTCACTTCTAGGCTGGGTGATCGAGTCCAATTCTGTGGCTTTAGTTATGATCTGTCAGCTGATGACTCCGACATCTTGCCTCGACTCAGACCACCTGTGTATCCTACTGTTGGCCATACAACTCCAAAACTCAACTCATCCTCCCTTCCACCCCACCCCCCACAAACCTGCTCCTCCTCCTGTATCCCTTCGCTTGGAGAATCCATCCATTTGATACTCATTTACCGCCCGTCTGCTGTGTGCTCAGCAGTGGTCTAAGCTCTGGACACCCTCCACCTGGTTGCCCAAGCCAGAAACACTGAAGGCAGTTTTGACGCTCCTTTCTCCACCCATCTTCTAAAAACACCAAATCTTGCCCAATCTACCTCTGCAGTATCTTTCAAATGCTTCCATCTCTCCATTTTTACAGCTTTCTGGATTACTGCCGGAACTACCAAATTTATCTCCGTTTCCAGTTTTGCCCCATCCAATATCTCTTAAAACCGATTGTTCTTGCCACTCTGTTCTCTGAAACCTCGAGTAGCTCTCCATTGCCTTCAAGCTCCAAGGTACCCAGATACTGACCTGCCTTTGTCTGACCTAAACTCTGTTCATTTCTCCAGCCTCATCTCTCATGGTGCTTGTCCCTGTGCTGGTCTACGCCATATCCAGGGGGAAAGATTTGCAGTCCCAGGCACATCATGCTCTCCTCTCTGCCTGGAATTCCCTACCTCCTCCTCTTTGCCTGGTGAAACTTTCATAGCTCAGGTAATATCTCAAAGGTCTCTTTTCTCAAAAGTCTTTTGTCTCTCGAGACCAGCCCAGGTACTCTGATCTAAGTGCTCCGAAGCAACCTGCACTTGCTTTGTCGCGGAAACCACTACAACGTGATTTCACAGCTTCTTCACTCACGGTTCCCCACCTGCATCATGAAGCACCTTCTCGGAAGGGGCTGCGTACTGTTCATCATTTGTGTTCCCAGCACTTCACGTCATCCCTGCTACGTAGCAGGTATCCAGCACATGCACGTTGTGAGAACGAGTGAAGAAGGCAATGAGAGGTGATGCATTCACTGATGTAGAGCCCACCAGGATATAGTAGACACGGGCGTCTATGGGAAGGAAGGGCTCTGAGGGTATGGCGTGCAGATGAGACTGTCACCACAAATAGATGACGGCCTGGTACTTGTCTGGCCACAGCAGTGGCGGTGGAAGTAGTACTGAACTCTGGGTCAGAGAACCTGGATCCCAGTTATGTTTCTGCCATTTCTTAGCTTTTAGTGACTCATGGCGATTCCTTTAACCTTTCTAAGCCTGTGCTCTTCTCATTTGTTAAATGGGGACTTTAATGCCAATTTAATAATATCGTTGCCAGAATTAAATGAAGTGAGAGTTGTGGGAAGTGCTCTATATTTCACAAGTGTGATGAGGTGTCTGGAGCATGGTTAGGGACTTGGGTGAGTGGTGAGCTTGGTCAGACACAGGAGAGGGCAGCTGCCCCCTGGGACCTGGGGATGGTGTCTCAGCAGGACAGAGGGCACCAGCTGCTCTGGGCAGCCTGGACCCAGGTATGTCGCTGGGAAGAGGGCAGGGCCTGAGGTGGCTCCCCGGGGAAGAGGACAGCCAGGTCCCAGTGGGAGGCCCCACCCCATGGGCCTGGCCCAATCCAGGCGCCTCTCCCCTGTGCTGCTTCTTCCTGAAGCCACACCTGTCCTTCCCCAATCCTGAGCCCAAGGGCCCAAAGGAGACCATCTCTGAGCCTAAGGAGGTACCCAAATATGGGCTGAGAGGTAGCCAGACACAGTGGGGAGGCTGCAAAAGAGGGAAGAGACTTGGGTTCCTGTCCCGGCTCTGCCACCTGCCAGCTTTGTGGTCTGGGCAGTTGCATCTGGGTCTTTCCTGAATCTCAAAATGGGGTTAGGAGCCCACCGCACAGGCTGTTGTAAGGGCCAGTGGGGTACAAGGTCTGAAACTACTCCGTGGATCACAAATGCCATGTAAAGAGTGCAAATGGTCGGAGAGACCAGGCTTTGTAAGGTGTCCATGGAATTAGTACACCAGTCAAAAGACGAGTCCTGCTCAGACCTGATGCATCCTCACTCAGCCCTGTACTGGGATGTATGTGATGGGGGTTGGTGACACAGGATTCAAAACAGGAAACTCTCTCCCTGTGTATCCTCCCGTGTTGGGATTTCCTGGGATGTGCCTGTGGGGGAAGAGGCGCCGCTGCCTGGTTTCAGGAGGGAGGTGAGGAGGCCAGGGGAGGGGGGCTGCCATCAGGAGGGCCCAGGAGGGCGAGCGGACGGGGCACCTGCAGAGCTGGCCAGGCCGATGCCAGGGCTCAGCTGCGCCAGAGTTTTAAACCGGTTGCTTACAGTTGAGTGTTTAAAGCAGTTTTACTCACAGTGCCAACTGTTCTTGGATGATTTTCCCTAAATGTTTTATGTTTTGTACTTGTGCCCAGAGGCGGTTTTACGTGGTGGGGGCACTTCTGTCAATCTGTCACCATGAATGATTAGAAGATGGAAGGAGGAGAGGGAGGGCAGAGAACAAGAGGAGGAGGAGCCCACGTCCTTGAGGGGTTTCGGGAGGTCTGTGCGTGCAGTCAGGCAGACCGTCCACTGGGCAGTCCACCTGCTGGACCGAGAGTCCTAAACTCCACGAATTGGCTCAGATGGGGGCGCCTGAGAACAGCAGTGGGAGTGTGTTTGCCTAGGGGCACTTAGGGCCGACGGATGCACTTTCTGTCTCTCTCTTTGTCTCTCTCTCTCTCTCTCTCTCTCTCTCTCTCTCTCACACACACACACACACACACACACACGAGGCTTGGGTACAAGCTAACCTTAACAGTGAATGATTTTCTACAGGGCATGATTAGGGCATTCTGGGAAGATTCTCAAACATAAAACTGTTCTCCTATCCTGTTACCTTGAATTCCTTTTCCTTTTAGGAACAACTGTGACTTTCCCCAAATCTTAGAGGCCAGGGCAGGTAGCGAGAAAGCAAGCTGCCTATTGGAGAGGTGGGCAGGCCACCAGCACGGCTCCTTTCTCTTCGCTTCCTGACTTAACTGCTTAGATGCCAGATGGTGGCCAGTTGGGGCTCAGAGTGGGGCCCAGGGCAGCTTCGGGACTAACTGCAGTGCTGCCATCAAAGGCTGGAACGCAAGCTCCTGGAGGCACAGGTTTGTGCTGGGGTGTGTTTAGTGCCTAGAACCGTGCCTGGCACGCCGTTGGCACGTAGCAAGTATCTCTTGAATGAAGGAATGAATGAGTGAATGGAGATCTTTCAGGACTCCAGAGTCAAGGTTTTACTTTGTGAGTGGGCACTTATAAAATGCAAATGCCCGGGTGAGAAGCAGGGCACTAAGTTGCCCTGAGTCATGGAAAGTGATCAGGCTTTGGGTCAGACAGATCCGACTTAGAATCTCAACTTGGTCAACCATGAAGTATGCGATCTCAGTTTCTTCACCTGTAAAATGGGATAATGACATCTACCTGGCAGAGTCGTGGCGTGGATTAAATGTGTAAGAGTTTGTAGATTGAGAGTGGGAAGAGAGGGCTCACAAGAAGCCCAGGCAGAGGTAGGCCTGGAGAGAAGCAGCTTAATCTTAGGAAACTCTTGGAGCACACTGGTTTGGTAGGGAATCTCTGGGGTGGGACATTCACACCCTTGGCTGGTGTAGGCGCCTAAGCCAGCTCTGCAGTCTCAGTCCTGCACCAGTGGGGGGTCTGGTCTTCGCCAGGCAGGGGAGAGGCAGAGTGGGCAAGCCACTCTGTTGGAACTGTGTCTTCTACTCCATTACCGGGCAGTTCTATCTTACTGTGTACAAGTTTGCAAGAGCCCCCTTTTCTGACTAAAGGGATAGAAATTTTGACAAAGTGATGAGGAGGGTTAGGAGGAGGGTTATTTTGGGGCATGGAGCTGATGCCTTAGGAGGCTTAAATAGAGTACTACAAACCGGAGAAAGAACATCGAAAGCAGATCACGGAGGATCTGTTTTTCCCTAGACACGCTTGCTTGGGAACATCATAGCTCTGCACAAAGTGCTTTATAAGCCGACACTATTTAATCTAATTTCCATGAAACTCTTAGAGATTTCGTGGGAGACATTATTGTCCCAATTGGAGATGGGAAGACTGCAGACGAGAGAATGGAAGGAGATAGGTACACAAGCTGCTTTGTGGATACCTTCTAACCCTGGAAAATATGTTTCCTGGCTGACAGGACTGTTAAAGCTAGAAGAACCAAATGGTCATTTGGGAACTTTGGTCACTGAGAGGCTGGTCTTTCCAGGATTGGTTAAAAAGGCTGTAAACAGTAGGGACAGTGGGGACAGACTCATGTCCAACTCTGCCAGTCACAATGGGGGCAGCAAGAGATCACCACCGATCAGGGCTGGATCCTGGAAGATGCAGAGGGGCATGGAGCCAGACACTGTCAGTGCTATTACCAGGTCCAGCTGTTCCCATGCCTGGGAAGGCCTTGTGACTGTCACCTGCCAGTGCCATGGTAGGGAGCCATTCTGACTCTGGGGACCCGCATCTGGGATAAAGTCTGCATCCACTATGTGTTGGCTGTGCAGCCGAGGCACAGGCATCTGGGTCCTCGTTAGCAAGAGGGTGAACTCTCTGGGAGCAAACGTTCATGTCAGGAAGTGAAGCTGGACAGGTGGGAAGGGCCAGACCAGGAAGGGCCTCTGCTGACCACAATGACGTTTGGATGTCAGCTTGTAAGTGAACGCCCCGGAGTGCGACATATGTCATAGAAGTACAAAAACCAAGATTTGTGGAATTGAAGTGAATGATATCCTGGATAGGACCAGCTACATAATTCGTGGGATCCTCCAGTGCAAAATGAAAATGCAGGACCCCTTGTGCAAAAACTATTGAGGATGTCAACACAGTGAGAGTAGACCATGAAACAAAGCACAGGGCCCTCTGGGTGTGGGACCTGAGTGACTGCCCAGGTCCGATGCCTGTGAGTCCAGCTCTGACCTTGGGGCTGCTGGGGTTAAGAAGCGTCTCTCCTGTCCTTGCAGGCTTGGATTTGTCTGCAAGTCCTCAGTTTGTCTGGGACTACGGAAGTGGCCTGGGGCCTGGAGTGGGGGCAGAGGAACGTGGGTGTCAGGGGACGGCCGCCTCTGCACCAAGCAGGCGCAGAGGGAAGTCTCCCACCTCCCGCCCGGCGCCGTTCCCTCCCTACCCCAAAGCCGGCACAAGGTAATAGTTTTTGACACATTTCACTGAAATATAATAAAATATTTGCATGGCATTATTAGATAAATAAGGGTTGACTTGAGGCAGTGCTTATTGGGAAATGTGATATGAAAATTCATTTAATATGAAAGAACGTGGAAGCTTAAGTTTATGGTAATGGATTGATTGCAGATAGTATCTAATAACTCCATACAAATATATTTCAATCACACTATCTGTCGGGTTGGTCCTCGGCTCCAGAGGCACAGGGGGCGATTGTACGCCCGACCTCTCTTCTGGGCCAGATTAGAATTAATTAATTGCTAATATTGTGACATTACTTTTGTAATTAAGAAGCCCCGCCATTTCCAGTGGCGGTGAGAATGAGAAGTGTTTGTTATTGTCTCAGATGAGGCGGGGGAAGGAAGAGAAGTGGAAAGTCGTGGCAGAGAGGGAAATCTGGAGAGGGAGAATGCATTATTTCACTCTCTGTGCCTTGAGGTTTCTGTCTTGCCCGCGGCGGGAGCCCAGATAAGAGGCAGGGTCTTCTCAGGGTGGGGCTGAGGGCAGAGCTTCCAGCTCCTGCACGGGAGGGAGGTCAAGGGCAAAGTCTCTCTCTGACTTGCTGGTCCCAGGAGCCCGGCCCAGGAGCCAGCAGAGTGAGGGGCTGGAGGGGGAAGCAAAGGGGGGGGGTCGCAGCTGATGAGCCAGTGACATGCCCCTTCCTCCCTTGATAAACTGCGAAATCCGTTTGTCCTTGGGCGGGATGAGCTCGGTGAGGCGGTGGCTGTCTCTCCCGGGCCTGGAGGAAGAGGAGGGGAGGCGCCTGTCCAAGGGCCACGTGCTGGCTTGTCTCCCAACACACGACCCTGGGAGTTTGCTTGTCTCTCTGCCTTTTCCCTTCCTGGGGAGAAAATGGAAATAATTTTCTTTGAAACGTGACATTTCCTAATCCGGCGCCCAGCCTGGCTGACAGCGGGATTAGCGTGCGCGGGCTGCCAAGCCTGGCCGGCCATATGCAGGCGGTTCCCGTGGGGCCGCGGTGGCCGGCGCCGGCCCCCTCCCCTGGCTCTTCGCCCACAGCCAGCCTCGCTCAGCTGCCCCTCCGTCTGTGCGTTGGGAACCGGTGGGCTGGGAGCGGTTCGGGCCCTTTCCTGAGCCGTGGGTAGGGTGTGGGCTGGGGTGGGGGGGAGTGTCTGACACCCACCCGCAGCTGTCAGTGTTGTTAGCAGGAGGGACAGTGAGGAGGGCAGGGCTATGGAGAGTGGGTTCAGGTCTTGGCTCTGCCCGGAGCGCTGTATGACTTGGGGCTGTTCATGTCCCTCTCTGATTTTAGTCTTCCTATCCTCTAGATGAGAGTCTGATTCCATAGTCTCTCCCAAAGCACTGGATTAATCTGGGCCCACTTAGCTGATAAGACATCTGCAACTCTGCCTGCAGAGGCCTTCCCCTGGCTCCTCAGGTGCCCAGGGCTGGGGGCCTTGCCCACGGCGTCTCTCCAGTCCCGTGCCTGACAGGCAGCACCCCAAGCCCCCTTGCCACCATGTGCCAGGCCTATTAGAAGGATGACGTCAAAACCTCACAACAGTTTGACAGTAGATGATCTTTTCCTCCTTTTCACAGATGAAGAAACTGAGGCTCGGAGAGGTTAAATGACTTTCTCATTATTAGTTTAAGCAAATTTGAACCCAGCATGGCCCAACTCCAAGTCCCCTGCCCTTCTAGGCTGCCTGTCATGTATCCTCATAAAAACCACACCCCCCACCTGACTCCCAGCCAAGTCCATGAACTCTGGGGCAGTAGGGGTAAGCCCTAGGCTACCCTGGCTGTGTGTGTAATTTTTATTCTTACTTTTCGCAGTAGGGATTGGGGTGGTTCCTGTGAGTCACAGGCTGGCGTGCCGCTTAGTTCCACAGTCTGGATCAGGCATTGTGACCTCCATGACTGGGACCTTTGGCAACGTCCCCAGGTGCAGAATGCCTTATCCCCAGGCTGCGTTCACAGATGGAAACGGGAGCAGAAGATTCAGCTTCGACAACCAGACAGTGAGAACCATACTAGGAGATCTAGATTGCTTGGCTAGGTTGGAATTTTCCCGAGCATGTTGCTGGAGGTCTCTTTTCTGGCCTTTGGGACCAAGAGAAGAACCAGAGGGAGCCCAGGCTTTGAGGGGAGGAGGAAGCAGAGGCTGCCTCTGCCAACGAGCTTCTTCCCTCCTCTGGCCTCGGTTTCCACGTGGGTCCATCAGGGACTCGGCTTGGGTCTGAGACGCTGGGCTCTTTCTGGAGGGCTTTGAGGCTGGTGGAGGATGGAAAGGGAGATCCCCCCCTCCTTCCTCGATTCTCCATCTCCTGTGTGTGCCAGTGTTGTTTCATGTGGTTTAAACGTTGAAGAACTTTTTGTTTAGGGGGCTTGAGTGTTTGTGGTGGAAAGGAGGGAGATTTGAAGGGTAATTGTTGCACAGCGAAGCTCAGCTCAGCCCTCCCTTCCCCGTTTCTCACGCAAAGGGCCCACAATCAAGCTCCTTCATTATATTCAGAATTACAGATGGGAGCAGACACTGCCATCGCAGGACCCCGTGGTGGAAGGAAGACAGCTTGGTCATCAGATGCCCTTCTTGGAACCTGTATTTGTTGGAGATTAGAGTAGCTATGCCAAAAAAAAAAAAAAAAAAAAAAAAAAAAAAAAAAATCTAGACCCGGTGGGCTGGGAGAGCTGAGCCAGGCCCACCTGTGGAAATGAGGTGTGGTCCACTGGGAACCTCCGTCTCTGCTCCTGAGGTGGGTGTTAACCTGGCTGCTTCTCTGGGGTGCAGAGGGGCTTGTCTCGATCTCCGATTCTGTCTCTTTCTCCATCTGTCGGTCTCTTGCTTTGTCTTCCTGCTTGTCCTTTATTCTCCGTGTCAGTGTCTCTTTCTTGGTGTCTCTGCCCCTCCCCGTTTCCTCTCTCAATCTCTCCCTCCCCTATCGATCTCCCGACCTCTGCATTAGCATTCACAACCTCCGGCACCAGCCACTTAGGCCAGAAAGACAGCTCCTTGGAAACACAATTGAAATATTTTTATAAATGACCAGCGGAGTTTGAGTGACATGCCCTTCTTAGGCTAAATAAAATTAAAGTTAAACCTTCTAAAAAATACATGAGCCAAACATCCTCTGCACATTTCATTATGCAAATGCAGCTGTCCAGCGCTGCACAAATTAGCCCTCCTTTTGAAATTCGCTGCTGCTTCTTCCCTTCCCTTTGCTTTCCTCTTTTTTTCTTTCTCTGGGTTTTGAGCGAAAAGGCTTTGTGATTTTAGGCCGACAGCTGAAGTCTGGGGGAGAGGCGGGCGGCTGGAGGGTGGGCGGACCAACTAACTCCTTCTGATTTCTTCTTTGTCCCCTTTCTTCCCTCTCTTTAAGGGGAAGGCAATGAAAAAACAATGATCTCGGGATGACGCCTGCCTCCCCCTTTCTCTTTCCACACTGCTTTGCAGGGTCTGGCCGGGAGAGGTCAGTCTGGGGTTAGGAATGGGTTCCCGGGAGTGGGGGTGAGCGTCGCTCCCTCAGTCTGGGGGCTGTGGTTGCTGGCAGGACTGGACTCTGGACCGACAGACAGACGACAGACACACCCCCACCCCAGGTCCAGGCACCCGTTCCCCAGGGCCTCGGGCATAATAAATAAGTTACAAGAAGGTATAAATCACCTCCTAGAATCTCAGCATTTAGATGTGACTTAGCGGGTTTGGAGTTCTGTGCTACAGGTGTAGGGACTGAGATCAAAACGGATACGGTGACTTGGCCAAGCAAGGCCACAGGCCTGGTGAGAACAGGCTCCCAGTTCAGTGCTTTTCCTTCGGGCTCCTGTAACAAAATACCATAGACTGGGTGGCTCGTAAACGACTGTCTTTCTCACAGTTTTGGGGGCTAGAAAGTCCAAGATCAAGGTGCTGGCAGATTCAGTGTCTGGTGAGGGCCACTTTCTGGTTCACAGATGATCATCTTTTCTCTGACTCTTCACATAGTAGAAGGGGCTCGCTAGCTCCCTGAGGTCTCTTTTAGAAGGGCACTATCCCATTCATGGGGGATATGAATTCTGGGGGACACAAACATTCAATCTATTGCAAATTCTCTTCTCTGAGCAGAGGCACTAAGCATGGGGCACAGAAAGAAGACTAAAAAGAAGGTGTGGGAACAGAATGAGCCTCAGAGACAAATGTCAACTGACCTTCCCCCAATCCCAGATATGGTCCTGCCCTGAGCTTTTGGGGACAAGGCAGCATGTTACATCCATCCAACTTGTTCTTCATCAGTACGTGGTTAACCCATGCTGAACTTCCAGGACTGAGTGTGTGTTCCAGACTATTCCTTCCTCCTTCCCATCTCCCAACAATTCCAGGCTAGTCCATGGGTCTAAGGTGGTCTTGCCCTTGCTGTCCTGCTGAGCACTTTCTGAACTTTATCCTCCTGGAGGATAGGGTGTGGGGAACAGGTGGGCGCAGAGGTAGAGCGGTGGCAGGGAGAAACTCAGTACACTGGCGTGTCACCGTGGGTGGAGACTGGGTAGCCTTCCTTTCCCTTCCAGCCGTCCTAGTCCAGACCTCTCCCCTGAGCTTCCTTTACTCCTGCTTTGATTCTATCCATCCTCCTTGTTGCTGGCGAGATTCCTCTTCTGGCTCCCTGATTCTTATTGTCACTTTCTTGCTCAAAAACTGTACATGTCCAGCTGGGCACCAGCACACACTCACTGAGTCTCTGCCGTGTGCCAGGCACTGGACTGATCACGGATGGATACCATCCCTGCCCTGCGTTGTTTATAATCTAGTAGGGAAGAGGGAAGGGGGCATGAGAGACATGTCCAGGGTGCTATGGAAGCCTAACTGGGAGCTGGGATATGACAATGTGGCAGACACTGGTTGGCTGTGTCAAAACCCTTCTTACCGGTACAGTCAGACTACATTTCCCAGTCTCCCTTGCGGTGAGGTATGGTTTTGGGACTGAGGTCTAGCTCCTTGCTACTCAAGGTATTGTTCTTGGAGAGACAGCAGCATCAGCATCCCCATGGGGCTCACTAGGAGTGCAAACTCTCCAGCCCCGTGTCAGACCTGCCAAATCTGAATCTCTAGGAGCAGGGCCCAGGAATCTGCAGGTGAACGTGTGGAAACCTGTTTTAGACCATGGGATAGGAGTGGAAGTGCACCTCTCAGGCTGGCCAGTGGTTCCAAGTGGGTGCATTCTTTTTCTTTCTATTTATTAGATAGCAGATGCATAGAATTGAGTTAATCATAGCTTGCAGTACCGGCAAACTGTCATCATTTGTCTATGAAAGTTCCTATTTGTTTTATTCTTTTCATTGTTTCTTTCCACTTTACCCCCATCCTTAGCTTCTTCTCTCTACTACATCTACGTCTGCATTTATGTATCTGCTTCTGTATCTACCTGTGTAAGATACAGGCTTACCCATATATGTCTTTTTGGTCGGTTTCTTACTTTTTTCACTTACCTCTGTTTTAAATATTAATTCATGCTCCTATACGTGTGTCTATTTCATTACTTCCGGCTGTTGCATAGTGTTTCACTCCATACACCCACTAAATATCACTTTTGCTCCCCCTCACTACTGACAGGTATGCTGGGTGTCTCAAATTCCCTGCTGTGATGAACAATTCAGATGTGTCCTCTCATGGATCTTTGTGAGAATTTATTTGAGGTGTGTGCCCAGGAGGGGGTTTGCTGGCCATCCCCGGTGTCACTTAGAACTGCCAATGGCTTTTGAGGTCAGCTACTATCAGCGGATTTTCCACCTACTGCGTGGGCTGTGCACGTTTCTCCACACCTTTTCTAGCCCTTGGTATTACCTGGCTTTCTGATTGTCGCCATATTGATAGATTTAAAGGGCCACTTCACTGTTTTTCACATTTCTCTGATTACTACCGTGTTTCCCCGAAAATAAGACCTACCCATAAAATAAACCCTAGCAGGATTCCTAAGCATTTGCGCAATATAAGCCCTACCCCGAAAATAAGACCTAGTGCTGGGCGTGGCTACGCAGCGTATCTGCACAACCCATGCATTTCGTCGTGGAGCAGTAAAGAAGATGAGCAGCCCTTCTCATCTGCCCCATCGTGACAGCTACTATCCCAGAGGTGACCGGAAAGGTGTGGGCAGCCCCACCAACAAGGTCGGCTCCCCCTGTCAGGTCCCGGCCATCCTGCGCATGCTGCAAGCTGAGGCTTTGAGGGGAAAATAACACAACCCCTGAAAATAAGCCCTAGGGTGTCTTCTTGAGGAAAAATAAATAAAAGACCCTGTCTTATTTTCGGGGAAACACGGTATATGATTGTACTTCTCTTCATGTAGCTGTTGTAGGGAAGGACTTTTCCAGATTTTACCAATGTGGATTTCCTGATCAGATTTTTTTTGCCCTTCCTCGGCTGTCTTGTTCTTGTTGCTTTGAAGGAGTTCCTCATATATGCTAGCTAGTCACATATTCTTTGTGTTAGTTGTTGCAATACTTTCTCCTACTTGGTAACTTTCCTGCTAACTTCATTAGCAGGAAAGTGTTCTTCAGTGAACAGAAATCCTCAATTTTATTGTAGTCAAATGTATCATTTCTTTTTTGCCTTGTAGTTTGCACGTTGGGGGATCTTATTGAAGAAATCTTCCTATGCCATGGTCACAAAGATATTCTTTTTACAGCATTTTCCTCCATTTGCTTTATGGTTTTATGTACCACAATGTGGGGCCTCCATCTTCTGTAGTTAGTTCAAGTTTTTATACAGTAGAAGGAAAGATTTAAAGGGCTTTTTAAGTTTGTATGCTAAGCCAGTCTTCTCGACATTACTCGCTAAGCAAACCCTTTTCCTCCAGGGCTTTATGATTTCACCTATATCTATACTCAGTCTAAATACACACACACACACACACACACACAGTATATAAAGATATTTTCCCCCTGGGTTCTCTCTTCTGTTCCAGTGGTTTATTCGTCAGTCTCTGTGTCCATACTACTGTTTTCTTTAAAAAAAAAATTGTTGTAATAGTCATCAGGACTGTTCACAAGCAGTTTAGTTCTCCTCTCTTTCAAGAAAATGGTAGGATTGTACTCTCCTGTCCACTTGGAGTTAGACGTGGCTATGTGACTTGATTTGGACAATGAAATGTGAGCATAAGTGACACAGGTCACTTCTGGGAGGAAGCTTTCAGAGCCAGTGTGTAATTCACCGTGTCCCCTTCCTCTGCCATGACAAACCCCATGCTCCAGGTGGGGCAGATGCTGTCAGGCTGGATCTGGAGCAAGGAGACATGGAGCAGGCCCTTCAGGAACCCATGAGGGACATGTAACATGAACGAGGAACAGAGCTTTGCTGTTTCAAATGATTGTGCTTGGAGGTTTCTGTTTCTGCAGCAGGACCTAGCCTGCCCTGACTAAAGCAATTGCCATGGTTTGCACTACTCCCATTAGCTGAGGGGCACCTCCCTCCTCTTCATTCTGCTTTAAAAAATGTGTGGCTTTTGTTCTTCTGTTTTAGAATTTGTTTATCAATCTTCTAAGAAATTCCAGCTGAAAAAATCCACCCATACAAACAGTTTTGAGCAAGGGTGTGACAGAGGTGGAAGGGTTTTATATTGAAATACAGGGAGATTCAGTCTA
This sequence comes from Cheirogaleus medius, assembly GCA_008086735.1. Lineage (NCBI taxonomy): Eukaryota > Metazoa > Chordata > Mammalia > Primates > Cheirogaleidae > Cheirogaleus > Cheirogaleus medius. The sequence goes on along the minus strand of VBSM01001265.1, from coordinate 72,065,186 downwards.
ACAAGCATCACCTTTTAAAGTACATGTTAATATACTGGTGCTGTATCTCCAACGTACTTCTCTGACCTTGACTTAGTCCGACCTCTTGCCACTCTTCTGGCTCATCTTTTCCCCATGTTCCTTTCTTCTTGATTTTCATTCTCTCTCACTCTCCCTTTTATATGAATAACAACAAATTCCTCCTGAATCTCTTGCAGATAGTCTTTCCCCTTCACCCAAAGGTTTGGTGCCTTCAGGGGGGTTCACCTTTCATTCTACATTTATCAAGAGAACCTTCCAAACAGTGACAGTTCTTCCCTAAGAGGAGTTCTGATGCCAGCTGTTAAGATAATACAAAATTATCCACTTTGTTACAAATAAAAGATGCTGGGGAAAATTACAGGCTACTAGGGGCGGAGAGGAGGCAGGAGAAGGAAGGCGTACATTCAGATAACATATATTATAAAAGAAGAAACTTTATGTGGATAAGGAAGTTAACTTTAAAAGGAATGGCATATGCAAACTATGTATTTTAGTCATACAATTTCATGTAAGTATAAGTTAAATCATGGAAACACAGAAGAAATATCTGACCCTGTTTCTAACCTTAAAAGTAGTGGTAGAAATCATACACACACAAACTGACAGGCTTAACTACATAAAAAGGTAAAACTTCTAAATGTCCACATGGTATAAGCAGAATTTAAGGGCAATCAATAAACCTGGATATTTTATAAACATGATAGGAAAAAGTTTGTAACTTTAATAAATAAAATGTTCATCCAATCAAGAAAACCCAGTAAGACTCTTAAGAAGGCAATCATATGAACAGGTAATTCCTTAAGGAGGAACTAGAATAACTAAAGAACTAATATACACCAAAAAAAATCCAGATTTATTCACAATAAACTAATTTTAGAAATCCTGCTGGTGTTTTGTTTGGAATTGGATTGAGTTTATAGATTAATTTGGGGATAATTTTCTCAATTAATTTAGGTCTTCGGTTTTACCTTCCGATAGTGCATAATTTTTCTTCATAAAGGCTGTTTGCATTTTTAAGTAGGTAAATTCCCAGATGCTTTATATTTTGTTGGTACATACTGTGACTAACACCTATTTCTAGTTGAGTATTGAGGTAGATGGGTCCAGCTGTCTGCCTTGGAGCAGAAGATGAGCTTAGCGTCTTTTTCTTTTTCCAGCTCACTGCTTCCCAGTTGCTGGTGGCTCTTACTGACCCCTCCGGTGTTGGAGTACAAGGAGGAGGGTGAGGAAGAAAGTTCTTACATGAATGATGCTGTCATAACATGGCTGTTTTTGAGCTGTGTCAATGTAGATTAGCTAGAATTCAATCTTCCAGAATTTCCTTCCGTGAGTGAGTCCCTGCATGCCCCTACCTGGGAGGGGGCCTGAGAAGTTTGGTCATCCCCTAGTTCATGGGGCTGGGGCCAGGGCTGGAACCAAGCAGCTGGGATCTGGGCCAGGGAGGGGCATCCGGCTCCCATGCACGCCATGGAGAGGGCTAAACTGCTCCTGGTTTGCAGGTGGGCCCACTGCGTGTGGTGGTCAGGCCCAAGCACCTGAACTTCTCTCTTCTCCCCTGCCAGCTGGCCAGACGGGGCTGAGGCTTGCAGGGGAGGCTAATCCTGGACTTGCTTGGATGCTGGGGGTGGAGCTGGGGGCCCGGGCCTCTGTCCTTGTCAGGCATGGTTGGGTCTCTGAGATACACCAGTTCCCTCCTCCAGCTCTGGGAGGAGGAAAGGCCCCTCCCCAGAGAGCAGAGCCTCTGAACAATCTTGGCTGTGCATAGAACATTCTGTTTGAATCAGCAAAGGCAGGCACTTGGCCAGGTGTCAGCATCAACTGTCCTGAGCATGGTGGTAGTTTGCACATGTCATTCCTTTTAATTCTGGAAACAATTCTAGGAGATGGAGTCTGAGACTCAGGGTAAGAAATGTGCCCAAACATCCAGCTGGTAAGTAACAACCCCATGGAAGCCATATCCAATCATGTTCCCACCAGCAGGAAGAAACCCTGGGTCTCCATACTTTATCCTACACCAGGGGTATTGAACTTGTTGACCTTTGACCATCTGTTAGGTGAAAAAGGGCATCACAGTGTTAACACTTCTCTTACTAGAGGTGAGGTTGAACATCTTTCCTGGTACTTATGAACTTCCTTTTAGGTGAATGTCTGTTTGTATCTGTTGCCCAATCTCTCATTGATTTAGAGAAAAATCTTTCTTTTTTCGGAAAATCAACTGTTTGTAATATGGTTTTCAAAAGATTTCCTTCTGGTTTGTCATTTGTTTTTTGGTTTTATTTATGCTGTTTCCCACTCTATCAGCCCCAAACTAGGCAAATTTGATTTTTATATGGTGAAATTAATCAATATTTTTTATGCCTCTGGCTTTTGGATCAGAGTGAGAAAGGTCTACCCCATGCCAACATTATATTTGTAAAGTGCTCCTATTTTTTCTAGAATTTTATGGTTTTATTTTATAAAAATGTAAATCTTTGATTCTTCTTGAGTTGATTTTGGTATAAGGTATGAGATAGGGACTCAACTTGACTCTTTTGTTCTTCCTCTCAGATGGCTACCCAGTTGTCAAGTGCCGTTTATTAAAAAAAATCCTATCTTCCACCCTTTTGAAACCGTATGTCTTTGGGTCTCTTCTGTTCCATTAATTTGTTTATCTGATCATGTTGTGCACTATGTTGTAAATATTATACCTCTGTCATTTTACATAATATGTTTTAATATCTGGTAAGACTAGTTCTGCTTCTACCAACTATTAATCTTCAAAAATTATTTTTCTAGTAATTCTTGCTTATTTATTTCCAGAGGCTATTATTTATTTTAGAATCATCTTTTTTGTTTTTGTACCCATAGTGCCCAAGCAAACAAAAACAACTAAAACATTTTTTAAAAATCATAACTTTTGTTGGTATTTGGGAGGCAGGATTACATAAAATCTATACATTAACATAAAGGGAGTTTGACATATTTTTGATGTTGAATCTTCAGATCCATGCCTTCTATTGGTGTTTAATACCTTTTACTTATTTTCCCCCCTCGATCTTCTGTTTCTTGGTTTAATTTTATATATCTTATCTTCTTCTCTTGATATTCTAAATGCATTTTTTTCTCATTATATTTTCCAACTGGTTGTTGTTTGTATACATATTTTGGTATGCTAATTTTATAACCAGCCAACTTAATAAACTTTCTTATTGTTTGTAACATTTTTTAGTCAATTATCTTGAATATTCCAAGTAAACAATTGTATCAACTTAAAATGATGAACATTTTCACCTTCTTTCCAATTTTCACACTGGAACAATGTTAAATAATAGTGGTAATATTTTATGTCCTGCTCTTGTGCCTGACTTTAATGAGAAAGCTCGCAGTGTTTCCCCATTAAACATTATTATGGCTATTTCACAAACATATCTTATACCCTATTAAGAAAGTATCCCATCCATTGCTATTTTTAAGAGGACTTACAAAATGAAGCATGGGTGTGAATTCTTCAAATTCTCATCCAGCTTCTATGAAGATGATCCATCTGATTTTTTTCTTTGAGTCTATTGATATACTGAATTCACAGAATGATTTTTTAATATTCAATCATTTTTTTTGTTTACTCACCACTATACTAATGAGAATAATATTCAGTCATTCTTGAATTCCTGGGGTGTACTTGGCCATTATATTTTTTAATGTGCTGCTGATTTCTGTTTTCTGTTAATTTATATAGTTTGTTGTTATTGTAATATTCATAACTGATATCAGGCTATATTTTCTTTTTGTGCTTGGTCACATTTTGATGTCACTGTTATGCTATTTGCACAAAAAAGAATCATAAGTTTTTTTCTTTTTGTGTACTCTGAAGGAGTTTACACAGCGTCAGAATTACCTGTTTCTCAAAAGTTTGTTAGAATTCTTCTGTGGTACTATCTGCGTGTGGTGCTCTTGGGGAGAGGGAGAAGAATGCTTTGACAACTGTCTTTAGTTTTCTATAGCAATGGATCTGTTAGACTGTCTAACTTTACTACGGTTACTGTTGGCACTTTATATTTTCCTACAAATTTATCCTTTTGTCCAGGTTCTCAAATTATTTTGTATAAAAATGAGCAAAGTAATGTCACATTGTGATTTAAATTTTATCAGTTTCTATGGTTATTTTCCCACTGCAGTGCTTTATTTGGGGTATTTCTGTTTTCTCTCTTTGGCTCGATAAGGTTAGCTAATGGTTTATCTATTTTATTAGCTTTTTAAAAAAAGAATAGAATCCGCTTTTGGATTCATATATTAACTCTACGGTTCTTTAATTTAATGCATTGTATTCTGCTTTCAAATAACTAATGCCTTCTTTCTGCTTTCCTTAGCTCGAGTTTGTTTTCTTTTTTCTAACTTCTTGAGTGGATGTTTAATTAATTTATTTTCATTTACTTCATTTTTCTTTGCTTTCATTTTCGTTCTTTTATCACACGTTCTGACATATAATATTTTCATTAGGATTATTTTAAAGGTATTTTTCAGTTTCAGTTTTGATTTTCTCATTGTCCCAAATGCTGTTTAAGAGAAAAAAAGCTGAAAATTTCTGACGGAAAAGGATTTCATGTCAAAATTCTAATTTTATTACATTATGGTCCCAGAATATGGTTTGTACAGTTTCTACTTTCTGGAATATATTGAGGTTGTCTTTGCAGCCTAAGATTTTCAGTGTCTTAATTTTCTGTTTTCAGGGTATTGAGCTGAATATATATCAGGATAACTCTATGAATTGGACTATTTGCCCCTCTGTATCCTTAATTATTTTCTGTTCACTTGTTCTGTTATGGACTGGGTGGTTAACTATAACCTCTGACTACTAACACATTTCTACTTCTTTTTGTATTTCCTGTAGTTCTACTTTAAGGATGTTGAAGTGATGATATTTGAAGCATAGATACCTATATTTCTTAGAGAGAGGGTCCCACTCTGTCGCTCAGGCTGAAGTGCAGTGGTATGATGATAACAGCTCACTACAGCCTTGAACTCCTGGGCTCAGGTGATCTTCCTGCCCCAGCCTTCTGAGTAGCTGGGACTACAGCTGTACACCAACATGCCCAACTAATTTTTCTATTTTTTGTAGAGACGGGATCTTGCTATGTTGCCAAGGCTGGTTTCGAACTCCCATGCTCAAGAGATCCTCCTGCCTCCCAAAGTGTTGGAGATTACAGGGGTGAGGCACTGCACCCAGCCTGAAGTATAGATATTCTTGACTATTAGCTACCCATTGGAGATGGTGCTCCTGACCATTACAAAATGACTCTTTTTCTAGTTTAATGCTCCTCCGCATCCCCACTCCCTGCCCCCAAATTTGATCTCATCCCCGACTAAAATTGTGCTCCTTGCTTCCTTTCTCTTTGTGTTGGCATGTTGTGTCTTTGCCTGTTCTTTTGTTTTCATCCTTTCTTAGTCATTGAGTTTTAAGATATAGAAGAAGTTTAGGTTTTATTTTGTGGTCCAGTCTAAGAGGAAATATTTTTAGTAGGTAAAATAATCCTATCCACATAAATTAATATGACAGACATGCTTGGTCTTAGCTATTTTTTCATTTAAATCGAGTTTCATGTTAGACTTTCTAGTTTTATTGCTGCTTCATTTTGTTCTCATCTTTTACCCAATATTCTGTTTCATTTGCTTGATTTGTATGTATGTATTTCTTCTAATAATTTGGAAGGCTTGCATTTCCCCCCGTGGTTACTCTATCTGTATATAAAGATATAGATATATCTTTTTTCCTTAATATCTATTGACTGCTTTCTATGAGAATGAATTAACTACAGTTCCACTTAATCTAATCTCCTCACTACCACTTTATTTTAGCTTATATTATTACTATCTTTTTCTCAAAGTTTCCCTTTTATACCTTTAAATATATATGTATATCACTTACTTTATTCACTTTAAATGATATCTTTAACAGTCAGCTATAAACAAAAATTTATCGCACACTGACACTACTTTCTACCTTCTCTTCCTTTTCCCAACCCAAATGTTGTTAGTCATAGAATTTTTACATTACCAAGGTTTACAGGCTTTACATTTGGTTCTATAGCTATAATCTCCATGTTGCTTTAGTCTTAGTCTTACTCAGGTACATGCATTTAATGTAGTTTCCAGTTCTTCTGTTGAAGTTTCTTCCATTCCTGTGTGGTTGCCTGGAAATCATCCTCTTGGAGATTCTTTAAGCTCATGAAATTGATATTCTCCTCTTCTTGCATATTCATTAACGCTGCCTTTATACTTGATTGATAGTTTGCCTGGATACAGCATGCTTGGATTACACTTTTTATTTCTTTGCAACAAATAACATTGTGGAGACATCTGAGGTTACCCCGATTTTTTCTCCTGGTTAGAGGCAACTTGATTTTTCGGGCTGGATATTCCAAAGGACTCTTTGTCTTTAAGTACAGTATCTTTCCTGGATTTGAGCATTCTGTGCCACTATTTTTCTGGGGCACAGTAGGCTCTTTCAATCTGTGGATTCAGTTCTTTTTTATTTCTGGAAAGTTCTCATGAATCATATTTTTAAATATCTGTTCTCTTTGCAGGGACTTGAATTGTATGTATGTTTGTCTTTCATAGGTACTATTTTCCTGCTTATCCTTGTTTTAACCTCTTGTTCGTGTCTACCAAGTTATCTCACTTTTTAAATTCTGTCCTCCATATTCCTCCCTATGCCTTCAGCAGGGTCTCTGTTGGCTTTACATTTTTCTTCCACTTATTTTCTGAACAAATATCATCTCCTGATTTATATTATTTGCTTATTTTGCCATATTTTTAATGAACATACGTATCTCTTCTTTATCCTCTTGGTTTATGGAAGTAATTGCTTCATTGAGCTTTAAAAATTTCTATGGTACTATGTTTGTTTGTCTCCATGGCAACATTTTTCTGGTGAGTGTTCATCTCCTATTTATTTTTCCTTTCTCTCTCCTTTTTTATTATAGTATCTTTATCACATAGATCTGATGGCAGTTCTTTTTTGATTATAAGTTCATCTTTGAATGAAGTGGCTTCTTCCTGGACCAGCTGTTTGCATGAGGTTCTGGAGTGGGAGAAGGGGGCCTGGCCTTATTCTAGGACACCAGGAATTCTTCTAGAGGGACGTCGGTGTGAGTAAGGTCTTTTAAGCTTTACTTGTGTCTGGCCAACCGGCAATGACAGCTGCAGACAAACTCATAACACAGCCTCCCTCTATCCTGCTCCATGAATATGTTGCTTCCTGCAAATACGACTTTCTGCAGGACTCGTCATTCAGCCCCACCCTTCCCTATTTCTATTACATTGTCAATTCAAAATAGGTTCATGAAAGCCCCTGCTGCCAGCCCATATACCTGTTCTCATTGTTCCCAACAAGTGAATGTTACTGTTTGACGCTGGCTGGTGGCACTTACCTTGGAGAGCTGTGTGTGGCCAGCTCTACTTGAACCTGTGCCACAGCTGTTCTCTCCTAGCATCTTGCTGCTGAACTTCACTGAACTTCCTCATGTTTTATGGTCTGAGCTAATGGATACTGGCTAGCTTTGTCAAAGACAGAGTTTGTTTCTTATGCTCCCTGCTGCTTGTAGGTGATTTTCAAGAGAAGTGTTTTTCTCTTAAAGGAAGCACCAATTTCTTCTTAACCAAAATACACTAATAACCCTGTTACCTAAACATCTATCTCTATGTGTCTTTTTCGTTTTGACTTTTGCAACCAACCGACTGATGCACTTCCCATATTTTACTATTCAAACTTTGGAGGCAATTTGGTTGATCTAACTAATAATCATCTTCCTTATTTGTATAGAACCTTTTGCACTCATAGACCCTGGGCAAACCTTGGGGTCAGGTTTCTTCTACTGGTCAAGCAGCCACAGATGTGGGGTTTTTAATAACACTGGAGAATGTGGCAGTCTTGGGCTGTCTCCTTAGCAAGAGGGTTATTTAGGCAAATAGTCCAGACAGTAACTCGGGTTCAGGACTTATTGGAGAGTTTGGGGAGGAGCCTCCAAGCCAAGCCTGGATGGGTGATACACTGCTGAGGGTGGGACACAGTAGAAGATAAGCTGAATATGTAGAAGGATGGCAGGCCATGGAAGGCCTTGAATTCAGTACCAAGGAATTTGGATTTAAGGTCATAGGCTATTGAGAGTACTGGAGACCGGAGAGAAGTGATAGGACAAAATGAGGGTCTTAGGAAGATTTACCTTGTTACCTGTAGTCCCTCTGTTACAGGCTGAACTGTGTCCCCCCCTCCGCCTCATTCGTGTGTTGAAGTCCTAGCCCCTGGTATCTCAGCATGTGACCGTATTTGGGGACAGGGTCTTTAAAGAGGTGACGAAGTCAAACAAGGCCGTGGGGGTGAAACCTAATCCAATATGACCGTTGTCCTTATAAGTAGAGGAAATTAGGACCCAGACAGGCACAGAGGGAGGGCCATGGGAGGACACAGTGAGAGGATGGCCATCTGTCTTCAAGCTGAGGAGAGAGACCTCAGAAGAAACCGACCATGTCGACACCTTGATCTCAGCCTTCTGGTCTCCAGAACTGTTAGGAAATAAATTTATGTTGTTTGAGCCACCCAGCCTGGGGTACTTTATTAGGGCAGCCCTAGCAAACTAATACGCCCCCTTGCCCCCTCAGCCAGAGTGAGAGTTCCAGAATGCAAAGCTGACCCCTGCCCTTCACCACCTACAGGACAAAGTCTAGTGTCGTCTGCAGGCCTTCATCATCTGGCCTCATCTCCCACAGATACCCGAAACCCAACCTCACACCTGAAGCTCCAGAGATACCCAACAGCTTATAGCTCCCTGGACAGCCCACGCCCTCCTACTTCTGCGTCTCTGCTCGGAGAGCCCTTTGGCTCTCTTGTATGCCTGGCGAACTCCTGGCCAGCTATAAAGACCACTCGGACTTCACCTCCTGGGAAGCCTTTTATGACCGCTCCCTCCTGTGCACTGTGCACCTCACTTGTCTGTTCTGCACAGCCCATACCAATGTGACTGCCCCTCTTCACATCCCCTGCTAAAGAGGCTCAGAAGGTCTTACTCTTCCCTCTCTTTCTGGGCTTAGGCCGGGCAAGAAGGTACTCAATAAACTTCTGTTGGATTGAGTTAGATTTTGGATCTATAAGGCCATGGACCTGTACCCTAAGAGGAAAACAAAAGAGAGGGGCCTGGTGATAGTCTGGCTGGGCTAAGCCCGGCATCAGCAAGTATGTCCCCTGAGAGTGTCAGCTTTGCTCTCTGGACACGCGGCCAGGTGTGTCTGCTGGCTGTGCATGGCCCAGCTGGTGGGGCGAGTGTCTGTTTCATTTCCACAGGACGAGGACATTTCTGGTCTCCAGTCATGTCTGCCCCAGGCCCAGCACAGTCCAGTGAAAGGCATTAAGGAGGTTTAAAGGCTGCTTCATGGGCAGGGAACAGGGATTGAGTATATCCCTTACCTCAAAGAGGTATGGGTTTGAATCACAGCTCTGCCACCTAGTAGGTGGGTCACTCTGGGGTAAGTTCCTTAACCTTCCTAAGTCCTATTTTCCTCATCAGTCAAATGAAGATAATAACAGCTGCCTCCTAGTGGTGTTGAGAGGATGGAATGCAATCATCTGTCCATCTTTCCACCCATTTTCCTCCCTTCCCTGTCTCTCTTTGTTTCTTTGTTTCTCTCTTTCTCTCTTTGTTTCTCTCTTTCTATCCTATCTACCATCCATCTTTCCATCTCTCTATCATCCATGCATCATCTATTATCTGTCTATCCTCTATTATCTGTCATCCATCTATCCATCCATCCACCCACCCCTCTGTCAAGTGCTTTTGCCCTGTTCCTGGCACATACCTGTGCTCAGTAGATGTTAGTTTTATAAGCTGTAAGTGAAATATTTTCTTCATTTCCCTTGGCTTAAGTGACAGGGATCAGAAAGAGAGGGGCCTTTTCAGACTTTTGACCTGTGTCCCTGCAACCCACCCCATAGGCCTAGAGTAACAATAATAGCAACTGCACACTCCATGGAGCACTGGGCAGCTCATGGAATGCTTCCCAGCCCACCGTTCCATGAGGCACACGCAGAAATTCGATCATCCCCAGGACAGCAGCACAGGGGCTGGTGAGGGCGGTGGTGGCGGCCACCCTGGCATCCCAGGACCCAGCTGCAGCTCCTTTGGTCCGTCGCATTCCACTCTTTCCCCTGCCAGGAGGCCTCAACAGAGGAAGCTCTTCCAGAGGCCAAACGAGCTTTCAAACGGGTTTGACCTTGAGGGTCCTTATCCACGGCTTGGGGAGAAAGTGGAGGTGGCTGGGACCTGGGCGTCCTCTCTCTACCTGCCGGGGCTGCACCTGCCTGCACTGCGCAGGTCGGCTCTCCCTGGCAGCTGTCCCAGGCAGCCGCCCCCGCCCGCGTGCCATCCCAGAGGGCCATGTCCTCGTTCACGGACCATTGGGTGCAGGCTGCTGCTCTCTCCTGCCTAATTGCCAGTGTCCTTGTTAACACCCTCCCTCTGCCTTCGTGCCTCCCGCTCACCCACCGCTCCTGGCTCCCCCATGCGTGCCTCCCACTTGATGAACAAGATGTAAGTATACAAGTTATTAATCTTCCCACCAAGGCAATTACAGCCCCACAAAGTTCCTCCTTGGCCACGTTGGCTCTTCTATGACAACCTTATCAGGTTAGCAATTTCAGATCTGCATTAAGTGTTCAGAAATCAATTTTCAGCTTATTTTGTGTTGCAAAGTTTGCCATGCCTGAAACCGCACTGCTAATTGAACAAGAGCAATTGATGTTTTAGCAGTAATTAAAGATGGTAATTATGACCAAATCTCCCCCATGGCCCTGCCGTGTTTGCTTTTGGGCCTGTCAGAATGGCGGGCGGGCCAAATCAATCTTAATAAAATTGGTGCTTCAGAAGTCTCCCCAGAAATGGTGTCACCGTCAGGGTGGGTATGATGGAATCGTGGGGAGCAAGAGGGAGAGCACATTTGGGGCCATGGGGTGGCCAGTCAGTGGGCCAGTCAGGCAGTCATCAGGTATGGCCAGTTTGGTCCTCTGAGTGCCTGGCCAGCATCAAGCTAGGGGTGGGGGTCGGCTGGGAGGACCATCTGAAGACATAGACGAGCATATTCTTGCCATTAAGGTGCTTACAACATATTTGAGAAAAACAGATGCACATGCATGCACAAAATAACTTCTGAATATTTATTTCCATTCCCAAACATTGCAGAGGACCTACTATGTGCTAAGTGCTAGGAGAACAAAAATAAAAAATGTCATCTCAAATGAACCCACAGACAAGCACAAATGACTATGATATTTGTATCTTTTATCCAGGACTTGGGATCTGTGCTGTTTTCCTGAGGTTCTCTGTCTTCAGAGTGGTAGCTGGGAATGCGGGCAGAGCTCTGGATGGGGGTCTGAGTGCTCCAGGCCTGGTGTGGCTGCTCTCTATGCAGTGGCCCTCCCAGCAGGGCACCCACGCACCCACTCAGCTTTCAGAGAGAGCAGAGGCCGCATGCAGTGAGGTGAGGAAGGCATGCAGCAGGGGGCTCGTCCTTCCTGTTGAGAACATCACAACCAGATTGGTGCTGACCCTCAAGTCATGTCCCATGAGGCTGTTCCTAGGTTGTTATTTGCTGCATGTGTCAGGCACTGTGCTTTGTGCTTGGGGACACAAAGATGGCTTTTGAGCAAAAGGCCTGGGCTAATAATAGCAAGTGCTGTACTTGTAGGCAGAGGGTTAACAAATAGAGAGGATCCATGTGGTCCCCAGGACTCCCCCCCTCCCATAGAGAGGTGAACTTGGTTTTAAAATGTAGGTGTTATTATTATTCAGGTATGATGAGTTCAACAGATTGGGGACGGTTGTCATTGAACAGATAGCTGTTACTCACAGCTCCCAAGAGGAGGGGGCATGCCACCCCATGCAGGGCCACAGGGCAGTCACAAGGCAACGAGGGGCTTGATTGTAGTTTCCAAGCAAAGGAATGGGTGAGGCAGGGTAAGCAGGCTTAGGACTGGTCAGTTTCAATAACTTCAGTGGGCTCCAGGGCATAGGGGCTGTCCCCGGTTGTCTGGTACCTGCCCTGGGTTGATTAGGGTAGGCCGCTAGTGGCCAGGGAGTGTGAGAGCCCAAAGCAGGAGGTAGTTGGGGGTGTAGACTCCGGATTGCTTGCTGTGCATATAAAAGGTGCACTCCCAGGTGAACTGTTGGCTATCTTTAGGAATTAGCTAGCCCTGGGAGGGGCAGTCCCTTCAGTGTCAGCAAAGCCTTAGATGAAATAGCATCAGAATGAAATGACATGCTTAATGCATGCTTGGGCTGGGCAAGCTGGATGCATCATGGGTTGTGCTCCAGGAGAGGACTGCCGCCCCCTGCTGTTGTTCTACTGTTTTACAGGGAGAACTGGAGAACAACTTTGCAAAACAATATGCACGAGGGTGCCAGCTGCTCAGGGGAACTTTATACCAGAGCTAGGCATGCCAGCTGCCCAGTGTTATAGCACCTGGACACCACGGGGAGCCACCAACCTCAGCCACCACACTGCTGGCCATCTAGAGAGAGCCACCACCACCAAATCATTCATTGGACGTTCCTGTCTGCATCTCTACAATGGCTGGGCTGTGGTGCCTGCCCACAGGAGCTTCACAGTCTAGGAGGGGAGCAAGACCTTTATGGGTCAGATAATAAGAAAGCCCAGCACAATGTCATGACAGAGCCATGCCAGGTTTAAAGGAGCAGCAGAGAAGGGCCTGGGTTGGGGAGGGGAGGATTCCTGGGAGTGGAGTCCATGGGATGAGTAGAAGTTGAGTCAGCTGAGGCTGGAGGGGTCCCGCTCAGGCAGAAAGGGCATGCATGGCATGGACCAGGGTGCGGAGGTATAAAGTGCTGTGGCACATTGTGGGAGCAAGTGGAGTGCAGAGATGGAGGTCGGAGGAGTGAGAGGCGGGTTTGGAGAAGGAGATAGGGATCGCATCAGGGCAGGTGGGTCGTGCAAAGTCATCTGGAGACAGGGAGTGGGGAGCCACTGGAGGGGGAGCATGGAAGGGGTTAGGTTTGCTCTTGAGATAGTTCACCCTAACAGCTGGGTGTGGGTGGCAGGGTGGGGACAGATGTAGCAGTGAGGACTCAGGAACACACTGCCTGGAAGCTGCTCGGGGGATGATTCCTGGCTCCTTATAGAAGGGGGCTAGAGGGATTCCCTGGACAAATGCTCCCCCAGACCTGTACCTGGTCACATGCAGAGGAGCAGTGTGATTGAGCAGAGAGAGTGGCTGAATGATCCCATAGCTCCCATCCCCGGAACTGCCTTGTTCAAGCCGTGGCAGACACAGGTTGAAGGCAGCTCGCAAAGCAGCAGTATCGGGCAACGTTGTGAAATCGATTCTCCCAGAGAAGAGAGCGAGATGTACAAGATCTCCAGCCACAGAAATATCCACCAGCCCCTGCCTGGCATGCAGCCTGGGTTGGCGACAGGTATGTTTCAAAGCATGGCTATTAATGGCCGTTCACACACTCACACAGACCCGCTGAAACACACATGCGTGTATATGGACCTGAGTGTGAACACACTGAGCAACAGAGGCCCACACGTGTAGGCTGTTCGCACCCACACCCAGGCACTGGGTGGTGGATATGCCTGCCTGCTCTCAGCCCTGATGGGGATGTTTGCCCTCTGGTCCAGGTGGCATCAGTTTAAAAAACGAGGTAATTTGGGATCCAGACAGGTCTTCAATCAGAGGGCTTAACTGTTCAGGGCGAAGGTGGGGATGGGAGTGGGGAGCTGGCACAGAGGAAGAAGATGGGAGAGAGGCAGAGGCTGGCTGCTTTGGTTTGCTCTGTGGGCGTGCACCGCACTTCTGTACCCTAGGCTCCCGTGGGGGCAGTTACATCTCTCAGATGGTCCACACTCAGACTCCAATCGCTCAGTCCCTGACAGCCAGGAAAGGGCTGGCAGCTGTCATGGGAAGAAACTGGTTCTAGCTCCACAGTCAGAGTTTTAAAAATTTAGAGTTCATTTTGCCAATCCCTGCATTTTCTAGTGCATACACAGAGGCCTAGTGGGGACAGTGACTTGCCCAAGGACACACTGGAAGCCACGTGAGGAGGTCCCTTGCTATAACCACATACCATGGGCTGCAAGAGGCTCTGCTTAGACCGCCCAGCCCAGGCTGGGAGATGCACGGCAGCCCCAGCTCAGATTTTCTTGGCCAGAATCACGCCACTCTGAGCACATTTTGGTCCCAGCTGAGGATCTATGACTATGTGGCCAGCCCCCTTGCCACCAGACTCCCCTGTCTTGCTCATCTCTCCTCTGTCCCCTCAATCCTGTTCCCAGAGTCATATTTGCTTTCCTAGTCAGGACCCTCTCCCAGGGGCGAGCAAACCGTCCCCTCCCTACAAGTTGCCTGTGACAATATAAGCTCCTTTCCTTTGGTGCTGTTTCAAGACAAGGGAGAACAGCTGGTCATTTCTTCCTGACACTTTCTGCTGCTAATCTTCCAGGCTGGTCCAACTTACAGACATAAACCTTGCAAGCACTCTTTCTAATCTCTGATTTCTCCAGGAAACAGCATCAGTGGAGTAGAAATTGGAGGCGGTGGGAGTTTTGGCCAAAGGGCTGGGTTCTCAGTCTCAGCCCTGGAGCTGATTTTGTTTGTACCTTACTGGGACCTTGGCCCCTTTCCTGGCTGGGGCTGCTGTCACGAGATCTTGTGGAGCCCATTTAGGCAGAGTCCAGAGGGTGGGAGGCCAGGCCGGGGCCCAGGACCAGAGGTGTGGCTGGGTGTCCACGATGTGCTCACCACCCTGGGCACAGAGGTTCAATGCCCACAGAGTCTCCTCTGCCACCTTGGGCCCCACATTCTCTCCAACTTGCCTCTCTCAGCCAGCCTGTGTGTGTTCCCGAAGCTCCTTCTCTGGATGGGTGATTGATTAATTGATTTACATATTTATTAAAATGTATTTTAGTAGCGTCTTTGCCTTTGATGCCAAATCTCATTTCCTATTGTGGGGCTGCTGACAGCCGGCATTGTAAATGCAAAGACACTTTACAAAACAATTTAAATAGCAATTGCCACCAGCTTAAAAATGAGCAAAACAGACAAATAAAATACTGATGAGGAAATTGGCAGCTTCAGGACAAGGAGGGCCAGGGGTTTCCAAGCAGCCAACAGCTCCCGGGATGGTAAAGGCCACGTAATTGTCTCTTTGGAATGGCCCAGATTTTAGGTGTGGATGAAAAGAAGTTAAGAACCACTGCTCTTAGAGCAAAAGGGCCTTGCCCTTAAAGGAGACCTGTCCTTAGGGAACTTCTCTGAGCAGAGGGGGTGACAGGTGAAGGGAGCTGTCAGGGTGTGAGCCCTAGATCTTTGCCCTGCAGTCTAGACTTGTGAGGTGGTGTCCACCTGCTCCGAGGAGCACTGTGGGCCCCGTTGGCCTGAAGATCTGGGAGACCAGTGGGCGGGTTGTTCTTGTCCAGGCAGTAGGGTGGGAAGAGTGTGGCTGGGAAGTCCAGTCTCTGGATTCTGGCCCCAGCCTGGCCCTGCTGTGCATCTTGGGCAGGTCACACTCCCTCTCTGGGTTTCAGCACCTCCTCTGTAAAATGCCCTGGGGTAGATTTCTAGCAGCACTAACCCGGGCCACTGGAGATCTGGTATCTAGTCCTGGAGACCTGGAGTCCACTCCCTCGCTGTGTGACTTCCAGCAGGTTATATTCCCTCTCTGGGCCTCATCTGAAGCATGTGAATGAGAGAGGTGATACTTCATGAATCCTTTTTTTTTAATCTATGGAATGTGAGGGGCCCCCACATTATGTGGCCCCACTGAGGGGCTGATTGGAGGGAGGATGAGATGAGCGGGTGTGCTGCGGGGGGCACCTGCAGAACGGGAGGCCAGAACCAGCTGGAATTTGAAGCAGGACATGATCACACTGCTCCTGAGAAGGGGCAGAGCTGAACGCTGTCAGAACAGAGGGTACAGATCTCCACAGGTGAGCGGGATTTTGCTCATCCTGCCTGACCTTGTGCACACACCATCCTCTGGTTGCTTCCGTCCCGCCTCTCCGCCTGTGCCTGCTCAGTCTCTGTCCCTGCACCTCTGTCCCCTCCCGTGCTGCCTTCCCGCTGCTGGATTCACTTCCTGCGTGAGCTCATTTGCAGCTATTCTTTTTTTTTTT
>VBSM01001265.1:72032521-72048910 GCA_008086735.1 Cheirogaleus medius | reverse complement strand
AAAAAAAAAAAAGACTCATGAGAAGGAATGTTCCCTCGGTGAGTAGGGGCGATGGAAGCAGGAAGCGTGGGATGCTGGGGGCAGAGACAAGGGGTCTAGAACAAGGAAGGGGTCTCAGAGCCCCCCCCCTCTCCCCGCGAGCAGGCAGTAGTCAGAAGCAGGAGGTGGGCGGGGAAGGGAGGGCACTTAGGGGGAAGAGCACTGTGCAAATGCCCGGGGAGAGTGAGTGCTCACTGGGCCGGTAACAGCAGCTCTGCCAGGCGGGCCCCTAGAAAGACATAAATGTCCATCGAGTGGCATGGACATTAAGGGCAGAGGAATTCAGCAGAGGTAGAGCCCTTCTGGAGAGATTAGCAAAGGCTTCCTGGAGGAAGTGGGCTTTCAAGTGCACACTGAAATGCAAGGAGGATTTGACAGGTGGGCGTGAAGGAGAAAGGCATGTGGCTCTCAGGGGCTCTCCTTGTCTTGTGGCATCCGAGCTCGCTGTCTGCTGGCCTAGCTTCTTTCCTACTGTCCCCCTTGGCCCACTCTGCCCAGGACACACTGGGTGGCTTGCAGCTCCCGTCCTTTTCAGCATCCATGTTCTTGCACAGGCGGTCAGTCCCTTTGCTTGGAAGGCCCTTCTCTGTGTCTCTGAACACGGGGATCATAACTGTTTCTCAAGATCTGGGGATTCACAGGCTTCTTCCTCCACAAAGCCTTTCTCCTCCCTCCCACCAAAACAGGTTTCTCCTGCCCTGCTGGGCGCACTTCTCTCTGATGGCTGTGGCTCTTCTCTGCACCTCCCACGCACTACCTGTGTCATAGTTATCCGAGGCATAACTCACCTCTTCTGTTGGCCTGCAGGGCAGGGCTTTTGCTGGTTACCCCGAGCCTCCCTGGGTCTGGCTTAAGGTCCACATGCAACCAGCATGTGATTGAAAAAGAGAACCCTGGATGTTGGGGGGCCAGAGTGAACCAAGATGTGGAGGTGGGGGCATGAAGGGTGGATCTGGATGTCTTGGCTCAGGTCCAGAGAGGACAGTGACTATGGGTGAATTGTTATGAATATGTGTGAACTGTCGTCTGCATGGTATGGCTACTGCATGGAGAATGTTATACCGGGAAGCTCTCACGAGGAAAGCCACCACTGAGTGTGGGGAAAGGGTCTCACCTGACAGGTGAGGGCTTGCTGGTGTGCACATCAGCACCTGCCATTCACCTGTCGGGGTGGCCAGGTGGCCTCTTACAATGGAGTCCAGCCTGGAGTGGACAGCCCGGGAGGTGTAGGAACCCTTAGCCAGTGCCTCTTTTTGGCTTTGGCTAGAGAGCAAGTAAGCTCTTCATTCATTCATTCACTCACTCATTCATCCTCACTGAATTGCTGATGGTGTGCAGGTGCTCTGGTGTAGTGGGAAATAAGTTGGTGCCATTTAGATTTCCTGTCATTATTTACTTTTTGTTTTCCTTAAATATTTAGGAAAGTCTTTTTTAAGTGCCAGCTTGCATCTGCTGTGCCAAGGGGAGGACCTGGAGTTTTAAGGGCAGGAGTGCACTGTGGGGACCAACAGGGTGGGAGCGGTGACTCCCAGGGAGCTGGGGACTTGAAGGAGGTGGCCCTGGAAACAACAGAGTGGGACCACCTTGGCAGCCAGTCTTCTCACCTGGGACTCCGTCCCCAGCTCCTCTCTGCTGAGCGTCTGCGCACTCTGACTTTGTCCTGCAGAAGGGTCCCCTGTTATCATGAGACTTTGTCCTGTTGCGTAATGGTTAGAACCCAGGCTCTGGAGCTGGTGCACCTGGGGTTGCCTCTTCCCATGAGATGGAGCCCCCTAGGGGTTGGGAGTAAGAATTGCAAGTATTTTGTGTGTCCTGTACTGTCCAGTACATGCCTCCTAGTGAGTTATTCATGACCGATGGCTGTCATTGTCATTATACAGAGATGAAAAAGACATGAGGGTCTCTGTTGTCCAGAGGGAGAGAGAAACAAAAATGCAAAGCTAAGTGGTGTGTCCTTTTATTCATGCGGGGAGGTAGGTTTGCACCTGGCCCGTCCCTCAGTGCTCTCGGTCACACGCAGCCCAGCCAGGGTGGAGCCCTGAACACAATGAAGGAGCTAAGTGGACCCTGGGAGGTTTGAACTCACAACCTTGGCTTTGTTAGAACCATAGCACACAGAGCTTGGGGGCAGCACCAGATATCATCTGGTTACTTGCTCTCCCACCCTGAGTGTGAGACACTCACAAGGGGTGCCTGGGAGATACCAGAGTGTCACAGATGACCCCTCGCTAGTCTCCCCGCCGCCCCTCTACAGCCTCCCGGAGTGGGAGCTCCCTCCTGTTCCCTTCCCCAGAGCATCACACAGGGCCATCCCCATGGAAACTGTGCCAGGGACCCAGTGGGGGGATGAGGGAGGGATAAAGAGGGAGAATAATCAAGAATTATTTGTTTGGGGAAAGGGAAAAAGGAGGGGAGAGGGAGAGTGGGAGGGAGGAAATAGAGGAGGGCAAGGAGAGACAGAGGGGAGAGAGAAAGAGAGGAGAGAGAGGAGAGTCTTTTCTTTGGGGAAAAATGGAAATTTAATCAGATCAGTTTTTATAGTGCAAATAGAAAATCAGTTTTAATAAAGCCAAAAGGAAATGCAAAACAGCCGCTTGAGATGGAGATTGTGTTAAACAGACAGCTCTTTAGGAGTAGCCGAGTCTGGGATGTTTATTGTGCACAGACAGAGCAAGGAGGGGGATTTCTGGCTGAATTTCAAATAGGACTTTGATTTGGCTGGGGGGGGTGCTGAGCCTCCTCGCCCTTCCTCCCCACCTCTGGGCCCGTCTGTCCGGAGAAGGGGCTCTCCCTAAATGAGAGGAGGAAAAGGGGGATTGTGGGACAACAGGGGCACCTTCGTGTCGTGGAGCAAGAGAAGCAACCCTCCCCTTGCTAGGGGGCATGCCCCCAGTACCCCCAGACTTCTGGCCGATCTTACCCTCCTGCCCAAAGACTGGACTGTGCCCTCCATTGACACACCACTGTTTTTAGCTCCTGATTCTTAATTATAGTTCTGGCCCAGCTCTTGGCTTTATTGCTTTCATTTATTATAAAAAGACCAGTGTCTGTTTTTTGAAACGGCTATCTGGTCAAATCACGGTTGATAAGCAACACTGAGCTGTCTTTTTAAGACAGGCCAAATTTATCACACTTAAAAAAAAAAAAAAAGCAAGCCTTCGATGGCCTATTAGAAAATTTCCCCCCCTTTTCCCAGAGTGACATTTTAGTAAAAGGCTTTATTTTCCCCCTCAGCTTTCACAAAGCCATCGCCTTGAAAGAGAGAGAGGAAGAGAGCGAGGGAGGAGGAGGGAGAGCTGCGGAGTACTTTTGAGGCTGTTCCATAAAATATATGGAGAGGGCACAGAAGATAACAGGATCTGTCCTAATGGGGCTGTTAGCTTAGGAGGAAAAGAGGGGGCCTCTGGCATGTGTTTGTCAGCTGTTATTTTTGTAATTAGAAGAGAAACTGCACTTTGCATTTCAGAAATGCAGTTATTCGAGGCTGGAACAAAGATATGGGGCCCTGGGGCAGAAATCTAGGTTGGGAAGAGCAGGGGGTGGCAAGAATGGGTGGGGCTGGGTTGGTGACCCCTGAGGTTAATGAGCTCATCTGTCACCTTTGAAGCTGGCTCAGAACTGGAGAGAAGTGCCGCAGAAGCCCTCTCAGTAGGTCCCCTGTCCTTGCTGAGCAGCTGCCACCACCCTATATGACAGAAATGGGGTGAAGTGAAACAGTGGGCCCACCAGGCTGCTGTGGGAGGTGGGGACCCAGGGTCCAGGCCAGCAATCTTCCTGTGGCTGTGGAAGCCTCTGACCATCTGCGGGGACAGCGACAGGGTCTGGGGTGAAGGCATTTTATGGGCTCTGCTAGAAGCAAATTCTCAGCCCTTGCTGCTTGCAGGTTTGGCTTTACAAAGAATAGCGGTCCAAGAGATGAGGGTGGTAGCTGCCCTTCCTGGAGTGGGTGGTGGCGGCATCTCTGGGAGCAGGGCCTGTGTCCAATTCATCTGCAGAGGTGCCACAGCCAGGGCAGGGTGCTGACGAGGTGCTGGCTGCTGGAAATTAGAGGCAGTGGGAGGCTCCTCCTGGCCACCTGTGACCTGCATGCTCCTCCCTGACTCCTTTCCTCCCTCTGTGAATGCGGCTCCATTTCTCCTTTGCTTCTTCCTTTCACGCTTTCTTTCCCCAGCAGTATCTCCCTACACCTCATTCTGAACAAGACAGCTTTAATTGCTAAACAGATCCTTCCCTTTCTCTCCCCGCTGAGATCTGGGTTTCAGTGCTACAGACAGTGGCCTCCTGGCCACTCTGCCTACGCCCCTCCTCTGTCCTAGGGTGAGTGCCTGCAGCCTCCTTCCTTTCCCTGGTGGGGAGCCTCCGATTCAGCACAATGGGGCACCTGACATCTGGCCACCTGACATTGGGCCACCAAAGAAAGTGCGATTTGCAGGAACCTGAGCTGCCAGAATTGAGGGACTGATGGGGTCGTGGAAGGGGCTTGGGCTGCGGGGCCAGAGGGGGCTGAGTTAGAAACCAGTGCTACCATTAGCAGAAGGAGCTTAGGAAAGTCACTTGACTTCTCTGAGCATTGCTTTTCTCACCTGTAAAATGGCACAGGGCTCTTGGGAGGATGAAATAAAATTATGAGTGGAAAACTTGTATTGCAGGGCCAGGATCAGTAAATGGTAGCTTCCTTCCCCCTGCCTGGGCCAAGGCGGGTGGGATATGTCTGCCTGGCATGTTCTTTGTGTCAGGGGTGAAGGTGTGGGCCCAGCGAGACAGCCTGTGTGACAGTGGGCACACGTCCTGGAACTCTCGGTTCAGTGTCCTTTCTGTCAACCCGCTATGTCTTTCCATCTTCCGGCGCTGTCTTGAGTAGGCCATTTTCCATTTCTCCAGGCCTCAGTTTCCTATCGTAGATGATCCCTAAGATGTTCCATTTCCTAAAAAGGAATGTTCCCAGTCACAGGAATCCATTCTGGAACTCTCTGGATCCTTAGGCCTGCACAATCAAACCATGCCTGGAGATGTTTCCCCCTTTCCATGGACTTGGATGGCGCAGCCTTGCAAACAGGTCTGACGTTATTTGAGGACTGCAACTCTCAGCTCCAAGCGAGAGGCACACAGTAGGGCCGCCTACCACCCCAGTTTGCTGGGATTGAGGGGTTTCCCAGGATGTAGGACTTTCAGTGCTAAAACTGAGGGAGTCTTGGGCAAACCAGGCTGAATTGGTCACCCTAGGACAGGACTTCAATTCAGGCCTATAAATGTTAGTTGCTGCCCTCCTGCGGGCGAGATGCTATAGCAGGTATTAAGGACACAGCAAAGACAGAGGCAGGCTTCTCTCGAAGGCACTCAGAGCACAGCCGAGGGTAGCAGTGCAGACAGATTAATTGCCCTACAAAATGTGGTAAGGGGACTTCCTGAATGAAGCCTGTGCAAGACACCCAGGACACCCAGAGGAGGTGGAGGCAAATTCTGGTTTGGCAGTGGTAGTGGGATAGTCAGGAAGGCTTCTCGGAGGAGGTGGTGGCTGAGGTAGGTTTTGAAGGCTGAAGAGACCTTCACAAGGCAGGAAGAGTGGAGGCAGGACTGGGATGGGGCACAAGGGGCTTGGAGAGGGGTTGGGAGGTCAGGAGGCTGCAGCGGCTGAAGGGCAAGGTCCTCTTCCCTTGCAGCACCAGGCACAGGGGCAGGCCCAAGGGCTGCATGGGGGATGTGGTTTGGAAGGAAAGTCTTAGGGCCAGTGAGAGGTTGGGATGCCTTCCCCACCTAAGGATGGAGACATAATTTCGACAGAGTGTCCCGGTTCCATCTCAGCCTTCCAAGACCTATGAGAATGTTACAGGGCTGCTCCATGCCAGGGCTGCTTGGCTCCCTGGCATGGCTGGGTGCCTGGCCCATGGCTGGAGGCCAGTGGCCCAGAGCCCAGGGAAGCCAGCTGGTGACAAAATAGAGTTGTCCTGGCTTTGGCCAGGCAGACTGGTGGGCTCTGACCCAGGCTGTGATCCCCGCAGGACCTCCTCTTGGAGATATTTAGCTGTACAGAAAGAGGCCAAGGTGACAGTCTGGCTCTGCGGACAGTGTCCTCCCACTCTGTGCTTCATTGCTTTGGTCACTAGCTCAGGGACTCTGAGGACCCTGCCCCTTTGGGATGGGGCTGAGCTAAGTGGCTGAGATTAATTCTACCTCCCTCACACGCTGCAGTCAGAGGGCCTGGGGTGATTAAGAAGCCATGGACGGGAGTGAGATGGCGAGTACTGGGCCCCCATTCATAGACTGAACCTGGGGACTGGAAGGGACCGTTAAACAAACAGAGCAATGATTGACTAGCAGGCAAACCATGTTTATTCCTTTGACTCCTGTAGGTGAGAATGCATAATCTGGGTCCACCTCCTATCTTTTCTGGAGTAAAACTAAGTATTATGAACAGCTAACCAGTTAACCAATTAACCAATGAATCAACCATGAAAACTTGACCAGGAGCTTCAAAGCAGAACTGAGCAGCAAGAAACCCCAGGTACCAGGTGCCCGGGAAGGACCCGGGCATCTGTCCTCTGTTATCAGACCTCATCTCTTTTATGCGGTGGCAATGCCCTTGGCCTTGAGAGATTTGTTGGTGTCAGAAGCTGCCAGACTTCTTTCTCCCGACCTACAACTGTTTACCAGTGAGTATATATGTTTGAACTGAAGGCTAAAAATGAATTTATATAGGTACTTTACACAAATAGATGAGCGGGAGACAATCATGACAATATAATATAGGGTGAGAGCACATACTTAGAGCTCCATGCAGCAGATGTGGGGCCTCCTCTGGCCCTGTCACTCACAGCTGTGGTCAGCTAGCTTGGCCCTCCCCTCCCTCCCCTATGATGGGGAACATTTTGTTCCCCAGCCTCACTTAGTAGGTCTCCCCAGCAGACTGTGAATCCTTGAGAAATGAGGCCTTCTTTTTTTCTTGCCTTTATATCCCCAGGGCCTGGCACAAAGTAGAAACTCAATAAATGTTAGTCAAATGAATGAATAAACGTTTGAATAACAAAAAATACCTGCTCTACCGACCTCTCTCAGGATTATTGGGAGGATCAAATGAGATAATGCACATGAAAGCACTTTGTAAATTGCAGAGCACTATACAAATGCAAATCATTCACAGCTTCGGTGGAAATTATTATTCAAATTATTATTATTATTTTCACAGGAAAGGAGGACAGGAAGGAGAGGGCAATGGAACCAGTCCCTGACGGTGTGGCACTCTGGAGCCTGCCTGCAGCCGCTTTAGAGCGTCCCTCAGCAGGCAGCCGGTGGGGAGGTGGGCCCGCTGCCCCTGCTTGGGCTGGGGCAGAAGTCGCTGTTGGAATCCTGCCCAGTGTGGGGACTGAGCCACAAGCACATCTTACCCTGAGCAAAATGAATTAAACGCCAAGCTCTAAATGCAAAAGGTTTTCTTTTCGTTGCTGCTTTTGTTTCTCTCTCTCTCTCTTTTTTTTCAAATGAAGTGGGAACAGTGGCATGCAAAGAATGGGGTGGTGGGGAGAGAGGGAGAAAAGCGGGGCACCTCAAAACCCGGGGTTCGCGACCCTCTCCCCGCTGGGCTCACGTCTCCAACGCTATTATCCCGCCTCCTCAACCCCTGGCCTGCCAGAGGGAGGGCGAGCCGGCCGGGCAGCCAAGAGACGCAGAGCAAAGGCGTGATTGATAATTGGCGACTGTAATTCTATAATTCATCTCCCTGCACCGCAGTGAAATTAAAAGAGTTTAGGTTCCCAAGCATAATGATCATCAATTAAACGCCGGGGAGATTTAGTGTCCTCATTTGAATTTTGTTTTATTTATTTAAATGTGTCTCTTTTGCAGCGAGGGGCGCAGGGAGCGGGGAGCGGCGAGCCAGGGGCCGGCGGCGGGCGCGGGCCGGGGTCCCGGAGGAGCGGGGTCGCGCGGGCTGCCCGGGGGCGGCAGCGGGGGCGGCGTGGCCCGCGGGCGGCGGGCTTTGCGAGACAGGGGATCCATCATCCCGGGCCTAATCAGTTAATACTGATAAACTGCCAGCAATAACTGCCAATTGCGCCGCCGTTTTGGAGCTGCAAGTTCATTCATTTGGGGAGTGCGGCGGCACGTCGGGGGACGCGCTCCCCGCCCGCGTCTTTTGTCTCTGCTGGGGGAGGGAGGTGGCGATGCATCCGGTGGGGGCGAAGGGCCGCCGCGCAGACTTCTCGGGCAAGGGCGAGTCAACGCTGGTTAGCTTGAGGGTGGCCCCGAGGGTTGCGGGCGCATCTGGTTCCTGGGCCCAGGCTGGCTTGGAGGTGGCACCGCTTTAAGGAGTCAGAGCGAAGGGTTTCCCGGCCAAGCCCTGGGACCTCCTTGTGTAGGGCCACAGAAGGGAGCCTCAGGGATCAGGGGACTTCTGGTCGCCTTGCCACTGCCCAGCTGTGTGACTCAGTTTCCTCTTCTGGAAAGGAGGGGGCTGGGCTAGGTGGCCTCCGGGGAGAAGGGCTTCTAGCTCTGTGGCTCTACTCAAGCTACCTTCCCGCGCTGGCCTGGAGAGGGGATGGACGACACACTCTCAGTGCTCCCTTCCCTCCCGTTGCGTTTGGGACCGGGTGCTCTCCGGACGCCACCCCTCCCCCTCCCATCTCACCCCTCCTCCCTCCCCACGCTGCTGTCCATTTTTCTGGGTTGGTTACTGCTGCGGTTTCCTGGCATTCTCTGATTCCGACTTCTCACTTGCAATCAAGAAACTAAAAATAGAGCATAAAGGAGCTCTCCAAGGGGGGTGGGTGGGGGTGGCAGAGGACGAGGAAAGTGCTCTGGTTCCCCGTGGGAATGCGACCTCATCAGCTCTACATAGGGAGCTGGAAATCCAATACAGACTCTTGGCAAGCGGTGGGGGCGGGTTGGGGAGCCTTCCTGGTAACCAAGTGGAGAGCTGGAGAGAAAATAGCGAGGCCGCCTGTGGGGAGAGAGGGTTGGGGAGAAATAGAGTGGGGAGACAGCCCTGGGGGGCTTTCTGGGCGTTTTCGGTCCGGGGGGGGGGTGCCTATAGCATGCCCTGCATAGAGGTCCCCACCCAGGTTGAGTGATAGCGGAAGTGTCTGGACCGAGGGCCCACAGCCGGCCATAGGGCCTTGTATGCTCATTCATCTGCCAGGAGGGGGCGCTCTATTCTAATTTTCACAAAGGCATCTTTCCTGCAAGCTGAGGCCCTGCAAAGGCTGTGGGGACTGGTTGTGTAGGTAGGTGTCCTTTTGAGCTTATGGACAAACAGGAACCCCATCAGGGATTTCTTCTTCAGGACCTCAGCATGGTGTCTTTTGGATTGTAAGGAATGGGTGTGTTCAAGCTTGATGTGACAGACGGGAAACTTGGAGGCCTTGGGGCTGGGGCTAGGAGTGAGGGTAGAGGGGGTCTGGGCTCTCAGACAACCCTTCTCAGAACACAGGCCACACCCTCCCCTGGCAGAGCTCCTTGGAGCTCAGAAAGGTGAGTGGACTTGTGTAAGTTACTCAGCCGGTCCAGCGGGGAAGAAGCCTGATTCCGGAGTCTGGAGCTCTGGGCTGCAGTCCTGGCTGTGCCACTCTGTGGCCTTGGGCATACTGCTTTTTTTTCTCTGGGCCTCAGTTTCCCCCGTTGTCTAATAGGATGTAATTGCATAAGCTCTTGTGAGGGGGTAGCTCTACATGTGCAAAGGATCGTGGTTATGATGTGCATCTCTCATGCATAAGCAGGCAGCAGCCCATCCTTATCTTCCAAGGGGCAGTGCAGAGGGAGGACTTTATCACCACCCTTGTTTGGTGCTGCCTCACAAGCCCCTTTCTTACACAAGCCTGTCTTTAGGACCCATGTCGCTTCCCCTCCTGGGGAAGGGAGGGAAATGGCTGATGGGAGAATCCCGGGACTTGCCATTTTCTTTGTGCCACCGATTCAAATCAAGATACTGTCTTTCATCCTCCTCTCTGTCTTGCTGAACTCATTCCAGTTCCCTTACCAAGCTGATTTCTATTGAGAGAGTTAGTCCTTGAAGATGTGGGGATTTCTCCAGCGAGGAAGGGCTGCGAGGAGCCAGGGCCTGCTGGGGCAGCCACCTGCACACCTGAGGAGCTGTCTTCTCTGCCTCGTCTGCAAGGCTGTCTCCTCTTAGTCTCTAAAAGAGCCCCTCTCATCACCCCTCCCTTCAGGAAGACTGGGGGCTTTCCAGATTGATCAGAGGAGAGATGAAGGTGACCCCAGGTTCCCAGGAATGCCCACCTCCCTTTCTGGCTCCATTATTTTCATCCTGTGCCTGGGCCATCCACCCCAGGGTGTTTTCTCTTGTGGCTCCTGGGGACTGTCTTTGGACCCTTTGAGCAGAGCAGCAGGTATATTTTGGATGAGGAGCTATAATGGCCAAGGACTCTGCCATTTCCTGTGTGGAATCCACAAGGGCATCAAACCCAAGTGGGCATGAAGCCCAACAAAGGCTTTTTAAAAATTACCATGTGCTGTCCTTTTCTCTGATTACAAAAGTAATACATATTCATGGTCAAAATTTTGGAAAATACAGAAAAGCACAAAGAAAAAAAATTCATCCATATTCTACTACCTAGAAACAACCACTATTAATATTTGAGGTGTATCACCTCCCTGTCCTTCCCTGTCTCTTTATCTCTGTCTTTTAATAGGAATCTCACGCAGCAGTACCATTTTGTCGTCTACTTGGTAACAGGGTATGAGGAGCATTTCCACACACAACAAAAGCCAGTTGATGAGTGTAGCCAGGTGTTCGGTCGGCGAAATGTGGGACAGCAGGCTCTCAGAGGAGCTCTCAGCACTGACAGAGTGGGACTCTCTCCTGTTTCCAGTGGAGACAGAGGACCATGAACTCCACTGGCTGGAAGGGTAGCCCTTGAGGCAGGGCAGTGTGCAACCCCGTGTCCCAAGGATGTCATGGGGCTTGTGCCAGGCTGATCCTGCCAAGTCACCCGGAACCCTATCACTGCATCAACTTTCTTCATATGTGGGCTCTTGCCCTGGCCACAGCAGGCCAGCGGGAGGGAGGGACAGGGGTGAGGTGCCAATCACTTAGAGGCTATAACAATATAACACAAGAAAATAAGCTAGAAATAACACCAGAAATATAAAGAACTGCCTCATTAGTGACTTGGGGTGGGGAGGGCAGAGAGCCCTCTCCCTCCATGGGACGTGTTTGAACAACGACAGTAACAGGGAAGCTGAGTCCACTTTAACTGCAGAAGTTCAGTTTAGCTGAGCAGGGTATACAAGTCCAGGCTCTCAGCCTCTCCAGATGCTGAACAAATAGTTAGAGGATCTTGGTTTGAAGACTCTGTCCACACCCACTCTCACTCCTGACTCAACAAAAGCCTGTCTCTACCTGCCCAGTCTGTTTTTTTTTCTTGTCTTCAAACAGATCAAGATGTCCTTTGTTCAACAACAAAAAAATCAAATAACCCAAATAAAAATCGGACAAAGGACTTTAATAGACATTTTTTCCCAAGAGGATACAGAAATGTCCAACAAGCATATGAAAAGATACTCAACATCACTAATCATTAGAGAAGTGCAAATCAAATACACAATGAGATGCCACCTCATACCCATTAGGATAGCTACTATCAAAAAAACAAAATAACAAGTGTTCCCAAAGATGTGAAGAAACTGGAACCCTTGTGCACTGTTGGTGGGAATGTGAAATGGGACGGCCATTATAGAAAACAGTATGGTAGTTTCTCAAAAAATTAAAAATAGAATTACCATATAATCCAGCAAGTCTACTTCTGGGTATATATCCACAAGAATTGAAAGCAGGGGCTTCAAGAGATATGTACACACCCATGTTCATAGTAGCGTTATTCACAATAGCCAAGAGGTGAAGGCAACCCAATGTCCATCGACAGATGAATGGATGAACAAAACGTGATATATACATGTAATAAAATATTATTCAGTCTTAAAAAGGAAGGGAATCTTGTCACATGATACAACATGGATAAACCTTGAGTACATTATCCTAGATGAAATAGAACAGTCCTGAAAAGACAAATACTGTATGATTTCACTTCTGTGAGGTCCCTGGAATTGTCAAATTCGTAGAGACAGAAAGTAGAATGGTGGTTGCCAGGGACTAGGGGAAGAGGTTAATGGGGAGTTGTGTAGAGTTTCAGATTTACAAGATGAAAAAATTCTGGAGATCTGTGACAAAACAATGAGAATATACTTAACACTACTGAACTGTACACTTAACAATGGTTAAGATGGTAAATTTTATGTTATTATTATTTTTTAACCACAATTAGAAAAAAAAAAAGATATTCCTTTTGCCTTCTCTGGCCAGCCCAGCAAAGAAAGAGATTTCCCTTTTCAGAACTCCAAAAGTGCTTACAATCTCTAAGTAAGGACACCACTGAGCCCCTAAACTGACACATTACTTCTTCATGTATCCACATTTGAGCTTCATTTTGGAGAAATTGTTTGAAAGCAGGGATAAACTCTTTGCCTCTTTAACAGCTCAATGAATGTTTGCTGATTGGCTGAATTGCCATTTCCCTTGATATATTTTGGACTGTGGGCTGGAGGGTGGTGGATGATGGGAAGGGCAAATGCAGAGGAGAAAGGCAGGAGACAGTGTGCCTGGGTACGAGTATTTTTCCACACATTGCCTAAGAATTGTTTAGACCGCTGCATTCTGTTATACTTGTGGTTAGACATACATATGCTCACACACTACTTTTAGGGGCACACACAATCAGGTGGGGTGGGTGGCGTAGACTTTGGATTCCTAATCTTGAGTTAGAGTTAGACCTGAGAAAATGATGTCGTGGACTCTCTTGGAAGCTTTACTGAAAAATGTTGAAAGGCATTAACCTAAACCACCTGGGACGTGTATCTAATTTTACTTTTCTTTAGAATTTCTAGGGAAACGGCTCCAACAACTCTTGTCCGGAACACAGACCAGTGTTTTACAGCTCTTCTGCCGGGAAAGTTTTTCCTGACCTCTCACCCTCATCCCTCCTGCTGCCATGTAAACTTCTTCTTTGCTGATTTGGAGAACATTCTCTTGCCACCTGATTCCTGGTAGGCCCTTTTAAAAATTGGACTTTAACAGAATAAAGATCCCTGACTTTAGGTATCTGTAATGTTCTCTTTGTAGGGTGGTTCTTCTGCTCGATTAATTGTCTGGTTCTTTTGAAAAGCAATCTTTTCCCCCAGTTCGTGTTGCTCTTTTGACCTAACATGGCCATTCTTGGCCTTTTGAACGGGATTTGCTTCTAGTCGGGAATTAAATTTCCATAGCAACGCTGGCAGCCATCTTAGAAGTCCTCTCCCCGAGCCCTACTTCAGTACTATGGAATCCTCCTCACACAGACAGGTGGTTTGCCTGCTTATAAGCCATGTGTGTATTTATTCTCATTTCAGTCAGGGTGAACGACAGCAGTGGCAACTCAAACTACTAACAGGATGAACAAAAAATACATAAAGGAATCTGCCTGCTTTTAGTTCCTGGGGGCCCTGGACTCCTGAGGAAACATGGGTGTTTACTTTTTAGCTTCAGAGCATTTTTTTTTTTTTTTTTTAAAAACTGGGGATCGGAGGTTTTCATCTCATTTCTGAATCACCTGGGCCTTTTTCTCTAAGCAGGGCCCCCTGCTAAGCTCAATGCAGGGAAAAGACCTGAATCCTAGCTTTTGGGATTTGTCTGTTTGTTTAAAGTTTATTATTTATGGCTGTTTTTACGTGAACCATAAGAAATGTGAGGCTTTTTTTGTTTTCCACACTTACCACTCAGCTCCCTGTCAGGAACTCTAGAAGGATCTTTGTTGACTGTGGAATCAAGTTCAAACTTTAGAACACAGCCTTCAAGGCCCTCAATTTGCTGGCCTCAACCTGCCTGCTCGGTCTTAACTCTCTTGCTCTCCTTTAGTTCCCTACCCTCCTGCCAAACGGGATATTAGCATGTCGTCAGCATATACCTGACACTCATCGCATCTCTGCCTTGGGCCCCTGACCTGGCAACACCCTTCCTCCCAACTGACCTGTGGAAGTTCTGCTCCAGCACTGGAGGTTACAGGAATATACATTCCCCTTAACCCTGAGGGCAGCCAGGTGGCTGGAGCCACCAGGACCCCTCCTGGCCAGTGCTCCCATCCACAGCAGCCTTGTCCGTTTGTCCCAGTGAGCCATCCACCTATTACCATGTTCTATGAGAGCTGTGTCACGAACAGGTTGGGAAGCACGGCTTTAAGGCTCAGCTCTCTGCTGTCTCCTCCGCAAAGCATCTCCTACACCCTCCAGCAGAAGGCTCTATGCCTTCCTGGGACGCCTCCCCCAATCCTTCTGGAATGTCTCTGTTCTGCTTTGTATCATGGGTATTTATTGCTTTTCTAGGCATCCTGCCTCCCTCGCTTTCCCCCAGGGAATGCAGCTCTTTGAGAATTTTGTTCTCATTTACGTACACTAAACAGTGTTTGGAACTATGTCTTGCATGTAATTGGGACTCCTTAAATGTCTGTCGATTTGAAATCCAGAGCTTGTGTAACCGTAGATTGTCCTCCAAGAGTAACTCCTCCTAATACACTACTCTTGCTCCAGCTGCCCCGCCACTGTTCAAAATGTGTCTGGGATTTCTTTTGTGGAATTATTTTCAGAGCAGGTTTATGAGCCAAAGAATAAAGCTAGTCTCTTTTCTTTAGAATCAAACAACATGTATTTAATTTTCATTTTGTTGTCATTGTTAGTCAACAAATATCTATTGAACTCCAGGCACAAGATTGTTTCTTAAAACTTAATATAAACTACTGGTCTACCTTATTAGCAAGATTTGGCTCCAAATAAGTTTGGTCTTTTTCCAGAAATCAAATCTATCCTCAAAATATTAAAGGTTTACCATCTTTGAGCAGATTCACAGCAAGGAAAGCAAGGAATACAAAACTGCAAAAAACAAAACAAAACAACGAAAACAACGGCAACATCACTGGAATAAGTGAGGAGTCTCCCCAAGAACCACCTTGCAAAGGACAACATGAACTCGGATACGTAAACTCCGGGATGCTTTTTAGAAAGATTATCTCCCTAGCTTATGTCACTCTTTGTACAGGTATGTGTCATTCAGAAACCTAGGGGACGTCAAGTATGGTTTGTGCCTGTAAGGAGCTTATATTCTTAGAGAAGATACACGAATACACAAAGACTTTTGTGAGAAATCTTTGCTAGAATTGTGTTGATGTTTGAGAAAGCCTCTGAACTCATGAGTCATTATAGTATGTGGTTAAGATTATGCCATTTGGAGCCAACAGATGCAGTTTACGTCCTGGCTCTGTCGCCCAGCTGGGATACCACTGGTAGTTAAAGTCTCTGGAGCTTAAGTTACTTGCCTGTATAATGGGAGGATGGTGTTTACTCCACAAGGCTGCTTTAAAGATGAATGTGGACTCTGGCACACAGCTCTTCTGATTTCAAAGAAAATATCTACGAACATTTGGATTATTATTTTTTTCCCCCCAGCAAATGGAGGGCTAAGGAATAAATTGCTGCCTTCAAACTTTTGGACTTAGATTACAGACTGGGGTTTTAAGATGTTCTCCGGTTCCTGTGAAGAGAATAGTAAAAAGACCTGGCATTTCTTTGCTATAAAAATGATAGGGCCAGATCTCACGAAGAACTTCCTCTGCAGATGGTTAGGCAGAGCAACAGACGAACAGAGAAGACCGAGGAATTATTTATTGAGAAGGAGCCTGGCGTGGCTGAATGTATTAAAAATAATTCTTGCTTTCTTTAGTTGGGACCTTCTTCTAAGCTGTGGACTCTGCTGTAGAATACAGCTGTCACTTCTTCCTTTGGCACGGGGCTCTAGGCCTTGCTGGTCCAAATTCAGCTTCTCCAGAGAAACACAATTATGCTAATAGACACGATCACGTTCTAAGTGCCAGGCACTTCACACATATCAACTCCTTTAACCCCAGGAGGTCAGTACCCGAATGGTCTCTGAATTATGGGTGAGGAAACAAAAGCCCAGAAAGTGAGCAAATTGGCCAAGGTCACACAGCCTGTTCGCAGCAGAGCTAGGATGTGAGCCCAGCCAGTCTGGCTGCAGAGCCCATTCTCTGATCCTCCCTCCTTGACGCCACCTGCTTCAAGGATTTACAGATTAGTTCAAATGAATTAATTACTTATGTGTCACATTTATTATTTGTCCCCCTCCTACCAGTATCTAGGCTCTATGAGGTCAAGAATTTTTGTCCTTTTGTATTAATTGCTGAATCCCAAGTACCTAGAACAGTGGAAAGACATAAGAGATGCTTGATAAGTATTTGTTGAATAACTGAAGTTGTTATTTTATCATTTTTTTTAAACCTTTCTTTTCCTTTTTTTTTTTTT
>VBSM01001265.1:71968940-72032421 GCA_008086735.1 Cheirogaleus medius | reverse complement strand
GAAGAAGAAAAAGAAAATGGCTGTCTTTGGTCCAGGGGATGGTGAGTTTGGGGGGAAGGAATGAAGGAGAGGAGTTGAATGGTGAAGAGCACTCTCCTCGGAGTCCGCCACCACACTGCCACTGTGTGTGTTGGCAACCCCTTCCAGTGGTGGTATTTTCAGCAAATGGGAGGGGAGTAGATCTCTCTCTTTCTCTCCCCCCACCCCCATTGTAATTAGTTGTCAAAAAATTTTAGATGGAAGGGGGAAAGCTCAGGTCCTGATGAGATGATACAGCAAAGATTTCATTTCATCTTGAATTTGACATTAAACTTTAATAGTTTCAAGGACAAGAAGCCAAGAGATATCAGATGTAATGAGATAAAGCAAAGTTTCTCTGACAGCAAATTTGATCACAAATGGGCTCCGAGATTGCTTCTTTGATATAAATGAAACATAATTCATCTTCCAGCGCCCTGAATGGGCTTTCAGGCTGGGGACGAAGCTGGCATCTCTCTTGCCTGGCGCTGACAAGTGGCAGCACAGGGAGGAGGTGGAGGCTTTGGCTGGACCCTGCGGGCAGTCCCGCCGCTCTGCCTGGAAGAGACAAACGAGCAGCTGCAGGAGCTGGAGAGCGTGGGGTGCAGCCGGTGTCAGGGAGACCCTTCCGCTCTGAGCTGCGGTTTTGGCTTGGGAGTCTCTCCTGAAACTCAGAGTGGCAAAGAGGGTGTCAGACAGTGGGGGACTCCTCCATGGGAAACTGCTCTTCTGATATTTTCCTGGTTTGGATGTGAGAGGGGCACAGCAGTTCATACTTCAATGCCTTGTTCACTCTCCCTTGAAATGTCTTCTTAAATCAGTTCCTTTCTTGCCAAGAGTCCTGTCACTGCTCAAATCCAGACCAGCATGGTGTTAAGGTCAAGGTGGTGTGGAGGGCTCTAGCCTCCCCAGCTCCATCAGGGCTGCCCATGTGTTTTCTTGCTCTTGCATGAATGACCACGTCAATGCGTTCAGGACTTGCTCACAGGATCGCTGCACTCAGGTCCATCTTTTGCAGAAGTTCAGCTGGCACTGCTGGTTCGGCTCCTCAAGGTCTGAGATCAGGGCTCTTGCCATAGCCTCCTGCTAGCCTCCTGCTGGCCTCTTGGACTCCAGCCTTTGTCCCTTCTCAGGTCACAAATCTGTAGAGACTTGAGGACAGATGCCTTAATCTGATGTCCCAAGCCCTCCACCATCTGGTGCCTTCTCACCCCATCCCCATGCCTCCTCCAATGCTCCCTGTCATGGCTTCAGCTGGGAGAGCAACCCCAGCAAGCCACACCCTTCTCCGTGCTTTGGCGCCTGCAGTCCCAGCCAGAAGCCCTTCTCCTCCTGGTCAAATCTTACCCTCCTTCAATCTCTAAGGTCACATCTTCTGAGAAGCCTTCCCTCCCCAGCTCTGCTGGCAGACAGCCCCCCTCCTCTGGGTTCCTGGACTCCTTTAAGACTCAGAGTCATCTTCCCTGTCCCGTTGCTGTCTCCGCATGTATCTGCCTCCTTTTCCAGAGCAGGAGCTCCATGGGCCATGCCCTGTTGATCCTTGTATCTTCCTGGGTATGTCATGGTGCCTGGCCTGGAGCAGGTGCCAGTGAGGATGCATGAGGTGAAATTGAATCCCAGCCCATGGCTCAGCCTTCTGGGGTGTGCCAAGTTTAGCAGATAGCCCTCCCCTAGGGTTGAGAGGATCAGAATGCATGCGCACGCGTTTACCTCTCTGCCTGCTGTGGTTTGGATACTTGACCCCTCCAAATCTCACGTTGAAATTTGATCCCCAGTGTTGGAGATGAAGCTTAATGGGAGGTGTTTGGGTCATGGAATCCGATCCCTCAGGAATGGCTGGTGCCATCCTCAAGGTTATGAGTGAGTTCTTGCTCTGTTAGTTCCTGCGAGCACTGGTTGTTAAAAAAGCCTGGCACCTTCCTCCCCTTTTGCTAGCTGCTTCTCTCGCCATGTGATCTGCACACACCAGCTCACCTTTGCCCTCTGCCATGGGTGGAAGCAGCCTGAGGACCTCGTCGGAAGCAGATGTTGGTGTCCTGCTTGTTGTACAGCCTGGAGAACCGTGAGCCAAATAGATCTTTCTTTATAAATTGCGCAGCCTCAGGTATTCCTTTATAGCAACACAAATAGACCAAGACACTGCCTCAGTAGAACAAATACACCAAATGTAGTAGTTCAAACTAAATAATTTTGTCCAAATCCTCCTTGATTGAAAGTTTGGGATTGCAAAGTTGAGACCAGATTTGGAACAGAAGATCTGCTGACATCGTCTTCTCCTCTTTCCTTGGGGCCAGAATGAGGCTTGTCATGAAAACATCTTCACCTTTCTCACCTGAAGACAGCCTGAACACCCTGAGGGGCAGGAAGCTCTCCTGGGAAAGGGGGGATTGGGTTTGGCATTACTTATACTGAGCAAAGATGCAGCCAGGGCAACCAGGTTAGAGTAAGGTATGTGTGAGAGATAGGCTAGGTCTGCCCTGGGTGGCAGAATCAGAGCTGGGAAGCAAGGACTGGTGGACCAATTCGAGGGGAAGCTGAGCTTGAGAGCCCTGGGTCAATTCAGAAATGTAGATTTAGCCCAGATGTCCATCAACAGATAAATGGATAAACAAATTATGATATATACATATATTGGAATATTATTCAGTCATAAAAGGAATGGAATACTGATACACATTACAATGTGGATGAACCCCAGAAATATTTTTTTTTGGAGACAGGGTCTCACTCTATCACTCAGGCTAGAGTGTAGTGGCATCATCATAGCTCACTGCAACCTCCAACTCCTGGGCTCAAGTGATCCTCCTGACTCAGCCTCCCAAGTAGCTAGGACTACAGGTGCATACTACCATGCCTGGCTGATTTTTCTATTTTTTGTAGAGGTAGGGTCTTGCTCTTGCTCAGGCTGGTCTTGAGCAATCCTCCTACCTCAGCCTCCCAAAGCGCTAGGATTACAGGCTTGAGCCACCGTGCCTGCCTGCACCTCAGAAATATTATGCGAAGTAAAAGAAGCCAAACACAGAGTTCATATATTATATAATTCCATTTGTATGAAATGTCCAGGATGGGTAGATCCATAGAGACAGAAAGGGGATTGGTGGTTTCCAGTGCCTGGGAGGAGGGAGGAATGGGGGGGGTAACTGCTTAATGGGTA
Organism: Cheirogaleus medius; assembly: GCA_008086735.1. NCBI lineage: Eukaryota > Metazoa > Chordata > Mammalia > Primates > Cheirogaleidae > Cheirogaleus > Cheirogaleus medius. Next base: position 72,029,249 of record VBSM01001265.1, on the reverse strand, counting down.
TGGGGTTTCCTTTTGGGGTGATCAAAATGTTTTGCTCGAGCTAGACAGAGGGGTGCTGGTTGCAAAACATTGTGAATATACTAAATTCCAGTGAATTTTTAATTTGGAATGGTTAATTTTATATTATGTGAATTTCACCTTAATACAAAAATTTTAAAAAAACAACAAACAAAGGAATGTAGGTTTAGTCCTAAGGCATCCGAGTTGATTCTAATGGATATTTTTCTTGTCATCCTGAGCTGTGCTATGAAGCTGCCCACACATATGTGAGATATCTACCAGGGCTGCCACCCCACACATCTCCACTGGCGTGATGGTCCATGTGGATGGAGCACAGTGGGCCTGTGTCCTCCCTGGGGTGCCAGTGGTTCTGGGGCCGAGAGAAGAGTATGCCGGAAGCTCTAGGCCGGCTTCCTCTACCCATGTCTCCTGCTCCCACAGTCACCGTGTGATGAATTTCCCTCCCTGCAGCTGCCAGCCAAGGGGACTGACTACTGATAATTAAGACCTGGTAGGTGGGAAGACGGTCTCCCCCTCCGTGACATCGGTCTCCATCCATGCTGTCCTTCTTGTCTCCCAACACAGTGGTCACTGCCAGCACTCTCGAGATATAGTGGGCAAGAGAGGGGGAGAAGACCCCGGGTGATGACAGAAGGGACCCAAAGTCATTATTTTAATGGAGTCATTGGCTGTGCTTCCAAATCTCCTTATCAATGTCATTAGAATTAATTTGATTGCGTGCTCTCCCTCTTCTCCCTCTCTCCTTTCTCATCACAAATGACTTTCCCATGCATATGTTACTCAAGGGGATGACAAGTTTCCCCGTATTGAGCCCTTTGAGGCAATGATGGCACTCAGAGCTGGCTGCAGAAGCCTCCTGCTGACACCGGCTGCTGCTGCTCCCAGGGCACTGGGGTTGGAGAGAGTCATCAAAGGCCTCTACCTTTTGTGGGTTAATGTCCCCCTAAAGAACTAAGAAACCCTGTATCCTGTTCCCATTGGTCACAACAAAAGTTAGGGACAATAGCAGTAAGGAATTTTGCTTTGCTCTTTCATGCAGAATCCCTAAGGCACATGGAATTCTCCACCCTGGTAGTAGACTCCCCTTCCCACCCAGTCCAGGCCTCCTAGACCAGAAACTTGCGAGGCGATTCACAAAGGCTGTGGGGTAACCGCGTCCCGTGGAGGGTGGAGGCAGGGACCGTGCGTGTTGGAGGCCTCATACTCTCTGCCAGTGGCCTGGCCTCAGAAGGAAGGTTCTGCGAACGAGGGTGAGGCTGGCTTTGCGCTAGCAGGTCACTCCCTAGTGAGTGAGGCCCCCAGTGGTCCTTGCCACTCTGTCTTTGGAGCTGGCCTCACGGATGCTACACGGTAAAAGGGAAGCTTTTGGGATTCTGGGCAAACACCTGCTTTCTCCCACGGATGTGGTCCTGGGCAGCCTGTGAAGCCGGCCCCACGTTGCCTTTCTGGAATGGCCCCATGGAAAGGGCCCTGGTTGTGTTTGCTGACTGCCAGTTTGGGTTTCAACGGGGTTGGAAGCAAGGAGTACGTGGCAGCTGCAAATGACACCCATATTAAGCCCTTTTGCTGCCGTGCTACGGTCACTTGCCTGACCTGATGGTCTTTGCAAAATCTGATGGATTCTGGGATCTGTGAGCTGGACACGGAGGGGTGGCACCCCTCTGGCAGGTGCCCTGTGCTTTATGCATCTGGAGGAATTCCTTTGAGATGGCCACCTCCTCTGCATTTCTAAAAGGCTCAGGGCGATTCCTCGCATAGGTGGAAGAGGACACAGACCATGTGGCAGTACGGTGAAGTGAATGGGGCTTGGGGGGAGTTAGGAACCTAGGTTTGGGCCCTGTCTTGGCCACTGTCGAGCTGTACGGCCTTGGCAGTCACACTCCTTTTATGGGCTGTGTTAGTTGGCTAGGGCAGGCGTAACAAAGTACCAAAAATTGGGTGGCTTAGAGCAACAGAAAGGTACGATGTCACAGCTCTGGAGGCTAGAAGTCTGAAATCAAGGTGTTGGCAGGGACGTGCCCTCTGAAACCTGAATCCTTCCTTGCTTTTTGCAGCTTCCGGTAGCCCCAGGTGTTCCTTGGCTTGTGACAGCACAACTCCAATCTTCCCATCGTGTCCTCCTCGGTGCACGTCTGTCACTGCGTCCAAATTTCCCATGATGGACCTTCTGTGACCTGTGCCATTTTCCAGAAACTCCCCAACCCTTTTAATTACCAATGTTCAGAAAAGAAAAATCTAAATTTCCAAGCGAAGGAAAAGACAGGTTTTCCATTAGTGGTTGTCAAACTGTAAGGATCTCCTGGGGAGCAGGTTACAGTCGTGACATTCTGGTCCCACTCCCGGAGACCCTGACCCGAGGGTATGGGGCGGCCCGAGGAGCTGCATTTTTTACAAGGCTCCCTGTGTGATTCTGATGTGCACGGTCCCCTGACCTCAGTGTAGAAATACTGCTGTAACTCTTGGTCTGTAGACTCAGGCCTTGTTGTCACCTGAGAGGTGGGACGCAGATGCCAGGGTGAAGGAGTTGCCTGTAGCACTCTGGACCCACTGCCCCTGCTTTAGTCACTGTCCCGCACAGGGACAGCCGTGGCAGGCCAGGCTCCCTACGTGCCTGCTCCCGGGGCCTTCTCTCAGGTCCTGGGGGGAGAATGATGGCTGTGAGGGGGCAGCAGGGGCCGCCGGGAGCGGTGGGCAGCCCCCATCACCTCAAGGCCTGTGACAAATACCTTTCATTATCACTGAGAGGAATAAGTCACGTTTTGCAGTCCCAGATATCTTTTCTTAATTGGTGAGACGGGGCTGATTTATTTGTTAATTAACAGATGGAGCCGCATGCAATAATGCGGTTTGCTTTATTTATACGTGAGAGGGGTGGGTTTCTAGAGAAGCGCCGGGGGAGGCAGGAGCTGCCCGGAAGAGGGGCCGGGGTGAGGGCTGTGGTGGGAAGGGGAGCATCCTCCTGGGGGGACCTCATGGCTATACCTGTCCCTCGGGGGTACCTTGTGTTCCTCTCCTGACCAGGAAATCAGTGCCACTTCCCCAAGGGGTTGTCAAGTTTGTTTGTTCAGGTGAAAAACCAAAGGTATTATTTATTAAAAAGCTCAACATGTTCCTCCTTCTTCCATCATTTCTTTATTCCTTCCTTCCACAATGTGTCCGGCACTGTGCTCTGTGCTGGGGAGCCGGCAGGGAACACACAGACACAGCCCTTGTGTCCAGAGGTCCGATGCTCTCTCCTATACAGCGGGTGACTTAAAAAGGGCAGCTTTGTTTACCCTGTTCCTCCGTGCTCAGTGTGAGGGACATGAGGACCCGTGACCAGAGGATGCTTTGTAGTAACTTGGCGCCGAGGCGGATCCAGCCACACCAAGCACTCGGGAGATGCCTCCTGTGTTGGGGACAGCGAGCCATCCCCATACAGTTGCAGCATAGTGGGAAGCCTGTTCCTGGGGAGCTTCTACGGTGGCAGAAGCCTGAGCCTGCCTGCACGGAAGGGTGTGCGCAGGCGCCTCACCTGAGATGTGGCCACTCCTGAGACACGCCTCACCCCTACGTCCGTGCCTCCAAATCCCAAAGGTCAGTACCAGACTTCCAAGGTATCCCTTCCTTCCCTTTGATCCATAGCTCGAATACTCTTTAAAAGACTGGCTGTCGTTGGCCATGTGTGGCCTGAATATCCAATACTAGTCAATGTCTACATATTTCTTTTCTTTTCTTTTTTTTTTTTTTTGAGACAGAGTCTCACTCTGTTGCCCAGGCTAGAGTGCCGTGGCGTCAGCCTAGCTCACAGCAACCTCAAACTCCTGGGCTCAAGCAATCCTTCTGCCTCGGCCACCTGAGTAGCTGGGACTACAGGCATGCGCCACCATGCCCGGCTAATTTTTTCTATATATTTTAGTTGGCTAATTAATTTCTTTCTATTTTTAGTAGAGACGGGGTCTTGCTCTTGCTTAGGCTGGTTTCGAACAGCTGAGCTCAAATGATCCGCCCACCTTGGCCTCCCAGAGTGCTAGGATTACAGGCGTGAGCCACCGCGCCTGGCCAATGTCTACATATTTCATAATTTCTCATTTAAAGTGTTTGTGGTTTTCCTATGATGTTGTGCCTTAGCACATTTAATTCTCAGAACCAGCCTATGAGGCAGGTGCCGCCATTCCCTTCATTTTACAGACGAGCGAATGGAAACACGAAGAGATGGAGGCCTCCAAGGTCTCCCAGCTGGGGAAGGGCAGAGCTGGGCTCTGGTTCCAGAGCTGGTGCTCGTAACCACCTCTGTCATCCTCCTCCCAGCACAGTATCAGCCTTGTCCCCGGCCACGTCCATACCTACACCCATGTCTCTCTCCACCTTCTCTCTCTCTACCTGCATGTGCTCACACCTGCGTGACTCTCGGGCATGGTTTTGGTGTACAGTCGGGCGCACTGGAGTGGGCTGCCCGATCTGCCCTTGCTTGGCTGCCTGTCTTTTCCACTCTCCTTGACTGTTCCTCCGTTTCTGTGTGCTGAGGGACACATTGACAACGTCTTCAGATGGGCTGAATGAGCAGAACAATACACTCCCGAGAAAAGCAGTCTCAGGCAGGTAGCAGAATGGCCGGGGAGACGGACTACCTGGGCTCACAGCCCTGCTCCGCCACGTACCAGGTGTGCAACCCTTGAGAAGTTACTTCGCCTCTGCAGGCCTCAGTTTCTTCCTGGATTCAATGGAGATGATAGTAGTACCTGTCTCATAGGGTTATTGTGGGGAGTAATTTGCTTAATGCGTGTGAAGTGCCTATCACAGCTGTGGGCTGAGTAAACTGTGAATGAATGGTGATTAGGATGATGATGATGTTGATAAAGAGAAAGAAAATGGACGTGATGAAGATGATGTTGAAGAAGAAGGAGGAGGAGGAAGAGGAGAATGAAGAAATGTCAGGCCTGGTATAAAGGCCCTTGTGAATGTCCTTACCTCCAGCTTTGGGGAGAATGTGCTCATCTCTGTGGCCCAGAAGAGGCTGTCTAACAGGCACGGAGGAAGCATTCCTTAGGAGCAACTTCAAAGTCTCCGCTTGTGGGGACTGAACCTGTCCACAGCATGTTCCTCTCCCTGTGCTCTAGGGAGCACCTTGACAGCGACCCATTCATGAAGAGTTGCCGTACCAGCTTCTTCCTGGAAGTGCTAACTTCCTCCTTCTATTGAACTCTGCAGAGCTCTTTGCTTCATGCATGAAAACAGATGGTATAAGTAATTACAAAGCCAAACAGCTCTGCTAAGACCCTCAAGAAGGTATCATTTCTTCCAGGTGTTCATAATAGCTACCATGGTGCTCCAGTTAGGTGTCAGACCCTTTGCATAATGGCCACCATAACCCTGTTAAAGGGCGAGTCAGACCACGTTCCTTCGATGCTCAGTACTCCACATTACTCAGTACACAGTACTCAGCATCCTCGTTTCACTCAGGAAGAAAAAGCCAAAACTTTATGGTCCCCTCCAAGGCTCTGTGGGATCTGACTTCCCTTTCCGTCTCGGAACTCATCTCCTGGTGCTCTTCCCCTCCTTCCTGCTGCTCCCACACTGGCCTTCTCTGCACTGCAGAGCTAGCAGGCATACTCCTGCCTCAGGGCCTTTGCACTGGCTGTTTCCTCTGCCTGGAATGCTCTCCCTCCAGATATCCCCATGGCTCACTCCTTTGAGTCATTTTTTAAATACCTTCATCTCTGTAAGGATCACCCTAACTACTTTGATTGAAATTATAAACCTTTTCCCATCCTCTTACTCTGCTCCATTTCCCCCTTAAAAACACTTACCTCCTGCTATACCGGTTAATTATCTATTATATTTTATCTATTTTCTCAGTTGGAATGTAAACTCTATGAAGGCATGGGGCTTTGTATATTTTAACAACGCAATGCCAGTACTTAGACCAGTGTATGGAACGTAGTAGAAACTCAGTAAACATTTTCTGATGGATAAATAAGTGCTTTATGTATATTTGTAAAGCTTCCAACAAACTTATAAGGTATATATTATTATTATCCTCATATTACAGATAAAAAAAACTAAGGCCCAGAGAGATTAAGCAACTTTTTCAAGGCTACACAGTTAATAATGGGGAAGCTGGTTTTGCAAACTAGTATAGCTTTAGAGCCTAATTATGCTATGTTGTTCTATCCATCCGTTTTCCATGATCTATCCACTCACCCATCTTCCATCCATCTTTCCTTCATCCACCTATCCATCCAACTTTCCATTGTCTATCCATCCACCTTTTCCGTCTCTCTCTATCTCTCTCTCTCCAGCAAAATGTACTTTGTACTAGACACCATGATGGGGTCTGAGGGTCCAGAGAAGAAATGATACATAAATAACTGAATGATCCCTACTTTCAAGGAGCTCACAGTACAGGAGCACAGGCCTCTAAGGGGCAATGTTCGGATTCGTAGGAAAGAAGGTTGGTTCTAAGCATGACGATGCTGGAAATTAGAGATGCTTTTCTCTGAATTCTGGCTTATAGTAATATGAATCTACTTTCATCTTGTCCATACACAACCATACCAACAAACTCTGTGCAAAAATGTCTACACAGGAAGGCAGAAATCTCATCTGAATATTTTATTTGGCGCCTGACACTGTGTTGGTCTCCTGAAAGCTCCTGGCAGAAATCATATGAGGTGGGGGAAGCTTGAAACTGGAGATTATCATTATGGTGCCGCTTTAGTGAAAGATAGCCCTGGCTGAAAAATCACAAGGAAGAAACATAATCAAATTGTTTTTCTACTTATGTGCAATCCCTAAGGCTGAAGGTTAGTTTTCTAAAGTCTTGATCAGTGAAGTGTATATATGAAGGGAAAATTGAACCTGATTTCTTGGTATGAGATGCAAATTTGGGGAGACTTTTCCAATTAGGGAAAATGTAAACATAATTTCATTTGTTAATAATAATATTATTATTAGTATTATTATTACTTCTAGCAATAGTAGTAACATTTTTTGAGCATTAACACTGCACCAGACCTGTGCTAAGTGCTTCACACACATTATTTGATTTAATCATCACAACACCCCCAATGAGTACATAATAATAGATCTATTTTATATAGAGGGAAACAGACTTTGAGAAATTAGTAATGTAACATGTTCAATCTAGCTCAGTGCCTGGAATATAGCTCAAACAACGCTAGTCCCCTTCTTGGCTACTCTCCTTAATAGAACAGTACGGCTATAGAAGCCTTGAACTTTCCTAGACACACCTGGAGTCCATTAGTATTTGCTGCCTTTACCCCCTCATGGGTTAATGAGTTTTATAAGCTGACAACCAGCTGTGCAAAGCAGTAGTTCTTCCTTTCATTTGTTTTAAACTACCTATTTCAGGCTTCAAGTGGTGCCTCTGTAGATCCAGTGATTCAGGAGTTGATGAGCACATTCATGTTCATCTTTGATAGCCTTTAATCTTGCAGCCATTTATTGTGCACCTGCTATGTGCCAGGCGTTGTGCTCCTCTCTGTGGATACAAAGAAGAAATCTTCCCTGACCTTAAGGAGCTCTTACTTAAAAGACTTTGATTACTGGACTCAGTAATATAGTTGTAAGGAAAATGGACTTTGGAACCAAGTAAGCAGGGATGATATATTTAAGTGCACAGGTTGTGCACTGCACAACTCCGGGTAGTGTCCTCCACATTGAATACAGTTGTGCACTGTGGAGTTGTGCAGGACACAACTTGCACAGTGGCATGTGGTGACCTTGTAGCTGGGGGGGGATAGGGGTCATAGACAAGTTATTAATATTTGCTTTAAACTTCCTTTTCCTTAAATGTAATATGGTAATCCTACTACCTCGCTCACAGAGTTGCCTTGAGGATTAAATGAGATCATGCATGCCGAGAGAAGATTACAGTGGCTGGCACATGGGAGCTGCTGAGTAAATAGGAGCCTTTATCATCTTGTCTTTCCAGATTCGAGAGTGTGCTTTGCTGTGCAGTGAGCTCTAAACAGGTCTGATCTTATCTGGGAAGGCTCAGGCCCATCTGAGAACATGCACGTGGCTTATTGAGACCTTGGCACTAATCAATAGAAACAGTGTTCTCGACTGCTGCTGGAAGGTTAGAAACCTCCTCTGAGATCTTGATGGTGAAGTGACTGTACAGAGTTCTCTCTATCTCTTTCTTACAAAGATCAGACAAAAAAAAATGTAAATTCTTTATTAGTATTAATAGTAGCTAATAAATATTTGATACTTGTGGCTTGCCAATATCTTTGAATATCCACCTTAGATTTGAATAATTGGTACGGATTTTTGGTAAATCCTCCTAAGGCAGAGGCCAGAAAAGGCCTCGCCAGCTTCCCTTGCAGCTGAGGCCTGGCTTGTGACGGATGGATGTTCGGCCAGTCGCACAATCACACTCACGCAGGAGGCTCCTTTAGAGGGTGGGCAGTGTGCGGAGGCTGCCAGGCAGAGGGGAGTCAGGTTTTTGGCTGGCACAACGGCAGAGGAGTTTAGCTCTCTGAAGGCGGCTGTGGCAGGGCTTCTTGCATCCAGTCCTGAGCATCCTAGGAGGCCAGCGGAGCGGGTGTTTTCACAGAAGAGCACCCCTAATGAGATTAGGCGGGAGTCCTGACTGTGTGGCTTTGGATGCTGGCTCTGAGTTGCTGGGAATTATCTATATCCTTTAATAAATACATTTTTCTCGCAAGAACTTGCCGAAGTGAATAGATTATTTACATCTAAGAAGGGTGACTGACACTATAGTAATGATGCTAATAATATTTATAATAAGACTACCAGCTGTGACATTTCACCTTTGGCAAATTCCACTGGGGATTCCAGAACTCCTGGTGCTCCTGAAGGCACGCCCACCACCCACCCACCCCGCTCTCCTCCCCCACTCACAGCCTCACCGCCACTCTCGCCTCAGTCTCCCGGGACAGCGCACTTACCCTGGTTTACACAGTCCCATGAGAAGCCTGGGACTCCTGGTCACCCCTAGTGCTCCCCAGTAGGCTCTGCATTTCCCACCCCTCCCCCACCCTTGCTCTTGCCCTGGAACTCATGGTCAGCCAGCAGCAAAACCCCCCTTTCCTCAGTCTCTCCTCTGGACACTGCCGGGTTCTCCCCAAGGACACCTGTTCCTGGAGAGCTCTTTTAACTGGTGGCATTTTTCTCTCTCACCACCATCAAACCCTTTGGCCCGAAGTGGCCTAGAAGCCTTCCTAGCCTCTCATTGCTGCTGCTGCAAGATTCTCCATCTCTTCTCTAAGAACCCCCGGCACTGGAACTCATGTCAGCCGGAGACGTGGGTAACCCCTAACGAGCCCTGGTGACTTCCTCTCATTCCTTCAGGATTCCCCTGACTTACTGTCCCTCTCTCCAACACGACCTCTCCCATAATTCTTGGTGATTTCAATATCCACAATCTTTGGCCTCTCGGTTCTTTGCCCTCCTTCTTCAATGTTCTTGTTCTCCAACCTGCCCCAGCCGCTCACCCCTGGTCACGCCCCAGACCTTGTCCTTGCCAGCAACTGCCTTTTCTCCGAGATACGCATGTCGAGGGGCTCCCCTCTCTGACCCCCACTTTTATCCTCTGGCTCCCAGCTCTAGGGCCCTGATCCCAACAATCCTTTCTTCTATTGAAACAAGCAATCCCTTCATCCAAATACCCTCTCACGTCCTGCCTTTTATCCTCTGCCAGCTTAAATTCCACAGTCCCTCTGTGTGACCACTCTTTTGCACACCTCTCAGCTCTCTTTGTATTCGAGGAGAAAACCCCCAACCCTGATAAAGCCCAGCTTTCTGTGGACTTGGGGCTCACACTTGCGCAGCTGAGCTGGAGAAAGGCGCATCCTAACCTGAGGGCTCTCACCTCAGCCGGGCGGCCCTGTGTGCTGCGGCCACCCCGCTAGACTTTCCTCTCCCCTCTCTGACTGCCATTGCTCTGGGTTGCTCAGCCAGTGGTCAATTCTTTGTCTTCCTCTGACTTGACTTGTGGCTGACGTAATAGACTTTCTCTTTCTCAAAACATTTGCTTCCCTTACTTTTCAGAACTCCACCCCCCTGGTTTTCTTCTTTCCTCATCAACTGCTGTTAGCTCCCTGTCCTCTTAATGGTGGAGTGTCCGAGAGCTCGGTGCTCGGACCTCTTTCCCGAGTGATCTCGTCTGGCGCCTGGCTGTCAGCGCACGCCAGGTAAGATGACCCTCGAGTGTGAGTCTCCAGCCCAGTCCTGACCCCGACTCCAACTCACGCCCACTGTCACTGACATTTCCACCGGGATGTCTAAACATGACATCCCACTCTCCGAACCTGCTGGATTAGTTTGCGAGGGCTGCTGTAACAAAGTGTTAGAAATGGAGTGGCTTAAACAACAGAAATCTGTTATCTCGCAGCTCTGGAGGCTTGGAGACCAAGGTGTCAGGGGGCTACGCTCCCTTTGAAGGTGCCATTCCAGGCCCCTCCCAGAGCTTCTGGTCAGTCCTTAACTTGTGGCAGCATCATGCCAATCCTCATATGGGACTCGCCCTGTGTGTCTGTCTCTGAGTCCAAATTTCCCATTTTTAAAAGGACACCAGTCATGTGGGAGTAGGGCCCGCCCTAATGACCTCCTTTGAGCTTAACTATATCTCTGCATCTGCAAAGACTCCATTTCCAAATAAGATCGCATCCTAAGTGTTGGGGGTTAGGACTTCGATGTGTCTTTTTTTGGGGACACAATTCCATGCATGACACCTGTTCCTCCCACTCCATCCCATTTTGGTAAATGGCAACTCCAGTCTTCCAACTGCTCAGGCAGGTCAAAACCTTGCAGTCATCAGTGACTCCTTGTTTTCCTAAACACTAATATCCAATCCATCAACGTATCCTCTTGGATCTGCCTTCAAAATATATTCAGAATCCAGACAGATCTCATCATCCCCACAGCTACCTCCCTGGTCCAAGTCACTATCTTTCATCATCTGGATTGGTGGCAACGGCCCCTAACTGGTCTCCCTGCTTCTGCTCTTACCTCCTGTAGCAGCCAGAGTGACCCTTTAAATATGTTAGGTAATGTCACTGCTCTGCTCATAATCTTCCTGCGGTTCCCCATGGCATGCAGAGTAAAGGCCAATGGCCTGCAGGGAGTGACATGGCTCATGCACACACTTTACTTCTCTGGACTCATCTCTTACTATTCTCTTCTTCCTCCCTCTGTGCCATTCACTCTGGCCTCCCTGCTGGTTCAGCCTCAGGGCCTTTGCACTAGCTGTTCCCACTGCATAAAATGCCCTGTCCCTGGATTACTGCTTGGCTTGCCCTGGACTTCCTTAGACCTTTGTTCAAGGATCACCTTCTCTAGCAGGCCTTCCTTGACCAATGAATGTACTAATAAAATTACAGCCACCCTATCATCACCCCTCCCACTTTATTTCCTCTATAGCATTAAGCTTCATCTGATGAATTGTGCATTTTACTTGTTTGTTTCTTGTCTGTCTCCCCTAGCCTCCTTGGGGACAGAAATATTACTCTATTTTGGTCACTGTCGTATCTCCAGGCCTAGATCTAGGCTGGTACATCGTAGGTGATCAAGAAATATTTGTACAAGGAATTCATTGAATTAATAACAATAATTATAATAATGGTGAACTGATAACAATTAGCAGCTTTCAAAGTATGGTTGCCATTTATTTCATCCTCCTGGGAGCCTGGTGAGGTGGATCTTATCTTCACTTTGCTGATGAGGAAACTGAGGCATAATGTGATTTTCTTGGTAGGCCCCAGGTCGTGACGCAAGTGACAAAGCAAGGCTTGACGTTGGAATCAGACCATCCAGGGTCAAATGCACACCCTGCCTCTTTCTATGTGTTTCCTTAAGCATTTCCCACAATTTCTTGAAGCCTCAGTTTCTTTTTCTATAAAACAGGGATAATCGTTCTCATTTCATAAAGGAGTCAAGAAAATTAAATGGATTAATCCTTGAGTAGCAACTGGTAAGTAGTAAGCACTCGATAAATGTTAGTTTTTATTGCTATTATTCTCCTTATTTATTATTGTTATTACACCCTACTGATGAAGCAAGAAATAAAGTTGTAGAGAAGGGATACTCTTTTGGAACTTTTATTTTCTTCTGACATCATCTTGGGATCCAGCTACAGCATTCTTTTGAGATCTAGGAGCTGAAGATTAGTTTTTAAAAAAAGCAAAACAGGCTCAATCTGGCCCAGGTATGCACAACTGTATATTGGTGTCAGCGTGCACGCATGTGAGCGTGTGTTGCTTGTGCCGGTGTGTCTTTAGCTTCCATTTACCTCGAAAATTGATAGATTTCCAATTTAGAGCATGGGGGGATCAGGAGGGAGAAGGAAAATGGAGCTGCCCATCAAAATTAGCAGGGAAGTGGGTAAAGGTCATTTGATCACAGCTTGGCTGCACTCCGAATTAACCTGCATAACAGACTTGTTGAGTTTGCAGCTCTTTAAGGCGCATATTAACACCGGGAAGGAGACACCCGGAGAGAAGGTCAATTTGTGGTTGCTCAACTCGGCAGGGCTTCCGGAGACACTGGGCTGGAGAAGTGGGGCTCTGGGCCCGTGGGGTGAGGAGCAAGAGGGGAACGTCTGGTCCAGGGTGCAGGGGCAGCTTCTCCTATCTGGCTGGCCCGGGGAAGAACCCTGACAACGCAGCTGGGAGGGGCTTCCGGGGGCTGGAGCTGCGGCAGAAAGGGAATTAGAGAGAAGTGAGCACAGCGCCCCTGGCAACTGCAGATTCATTAATCGTCTGTGGGGAAAAGAATGGGAGGCATTTATATGATAAAGATGCCGGCAAATTAGAGGGAGCAGCGGTGCTGTTTACTGTTTTTATTTTATTTTTATTATCATCAAATTGCTTCGAGTCACCTGTAATTTTCTTAGGCTGTCACAATTACAAACCTTTGAGGATTACACAAGACACACGCAGTCCGAAAGGTATAATTTAAACTTCCAGAGGTCTGAGGGCCTCAGCTTTTTCACTCCCTCCCTGGCAGTTGGCCCCGATGGGTTGAATTAAGTGACCCCTCCGCCCCCAAGCCAGGTTCCAGTCCCCAGGCCTCGTGGTTTCACCACTAACTTGGGCCACGGGGACAGCTGTGCCCTAGGAAAGAGGTGTGACCCGGGGCCATGACAAAACTGCATATTCCCGCCTTGCCCCTAGATAGCCCTCTGCCTGTGGGTGAGTCACTCTCCCTCCCCTGCTCTCAGTTTCCCCAGCTGTCACGTGGGGATATCGATCCATAACTTGCACGATTGTGGTTTGGCTTATATAAGACTGCGGTTCCTGTGTTCCAACAGCAACTCGCTAACGCCAGCTGGGTGTCCTGCAATTCAGTTCAATTTGGACTGAATTTCTAACTTGGGGTCAGCATCAGATTTCACAAGCTAAAGGGCAAGGCGCCAGATGCAAATGGGGTCTCTTGTGTAGGGGAAAAAAAGTAATATCCTTACCCATCACAAGGTTCATGACTGAGACAAAGACAGATGAACAAGGAAAAAGCATACAAATATAACTAATAAAAGTTTTAAGTGACATGGGAGCTTTTAGAAATGCAGACTCAAGACCCAGGGAAAACTGCATTTTTGTAGACAGTTGTGCAGAAGTGTGAGGGTATGATCTAATGGCAATAAACAGGGGGTGGGGGGCACTTAGCAAGTCCTGATCGTTCAGATTATTCTTGGCATCCCTGTGTGACATTTCTTCCCTCTGGGTAGAGGCCAGGACACCTGTCACATAGGGTCTTCAGGGAAGAAGGGATGAGGGGCTTTGCAGTTTCTATGGTCTGCGTCAGGAGAGGGGAGGTGGGAGAAGGTCAGAGAGACCTTTCTGCTTCTGCAGTTCTCTCGGTTTCCTTCAGAAATGTGCCAGGGGCCATATTTTGGAGTAATGTTTCCTGCACTCCACCACTGGCCTACCTGCACTTGTGTCTGAGTTGGCTACAGGTTTGGGGGTTCCCATGAGCCCTTTTCAGGTTCAAGAATTTTCTAAAGCAACTCAGAGAACTCACTGAAAGCACTGATGATTAGAGTTTTATCGTAAAGGATACAACTCAGGGACAGCCAAATGGTTGGGGCAGTAGTAGGGGTGGGGTGGTGGTGGGTGGTGCATGGAACTTCCCGGCCCTTTCCTCTGAAATCGCCCTCCTAGCCCATCGACATGTTCACCAGCGGAGCGTCCGCTGCGCTTTGGTGTCCAGAGTTTTTATATGAGTTCCATTATGTGGGCACGATTGAGTCAATCAATGGCCATGTGGTTGACTCAGTCTCCAGTCCCTCTCCCCTCCCCAGAGGCTGAGGGTTAGGGCTGTGAGTTCCCACTCTCTAATACCAAGCCTGGTCTTTCTGGCATGGCCAGCCTCTCCCTGGAAGCTGTCTGAGGGCTCACAATTAGCAAACATAAACTTTAGTAGGGTCAAAGGGGTTTATTATGAATAATAAAGACATTCCTGTCAGGAAAACCCAGGAGTTTTAGAGGCTCTGTGCCAGGAACTGGGGACAAAGACCAGATACATTCTTTATGATATCACAGTTCCCAAGTTATAGTTTTCTTCTGAATCATGCCAGAGCATGTTAAAAGTGCAGCTTCCAGGGTCCTGTCCCTCCAGGCAATTCTGATACATTAGATCTGGGCCGGGACCCATAGATCTCCATTTCCACCATCCTCCCAGGGGATCATTTGTGGAGAATTGCTGATATAATGTAATACACAGTAACACGTGTGGAATTGCTCTGAAACCTGTGATGTTCTCCATAAACATTAGGCATTAACTCAAAGACTGTCTTCTTTGAACAGATCTGATTGGTGGATATGTTTTAAGTGTAATCGTAATTAAATATTAGTGCTGAAAGGAAACTAAGAAGCCTTAGGAAATCTAGTTTCCTGTAATTCTTAGAAGGGTTTTTAGAAGCTGGGCAAGGTTGGAAGATGAGATTAGAAATGGGGATGTGCAAAGCCTAATGGAGCCAGAGTCAGGCCATTGTGATGTTCCCTTAGGAACTCCTACGATATCCCCCTCCCTTCCCCTGCTGTTCCCTCCTTCCCTCCTTGTTCATCCCAGTGATGGGTGAGCCCCACTTGCTGTCTCTTCCCCAACTCCTAGGCTGACTGTGAAGGGTGTAGTCTGGGTCCTCTACAAATCTGGGACCTCAAAACTCTTGCAAGTTTCTGTATTGCTTTCTTGAACTGTGGTCTTGGGACACCTCGCAAACAACCACATGGAGAGTAATAGTGAATTGGTATTTTGGGGTAGGGGTTGGCCAAGGAATTGGCATTTTAAACAAGTTCCCAAGGACCCTGGGTCTCTTCTCCCTTAGCAGGTGGCCTTGCCTCCAACTTGCAGGAAGCCCAATGCAAGCAGAGAAAGGTCAGCATATCGGCAAGCAGTAGGCACTCAGTGAAAAGTCTATGGCATGAGTGAGAGTATCAGTGAATAAATTCAATTTTCCTTCTCCCCAGCATTTGTGTTTCTACTCCTCATCCCATGTCCTGGCCAAGGCCCCAGTGACGCTTCTGTCTTCCTCAAGGACCTTGCTCTGTTCCTCTCTCTTCTGCATCTTCCGTGTCTTTCTTTCCACTGGTCTCTCTGGGTGGCCAGCTGTCCCCAGTCCTTCTGTTGGGATGGCTGCTGTTCTCTGTCTCTGTGTTTCTGATCTGCATGGGCTACTTTCCCACCTAGACTAATGGCTTAGCCACTCTCTCAACTTCCTCCATGCCTCACAGCCATCTTTGACTGCTCTTTCTCCCTCGTATCCACATCCAATTGGTGCTACATGCCTTTATTTTACCTCTGCTCTTTGTTTTGTATCCTCTTTCTTCCTTTCCTCCCCAGGTTGCTCCCTACGCTGGGCCCTCACTTGCTCAAGTTGGGTCTGTTGCAGTAGCTTCCTGATCTCTGAGGTCTGGCCTCCAAATCACCCTGAGCTCATGGCCCGATGAATTGCTTTAAGTCTCAGCTCTTTTCATGCCATTATCCTGTTCGAAATGCTTTTCTGACTCCCCACTACCAGCAAAATAAGGTCCCCTGTCTTTAGCCATGACAATTTGGCCCTGATTTATTTTTCTAAATTTATCTTGCACTACTCCCTTAAACTTTCAGTTCTCCAAAATTCCTAGATTCCAACGCTCCTGGAATGGACACTTCCTGCATCCTTGCTGAACACTCTCCTGCATCCTTGCTCTTTTCCCAGCTCCCCATTCAAGCTGTTCAGCTCCTTCCTTCCTTCCCCCCCTCTCCCCAGACATAAGGGCCATCCAGGAACCTCCAGAGCTCACCACTGGTCTCTTCTGTGATATTTACCATTCTGCTTTGCTTTGTGATCATTTGTGAACATGTCCTAAGTTCCAGGATGTTCAGCTCCTTGAAGACAGGTAACACTCAGTGGTCCCAACGACTAGGACTGCTATAACTGAACGAGCACCTGCTGTGAGTACTAGGTCCTTCACATGTACTAACCTGAAAGCTTATAACCACATTCCCATTTAGTTGTGATCTCTGTTTTAGAGATACAGAAACTGAAGCCTAGGGAGATAAAGGCCAAAAAGCTGACAGGTGGCAGGGATGAGGTTCAAGCTTAGAATGACTCCAAAACCCATTCTCTTTCTCTTCCACAATATGGCTCTCAAGGCAAAGGAAAAAAAAACACCCATGTTTATTGAGCAACTACTGTGTGCCAGTGCTGGCAGGGATCCCAAACTGGGCAAGACAATCCAATGAAACAATATATATGAAAGTGCCTTGCACAGCACCTGGCATACACTAGGTGCTCGATAAATACTAATCGAGGGATGGGTAGACATGGAGTCTACTCCATGCCTGTGCTTCCTTCCAGGGTAGAGGCTGAGTCCTCCATGGAGGGCTGTGGAAGGAACGCTCGGCCTGGGATCCATTCTGGCTCTGCCAAATGCAGTTCCCATGACCTTGAGCAAGTCTCACTGACTCTGCAAACCTCATTTCCTCTCAGTGAAATGAAGGAGGCAGATGACTTTTTTCTAAGGTCTTTCCAACTCTACTAGGCAAGGTGACGAAGAGGTCAATGAGTTGTAAACAGGCAAAGCAAATACAAACAGAGGTGATTATTTTAATACTTTAGATCCTTTCTGCAGCAAGGGCATTTCTCTGGCCTTTAGGAAGATAGGATGATTTCCTTTCAGAGGCCAAGTTTCTGAGACCAAGGTTCCCACTCTCCTGGGCCAGCAGGGACACAGAGGCAGAGGACAAATGGCCACCACTCCCCATTGCATGGGGTGGGGGGCACTGCTTGGGGATCCCTTCTGTCTCATGGGGCACTGAATTCTGTGGGATCCGACCACACTTGGCCGAGAGTTAATTAATGGCTGCAGGGCAAGTTAGCAGAAATAACGATTGCTTTGATTAAGGGAGAGAGATGACTATGAGCTTTGCTTTAAGTAAAATGGGCAAAGAAGGGATAAAAAATAATCCACTTTGCCTCTAGTGCTGGACCCATAGGTCTGGACTTCCTCTGTCCTGGCAGCTGACCCCGCAGCTTCCCCCAGGAAATGAGGATCAAGACTGCTGTGGGCTTTGTGCATATGAATTTGAAGAGGGGCCCAAGATGACCGGGAAGAGGTGCCAAGTGGCAGAGCTGATGAACCTGGCACAGTCAGGGGAAAGTCACTAGCACACCACAGTTAGTATAGCTTCCCTCCCAAGGGCTGCCACAGGCAGGCACTGTGCCAAGCTCTTCCCCTGCATTTCCTTGTTTAATCCGCACACCCACTCTTGGAGGAAGGGTGAACCCTCTGGTCACTTGGCTTGTGAGTAATGGAGCCATGGTTCTAAAGCAAGTCTGTATGTCTTGGGTGACAAAATGATTACCCATTGTAATACACCTCCTCCTGCACAAGTAGAATGCAAGGAGGATGGAAAACATTGAGAACAAAAGGGTGAAGAGGAATTAAGAACAGTGAGCTTAAGAGAGGAAAGGACTGAGTCCAGGCAGTCCTCAAACTTGCCAGATTGGCTGCTGGAAGCTTCTAATGCTAGCATCTGTTGAGCCCCTACGATGTGAGTGGCATGGTGCTAAGAAGCATTGCATGTACCAGTTCGTCTAATCCTCACAGTAACTGCACATGGTAGGTGTTCGTGATGGTTAATTTTATGTGTCAACTTGACTGGGCTCAGAGATGCCCAGATAGCTGGTAAGCACTATTTCTGGGTGTGTCTGTGAGGGTGATTCTGGAAGAGATTAGTATTTGAATTAGTAGACTGAGTGAAAAATATCTGCTCTTACCAACATGGGTGGGCATTGTGCCATCTGTTGAGGGCCCTAATAGACTAAGAAGGCAGAGGAAGGGGGAGTTCTCTCTATCTCTCTGCTTGAGCTGGGACATTCATCTTCTCCTGCCCTTGCACATCTCAGGCCTTTAGACTCAGACAGAATTTCACCACCAGTTTTCCTTTCTCCAGTTTGCAGATGGCATATAGTGGTCTTCTCGGACTCCATAATCGTGTGCGCCAATTCCTGTAATAAATCTCCTTTTATATCACTTTCTCCATAGACAGATAAATACCCTATTGGTTCTGTTTCTCTGGAGAATCCTGACTAATACAGTGTTATTTTGCGTAGGAGGAGATTAAATCTTGGAGAGGATAAACGTTTTGCACAAAGCCACGCTGCCAGTGAGAGTTGCTGGAATTTGAACCCAGGTCTGTCCTACTCTAATTATATACTGGTTCCACCATCGAGCATTGCTGCCCTCTTTGCAGAACGTCACAAAATGCTGGTAAGTCAAGCATTGGCATAAAGCACATCCCTCACCCCCAAGGGGAGGGGGAAGGGAGAAAGTGAGAAAGGGAAGGGAGGGATTAGAGGGGAAAGAATACTTGTTGAGTACTTCAAAGCGACTGCCACTTGGCTGGGTATTCCATGTGTTTAATCTCATTTAATTCTCACAACACCCGGGTGGGAAAGACATAATTGCCCACGTTTTGCAGATGAGTGTATTGAGGCTCAGAAATGGCAATTGATTTGCCTAAGGTCACAGAGCTAGTAAGTGGTGGACTAAGGATTCCTATCCAGATGGGCCCAACTTCAAAGCCCGGGCTAATTAAAAATATAATTTTCTGCTAAATCAAATAGCAGCTCACACTAGATTCTATTAGAGGCAAGCTGTAGCAGAGGCCAACATTTAAAAGTAAATTTATAGTTGAAAAATTTACAATTAAGGCAATCATCAATTAAGTTATTTTTCTGGGAATAGAGAAAGGTTTGCTGTTATTGAATTTTTTGCTGCAGCTGAATCCGGAGCCTTGTTTTAGAACCACGGAGTGTGTTCAATAAAGCAGGAGTGAGAGAGAGAGCAGCTCAGGGAAGCTGATCCAGGCCGCATGCCCGGAAAGGGGACTGTTCAAGAGCTTTCTGGGCATGGAGAGCAGGCAGGAAGCACAGCCAGGTTGGGCGCTGCCTGGGAGAGCAGTTTTGGCATAGTATCTGCCAGATCATATGCTCCAAAAAACAGGGACAGGCAGCAAACTAATGTGATCACGTATCTTCCTTGCTCAATAACGTTCGATGGCTCCCACTGTATCCTGAAGAATCCTCATAAGCCTGGCCTTGACTTTCAAAGCTCAGCACAGTCTGGTCTCAACTTACTTTCCTAATCCTGTCTCCCACTAGTCCCTCCACATAAACTTCATGGTCAAGTTAAACTGATCCACTTTTTATTCCACGAACCCAATTCTGGGTCTTGGATTGTGTTTTTATCTTTTCCTCCTTTTCCCTTCCAAATCTACCTGGTAGATCTCTGCTCACTCTTCAGGTTCCTTTCCAAGGCACCCTCCTCCATGAAGTCTTCCTGATTGCCCTTCTAGAAGCAAATTTTCTTCATTTACACTGTGCATGTGGCACTGATCACACAGTGCCTTGAATTGAGATTATTTGTGTATGTCTCATTTTTCCTACTAGGTTCATCCTCCCTGTGGGCAGACCCAAAAGCTCACACCTTCAGGTATATGAATTAACCAGTAACCAATAAACTAAAAGGTTAATGTCTTATCTATGATATTATTGGATTTAAATAATGGTCAACATTCAACTTCAATAATTTAAAAGGACTTACTTTGAACTTGCATAAAAGTCAGAGACGTGAAACATTTTGAGAACTAGGTTGTTTGGCATTCATAAACGACAAATATTCACTTATTCATTCATTCAATATCCTCAGTGTGGAATAACATTTTTTTTTCCCTGAAAATCTTATTTGAAAGCTCAAGGGTACAAATTCCCTATGAGATTAGATCTATTAGGAACTACAAATGCCACGGGTCCTTAGTGGTGTTCAGGCTTCCGGGGCCTGTGTGTGTGCACATACATACCTGCCACATTTGCTGAGTCTCACATTTCACCAGTGACCATTCCACCTATGGCTGCAGAAAGGGGCCTTCTGAGCAGGATTCATGGCTTGCCAGGCAACCATCTCCTCCTGTAGCTGGGTCAAGCCAAGGAAGAGAAATTGCAGGATGCTGCTAAATACTTGATAACAAGCCAAGTAATGTCTCCTGCTTTCAACTCTCACATTGCACTTTGTGCATGACGGGAAGAAATAGAAACTCACAAGCACAGAAAACCTCTTGCCAGTTTGCACAGCAGCGTTGACACCTACCTTGTCTCTAGCATGCTTGGAAGTTTGCAGAATTAAGTTAGCATTGTCACAACTTGGATCAGTCACAGTCAGAAAGACAACCCTACTGACTCTGGCCAAAAGCCAGGCGCTTCTCAGCTTCATCATTCTTTGCACAAATCTGGACTTCCCTGGATTTTAAAAAAAATCATCATTCTTTATTGGCTCTCGCCCATTTTGAAAGTTGGAGAGCAACCTCATTTTGGGTAGTAAGGAAGATGACATTTGCTCTGCTTGCTACATCTACAGACAGTACACACGGTGGCTAAGAATGTGGGGCTTTGGGGTTAGTGTGAACCCACCCACTGTTTATTAGCGGTGGGTTTCATGGGGGTTTTTTTGGTAGGGGGTCAAGATTCTTGATCTTGTTGTGCCTTTGCTTCCTCATCTGTAAAGCAGGACTAACAATGGTACTGTGCTTCGTGGCTGTCCTGAGAATTAGATGAGCTAAACAAAGTGTCAAAGAGGAAGCTCTCAATGAGTATTATCCCTTATTAGACGTATAACTGCCAATGGGAAAGTAACAGGCTCAGAAAATCTGCAATAACTGGCTCCTCCCCCATAATAGTCAGGGTTCTCCAGAGAAATGGATCCAGTAGGATATATACAGATATAGAGAAAGAGATTTATTATAAGGGATTATAGAGGCCAAGAAGTCCCATGATCTGCCATCTGCAAGCTGGAGACCCAGGGCAGCCTGTGGAATAGTAAGTCTAAACCTGAGAGCCTGAGAATCAGAGGAGCTGATGGCATAAGTCCCAGTCTGAGTCCAAAGACCAGAGAACCAGGAGCACTGATGTGCAAGGGCAGGAGAGGACAGATGTCCCAGCTTAAGCAGAGAGAGAGAACTCCCCCTTCCTCTGCCTTCTTGGTCTATTCAGGCCCTCAACGGATTGCACGATGCCCACCCACATTGGTAAGAGCAGATATTTTTCACTCAGTCTACTAATTCAAATACTAATCTCTTCCAGAATCACCCTCACAGACATACCCAGAAACAGTGCTTACCAGCTATCTGGGCATCCCTTAGCCCAGTCACGTTCACACTTAAAATTAACCCTCACACTCGCAAAGACAGAAGCCTCATTTCTTTGCGTCTTTTCTCTGAATGATTCCTCAACTGAAATTCAAGCATGAACATGAAGCTTTTAGCATTTTCAGTTGAATGTGATCCTAATTCAAGCTTCCTTTATTATTCAGGTGAGTGTAATAAGCATCCACTTACTGTTTCCTTTCAGGGAGGTGCTATGCTAGGCTGTGGAGGTCCCAAGAGTAAAAAGATAGTGAGGACATTTCTTTGCCCTTAGGGAGCCTGTAGTCTGGTTTGACTAAAGGAAAGGTCTCCAGCTTCTGTAAAACAACACCAAGTGCGGAAACTGTTGAAAATGAGATGCAAACCCAACAACTAGGTTATTGGCGCTAACCCATATCACTGTCCTGCCTCATTTTAATTATGATTTCCCTTCTCTGCTAACATCAAATTAAAAAATCCTTGCTATAGTAGTCTAGCAACATTGTTATATTGTCATTCTGCAAATTATGTGGAAAGAACAAATTGTTTCCAGGCTAAGTTTCAAGTAAATTTATGAGCTTATGGACAAATTGCCCATTATTGCTTTCAAAAAATTTAAATACTGTGTCAATTGACTAATTTTCAACCTTCAAAGAAAGAATACCATCTCACATGTTTCTGGAGCTTTAAGATTTATAAATCTCGCTGCCATGCATTTTCCCTCTGAATGCTTATGACAACGACCCTGTGAAGGAAGGAAGGTGGATTATTTATTTTCCATCTCAGTGTAGAGTCGCAGACAGAGGTTTGCAGAGGTCAAACGTCTTGCCTGTGTTCATGCACTAAAGGGGCTGCTAAAGTTTTGGAACCCAGGAACCCTGACTCCAAATCCACTGTTCTTTTTGCTACGTTACTCTGTAGTCAACTAGTTATGCACCATTTAACTAACATTTAATTAGCTGAAAGTGGAACGAGATAACCTTGAAATTAATTCAAGTTAATGTTAAATTTGCTAACTTTTTATTAGTTGAATGTTTTCATTAACTTTTCCAATGGCTGCTTATTTGTACCCCCTCACAGCAGTGTACAGAATTGAGGAAGTGCTCAATAAGTATTTATCGAACAAACAAATAGCTTAGCTGGCCGCGTTTGGCTGCAGGGTGGGGTTAGAAGGTTGAATCACTGAAGACAAAGTTGAGCATTTAATTCACTCTTTCACTTGTCAAGTATTTATTCTCTACGTACGGCACTCCATGGAGTAGAATATTGCACACATGTGGCCTTTAGCAAGTTTTTTAACCTCTCTGAGCCTCAGTTGCCTTGGCTTTAAAAATGAGGAATAATAACAGTACCTAACTCATGGGATTGCCATTAGGATCAAATAAGACAATGCATTTAAAGAGCTTGGTGTTGAGGGTAGCATGTGGTGTTGGGTGCTCAGTAAATGCTAAAGATAATAATTATCAATCTGCGTGCTACACACTTATGCCTGGTTCATACCCCAAGGTTCCAGAGCCTGCAATGAAGTGGTTTCTTGCACTCTGAATAGCAGGCAGAGAAAGCCACAATTAATATTTTTCAGAGCAGAGGAGGGGAGCAGAGGGAAGCTGTGGAGGCAGAGCTGAGTTCCTGCGGTCTCAACTGAAGAAAGGGCCTTCCCCCGTAATTTTAGGTGACAATGAGGGAAGGGACGTAGGAGCTTGGGCGTTGATCCCATGCCACACTCCACATGGGGCCTCCACTCTGCATCTTTGGGGAGTTTCAGGTCCTGGAGCCCGGGATCAGATGCGTGTGCAGGGATGAAGGAATGGGGGCTGTGATGCAGGCACCGTGCTGGGTTGGAGCTACAGGGAGACAAAGGCAATCCGGCAGGGTGCAGAGAGGTTGGGTCTTCTCCTGTGGGTCCTACATCCTCTTTCTGCAGTGGAAGGAAAGGCATCTGCGGGGGTCCCTGGGGTGTGCCTGCCTCCACCTTCATGGGCAAGATGCTCCTGCAGCTGAGCCTGGGAATGCAGGGGAGAGGGCCAGAGTGCTCACCTCATCCCCTGCTGGATGGGGAAGGGGTGCGTGTGGGTGCAGAGAGACCCTCCATTTGGACTGAGCGCCGGCCGGGCTGCAGTCTGGGAGGGAAGCCCTGGGTACAGTTGCTCGGTGAGTGCAGTTGCTGGCGAGCTCACTCCCAGTCTGACATTCGTGCTGGCCCCACTGCAGCCACCTCCTACCCCCGCCGGAGGAAGCCACTTAGGGAGGCAGCAAAGCAACCGCCACCAATCTCCCAGCAGTTGGCCTCCATCAGGGATAGGATGGCCACGGGGGCCAGAGAGGGCCAGGGTGGTGGGGGTGAGAAGCACACAGCTCTGTCAACAGTTTGCTCTCTCCGGGTTACTAAATCCCAAAGGGACTCTGGGGGGAGCCTTGGAGGACGAGACCAATGGCCGATCGCCTGCATCCAGGTGGCAGCCATCTTCAGCCATCTCCCCCATGGGAAGAAAAGGGTAAAATGACAGTTTTCTGCTTGACTCTTATAGGAGTGTGTGGGTTTATTGTAATTTGTCCTGGCTGCGGGCCAGGTTTATTTTCCTTTCCCCATTTCGATGTGTCTGGTGTGTTTTATGTGTCCATTCCCAGTCTGTATGTGTCTTGATCTCTCCTGTCTGTCCCCAGGCTTTTCTTCCCTAGTTGTAGTTGGAGCCATGGTTCCCAACTAGGGAGGTGGTATTGCACACTGCGGCAGTGCCGCTTGGAAACGTGTGGGATTTTGGTTG
The DNA here is from genome assembly GCA_008086735.1 of Cheirogaleus medius. Taxonomy (NCBI): domain Eukaryota; kingdom Metazoa; phylum Chordata; class Mammalia; order Primates; family Cheirogaleidae; genus Cheirogaleus; species Cheirogaleus medius. The sequence goes on along the minus strand of VBSM01001265.1, from coordinate 72,004,830 downwards.
TCTCAATGACTAAGGGCTGTTACTGACTGTCAACAAACTATGTCTAGGGCCCAGGGATGCTAAGCATCCTACAATGAGCAGGCCAGTCCACAAAACAAAGACTCATCCCACCCCACATGCCAATAGTGGCCCTGTTAAAAGTATAGGGAGAGAGGGATGAGGGTACTCAAGAGGTGATTGGGCCCAAGGGGGAGTGATTCATGCTAACCAAATTCATAAGAGACTGATGAAGAATTGCAGAGAAATAATTTATAAAGAGGCTTTTCCTTTTCAGTGGACAGAAGACTTCTTTCTACCTGCTATCTGGAGCACTCCCTTCTACCAGGACAATAGGGAAAGTGAATGAACAATTCAAAAGTGAGCATGGATTGGGGGCTAGTGGAGACTACATGGTGAGGCACCCATGAACTGATGACTCCTTTATCCCTGCTGCCAATGCCTTGCCTCCCTAGAGGCCAGAATACTTGTGTCAGTCTGTGTCTGTCAGCCAGTGCTGGGTGAACCCCAATAAACACCTGCTTTTTGGGCTGCTACCACTCAAAGACCTAGGTGATAGGGTCCTTGCCCTGGAGTCGTGCTTTAGAAGGCCCCACTTTGCCCGTCTCCTACCTGGGACCTTGGAATGTCCTGGCCAAACAGCCCCAAGCCCACTCCCATGGCCTCTTTCCCAGATCCATTGCCGGCGTGCATGTTCTGGGCCCAAGGAAGGCTGAGGAGCAACTGTTTTGCAGCAAGTCGTCTGAGCTCTGGGATAAAGCCAATCATCAGAGCCTTTCCCCCAGGGAGTCCCAGGATCTTAATTAGGGTCACATCCAGTCGTGCTGGGGAGATGCCTGTGTTACCTTGATTGGATTTGAGGCCATTCACTCTTAGCTCACCAGACCTTGAATTTTTGTCCAGTGACTTCTCAGAAGGTTAATCACATACATTTTGTTGACTTTTACAAATGTCCACATTTCTTCTAAGGGGTCTTTGTGGCAGATGAGGGGGTAGGGAGGGACTGAGTTCATGGCAACTTCCCACACTTGCAATTACGAAGCCCTGTGGTGCCAGCTGTGTTCTCTGTTACCCCCAGCTCTGTTCTTAGCAAGTCTGTTCCTATATCCATTTGTCCCAGTGTTCTGTTTCTTCCATTTTCATAAAATGTCTACCTTTTGGGGACCAGGGCACACAACCATAAACGTATCCCATCAAACTGTAAATTTGCAGGGTTGGTATAGCTTCCATATAAACATTAGAGGTGTTGATGTTTCAGGCTGCAGTTCTAGCAGTTTCTTTGATCTTTTATTGACCAGTAAATTATTTATTGGGTCTGTCATAAAAATAAACCAAAGCCTATAAATTATATTCATAGTATCACAAAATCTCCCCTCCTGCCTGGCATCTTCAGATGCAGATCGTGGTCCTGTTGGGCATGCAGCAGCCAGGGCTGGAGTGGTACCACTGCCACATCCACCTACCCTCTTTCTCATGCCCTTTCTCCATCGCTTTCCTTTGAGCTGTTTTCCTTCTTTCCCCAATTTTGCTCCATTTTCCCTTCCCTCTATTTTCTGGAGTCCAAGGTGAGGGTTGTTGTTAAGGCCCCTCTGCTCCTCCCTGGCCTCCAGGTGGCCACATCTCCCCGCAGCCTGCATCCCAGGCCAGTCTCAGGTCCTCCCTACAGAAACCCGACATCCCCAGGCCCCAGCCCACGGCTCCGGGCCTAACGGCAGATCCATTCCCTTGCAATCCATCTGCCTTGAAGGCCTAGAACACCTGTCAACTCCTGGGAAAATGAACTGTGCCCAATCGATGGCCAGTTCCAACTGACACTCTGGGTTGTCAGGAGGGGAGTTTATTGCAGAGCGTGTGTGGGTGTGTGTGCATAGAAACAGACACTACCAGCCGTTCGGCACCTCCTTTCGTTTTATTTTTCCTTTAGCTTTTAAATAGCACCTTCTTCAATTAAAGTGGCAAGGCAGAGCAGACAAGGAAATCAGTGGATCTCTTCCCGAACATCAATAAAACAAATTTCTCTCCGGGATACCTATTTGTTATTTGGATATCAGACTAACTGTAATCTGTTTCCATTTTCCTTCTCCGTGTCCCCCGCCAGAAGCTACAGGCTCCGCCGTGGAGATCCTGCTGTTTCCATTTGGCTGAACGAGGGGATGGATTAGATTGCTATTTGCTATGCGGACGCTCCCATCTGATATCCATTAGATGTGTCAGGAAAGCCCTGAAAATGTGTCTCTCCTATTTATTTGGGCGTGGTGGGGTGGGATCGCGGTGGTCGTGGTGGTGGGGCTCTGGGAAGATGTCACTGGCTGCCTCAAAGATTCCAACGTGGCTTTCTTCCTCTCTCTGCTTGGTAACAAATTATGTTATTTCTATTCTAAGAGTTAGGATATAAGGAACCTCTCCCCGATGCTCCAAAAGGGGAGGAAGCTAGACCTTGGTTGCAGGTGGGCAGAGTGCCTTTGATGCAGCACCCTAGAAAGTCTAGAGCATAAGGAGCTTCATTGTATGGATGGGGAAACTGAGGCCCAGAGAAATGACATAGATTGTTTCCATTCTTTCCTCTGTCTTCTTTCCTGCTGCCAGTTCTCTTGAGGACTGCCTTCCAGCTTAGTCCCCCGGTGCCCACAGCCTTGAGAGCCAGGAGCAGATGTGCCATTCATATATGGATTTGCAGCAACCAGGAAGGCAGGGGCCACATGCACTATTTTGTTGTGCCCTATAAGCTGCCTAGCATGGTGCCGGGCACAAGGCGAGCTCACCATGTATCCTGAGTGGTTGAGCCCTTGGGGTCACCTCTGAGGTCACCTCCTTCTATAGCTTTTGTTTAGTAAGTCCTCATTACATGCAGTCTTACTCAAACCTTCCAGCTGCCTGAGTTGTCTGGGTCTTGTGGACTTCCTTCCTTCTGTCCTGGCCAGCAGATCTGCCTTTCCTCTCCTCTCCTTCCCACTGGTCCCTGTCCCGTCCCACCTCCATGGGCGATCTGTTGCCGGGGACAGCCTTGGTCCTGCCCCACCCCCAGCCTCTCCACCGTCTGCTGTGTTTCAGCTGTCCCCCATTTTGGGGGGACGACTCCTTTTTAAAGGGAGCGTTGTTCCCTTTGACATCGACAATCCTTCGGAATTGACAAGAGCCGTCTCTGCAGCTCACAGCCTGCCGCTGGGCTCTCAACCTGGGGCCTAGGTGACTTGTCATCTTCTCTTGTCAGTCGCAGGCTCCTGCTCCTCCCTCCCCACTGGAGCCTTAATCCTCTCCCTTTGATAACACAATTGTCTCCATGGCGCTGAGCAGCCCTTGCTGCGCTGCAGGGGCTCTAGCCCACGGAGGAAGATGGAAATACCAGTGACAAAGCCCTTCTCGAGAAAAGAATAAGTCCGTCTCCAGGTCTGCACCCCGCTCCCCTGCTTCTTCCTGTTCCTCGGAAAAAAATCGCTAGCAGAGAAGATGCACAGAAACTAGGAGAAGGGCAGAAGGCCTGCAGACAGAAGGCTCTGTTTGCCACTGCTGTTCCAAGAGGGATTATTTATTTTCCTGTCTTAACAGAGCGCCCGAGAGAGCTGGCTCCTGCCCTGGTGCGGTGGGGGAGCAGGTGTCCCCCAGCAGGACAGGCCCGGCTTCCAGAAGCTGCCGAGGAGCTGCTGGGCCTAGAGCCCCATCATGCCTCTTCCTCACGATGCCATGGGACTAGCTCTGGGGGGCAGGGAGCCCGGCAGCGGTGGGGAAATGGTGCAGGGTTTGGAATTCCCAGTGATCTCTCCGTGGTGCCTATGGCTTGGCGTGGAGTATGCTCACGCCTCGCTCAAGTCAGCCCCCAGTGTTTTGTACGTTTTGGGGGTTCTGCTCAACTCCTCCGGCCTCTGCGCAGGGCTGCCTCTGAGAGTCCCTCTCTTGGGCCGTGTGGCCTGCCACGTCCAGGGCGCTGGGCCAGCTCTCGCGGCCTTGGGGTCGGCTCCTCCTGTGCAGAGAGGAAAGCTGGTGAAAAGACACACAGATTTGTGCGGTCGCTCACTGGCAGGTATAAGTTTCCCAACCTTAGATTTCCTCACCTGTAAAACACACTAATAGACTTACTTTGGGTGATCATCACATAATCTATGTAAAAAACTTAGTTCTTGTACCCTCATCCCAGCCACACATCCCTGATACCAAAATCCGAGGATGCCTCCTGCTGGGGGCCCTGGGTACCCGCGAGTTCCACGTCCCGTGAATATGGTATTTTGGACCCATGGTTGGTTGGACCCGGGGATAGAACCGTGGATACGAAGGACCAACTGTCCTAGGAAACGGGAAAGCTCTAACGCAGCTGTGTTTATCCGGTCTCAGCTTCCTCATCCGTAAGGTGGAGGGTGATCTTAGCTGCCCTGCCGACCCCCGGATTACGATAGAGCCACGCGAAGAACTGGGCATGAAAACCCTTTGGAAGCAAGAAGTCCGTGAGAGATGGTTATTCGTAACCTTCTTGCATTCCCACGTGCCTGTCACTTAGGGGAGAGGGAATAGGATGGAATCTGCCTTAAATGCTCAGAGATGGTTTCCAGGCTGACCAAATTCCTTGCTGTCCCCTCCTTGTGAATTCCCTGGACTCTGCTTGCCTTGGCCTCACATATTCCCCAGCCTCTGTTGCTGCTTCCCTGATAAGCCCCCGCCCCAGGACAAAGTGCGACACCATGTGCAGTTGACAGCAAGGCTCTTGGAGATCGGGTTCCTTCCATCTTCCTTTCTTGCTGTTCTCCCATTCACTGCTCTAGTGAATCTGAATTTTGACTTGTTAGAAAGTGCCAAGCTTTCTCCTGCCTCCAGGCCTTTGCACATGCTATTTCCTCTGCCTGCAAACTCCTACTCATCCTTCAAATCCCGGTTTAATTGCCACTTCCTCCAGGAGTCTTTTTGCAGCAGGTTGGGTGTCCCTGATCCAAGCCCTAGCAGTGCATTTATCTCCCTCTATCATGGTTGACTCCTTGTTTGTTTATGTTTCTCACTTGACTGTGAACTCTCTGGGGGTAGGGTCATGCCTGTTTTGTTCTGTAGTGTGTTCCCAGCACCCAGCACAGTGCCTGACATATGGCAGGTGATCAGCAAGCACTCGTGACAGGAAGGAATAGTAGGCTGGCCTAGGACTAAAGAATCAGGTGGACTCTGCCTTAGTCATTTTACTGAGAGCTGTTCCATTCCCGGAGTATTTATTAAGTCCCTCTGTGAACCAGACTGTCCTCTAAGCCCAGGGAGCACCTGGGCTGCAGGCCTGCCCGCAGAGGGGTACGCAATGCGCAGCAGACGTGATATCAGCAGAGCAGGTGAGAGTGGGATGGGGCAGCTCTGGGGGGAGCCCTCTGCCCCTGGGCCTGACCCCAGGCCCCCAGCCTTTCTCTCTGTGCTCAGACTCTTCCAAGGCCAGTCTGACCTTGGTCACTCCCAGCAGAGGTGTCTTCCCTAGCCCAGGCCTCACCTGCTTTCTATTTCCACCTTGTCTGTGGATTTCTCGTGCTGAGCAGCAGCAGCGTGGGTGGAGAGGGGTGGGACTGCGCACAGCTAATCCAGCCAGGGGCCCCAGCCGGCTCTGGGAAGTCCTGCTGGAATATTAATATTCTGAGGAGGAAGCCAGTGATTACATTTTAGACTTGCAAATGGGCTTGGTAAATAGGCTTTGCTGAGAGGTGGGACAGACAGCTGGACCAGCCAGCAATAACAGCTGGGAGCAGCAGCACAGTGGCAATTAAGGAAGAGATTTGCTCCCCTAGAAAGGGGACTCTCCAGGGGGGTGCTTCCTGGGCAGAGGTCTTTTAAGTGACTTCATTTAGGCAGTTCTTGCCTTCCTTCAGAGTAGAAGTCCCCAGGCATCACGCTTACTCTCTCTCTATCTGAAGGCCAGAGGGGAAGAACGCACCCAGTGACAGGAGAGCACATGCTCACTCATGTGCATGGGTGTCTGTTGAAGAACTCATTCATTCATTCAATCATTCATTCATTCACTCAATAATATGTAGCATGCGCCCTTTCTGCATCAGGCATTGTACTGGGTTCTGGGGACATTGCAGCAAGGAAGACTTTCATTCCTCACCCTTTCCTCCAAATCAGGGTGTGGTCCAGGCCCAGGACAGAGGTCGGAACACACTCAGCTGTTCAGTTTGCCTTTAGCAGACCCAGGTCACTTTTTCTATCCCAAACAGAGGCGAGCACGATGGGTATGTCACATGGACACAGGTTGGGATGGTGTGGCCCTCTGACCATCTTTGTGTTCCCAGCACTATTTCTGTAAAGAAAAGAAGTCAAAGCCAGGCAGGTGCAGGTGGCCAGGCCTCTGGCTGTCACAGCAGTGCTCTCGCTCATCTGGTGCCTGGTGCAGATTAGAACAAGGGCTCTTTCCTCGAGACTCATCACTGCCATCTGCTGGAAAAGTGTCACAATATATGTACAAGTCTACACGGCCACATGTGAATGGTGTCCCCCCGGATTTGCTCAGGCATCTCCTGCTTGTTCCTGTGATCTTGGTCTGTCGTTTAGGATGATCAGCCCTGCGGTTCCACGGGGCGGTGGCTAATGCCAGATACCTCCAGAGAAACGTGCAGGGTTGCGTCCAGCCCTAAAACACCCGAGAAGCCAAAACCCGTCTTTGTTTGCTATGACTGAGGGCAGAAGTATATACTATTCTACACTACATGTGAAAATCTAAGGTAGAAAATTATCTAAAAAGGTCTAATTTTCCTTTCCTTCTTCCCTATGCATCTCTCTCCTCTACTCCATGCTGAAGACCGACAGCATCACCACTCAGACAAATGCAAACGCTTGGCCAAGAACAATCCCCAGCTCCCTGGCTCCTAATACTCACACATTCTTTGGAGAAACTCATGAAGTACTTTTATGTAAGGTTCATTGTCTTATAGTTTAATTTAAAGAATAAATCTCTGGCCTGAAACTCCTTTGTCCACAGAAGAGGTAGTCAACAAAATGATGGATTTAATCAATAAAAAACAAAAACGCAAGTTTGCCTTAAAGAATACTGAGGGCCTCTATTTCCAACCTCACATGCACTGCAGTGTGCACACACATGCACACACACATGCACACAGATTGTCTGCGCCTGTGCGTGCAGGGGTTGGGAATAGATGAGCCAGTGCCTCGCCTCGTGCCTTTTGCTCACCATGTCAATAAATTTAGGTTGATGAAAATGGTGGTGGTGCCACCAATGACTGGGAACTTCCCTCTTCTGAGTTTTGGTTCCTTGCAGGTAAAATAAAGGTGTCAGCTCTGTGTGATGTCATTGCCTACTCTAAACCCAATGGTTTTGTGACATGGTGGGAGAGTGTCCAGGAGCATGTTCCCAGGGGCTGGTGGCTCCAGCTGCAAAGACACTCACCAGGCCCCCAAATGGCAGGAAAGGGCTGACCCAGGAGCCTGGATCAGTCAGAAACAACACATTCCTAGACCGAGCATCCCTGCGCTGCCTTCCTTGGCCCTGGGAATGCAGGGACTGGATCCCTTCAGCCGTGAAAGCTGTCACCTGCTTTCTGCCTTGAATTCTCTATCCCTTCCCTTACTTACATCATCTAGTCAATACAGCTCAATCTCCAAGTGAAAGCAGCTCTGAGCAAACACACTGAGCCTGGCGGTGGGTGTCGGGAAGAGTCGATACTGCTCTGCGGCAGTGCTGGCCGCCTTGGCGGTGAGGCGCACCAGGCCCCAGGCTCGAGGGGCTCTGGGGAGGACCAGTGCATTGTGGGCTAAGAGGTAGAGGGCCCCTTACCTGGTCCTGGCTCATATCCATCCATCGATCTGTTTGGGCGCTGAATAAACACTCACTAACTCCCTGCGTGTGGGCTCTGTGTTGTGGGCTGTGGGGCTACACGGATGAATGGGACATGATTTCAGCCTGAAGACCTTATGCAAACCACCCACCCAGCACAGGGCCAAGTGTGTTACCCAAATGCTCTGGGGGTTCCGGGAAGCACTGAGCACCCCCAGCTAGAGATTAGGAAAGGATATACAGGGAGCTGGCATTCGAGGTGGCACCTAGAGAACATCTATAATTTCAGCAGGTCTCGAGGATCTGCTGAGGACGAGAAGGAGGTGGGTTTGAGCAGAGGGCAGTCACCAGGGAAACGATGCGGAGAAAGCACGTGGCACAGCTGGCGTGTGGCAGTCACGAAGTCTGGCTGCATGTAAACTGGGGAGAGGAATGGGAGAATATGGGGCAGGGAGGGTGACTGGGGACTGCTCAGCAATCGAAGTCAACCGGGGTTGGTGTGGTAGGTGGAATAATGACCCCCAAAGATGTCCATGTCTTAATCCCCAGAACCTGTGAATATATCACTCTCCATGGTTGAAGGCACCTTGCAGATGTTATGAAATTAAGCATCTGAGATGGGGAGATTGTCCTGGATTATCCAGGTGAGCCCCAGGTAATCACAAGGGCCCTCATAAGAGGGAGACAGTCAGGTCAAGGTAGGAGAAGGCCACGCGATAACAAAAGCAGAAATGGATATGATGCGGCCACCAGCCAAGGGATGCTAGCAGCCTGTAGAAGTTCGAAGAGGCAAGGAAGGAGTGGATTCTCCCCTGGAAACTTCCGAAGGGACACCATGCTGCTCACCCCTTGATTTTATCCCGGCAAGATTCATTTCGAGCTTATGGCCTCTAGAACTGTGAGTGAATAAATTTGTGTTGTTTTTAACCACGAAATTGGTGGTAATTAGTCACAGCAACAATAGAAAACTAATGCAGTTGGAAACATTCCTCTAGCTGTTATTGTTTCTAACCTAAAGCAAGTTACTTACATTTACTATTAGACTTCAGTCTCCTCGTCTTTTAGGGGATTTAAGAGTAGTACTTAACCTCTTAGGGTTTTAGGGATGAACCAAGATTACATATGCACAGTACCTGCACTTGGAAAGCACGCACTAACTTATAGCCATACAGGGCTCAGCACCTCATGCCCACCTTCCCCTCCTCTCCCCTGCCTGCCTCCTTCCAGCACAGTTTTCTCACTGTCTCCTCCTGTAGCTTAGCGACTTCAATAACTCAGGCTGCCGGAGCCTCCCCGGGCGCTATGTTTCCAGTACAGATCCCACTCAGACTACAGATCATTTAAAACACAGTGTGAGGGATTAGACGCCTACTCATAGACCTGCCATGACATTCACAGATCTTAACAGCTAATGATACCATATTAATGTTTAAAAAATTTCTTGTATATCTTATTGTAAGAAAGTAAGCAAGAAAACATGTTCCTTTTAGGTGCAACATTTAATGAGTATAACAACTGAATCCTTGAGAGATCCATGTGTAGTTGTTGTGACTAAGTTCAGGTTCTGGAAGGTACACACAGATTGTGTTAGAAGTTTGACCTTGTGACAGACTCAGAAACACATGTAGTTTTTATAAACATATCTTTTTAACAGATCTATTGAGGTATACTTGACATATAATTAACCGTACATATTTAACATGTGCATTTTGATGAGTTTTGACATGTCTATATACCTATGCAATTATGACCTTGATTAAGATAACAAACATATTCATTATGCCCCCAGATTTCCTCATGTCCCTTGGTAATCCATCCCCCTGTCTCTCCCCATCCCCTCTCCCCCTTCTTACCCTCTCTCCCCACTGATCTGCTTTCTTTCACTATCGATCAGTTTACATGTTCTAGAATTCTATATAAATGGAATCATATAGTATGCATTCTTTTTTGTCTGTCATCTTTCACTCAGCATAAATGATTCCTCTATGTGATCATGTGGGTCAGTAGTTCAGTACTTTTCATTACTGAGTTGTATTCCATTGTATGGATATACCACAGTTTGTTTATCCATTCTCCAGTTGATGAACATTTGGATCATTTCCAGTTTGGGACTGTTACAAATAAAGCTGCTATGAACATTCATTTAAAAGTGTATGGGTATATGCTATCATTTCTCTTGAGTAAATACCTAAGAGAGGAATGGCTGTGCCACCTGGTAGATATATATTTAACTTTTTAAGAAACTGCCAAATTGTTTTCCAAATGGTTGTACCATTTTACATTCTCACCAGCAGTTTAGGAGAGTTCCTTACCAACACTTCATGTGGTCAACTTTTTTCATGTTAGCCACTCTGCTAGACACGAAGTGGCATCTCATTGTGGTTTTAAGTTACTTTTCTGTAATGACTAATGATGTTGAATATCTTTTCATTGCTTGTTTACCGTCCATATATCTCCTTTGGTGAATCTTTTGCTCAGTTAAAAAAAACTGTGTTTGCTTTATTATTGAGTTTTTAAAGCTCTTTATTTGTCATATCTAAGAAATCTTTGCCTAATCTTGGGTCCCAAAGATATTTTTCCATGTTTTCTTCTAGAAATTTTATTGTTTTAGGTTTCACATTTAGGACTGTGCTTCATTCTGAGTTAATTTTTGTCTATGGTGGTATGTGTGGATCAAAGTTACTTTTTTTGAATGTGGATATTCAACTGTTCCAGCACCATTTGTCGAAAAGGCTATGTTCTCTCCACTGAATTGCCTTTGTACCTTTGTCAACATGGGGGAGAAAAAGTCATATCTTTCCTTCACCCATTGCTAGGTTTTTGGCTGAGGCACCTAAACTAAAAGACTGATGAACAAGAGAAAAGCGTAACAAATTTCCTTTTATGATTTAGAATAAGTTTTATGTGATATGGGAGCCTTCAGAAATGGAGGTCCAAGAAACAGAGAAACCTGTATATTTTTATGCTTATGTTTGGGGAAGAGTGGACAGTCACGCAGAAGTGTGATTGGACAAAGGAGCTATGATCTAATGACAACAAACTGAGAGGACTTAGCAAGTCCTGTTTGTTCGGATTCTTGTCTGCCTCCCTGTGTCTTCAGAGATAAGGACATTGAGGGTCTAGTGACCTAATTAACAGAAGGGGACAAGGGGTGAGAGGAAGGGAGGAGTGACCTTCCTGCTTCTACTGTTTTCTCGGATACCAAGATGCCATATTTTGGGGTAGCATAATCTGAACACCGTCATCAAAAGTTAGCTGTCCACTGACAAAGATTCTTTGCTTGCCAAACTTTAGTTAGGCTTCTAAACCTTCTCCTAGGACCATGTGGGCACTTCGTTGTAAAATCCAATTTTAGCAAATAAAGCTGCCAAGGCAGTTCATCAAGAATTTTTCCACCCTCAATACCTGATCACTCTTGATATCTGACCTTCACTCCCCTCCCTTGGTATCTGATCACACTGGCCTGCCCTCAGCATCCTTTTAGATTGGTTCAGCCAGAAATCCTCCCAGACCTGGGGTCTCCTCTTAGCAATTTTCCATCCACTGCTCCCTTCCTCCTTAGCTATAAATCCCCACTTATCCCTGGTGTATCTGGAATGTACTCCAGTTCCATATTGGGGTCTCTCTTCCCTTATTGCAATGGTCTCGAATAAAATTTGTCTTCACCCCTTTAATTTCTGTCCAGCTCTGGTTTTCTTGGACACCATTGTTGGGCACAGAGAACGACACCCCAGAGTATGGTGCCTTGGCATGCTGAGCATTTTTGAATTAGAGAAAATCGGAAGGCCTCAGAAGCTGCCTCAGAACCAACGACATTCTGATCTTCTCTTGTTTCTCCCTCACCAAGCTCAGGGAAGGGGTTTCTCTGGAAGTTCCCTTATCTGACTGAGGAAAACTTCTTCCAAAAGAAATGCAATTGTCTTAAGGTCCTTTTCCCTGGGAATCTCATCACATAACCAGGAAACACTGACCACTGGGGAAGAGAAGAGACTCTAAGTCATTGCCACCCTCACTGTTCATCTATTCTCCCAAGGGCTGTATAATAAGACACCCTTTGTTCACCCCTCACCTTTCCACACCCACCCCCCTCGGAGTTCAGAGGAGCTTTGTCCCAGACCATGGTCTGTACTTTGGGCTCATTCAACTTCCCCCTAAAAATCACTCAAAATGGCCTCCATTCCCCATTTCCCTCTCCCCTACGAAGAGGGTATTTAAACCTCAACCATCTGGCCCTTCTTCGAGTCTTATGTTTTATATGGCTCCTGTGCTTATGCACATTAACAAATTTGCCTGCCTTTCCTACTGTTAACCTGTCTCCTGTTAGTTCCTTTCAGAGGACTTGAACTGTCAGAGGGGAAGGGAAAAGTTTCCTTTGCCCATATACCACATATGTATAGAGTCTTATAAATATTTCCATGTACTCTTTGAAGTATAAAATAAGTAATGTATTTAACATTGCACATTGTAGAAATTCTAAGATTATTTTTAAAAAGTTTCAGTCATCGAATGCTTATAAATGAGCATAATAAACTTACCTGTCAACTATTTGTGTCAATATTTATAAAGGTGCTATTGCTTTGCTTTTATTAATACTTTGAACTGGAATGAGTCATGAAAACCACACCTAGTTGAGCCTTGGGGAATCATACCTCAGCATTTTATAAATGCTGCGCAGTAAAATTTTAATATTAGACTTGGTGCCTTTTCAGTTCCTTTAACCCTCTCACTTCTCCGCCTGGTGATTCGAGTTACCAGGAGGGCTTTCTCCACGCACTGCCCTTAGGGTAGGGACCATGCAGAGAGAACAAAGCGTCCCTTTCCCGGCTTTTGAGCTCTTAAGTAGCCTTTTGTAAATCTATTGTAGAGGCAATGGTATTGAGAGCCAAGGATTTCAATTCTAAGGGCAAGGTGCTTGAGAGAAAAAAGGGTATTTTTGAATTTCAAAAGCTTAGCTTTAAATATCAAAAGCCAAAGCCAGAGGGCTCAGAAGACAGGTTTTATGTCAAAAACCAGACTGTAAAGAGGAACAGTCTCTTTCCCAGCCCAAAAGGAGATAAGATTTCAACCAAGGGGTGAGGTGGGGTGGAGGAGGGAGAATTGAACTTGATTCAAGTTTAAACTGGTGGGTCCCTAGGAAGGGGCTTAGGGCTCCCTCCCTCCCACTGGGCCAAGGGCTGCAGTGTTGTCAGCAGCCCAGACAGGCTTGGAGGGTACCGCAAGGAGAAGAGCTATTGCCTGGCCACCCAGAGTGTATCCTGTGTCCGCAGTGCGGGAGCAGAGGCTGAAGGTGTCTGGGCCCCGTGAGACAGCCTGTCCAAATCCTTACACCCCAGTCTGGGGTGGGGAGAGAGGCGAGAGTGCCTGGACTCCCCAGGAAGGGCCTGGCAGTGGCGTGAAGGCTGGTGGCCTGGAAGAGGCATTCTGATTGGGATGAGAAGGATGCGGAGCTGACCAGTGATGCAATTGATGGACCACAAGAAAGTGAGAAGAACTCTGCTCATGCAAGCAGCCCAGAGGGAGCAGGATCCTGTTGGAGTCAGGAAAAAATTTTGACACTAAATCAAAGGGAGAGCTGTGATGATTGCCGAACACCTCACATTTCTGAAGGGAGATTATATTTACAGCTTAAAGTGCTAGTGGGACTTTCTATTCAGAGAGCATCTTCACAGGTGGGGCTAGACAGTGATCCTTTCAGCCCTGGGGGTGGCGGAGTGGGGCCTGGGGGACATCAGAGCCCCCACAGCAGTGCCTTCAGCCTTGGGTAGTGTGGCCTGTATATCAGTGCCCTATACAAATACTATCATTTTCTCTTTGTGCTTTGATAGAAAGAATGTCGTCGGGAAGCTACTTTAGTACAGTGGTTTCCCTTTATCTGCAGGGGATGTGGTTCCAAGACCCCCAGTGGATGCCTGGAACCGCAGGTAGAACCTAATGCAATTGCATCCATAGGAACACATTTCCGTTCATGTCTTCCACCCACAAACGCAATGCCTTTCCCATCTTAACTAAGCACTTATCACACGCTGGGGCTGTAACTTTTGCAGTTTGAGGTGTGACAGCAAACCGAGCTTTTTCCTTCTTCAGAGTTTCACAGATAGCAGATTCATTCTTACTGTAGATCTTAGCAACTTCATCATACACATTTTTTTCTTTTCTTATTAAGTCGAGAACTCTTACCTTGTCACCTAAAGGAAGAGTTTACGGTTTTTCTTCGGCATAACCAGATTGCCAGCATCACTACTCTTGCACTTTGGGGCCACTATTAAGTAAAATAAGAGTGACCCGAGTGAAGGACTGAGATACCACGGACAGTGGATCCAATAACCTAGATGGCTACCAAGTAGCTAAGGGGCAGGTGGTGTAGACAGTGTGGATACCCTACTGCATCCACAGTGTGTATCTATACTCCACAAAGGGATGATTCACGTCCCTGGCTGGAGAACACAGGATTTCATCACACTACTTAGAATGACGTGGAATTTAAAACTTACGAACTGTTTATTTCTTGAATTTTCCATTTAATAGTTTTGGACCTTGTTTGACTGCAGGTAACTGAAACCTGTTAGGTCCTGAGCCGAGAGGGAGACACACAAAGCCTCAGGTGTAACAAAATGCTGTTTATTTGAGCATCTGGGTGCAGGTGGGTGGAGGCAGAAAAGAGTATCCACCCTTAGGAAGGGGAGAGCGATGGGTTTCATAGGAGGTTTGGATGAAAGTTTTGGGGAGGGTGAGCTTTTTCTGAACAGTAACCAGTTCTTGCCGGCGTCGCTACAACCGTCTGTGGTCAGAGTTAGGTTTACAACCTCCGGACTCTCCAGACTCCTGCAGCTATTGTTCCACAGGCCGTATGATCACGAGCTAAGTTTTCCATTAACCGCATTCCACCCTATACATGCTTCCTGGGTTCCCAGCCTGAGCAGGCCCAACAAAACCACGGAAAGCAAAACCTCGGGTGGGGGGACTACTGTCTTTTTCTACTGCTGTGTAACAGATTATCCCAAACTTAGTGGCTTCAAACAATACCCCACTATTTTCTCCCAGTTTCCATAGGATAAGAGTCAGGGCCCAGCTCTGCTGGAGTCTCTGCTCAGCGTCTCACAAGGCTGAGATTAAGGAATCCTCTCGGCCATGTTCCCTTGTGGAGCTTGAGTCCTCTTCCAAACTGTTGAGTTCAGAGTTCAGTTCCTTGTGTTTTAAGACTGATGTTCCCATTTTCTTGCTGACAGTCGACCTGGGGTCCTTCTCAGCTCCTAGAGAGTCCCCCTCAAGTGCTGTGGCTTGGCCCTCTCACCACGAGACTGCTTACTTCTCCCAAACCAGCACAAGAGCCAGCATTCCGTCTGCTCGCCATGTGGAGTCTTATGCAATGTCACACACTCAGGAAGTGACTGTGCCATCATACAAGTCCCTCCCACACTCAAGGGGCAGGGACTATACAGTGTGCATAGCAGGGGGCAGATTCTGGGGGCTGTCTTAGAACTTCAGCTGTCACAACCACCAAGCTATGGGACATGACCAGGACCAAGATCATAATCACCAAAGGCGGGAAAAAAAACCTACCTGGTGAATAAATCATAAAAGGACAATAGGAAACAAGAATAAGACATACTATGATCACATCCCATAAATTATTCTTGTTCAGTGCTTCAGTTACACATAAATTTAATGTTTTCACTTGGGCTGGGTTTTCATGAGATTGCTGGGGCCAGTGAATCACAGGTATCTGGTGAACCCAGGAAAACAGTGAGGGCCCCAGAATTTCTCTACTGGATGGGCTTCAGAGAGGTAGTTTGGTTGGAGAGAATGGACAGGGAATTTTTTTTTTTTTTTTTGAGACAGAGTCTCACTCTGTTGCCCTGGCTAGAGTGCCATGGCGTCAGCCTAGCTCACAGCAACCTCAAACTCCTGGGCTCAGGCAATCCTTCTGCCTCAGCCTCCCAAGTAGCTGGGACTACAGACATGCGCCACAATGCCCGGCTAATTTTTTCTATATTTTAGTTGGCCAATTAATTTCTTTCTATTTTTTAGTAGAGATGGGGTCTTGCTCTTGCTCAGGCTGGTCTCGAACTCCTGAGCTCAAATGATCCGCCCACCTCGGCCTCCCAGAGTGCTAGGATTACAGGCGTGAGCCACCGCGCCCGGCCCCGGAACTTTTCTTAAATCACAGTCTGTTTTTACTTAGAAGACATGTTTATTTGTTATGTCTTTGGAACTCATTGTGGTGGCAGGTGTTAAAGCCATCTATATGTCACCTTTTGGATTCTCTACCAGTGACGATATTGGTTGAAATTTGGAGAAATATGCTTAACCTTTCTAATACATAGATTAAGTTCTGGGTGTCCTGCTACCTGACATCACTGAGGCTGACATGACAGCATCGTGAGAAGGGCATCAGAATCACAAGCCCTACACCCCGGCTTCTAGTTCCAGATCTATCTACCTGTGGTTGACTGTGTGACTTTGAGCAAATTACTCTCCCTCTCTGAGTCTCTGTAAAATAAGAGGTAAGGAGAAAATGTTCTTTAAGGGTCCTTCAGACTTCTCTCCATGTCCTGGGTACAAAGGGCATCCTGAATTTCCCAGAGAGCTGAAACACCCAGGAATAAGAGGTTCCCCAGACTGTCAGAACATTCTAAGGACCACTTGTCTCTAGACAAGTCAATACTCGCTTAACACAGGCAGACTGGGCACTTCTGTTTATGAATTTCTCTACAAAAAGATGCCGTGGCCTTTTTCTCTAATCTACTCTTGTGTTTCACTATTATCCACCCCACTCCCACCCCTGGGATGATTTCCCATTATCCTACCAACGCCACCTGGCCATCTATGCCACTGTGATAGGATGTGGTCGTATCAACATCTAAATTGGTAGTTGGCAATGCAGTCAAATTGGTAGCTGCCCAAGTGGGTGGGGCAGGTTAGCACAGGGGAGACTATTTATTCAACAAAGGCGAAATTCCTCTAACCAACATTCTCTGTACATTTCCTATACAAGGAACACCAAATAGATACGCATATAAATACAAAATCCTGGCCTTTCTTCTTAAGGAGCTGCTAATGTCAGAGAACAGTGGAGTACTGCAGCAGAATGAACTTCCAGGGCTCCCCAGACCCCTTTAACTCCACAGAGAGGACCATCCTCAGGGATTGCCACCCATTCTGAATTTTACGGGAGCTCACAGTTAGCAAGCTGGGTAGAGGACTGGGTTCATAGTGAGCCACCTGTATCCCTGTGAGGGTCTCTTTGATATGTCAACTTGACTAGTCTGTAGCCCCCAGTTATTCAATGAAACACGAATCTAGGCGTTGCTGTAAAGGTACTTTATAGATGTGATTAAAATCCATAATCAGATGAGTTTAAATTAAGGAAATTATTTTAGATAATCTAGGGTAAGCTTAATTCAGTCAGTTGAAAAGCCTTAAAAATGAGGCTGAAGCTTCCCTGGGAGAAGAAGAAAGTCTACCTGTGGACTGCAGCTTCAGCCCGGACCCGAGAGTTCTGACCTGTCTTTCCTGAAAGTCTGTCGTATGGGTTTCATTCACACCTGGCCAGACTTCACAGTCGTGTGAGCCAATTCCTTGTGATACATCTTTTAATATATATCTCCTGCTGGCTCTGCTCTGGCTGAACCCGGACTAATATAGATTCTGGTGCCAGAAGTGGGGTAAATATATTTGCATTTTGCTTATAGGAAAGACATGTGTCTTTGGGGATCAATCAGGGAGCAGAGTGGTAGGCATAATATGCTTCCCCTAGAGATGCCCACGTTCCAGTCACTGAGACCTGTGAATATGTTACCTTACGTGGCAAAGGGGAATTAAGGCTGCTAATCAGCTGACCTTAAATTAGGGAGACTGTCCTGGATCTAATGATGTGTGTCCAATGTCATCACAAGGGCCCTTAAAAGCGAAAGAAGGAGTCAGAAGAGGGAGGACCAGAGAGATGGCGGTGTGGAAAGGATTCAGCCCAATGTTGCTGGCTTTGAAGACGGAGGAGCCAAGGAAAATGGATAAGCTTCCAGAAGCTTCAAAAGGCCAGGGGATAGATTCTCCCCTAGAATTCCCAGAAGGGAATTGCAGTCCTGCTAACACCTTGATTTTAGTCCAGTGAAACTCATTTTGAACTTCTGACCTCCAGAACTATAAGATATATTCATGTTGTTTTAAGCAACTAAATTTTGGCAATTTGCTATAGCAGTCCTAGGGAACTAATAACGTCCCTAATCCCATCTCTCCCAGCAGCGGATCGTCAACTGCTCGGCCACGAACATGGGGACAGGGCACTTGTTCTTGCCCTGCTGCCTCATGGGCCTGCAGGCCCACCTTCCCCCTCTGCCTCCCATCCCCACCCCGGCAGCTCCCCTCCAGGGCCCCAGTGCAGCCCCACCCCCACCCTCACAGTCTGGACAAACCTGGAAGGATCCAGACTCTGCAGCCTGTCCCCAGGCCGCACCCTTTCCTTTCCCTCCTCCCAGCAAGCCAGTTTCCACACCAGAGGCTCCGTGTGTTTATGGTTTATTGACACCCACAAGACACTTAAGAGAAATTATACAACGCTGCCTCTTACACATTTTTTTTAAAAAAAGTGTTCCTCTCTCTCCGAGTTTATGAGTCCATAGGGATAGCCTAGCTTTATGACCTCATATTATTATTTTGTCAATTGGTTATCTGAAGGAAATGTTTCCTCGGCTTTACCCGCTTCCTCTTTTAGGAGAATGCATGGAGCACAATATTCTCTGGAAGAAATCCTCTCTTCTCATACTCGGGGTCTAAAACAAACCTGGTAACTGTCTAGAACAAAATTAAGCTGGGGCACATGGCAGGTTTCTTTTCTTCCTTCCTCCTTTCTCTCTTCCCTTCTTCTTTCTTTCTTTCCCCCTTCCCTCCTTCCTTCCTCCTCTCTGTCCACAAAACTGAGAAAGTTCCAGCTTGGTTTTGATGCTGTTGCAGGAGTGGTGTTTGTATTCATTTCCTCCGGCTGCCATAACAAAGTACCACGAACAGGGAGGTGTAAAACGAAATTTAAGAGAAGTTTATTCCCTCACAGTTCCGAAGGCTACAAGTTCAAAATCAAGGCGTCGGCAGGGCCATGCTCCTCTGAGACTCTGGGTAGAATTCTTCCTGGCCTCTTCTGAGTGTCTGGGGGTGGCTGGCAACCCTTGGCTTGCAGCTGCGTCGCTCCAATCTCTGTCTCCATCATCACATGTCATTCTTCCTGTGTGTGTGTGTGTGTGTGTGTGTGTGTGAGCTTCTTTGCATTGTTTTCCCCCTGTGCACGGATGTCTGTGGCCAGATTTCTCTCTTCTTTTAAGGATACCACCCATTATATTAGATTAGGCATCTGCCCTACTCCGGTAAGACTTCATCTTTCCTTACATCTACCACAACCCTACAGCAGCCTAGGAATGCTGGCGGCTTGGATTAAGCCATGAGAGTGTGGCGGCAGACAGGATGAGAAGTGGACAGATTCTAAACTGCGAAGGAGGTAGTGAGCTGGGGATGATAGGTGAGGAGGTAGGAGAGGAGAAAGTCAAGGGCGACCAGGGTCGCGGCCTGGGCGACTCGGTAGGAGCCAGGGCAGGGGGCAGCTCCTCCCCGCTCTTCCTTCACCTACTGTGCTTTGAGCTCAATGCTGAACACATTGCAAAGGTCATCTCACTTAATCCTCGTTCCTTCTTAGTGGCAAATAAAAGAATGGTGGGTCTTACAATCAATGGTATCTTAGATTTAATAAAATACAAAATTATCCCTGTTTTGAAGATAATGAAGCAGCTGTTCAGGGAGATTTGTTACCTAGGTTGTCTCATTTAATCCTTGTTACATAGGTTGTCTCATTTAATCCTTGCAACAACCCTATGAGGTAGTTTTATTATCCCTTCTCCACAGATCAGGAACCATGCTGGGCGTAATAATAATAATGGCATTTAGGATCTGTGGGGAGCTTCCAGCCAGGCCCTGGGTGATGTGCTCTGTGTGTGCACCCTGCAGCCACCCAGCGAGGTGTGCGCTCTCTCACTTGGGGAAGCTAAGAAATGCTCCCGAGGGCACACAGCAGAAATCCCTCTTGGGTGTCTTTGCTCCTTGTCACTTATAGGACAAAAGCCAGTCTCCTTGGCCTAGCACACAGTCCCCTCCAGGGTCCGCCTCCAACTCTCCCCACTCATTGCTCGGGAGTCCTCGCTTTGCATCTTTTGCTCCAGCACCACGGGACCATCTGTGGCTCCTCAGAAACACTGTGGGCAGGGTTGGGACTTGGGGGGATGGCAAATGAGGTCCCTAGGGTGCAAAATGTAGGGAGGTACTCACTTCCCAGCATCCTGTAACTTCAGGGTGGGGCCCTGAGAGGGAGCACCTCCCTGCCTCCTCCTGGCCTCAGCCCTGCCATGTGGCTTCTCCACACTTCAGTTCTTGTTTCTCTTCTCAGGAGTATCCTTTCCTTTCCCCTTCACAGTCTCAGTTTGCCTCAACCTTACCCTTAATAGTCAGCCAAAAGATTACCTCCTCCTCTCAGTTTGCCTCATCCTTACCTTTAATAGTCAGCCAAAAGATTACCTCCTCCAGGAAGCCTTCCCTGACCACCTCCCACCTCTTAGGTTAGGACAGGCGTCCTTCATTCATACTCCTGTAATGCCAGGTCTGTATTCTGTCATTGCCCTTCCACAAAAGGGGTCAGTTATCTGTTGCTGTGTCTGCTACCCCACTAGACTGTGGTCCTCCTAAGGGCAGTCTTATTTATCTGTGTGTTCCTATCATTTAACACAGTGCTTGGAATACATACAGTAGGGGATTATTTTATATATATATTTTACTTACAAATATATAATTTATATATATATATATTTTGAGACAGAGCCTCACTCTGTCACCTGGGCTAGTGTGCCATGGCATCAGCCTAGCTCACAGCAACCTCAGACTCCTGGGCTCAAGTGGTCCTCCTGCCTCAGCCTCCCTAGTAGCTGAGACTACAGGCATGCGCCACCATATCTGGCTAATTTTTTCTATTTTTAGTAGCGATGGGGTCTGCCTCTTGCTCAGACTGGTCTTGAACTCCTGACCTCAAATGATCCTCCTGCCTCAGCCTCCCAGAGTGCTAGGATTACAGGAATGAGCCACCGTGCCTGGCCCCTAGTAAGTGATTATTAAATGTCTGTTGGATCAACTAACTAAGCATTATGGGCTGAATTGTGTCCCCACCAAATTCATGTCGAAGTCCTAACCCCCAGCACCTCAGAATGTGACTGTATTTGGAGACAGGGTCTTTAAAGAGGTAACTGAAGTAAAATGAGGTCATTAGGGTAGCCCTGATCCAGTCTGATTGGTGGCCTTCTAAGAAGACACAGGGAGAAAACAGCCACTTACAAGCCAAGAAAGGAGGCCTCAGAAGAAATCAACCCTGCTGACACCTTGATCTTTGACTTGCAGCCTGCAGAACTGCGAGAAAATAAATTTCTGTTGTTTAAGCCACCAGCCTGTGGCATTTTGTTATGGCAACACCAGCAAACAAACACACTAACCATGTAGCCAGCAAACAGGTCTCCAAGGTCATGCTCATGCCTCATGTTGCTTTAATTATTCTCTGTTTATTTCTTACCAGCGTGTCTTCTCTCCCTAGAGGGTTGTCAGCTCTAGAGGAAAGAAGTGTATGTTTGTATCTCTCCCATGCAGGACTCAGCCCCTGGTTGTTCATACAGTTGTTGCTCAATACATGCTTCCCATTTTTTGTGTCGTTCAGAAGTGGGGATGGCTCCCATCTGTTCGCTGGGATCGTGTTTCAGCCTTGTTTGGTGAAAGCCCAGCCCAGCTGTGAAAGGTGGTGCCCTGTGAGTCTCTAGGAGCCCTGACCTTGAGTGAGCCTGGGCTCTCACCCAGTATGTACCCGGGGGTCAGGAAAGGCCTCGGACCCTGCACTTCACACCACCCCATGGCCTGGTAGCATGGAATGACCCTGCCATGGGGTGAGGACTGTCATGCTTTGGAACTCCACAGCTCACTCACCGCCCATTTATTCAGAAATATTTATTATGAGCCTGTTATGTGCCACACTGTTCCAGGCACTGGGGACGTGGGTGAAGGAGACAGACCAGATGTCTTCAGGCTTCCTTCTAATGCTCACATTCTAGTGTATTCCAGATCTCCAGCATCACTGACATTCTGATAATAAGCACAGCTCACGCTTTCACAGAGCTCCAGAGTTTACAAAGTGCACTGTTGCTCATTAGCCCACTCGAGCCTCTCCAAAACCTTGTGCACTAAGAACTATTATTATCATCTTTCATAAATGCTCACAATGACATTTTTTCCCTCATTTTAACATCTCTGTCATCGGGGTGGGTCTTACAATGCACAGCATGTCATAGTTACATGGGTAGCCCTTATTTTCTTTCTTAGTGGTAAATAAAAGAATGGTGGGTCTTACAATCAGTGGTATCTTAGATTTACTAAAATATAAAATCATCCTTATTTTGCAGATAGTGAAGCTGCAGTTCAGAGAGATTCAGTGGCTTTTCAAAGTCACGTGCCTACATTGTCTTCCATGCAGGCTGGATGAGCCCTGGACAAGTTAGGGCTCTGCGAAAAGCCACGGTACCCCTGGCAGAGCCTCCTTGCTGTCGCTCTCTGGGCATTTGTTTCCCAAGCACAGCACAGCTGGCTGCTCGGATTTTTCTACAGGGAAAGGAAGCGCTGCCCTGTCCCAGGATGAACTTCAAAGGGAGCTGTCCCCCCTCACTCCACCCTGCCAGGGAGCAGCGTTAAGCACATCTGGGATCAAAAGAGCCCCCTTCTCTCCAGAGCACCCAGGGGGCTTGAGTGAGTTCCCTTTCCGGTCTGCTCTGAGTGATCAGTTGACAAAATATATCTGGGGAAGGAGGAAGCTTCTGTGATCAGCTGTCATCTCCCCTAAACACCCCTGATGCATTTTCTCTCTTCATTACCCACATGGTGTCAACCACTACCCTGGGGAGATCTGTAGTAGGAAGGCGTCCTATCTGGAGACAGAGACACGGAGAGGAGGGAAAGGAGAAGGCTGTGCTGGAGGAAAAAGTAGGAACTGCAAGTTGCTGTTGCCTTGACTTTATCCCATGTCTAATCCCCAGAGCCATGTCTATCCCGTGTCTGAACCCCAGACCCACAGCCAGGTATGGGCTGACTCAGCCAGCCCAGTGAAAGCATTGCTCAGCTTCTGCAGAACCTTGTCCTACACACACACACAGGCACACACACGCACACAGACAGAGCTGTCTGGGTGAATCTCTTTCCTTTACTTCTGGAATTCTCCACCTGGTTAGCAGCAACACATCCAAGGGTTTGCTACTCTCTCCTTGGATTTTCCATAGATGATATAAAATCTCAAGAGGTCACCTTATCTATACCCATTCCTTCACCTCCGTCATATCTCTATCCCATCATTGGCCCTAGAGTTGCTCCAGAGGAATCTCCAAACTCCTTAGTCTGATATTCCACCTCCCTTACGATCTAGCCCCGATCCATGTCCTCAAATATAATAGGTGGTACTATTTAATCTAAACATTATATTTGTTATATTCTAGCAGAACATATTTTCTAACTGGACCAGAAACATACCTGAAAAAAATCCCAGCTCTGTACCATTTCTCACTCCATGCTCCCTCTCGCTGCATCCTGTAGAGTTCAACTCAAGTCTTCAACCTGTTCCCGGAAGACCCTTCCTGGGCCCAGCCTCAAGCTGGCCCTGCCCATGGTTAGACTGTTTGCTCTTCCTATGATGGGAGAGCGACAGCCTGCACTCAGGGCCAGAGTGAATCCGTGAGTGAGGTGAGCTGCTCCGAAGGAAGCCTCTTTGCTGACCCCAAACCCCCTTAATGTAATGGGCCAGTTCTGATGACTTTGGTTATGTGCCCCCATTACTGTTCTGGCATGGGCTTAGAGCTTTGTCCCTTGCTTCCACAAATCCTCATTCTAGGGATTGTATCCTAGTCCCTAAATATGAACCTTCCAAGAATCACTCCCTCTACATCTTCTTGGAATTTGTCACCCTGGACTAAGACTGGAGGCAGCTGTATCCCAAAGTTATCTGCTTGTTCACCAGACTGAGCCTCCAC
Organism: Cheirogaleus medius; assembly: GCA_008086735.1. Classification (NCBI taxonomy): domain Eukaryota; kingdom Metazoa; phylum Chordata; class Mammalia; order Primates; family Cheirogaleidae; genus Cheirogaleus; species Cheirogaleus medius. The sequence goes on along the minus strand of VBSM01001265.1, from coordinate 71,981,010 downwards.
TGCCGTTGCCTTCAGCTGGGTCAGCCTCTGTCGCACCTAGCACCCCCCGCAGGTGGGGCGCAGAAAGTGCCAGCTCCCAGCCCCTTCCTACCTTTCTATCAGCTCACAGGGACTTGCTCTGCTCTGCCAAATCCTGAGAGCCCATGAGACCTCTGACAGCTGCCATCCATGGGGCCTCCCTACACCGTTCTCTTACATCTTAAGTGATGACTGTAGGAAGACCCTCTTACATATCTGTGAATTACCTGGCTCATTCATGCTGGATACACGTAATGCTTATTGATGACACAAATGTTGCTATTATCTCACCTGGACTCTACCTGTTACAATGACTCACTCCACTCCCTACCTTTGGCTTCCACTGGTCTTTTTCTTTCTTGGGGATTCTTCTTCCCTTCTCTCCAGTCATCCAAGATGAAATGTTAGTGGGTCAGATGGGGTATTTCTCTAGCGTACAAACCATAGCTTGTTCGTGTCTGTATCCCTAGTGTCTAGCGTGGTGCCTGCTATATGGTAGATAACAAGAAAACAGCTGATAAGAAATGTGAAATTGAGCTCAATAAATACTGCTTGAGCCCCTCATGTGTGCAAAGCACGGTGCTAAGTATCTTAGGTTTCAGAAAGAAAACAAAACCAGAGTATTAGTCCTTCAGGAAACTTGGTCAGGCAAAGGTGATCACGGATGTTCCCAGTTCATCACAAGTGGATACCACATGGGAAGAAGTTTCCTTCTAGATGAAGGGTTATCAACTGGTGAGATAGGGATGGTAGCTCAGAAGAACATGGGGTTTCCTAATGATTATCAAGAATGAACAGAATTCTCCATGAGCACATAATGCTAGTTTGGCTTCTATCTTGGTGAAGCTCAATGTCTTCAGTGTTGTGACTGGTAGGACTAGGCTAAGAAAGACCAAGAGCCCTGAGCCTTGGAGGATTCCTGCTCCTACTGGCCCCTGGAGGGACTAGGCTCATCCTCTTCCCTCAGGTGAGAAGCGAGGGCTCTGATGGGGGAAGACAATCTGCCAAAGGCTGCCTGAGTGGCAGCAGGCAGTCTTGTCAGGCATTATTTCGCTGGAGTAATCCTCGAACCCTCCCGGCCTCTCCATTTGATCTGCCTGAGACCGCAGGAGATAGTCAAATGCTTTTGGCTAATATCATATGCACGCATAATTAGATGGCAGCAATTACCATCTGGGTTCCTAGCACTTGTTCCAACACCCAGGCCTTGGGCAAGGAGCTGGTGGGAGCAAGGCAGGGAGGCCTCCCCCAGCCTGCCTGTCCTGTGTCAGCCTCCTGGAGAGCAGCTTGCAAGCCTGGAGCCGGGGAGCATAGCCCCATGGAAGGCCAACGATGCTCATTGAAGAGTGACAACCGGCAGGTGGCAGAGGGAATCGAGCCGTGATGGTGTCTCTGCCAGCTCAGGGGTGGCATGCCGCTGCGGGCTGGGTGGGTTGCCATGGGCATGGGGGATGAAGGCTCGTGGGCGGCCCTTGTCTCAGGGAGGAAGCCAAGAGTAGGTCTGAGGGTTCTCAGAGCAGTGACGGGGCTGATGAGATGCCATCTGCCCCGCCCCTGGCACCGGGTTCTTCCACCTCCAGACTGTTGGAGCTCCCTGCGGGTGCCAATGACACAGGCATATGCTTGGCCAGGTCTGGCTGACATTTTCCTGAGGCTGGTGCTCAGACTTCTTGGCTGGGAAGAGGAGGTGGAGACAAAGTGAATCAAGGTGGCCTGGGAGGAGGTAGAGGAGGCTGGAGAGAGCAGAGAAGCATGGACCCCAAGCCCTGGGATATTTCCCTATCTCATATTCTTTCGTATAGGGAGGGTCCTGGCAACAGCAGAGTTGGCACAGTCCCACGCAGTGTTTGTTAACTGCTGGGCCTGCAGTTTAATCAACCAGTCGATTCGGGTGGACGTCCAGCAGGTTCTGGCTGGTGGTGGTGAGGAAGCGTGTAGTGGAAAGGTCATCCTAGCGTGGGCTTTGGAGTAGGTGGGGTTGGGTCTGAACCCCAGCTCTGCATTTCCCAGCAGAATGACCTAAGTGAAATTACTTAACCAATCTGTTACTCCTTTAACAAAAGGGGGTTTGGAAGGGGTGCCCGGAACATAGGAGGCATTCAGAATGTGTCATGTTGGTGTTTGCTTTCCCTTGATGTAAGGGTGAATGTATTAGGGGGTGTATACTCTCTACACTTTCTATGCTTTCCTGATTGGCAAAGGGCTACCAGTGGAAAAAAAGAAAAGAAGCGTAGGGGGCCCCCAAGGGGCTTCCAGGCCCAGGTGTTCGGCATCAGGAGACTGCATGTGGTCCATTTTGGCCTAAGAACCTCCCCATACTTCTAATGCCATATTCTCTGCCACCTGCCCCAAGGGACAACCTGGGCTCCCCCTTGTGCATATATGTTTGTCATAGCACCCGGCACTTGGTCACCGTTTGTATTGTTCTTATATTTTGGATACTCAATCTCTTGCACAATTCCTGGGAAATGGTAACATTTTGAGAAATGTTTGTTGAATGACTGACTGTCTGTGGCCTAACTCAGGTGATCTTAGCATAGACCCATGCTGGGCTGTCAGGAGCAGATTAAAGGAAAATGGGAAGAGACCAAGATGAGGACAGAAGGGAACCAAGAGGCTTCTGAAGCCCAACACAGAATAGTCAAAAGAGCATGAACGTTGGACACAGCTGGCCAGGGCTTCAATCCTGGCTCTGCCAGGCCATAGTTGTATGATCTTGGTGGAAGTTACTTAATCACCCTGAACCTCAGTGTCCTAATCACTAAGATTGGTAATACCTACATCACAGGGTTATTATGAGGATTTAAAAACAAAGCATAGAAAATTTGCCACATAGGAAGTGCTCAGTAAGATGGCGGCTATAATGATTGTACTTTTAGATACAAGCTGGGATCTCTTGACCTTCAGAGATCTATTAAACTTGACTGGACCCTTCATTCTGTGCGGTTCTGAGACATGGACCTCGCTTGCGATTTCTTGAGCTCCTTCACTTATTCTTTGCCCCACTCCCAGGCCTGCCTGTATCTTCTCCATCACTGGCCCCCGTATATCCTGGGACCATGCCTGGCCTTTGGTGGGCTTTTGTAGACTTTGGGCTGGCAGGAATCGAAGAGATGGTTCCGTTCACTTGGTGAGACACAATCCTTGGCCATCTAGCCAGTTCTTTCTCTCCCTTTTCTCTCTCTTCTCTTCCCTCTTCAGAGTATCAAGCAAACTCTAGCCCTTGTCCCGTGTAGAACAGTTCTGTTCACTTTCAGGACTCTTGGGGGACTTCTCCTTCATAGAAACTTTACACTGTTTGCCTTGAGGAGAATTCTGGAGAATGAAGAGGTCTCCATCTGGTTACCACATTATTATTATCCGATTTAGCCACGTGGCTGGCTCCTGGGGAGGGCTGCTAGATACTGCACTTACGGGTTCCGAGAAGGCTGGGGGTGACGTTCGCTTTGTTCATGTTGGTGTCAGCAGCTGTAGTGAGCTGGGGTGGGGTCAGGGTCATTAGTTCAGGAAGTCAGGTCCCCGTGGTCAATGTAGGGACCCCACAGCAGATAGGACCACTGGACACCATCAGCAGGAGCTGGTAAGAGCCAGGCAGGGATGTGTTAGGGCCCCTGCCAAGCAGGGCAGGGCTCTGTTGCCAGAGGGAACTGGCATGTTGAGCAGGAAACCTAGGCTGAAGACCAAGTTTTCAAGTGGGCTAGGCCCATTTGAACTAGAAAAACAACCCTTTGCTTTTGAACATGTGTACTGCTTGCACAGATGTGAGTCTGCAGGGTTGCATTCTGATATGCATGTGATTTGGAGGCCTGCAAGGTCATGTGATCCCACCCAAAGCTATCTGGTGAATATTCCCCACTTCAATTACCCAGTCAAGAGGCAGGTTGTAGGGCAGAACCTAGAACTCAGAAGGCAGGTCTCAAGTAGCTTAGAGGGTAAATCCCATCTCACCTGCTGGGATCTGGACGTCCAGGACCATGGAGGAGCTGGGGAAAGGAGGTGTCCTCTGGCACGGAAGGCAAACTGGGGGTCTGTCGTGGGGGGAGGTGACCTCCACGTTGAACATAGCCAATGATAGAATCTTCAACCCTATGATCTGGTTTTGCATTCCTCCGTGTTTCTTTTCCTTTTGTTTCTCCTGAGCATTTAGTATATTTTTATGTAAACATTCCAGTTTGATCTCAGCTATACTGTGAGAGGAAAGAAAATGTTCCCACACTTGGGCCTGCAGGGTAGATTGGGGAGCACCCCAGACCCCAGGCCTCAGTCATTTCCAAAGGTGAGGGTGCTCCTGGCACCGTGAGGTCCAGCTTCCCTTCACTTGAGTTCTCCCCACTGCAAACTGTGGGGTTCCACTTTACTTTGCTGAGGAAGATGGCCATTTCTTGATCTGTGGTCGTATTCAGGCTGTGACTCAGGCTACACGGGCTTCTGACACGGTATTTATTGAGCCTATAGCTGCTCAACCTAATTTCAGACCCACCCCTTTGTGGACTGAGGCCCCTAAAGCTCTCCGTGCCCCAGTGAAACCCATCTTCAGAGCCGAGGTGAGGGGAGGAGGAGGGCCTATAGTGGAAGGGCCTCAGGCTGCTGCTGAGCAGGCCTGGGGTTGTCAGAGGGTGCAGATCGGCGCCCCGTCTTCTCCCTGGCTGCCCACCTTCAGTTCCTAGCACGGACTGGCAGCCTGCCCCTCTCTGGGTTCCGGGTCTGTGCTCTCTGCCCGCACCGAGGGCCTCAGAAAGGTCCTACTCTTATCTCCCTGCCAGCACCGTGCCCCAGAGACCCGCACCAGCCCGGCCCGAGCTGTCCGTGAGTGTCAGGGGGCCGAGGCAATGACCTCTGTAGCGTGGAGCCCTTTTCTGGAGGATTTATCACCCCTCCACATCCAATTAGGGAGAACAGGCTGGATGAGACAGTGGCCTAAACCCTTGTTAAGTAACATCCCTAATTGATGACAGAGATGGTGTAGCGGTTTGGAAGCCAGCTCAGATCGTGTTTTTAAAATCCTCCTTTCTCTCGGGCTGCCTGCCAGAACTCCATGGCATGGTTCTCCAGGAGAACAAAGGAAGCTTTGAAAATCCTTCTCCCTCTCCTTCAAATGCTTATCTGAAAGGACATCTTTTCCCCTTAGTTGCTGCAATCATAAAAGCGCAGGTGATAAACTGCTTCTTCGTAATCATCAATTGTGAAAATTCCCCCCCAACCCTGCCCCGTCCCACCCAAAGCAGGAGTGGACGCAGCAGCAGTAGCAGCAGACGGAGACCTTCTCGGTGCCCACTCTGATGCCTATCGAGGCTCCAGGAATGGAATGAACTTTGTTCAGGGACAACTTTTATCTCTGGGTCTCTGGCTGTTGAAATGTCAAGCCGGGGCTAGATAGGATCTCCTGACAGTGGCTGCTGCCTGGCTTTGGCGGACGGAGGGCTGGCAGCGGGTGGGAGGAGGGTCTGGAAGTAAAATGAACACACCTTGAATTCTTGAAGCGGGAGTTTGGGTCTTGGTGGGGCTATGCAGAGGGAAGCAGAGGCTGCAGGGCGAGCCGTTAGAGCCAAGGTTTGCAATGACCTTGAGAAGCTAGCTCCGAAGGACAGTGGCTAGGCCATTTCAGAGAAGAGTCTGCCCAGTTTTTTCACTTCTGACCTATGAAATTGTAGATGTGAGGGGTAGTTGGACCTGGGACTGGAATTGGATTCTAGACTCCTGAGTCCCCAAGTCGGCTCAAGGGAGACCTTTCTCCTTTAAAGGCCATGCCTGGGCCCCTACACTTCATGTCACTCTGCTGTCACTCTGCCTTGTAATGCAAACGACACCCCAGCAATGTGTAGGGAAGTCCAGGTAAGGGTTGTTTACAGCTAAGAGCAACACCAAAAGCTCATCTTGACTCAGTAACATTTCAGACTGTTAAAGCTGGAGGAGATGATATCTGAGCTGGTCATTTTATTAAAAAAAAATTCACACAGCGCCCACTGTCAAATTGATGCTGGTCCAAGTGCATTACACTTATTAACTCATTTTATCCTCATGATAATTCTATGAAACAGGAGGAAATTGAGGTATAGAGAAGTTAAGTCATTTACCTAAGATGATATAGTAATTGGTAGTATCAGAATTCAAACCCAGGAACACTAGGTCAAAAGCTTGTACTCATAACTACTACTCTGTGCTGGCTTTTGCTATGCTATGCTGGGCATCTAAGCATGAATAGGAGTCTCTTGGGTAGACAACGGGAAAGAGAATATTTTGCTGGGAGAACAGCAGGGTAAAGGCACAAGGCATGAACCAGTTTGGAAATAAAAGAAAAGGGAACTAATGTTTGCTGAGTACCTAACTGTGCCAGGCACTGTGCAATGTGTTTCAAACGTTTATTATTTTATTTTCAGGTTGTCCCTATGAAGTCAATAACATCATTCTCCTTTTATAAGTATGGAAGTCAAGGCTCAGAGAGGTTAAATAAATTGTTTAAGGTCACACAGCTACCGAGTGGTCATGTTCTACATGGATTGATTTGATCGACAAATGGAACAAATGGAGACTTCCTGGGACAAGGCCCAGCCTTGTGTTCTCTGAACATTCCCGCATCACTAGCATTTCCTTGCTGGGAACATGATTTGATCTTTAATTATGTTCAATACTTCTGGTGTTCTATAAACTCTGCGAGGACAGGGTTGCTGTCTGTGTCATTTGCCAGTGTTTCTCCAATACCCACCATTATGCTGCGTGCACTGAAGACTTGCAAATAAACTCCCAAATTAATGAAAGGACAATGCAAAGTGTACTGGCAACAGCTGTCCAACTCTTCATTTCCCCCCTTTCATATCCAACATGTGCACTATAACATGCGTATATGTCTCACCTCGCTGGCTGATTTCCACGTCCCTCCAGAAGAGGCCCCTGTGGTCACCATCGGAAGATTAGGAGGGGTTCTTACTGGAGGAGGGTGGGGCCTCATGGAATAACCATGGTCAGGATGACCAATGTCCCCATTTGCCTGGCACAATCCAGGTTTACACCTGCTGTCCCGTTGAATTAACAGTGCCCACTTCATCCTGGAAAGAGCCCAGTTTGTATGATAAATTATATGGTGACCCTGGGCCCGTGACTGCCCACATTGAGGCTTCTGTGTTTCTAGGACTACAGAAGGCTGCTGGGGGAAGAGCAGGAGCAGAATAAGACCTGGTGGGTCCCTTTGCTCTTCCCAAATTCCTGCACTTTCTCCCCTCGGGCTGGCCCTCCTGGGGGTGGGGATGGACACCTTCTGCCAGTGGAAGGCCAGCTCTGTGACCTTGAGCAACTCACTTCTGCACTCCGGGGTGCAGCTTCTCTCTCTGAATCTGAACCTCCTTTGTCTCCAAGGAATAGAACTAAAATAATATGTGAAACATCAAGCTGGAGAATCAGATGTCGGGACAACCATGAAGGTGGCATCTGCCACCTGAGCTCTCAGAGCCTGCAGGGAGCTGAGGCCAGGATTGAGGCTCATGGTTCGGCAGGCCTTGCAGTGTTTGAAAAGGTACTCCTCATCAGAGCCCAGGCACCCCCTCTACCAAAGTGGCTTTGGGGCCACCTGGGCGGCCAGACTGAGTGGCTCTGTGAGAGGGGGAAGTAGTCACTGGCTGGGAGGTCTCCAACAATAATGAATGAATTAATTAGCCAATCAATTCATATATTCATTTATCAAGCTTTTACAGGGCACACTGGGGGGGTCCAGCTTTGAACTCAAGGGGTCCTTTTGAGAGAGTGCTTCTGAGCACGAGAATGTCAGGGCTTGTTGGCTCATTTATCCCCTGCCCATCTCCCTGCTGTGCACACTAGGCAGGGGGACCTGGGTCCTGGGTTTGGGGCCAACTGCAGGGAAGAGCAGAGCCAGCTGGGAAGCGAGAAGGTGGGCACCAAAGCATCCCTGGGGTTGGGGGCAAGCTCTTCCTCTGGGCACCTGGCGCTTGTGAGCGGGGGACCCTCTAAAGGAAGAGCTGCAGACTGTGGTCTACTGCTCCCCCAAGCCACACCCTGCCCCTCCCCTGCCACCTTTTCTCCTCCCTGTTGGGCTTCTGAAAGGCTCCGCCAGCCCCCCTGGTGCTCTCTCTGGGTCCTTTCTGGCCCCTCAAGCCCCTGAAAGCTCTGAAAAGTGCTGATCTTTGCCTGACTGGCACTCTTCTCTGGCATTCCATCACTGTCCTCCTTCCCTCGGCATTTCCAGACCCCACCTGGGGACTCCCGAGGCCCCAAGGGGCTGACGGCCCTTACCTAGGAAATGTCTGTGCAGATCTGGGTTGGCAGCGGATGAGGGATGAAGGAACCCCTGTTGGTGGGGTCTACGGAGACCCGAGAGATCTCAGGAACTGTGTGGAGTCCAAGGGTTGAGTGACCCTGTAAGGATTCACTTCCTGGGTGGCCTCAGAAGAGAAATTCTGCTTTTCCTAAAGGACAGCAAGGGAGTTCAGTGTCAGACTGTGAGCTAGAGCAGACAGCGGGGGCCTCAGGGCCCTGAGTTCCAGGTCTGGTTCTGGCACAGAACTGCTGTGTGGCCTCGGCCAGGTCCTTTCCTGTATGAAATGGGGAAAATGAGGATACTATGTTCCCTTTACTAGACTTCTCTGGTGCTGTGAATTCTAGATCTGGGGTGTGTCTTTGCCTTTGTGGAGAACAAAGAAAGAGGAGTCTCTGGGCATGTGCTCCATGGGGAGCCCTGAGCACCTGGGCAGGTGGTGCTGGGGTGCACATGTGGCCCTCGTGGGCTACGGACCTGGCTTTGAGCAGCTCCTCAATGTGGTGGAGTGTCCCTGAGGAGAGGTCACTCTGGATGTCCCTGAAGGCTGAGAGATTAACTACTATTCTCTTAGCCAAAACACCGGTGTCTCTTTTCAAAAGTCCTAGAGGCTCATTTGCATGTCATTTGCATCTTATTTGAACACCAACTCATTTAATGTTCAGACACCACTGAGATTTCCTCCAAGCGCCCAGGTCGTCTCTTCCTCTCCTCCCGCTGCCTATCCTGCAGCTGGCCCACTCGGGCAGGGCCTCCCTGGGTCCAGCCTGGCCTAGGAGCCCATCTGCTGGCTGTGGATGGGAGAGGAGCCAATGGGGAGAGGGGTCTGCCCTCCCCCTGCCTCTCCAAGCCCCTGACCCTCCCAGGGCTTGGGCTCTCCAGAGCTCTCCCTGAGAAGTCTGAGACTCTGTAGCCGCCTACAGCAACTGAGAGAGTGGGAAGGGAAGAGCAGGCCTTACTGAGAATGGGTTTACTATACCCCAGGGAGGAAAAAAGAAAACAATTAAAGAATTGATAGTTTTGTTTTAATTTGCAACCTGCAGGGCTCCTGGAGAGGTCTGCTGGGGGAATCCTTCTGTGGGAGCTGGGGAGAGATCTCTTCCAGGGAACTCCCAAAGCACTGTAGGAGCCATTGGGTGACTCAACATTGTATTAATGTAAGAGGGAAGTGCCTGCCTCTGGAAGCCTGCCCCATGAGGCTCAGGGCTGCAGGCAGGCCCGAGCTGCATTGCTGCTGCTGCGGTCTCCTAGCACCCAGAGCCACAGACACTCCCTGGCTGAAATCCCTCCATTTACTGGAAGGAGCCAAGGCACAGCGAGGTTAAGTGACTTGTCCAAGGCCCTGCAGCTAGTCGGAAGCCCAGCTGGGACTGGAACCCACAGCTCCCAACTCCACCCCCAGGCTTGTAGAAAACCTCCAGATCTCCAGGAATCTACAGACCTGATTCTGAGTTTGTCTTGCTCCCCTTACCTTGCCTAAGCGGGACAGGAGCCAGTTAAAAGAGATGACATTGGTCACCCAGGCTGGCGCTCCCCCAGCCAGAGTGGACACCAACTGTTCAGGCGCTCCTCTATAGCTCTTCTGGCCTTACCTAGCACCTGGTAGCCATGTCTTGTCCCTCCTCCAAAGCCCAGTGTAATTCTCCTCTCCTCCCTGAAGCCTCCGCCGAGGTCTTGGTTCTCCCAGACGATTTGGCATATCTAGGTACACTTCCCGAAATATTGTGCATTGTTCATCCGGCATTGTATTGTTAGCGAGTGTTGTCTGGCTGTAAGCTCATGGGGAACAAAGTTCTACAGTCTCTCTGTCTCTTTGTTTCTCTTTCTGTCTTGGACACACACACTCATGCACACACTCATGCACACACAAAGAAGGTGTCTTATGGGAGCCAGTTCTTCACAGTTCCCATCCTACTGGCCAAGGTGCCTGAGTTTCTACGTGTGTGAACCAAGGAGACACGAGATACATGGCTCTCGTGGCTCTGCCCATCTGCACAGGGGGCTCAGCCCCGCCCCTTAGGGATGGCTTTGTTTCCTGCCTGTCCATTCAGCTGGGGATGGGGAGGGGCCGCCTGGTGCAGCCTGGGACTTGCAGGGGGGTGGACGGCTGCACAAACCCTGAGATGCCCAGAGATGCTCCTCTGGGCTCCCTGGCACAGGCACCGAGTGAGGGCTGTGACTGTGTGAGCCTTGTGAGCGGCTGTCGGGCAGAGCTCATTATGGGGGATAATGTAAGCAGAGTGACATGGAATATCTGTTCTCTCCCCACTATTACACTTGTCGCTCGCTGTCTTCCTCTCGCAGGTGAGCTAAGGGGTTTGATTGCCTGTGTGTCGCCTCTCTCCATAACAACCAGGCAGACGAGACAATCCGACTGCTCAGCAGTTTGGCTGGAAGTGGCTTACCAGCAAACCCTGGGTCCCGGGGAATGGCTGCAGTGGCATTGGCCCCTGCCCCTCGCCAGAGAGACTGCATGACAGTAAGGCCACTTTCCTTTATCCCAGAGAACAAGGAGGCTGCCATTACACTTGGGCAATCTTGTTGCCATGACAGAACAGACATTGGAAATGACTTCAAATGCTCTAGAGAGCCTGGTGGCAGAGCCTCGTCCTCGAGAGGTGTTTGCACCCAGCTGAAGGGCCTCACAGACAGAGGGCTTGGAGTTGTCGGGCTCATCCAGGGCCCAGAGGGTTTTAGCAGGACAGGAGTTAGATCTGGGAGGGCCAGGGCCCCTGAGCTGGCGAGCACACAATTGCCCGTGGGGCTTGCTAATAACACAGAGCTGGGATCACGTCACATCTGGGGGTGGGACCCAGAAATCTATATTTGAACAATTCCCTGGGGGACACTGAGGCACAGCCAGAGTGGGGGAACTGCTGATCTGGCCTCATCTCTACCCCCACGTTACGGATGTGCAGACCGAGGCCAGAGTTGTCAGGTGACTTATCTGATATGAGGCAGAGCGGGTCATTTTGAGGTGCTGGGAGGATCTGCAGAGCAGGTTCTGGGAAGGTGACGGAGAGCTGTATGCGTATGTTATGGTGCAGTGGACCCTAAGACAGGGAGATGAGTGGGCCTAACTAATCTAATTAAACGAGCCCTGCCAAAGCAGAGTTTTCTCCAGCTGGTGGCAGAAGGAACAGCGGGAGGGAGGCATGAGCCAGGTCTGATGATTCTTTGCGGGCCTGAAGATGGAGGGGCCCACCTGACAAGTGGTGCAGGCATCTGTGCGAGTGGGGAGCAGCACCCCCTGACGGCCAGCAACGGGATGGAGACTCCGGTCCTACAACCACAGGGCCTGAATTCCAAGAACAGCCTGAATGATCTCGGAAGGGGATTCTTCCCCCTCCACATGAGGGCTCTGGCCACACCTTGATTTCAGCCTTCTGAGCCCCAAAGCAGAGAATTCACTTGAACCTGCCCCAACTTCTGACCTACAGACTATGAGATAATAAATTGGGGGGTGCTGTAAGCCACTAAATGTGTGGCAATTTGTTTTGCAGCAGTAAAAAACGAATACTCTAAGTCTAACATCCGGTCATCTGACCTGCAATCCGTCCTTCTTAATTTCTGGCCTCACCTGGGAGACAAAATCTGCTTCCCTATCAGTGAGGAGCAGGTCAACTAAGTGCCCATCCCCTTTTCTTTTCCAAATCTTGGGGGGTCTCAGAGACTTCCTGTCCCCAAGTGAGTTCCCACCTGTGGGCAGAAGGTCAGTTATCTCTAATTCTCACATCACTGCAAGGCAGTGATGACAGATGCATCTTGAACCTCGAGAAGGATCTAGCC
>VBSM01001265.1:71946953-71959213 GCA_008086735.1 Cheirogaleus medius | reverse complement strand
GAATAACTTGGGGGGGGGTGGGGGGGCAAGGCTATCATTGCTTGAGCATCTGTTATGTGTCCATTTCTGTGTGAAACCTTTAACTCACATGGTGTCATTGGGTTCAAAACACCATGAGGCAGGGCTCAGTTGCTTCATTGTACCCATAAGGGAATGGAAGTTTAGAGAAGCTAAGTAAATTCTCTGAGCTCAAAACTTGGGACTATTATCAGCTCTTTCTCTGTAAGAACCTGTAAGAGACCACTGTTTGTATCCACACCGATTCATAAAGAAGTTTTTATTAAGCATTGTAATAGTCAGGGCTCTCCAGGGAAATAGAACCGATATATATGAGGAGATTTATGGTAGGAACTGGCTCACATGATCACAGAGGCTGAGAAGACCCACAATCTGCCTCTGCGAGCCGGAGAACCAGGCCAGCTGGTGTGAAATTCAGTCTGAGTCCAAAGGACTGAGAACCAGGAGCCCCAGTGTCCAGGGGCAGGAGACGCCGGATGGCATCAGCTCAAGGAGAGAGAACAAATGAGCCTTCCCCAGCCTTTTTGTCGTACGGGACCTCAATGGACTGGACGATGCCTGACTATACTGGTGAGAGTGGATTTTCTTTACTCAGACTACAAATTCAAATGCTAACCTCTTTCAGAAATACCCTCATAGACACACTCAGAAATACTGTTTTTTTTTTTTTTTGTTTTGTTTTTTACCAGCTGTCTGGGCATCCCTTAGCCCAGTCACGTTGATACAGAATTAACCATCATAAGCATTTACCTCCTGGGTGGCAGAAGGGACACTGGAGCCGTACATGGTAGGGGCTTCCTTGACCGGAAGGAGCTCACACTCCCTCTGTGATAACAGAACAGGAAAAGTGAACCAGCTTTAGATATGGGAGCCCATGACAAAGCCATGAATGGAGACAGGCAGTGTGGGTTCTTAGGGGTCAGAAGGGGCTACTCCCCCTGGGCTGGGGTCTTTAGAGAAGGCTTCATGGGGGATGGGAGAATTAGGCTAGGCTTTAAAGAATGGGTAGGATTTGAAGAGGCAGAGAAAGTGGGTGGGCAATCCTGGTGGGGACTCGGATCACCTGGAGAGAGCCCTAGAAGTATGCTGAATGGTGGGCGGGGGGAAGGTGTTGTTAAAAATTGGCCATGGATTATTTTCCAGGTGGAGTTGCCCAGAGTTGGCTATTGCATGAATCAATTCAGCAGTAGATGCAAATGTACGCACAGACCTGTCCCCCTCTAGCACCAGGCTGCCTCACAGTCACCTTCTTTTCTTTGGAGGCCTGCAGCAGAGGGGGCGCTAGATCACTTCTGTGCGCTTCTCCACTCCCGCTGTGTCTGCTCCTTCCCTTTGAAGCCACCTGTCCAGTAGCTCCCAGCCTGGCCTCTTTGCTCTTCAAACATCAGGCTCAGCTTGATCAAACTTGATGTCCTTCAATGCTGGGGTCAGAGGAGGTGACATATGCACTGTTGGGTCCTGGCCCAGCTAAGCCGGGCTCCTGAGGGCTCTCAGAGCAGGCTTTTTTGGGCCTGGTTTCTTCCCTGAATCCAAATGCCCATGGTGGGGTTGAGCAGAGTCAGGCTTGGGTGTTGCTGGTGAAATGAGAGTGGATTGGATAATGTGGTGAAGATAACACGGACAAACTGTAGGTAGCTAGCTGGGAGTGGGGAAGGGATGGGTACATGTATGCACATGTGCCTACATAGGAAAGCAGATCTCCAGGCCTCAGTCCCTTCCTTAGCACCCATTTCTGTGCCACTTCAGGTAATGGAACAGGCTAAGGATGCCCACGGGGTGACCTTTGCCCCCTTACGTGAGTACTTTGTCCCATCTCCTCGTAGGGCATCCATGTATCCCGAGCCAGGTCCATCACTTGTTGTGTGAGGACATCCTGGGTGTAGAATATGGACTCGCTGTCAAGTTCCATAATCACAGCCTAGTCACTTAGTTTGGTGTGACTCAGAGGACAACATTAATCAGGCTGGCTGACTTGTTCCTTATGCCTCGAATTTTGGGCTACTCAGTCCTCATGCCTTTCTGGGCTCCTGGACAAATTCCCTTCCAAAGCACTCTCATCCTTCTGGTTCTTTTCTTTGGGCATCTCCCTGAAGCCTGGGCTGTGAATGGGTCCCTGTTTCCATTGCAGGCTCTGCAGTCAAGCGTCAGGGCACGTGGTGGCCCCGGCACCCAAACACACTCCAGCAGGCGCTGACTCTAGTTTCTCTCCTGCTCCTGCATTTAAGTCCTTTGTCTTTGGCAAGAGAAGTTTCCCCCTGTCCCCTCCCTCCACCACCTTCTTGAACTTTCCTCCCTTTCTTTTCTCCCACTGGCCTTTGGTCCAGGATTTCTTTTCTCTCATTACGGGACTCCAGCCGGGCCTGACTCCCTCCTCTGGACTCTGAAACTTTTTCTAGGTTATCTCACCCCATAAACCCCCATCAAATTCAAATTTTCTCCTTTTCTTTTCTTTCCTTTCCTTTCCTTTTCTTTTCTTTTCTTTTCTTCTTTCTTTCTTTCTTTTCTTTCTTTCTTTCCTTCTTTCTTTTTCTTTTGAGACAAAGTCTCACTCTGTCGTCTGGGCTAGAGTGCCATAGCAGCATCATAGCTCACTGCAACATTGAACTCCTGGGCTCAAGAGATTCTCCTGCCTCAGCCTCCTGAGTAGCTGGGACCACAGGCGCGTGCCACCACACCCGGCTAATTTTTTCTATTTTTAGTAGAGATGGGGTCTTGTTCTTGTTCAGGCTGGTCTCAAACTCCTGACCTCAAGTGTTACTCCTGCCTCAGCCTCCCAGAGTGCTAGGATTATGGGCATGAGCCACCACACCTGGTCCCCTATCAAATTTTCTTTATCTGGAATCTTCTTCCATGAGAGTGCTGCTCTTGGAGATAGATAGAGAGATAAACTGACCCCTACTAGAATGGGAATATTCATGCTAACAATAACACACTTGTAATTTGGGATGGCCCTTCTGCAGTTGTGTCTTAACACAATAAAATGGTGAGCACTCCAGGCCCAACCTTAAAGCCCTGGATTGAGATTCTCGGGGATGGTGTCCTCTGAAAGTTCTCATATTTCAGGCGATCTTAATTTCAGAGCATTCAAGATGAGGCCTAACATCCTGGCCACTCTCTGTGTCTGCTTTTGTCTGCCTTTGCCCTCCAATTTGGCCTGAATCCTGGACCAGAAACTAAGGTGTGGCACACAGGGTACAACAGGGGGTGTGGCCCATATTGTCACACCCTCTTTGTACGAGAGGTGCTCCAGAAGTCCTGGTACTTCCAGCTGTCCCTCCACCTTCCTTCTCTTTACCAGAGACCTTCTTGGATGCTCCTGGTAGGGAGAAGGGAGGGCTTTTTACTCTTCCAATCATCAGATGTCTAAGGTCGGATTCATATGGCGCAGACACCTCTGGACGGCCAAGGTTACAGTGGGTCTCAGCCCTTTCCTTCTTAGCCCCCATCAATCTGTCATTCTCTGTGCCCCACCATGACAGAAACCAAAGCCCCTCTTTTTCTAGGAAGGTCATTTGTATGTTTACAGGCATTCTGTTATTATAGTTTTTACTTCCAGTAAATTTTGAAAACATAAAACACTGCAAGAGTATTGTTAGGAGCCTATAAAAATTGCTATGGCTTTAAAATAAACAAAAATAGTAATTCCATTAGTAGTTGAAAATCATCGTAGTATTGCATCGTTGAGCATAAATTTTACTACAACGGTAACTGTGTGCCGCAAAGATAATAAACACACAATTGAAGAGTGGTTATTGGCAGGCTGGGTGGACGGGAGACAGCACGTCATGCTTGCGGGGCCACCTGGGTATTGAGGTGGAGGATTTTTTAGCGTTCTGAGAACTGTACTTCCTTGTACGTGGGCAGGGATGTGGGGTGTAGAAAGAGCTAGAAACCAGACAGGTATGGGTTGAAATCCCTGCTCTGCCCTTTGCTAGCTGTGGAAAGCCGGGTAGTTCACTCAGCCTCATCAGCAAAATGGGGATAATCCTACCAGGTTGTGGGGATTAGACGAGACATGAAAGGTGAAGGTTCTTGTAAATTGCTCAACTATAAATTCCATGAAGGCAGGGCCCTGTCCATCTTGTTCTTGGCTTTATCCCTCGTGCCACCCCAGTGCTTAGCATGTAATAGGGTTATTAATGTAGCTATTAGTGTACTATTTTTGTTGTTGTTATAATTCTTTCTTTTTTTACATCACTGGGAGGTAATCAAAGGCCTTTGATCTAGTTAATCCCCTGCCTTTCTTCTAGCAGAAGCGGCAACCCGTCCTCCCCAATCCAGCGTCTGGAGCCGGAGAGAACTACAGCGTAGCCAGGAGGGAAATGGAAAGAAGACTTGAATAATAAAGAAAAGAACCAAAGCCCAAAAAGGGCTTTCCCACCAACTCTTGAGATGGATGAGCTACGAGTATGTGTATTTTAACCTTTTGGCAAAACATTTCTGAAGCAAATTACAATGCTTGATTTAATAGTGAGACTCCCAGCCACAAAACAAATCTCAGATAGGCCAGGGATTTGTTACTTGATTTATAGGAAAATAGTTTTGGTGTAAATGTTTATTAGAGTCAAGTTCTCTTTAGAGGTGATGTATGGCGTTATTACACGTTAGCGTGAAAAGTGGTGTCTCCGGATCTCCCAGATCGCATCGGGTCAGAGCTTCACATCTTCCATGGCTGGGAATGTTGCTTCCAATCACCCTCACCTGGCAGCGCTCAGGGTTCTTTATCAAGTTTATGTCTCAATAGTCACACCTGCGGGGCTCCCGTCAAGCATTCAAGTTCTTGGTTTGCGAGTGAGAAGGTGTGTTTTGGCATTGCAGATGACCTTCTGCGTTTGGGAATTCTAGTTCTGTCTCTTGGAGACAGTTGAGCAAGGGCAGCCAACCAGGGAACCTCAGTTTCCCTACTAGTAAAATGAGGAGTGAAGGTAGCATGCTCCTGGCTACCACCTGGGCTCTTAAAAACAGGTGCCCTGTTTGATTTTCCTTTCTATCCCCAGTGCTGTGCAGAAGACCCGGCTTTGGGTCATGCTCACTCAGCAGCTTTGGATGGAAGGAATGAGTGAATGATACCGGCTATGGGAGAAGCAGGGTAATGAAGGCCTGGATAATTTGTTTTCTAGACATTCAGAGAAGAGGCTGCTATTAAGTCCCAAAGAAACTGCCTTCTCTCTTCCTTTCCCCTACTTGACCCTTTGTATTTGGATATGGCTGATGGATTTAACTTCTAAACCCTGGCGCTGCTGTGCGTGTTAAGCCCCTGCCCTACACCTCCTGCAGCTGCCCCTCGTTGTGTTGCTGAACCCCATCCCTCGTGGATGGCGTTGGCAAACAGTCTATGATTATATTGGAAATCATAGGTTCCCAGAGACTGGGGAGTAATTATGCTTAATAGGAATAAAATGAATTCCCAGTTGCCCTCTTCAGGGTGGATGACAGTCCGACCCTATATTTACCGTCTAATGATATGGCAATTACGATCTAATAATGACTCTGGTACTGGCTGGCACCTGCCCAGCCATTAATTGGTTAATGGCCATTGTGCCATGCAGGGAATTGAGGAATATGCCTGCTCCTTAATTTCCATAACTTAAGAATCTTCAGCTTTTAGGGAGCTCTTAGGAGACAGTCACGTGGGGAGCTGGAAGGAATAGTGTTGCCTGCAAAAGGATCGGGGTTCTTAGCCGAGGGTCTTTTCCCCAGGAAGGCAAACCCAGCCCCCTGGGGAACGGCAGCAGGGGAGCAGCCCGCTGAGGTCAGAATGACTCTCCTCGCTCCCCTCCTTACGACAACGAAAGGACCAGAGACGTTGCAGTGAGTCATAATTAAAGACCAAATTAAATCCCACCTTATCCGTTAGACATTAATTGAATCGTTTATTCATCTGGTCTGTTTATTGAGCACACGCATAAAACAGTAGTACACCGCCAGCCTCCTTGGCGCACTGTGATCCCGCCTTCTCTGAACCTCTCCCTTGAGGTCTGATTTGTTAACTCCATCTTGTGGGGTCATTCATTATTCCCAAGATCTCAGCCTTGCCTCAGAGAGCAGACTGGAAGCTTTCCACGGGCAACATTTGTTTTGTTTTTGGTATTTTTTTTTTTGAGACAGGGTCTCTCTCTGTCACCCTGGGTAGAGTGCCGTGGCATCATTGTAGCCCACAGCAGCCTTAAACTTCTGGGCTCAAGCGATCCTCCTGCCTCAGCCTCCCAGAGTGCTAGGATTACAGGTGTGAACCACCATGCCTGGCCCACGGGCAACAATTGTATAAAACATCCTTTCCTCTTTATCCTCTTTATGACAAGTCCAGAGAAGGCACTTAAAATAGGTGTTAAATGAACAATATTTAGCAAGATAGTAGAGGAAAAGTGCATGAGCTTTGGGGTTAGACCTGGGTTCACATCCAGCTTTGTCACTAGTAAGTTGTGTGACCTTAGACAAATAAGTCACTTACCATCTCTAAGGCTGTTTCCTCACTCTAAAAATAGGAATAATAATAATTAGTGCATAGAGCTTGTCACATGATACACAGGAGACATCAAAATGGTTCCTAACATTATAGTAGGTACTATGTATTATATCTGCATATTAATGCATATCATATATATACATATGAAAAAAGATGTGTAGAAATATATATGCATGGAGATATATATATGATATATATAAAATAAAAATAGGGTAGGCATTTTCCTCTCCTCTTTTTCATGGGAGCAGATGAAATGGGAGGCTGGAGTCCTGAGTAACTGTGATTATGTTTTGTGGTTAATTTTTCTGTGACCTGTGGGGAGACCAAAACTTTGCCTCAATCTAGAGAATCACTGGAGATCATTCAAATCCCACCGAGGGGAAATTGCATCCAAGGTGCTATGCAATACAATTTTCACACATGTTATTTCACTTAATCCCCACATTAAGTCTGCAAGGGGAAAAAATATTGTGAGAGACAGAATGCACCAGTTAATTAAGAAGATGATTTCATTAAGGCTATTTGCAATGGGGAGAATGTTCATTAGTGGAGAGTGTCTCAAGGGAAAGGAAGGGGGCCTGGGGTTTCATAGGGGCAGGTAAACAAGGGACCCATTAGTGAGTCTTGTGGGAGTGGTGAGGAATGGTGAGGTGGGTGTCATCTGGGGACGTAGGAGACTGGCATGGCCCTTTGGGGTTAGCCATTCTGGGGAACACAAAAGGGTGGTGAGATTTCTCAATCTTTGGGAACACAGGGCTCAGATCAAGTTCAGTGTTACTGATATCATTCTGACGTTTGTAGCTGAGCAAACTAAAGGTGATAGGAGATGTTGAGTAACTTGTCCCACATCCCAGGACCAGTTTGAAGTGGAGCAGTCTCAGAACCCCAGACTGTCTGGCCCCAGAGCTGCCATCTTGCTGCAGATGTGGTGGCCTTTTTCTCATTCATTGATTCATTCAACAAATATTCATGGAGATGCTACTATGTGCCAAGAACTGTTCTAGGTGCTAGGGGAGCGTCACTGAACAGATAGCAAGGGCCCTGACTTCATGGAAGTTACATTTGAGTGGCTTAGACAGACATTGAACAAATTAACATGTAAACAAAGAAGGTAACTCGAGATAGGGAATAAATGCTGCAAAGGAAATGAAACTGAGTGATGTGTTGGAGAGTGACTCAGGTGGGGAGCTTCTCTGAGGAAGTGACAGATGGGTGGAGGCCTGGATGGTAAGAAGGAACCAGCCATGCATGCAGCTCAGGTGTGGATGTGGGGAGACTGGTCTAGGAAGAGGGGGCATCAAGTGCAAAGGCTCTGGGGGGTGGAACAAGCAGATGTCAGTGAAGCAGTGTGGGTGATGGGGAGGGGCAGGACCCAGGCCAGAAAGCTACAGAAGTACCATATCCAAAAGAACCCTGTAGGTCCTTGAATTTTACTCCAAGTATAGGAGAAAGCTATCAGCAAAACAACAGAAACTACTAGACAGTGTTAGGTGAACACTCAGATTGTGTTTGTGAACAGCCAGGGAAGGGTGTCCCTGGCCCATCTGCAGTTGGGCTAGCCTGTCACCCCCATGCGGTCCTTGTCTTTGGTTGTGTATCCTGCTGATTGTGAGGTTGAAAAACACAGTTATCCTCTCTGCCCACAAACCAGGGCCAACAGTCTGCCTCCCTGCACTGGACCTGTACCAGCTAGCTGATCTTCTGACTCTCGTATCACAGTGAGAAGGGTCAAGGTGTGCTTGCTCCATCACAGATCCTCATTTTCCCTCTGTGGTAGTTGGAGCAGGGATTATGACCCAGCCCCTCCCTTAGAGATGAGGACCTAGAGTTGTGGGTCTAAAGTCCTGCAGCTGGCTAATGAAGGACATTAAACTGGAAACAAGGTTTTGCAACTTCCAGGCTGAGTATCCTTTACCTACTCCACCTTGGATGCCAGTGGCTTCAAGACAGGCTTGCACAAGGTTGTCGAAGTGTGTCTTAGAATCATTTAGAATAATAATAATATATGGAACTAGGAGATGCTCTGTGTTCACTGGCCTTCAGGCCACTGCCTATGAGCCATCAGCTATGATCTACAGTCAGCCACTATTATCTGCTATTAACACTGTCCTCTATTAGCAGCTATTATCACTTACCCACTATTAGTCACCATTAGCTACTATTATCACCTAGCTCCTATTATCCATTATTAGCTACTCTTATCAACTATCTACTATTATCTACTATCAGCTTCTATTATCTTCCACCATTATCCAGTATCTTCCATTTGTTATCTGTGATCTACTATCAGCTACTATCTATTACCTGCTATGTGCGACAACCTATCAGTTTCCTTTTATTCTCTACTCTCTATAGTTACCTACTGTCTACCAGCTACTATCTATTATTTAACATCCATCAGCTGTCATTGAGCCATCATTCCCCATCTTTCCTTTCTGCCTAAGCTCACAGAGTAATTATTAGTAATAGCCATTAGAAATCTCAAGCCAGAACTTTGCTTACAGATGTCTCTCTGGGATAAAAGCCTTATTTTGCTTCTGTTAAGTTTGGAGCAGCACCATCCATGGTGGCTTCCTGCGTATTTGCAGCCAGGCCTCTCTCTACCCTTGCCAACATCCCTGGCTCATGCATTCGGGGGACTCCTGGTCACTGTGTCACAGATCCGGGGGGAGCTTTGACAGAAAGAATCAAAGGTCCACTCTTGGGTCTGCAAGACAGACGTACCTTTAATGAAACACACTTGATTTGTCCAATTAAAACCCTCATGAGTTAGAATGTCTGCTCTCATGGGAATAAGAATTCAGAAAGATGTCCATGGACAGGATAGATCAAAATAGACTGACTGAGCTGTCCCTCATTCTCAAACACACATGACCTAGTTGTACCCAAGTACACATCAGAGACAGGCTTGGAGTTTGCTAAAAGCCAGCACAGAGGATACAGAAGGGCAGGAATGAAAGCTCTGCTCTTGCAGGGAAGCTGATGGCCTGCAAGCAGCGGGGGTGGAGGGCATTCCTTCCCGGAGGCCTGGGTGCTGCCTGACCACTGACCACTGTCTCAGGAGGCAGATGGTGGTGTGGAAAGCTCTGAGCTCGCAGCCAGGTTGTTCAGGGTAAAGTCCTTGCTCCAGCTGCTAGTGGTGTGACCTTGTGCTAGTCGTTTAACCTCATGGAATTCATGATGATAAGTGTGCACACATGTGAAACAGGTTGCCAGGAGAAACATTTTGGGGACGAGAGGGAGCAGAGTAGTGGCAGGCTCGCAGGAGCTCACCAGACCAGAGGGAACCCTCTGGAGGAGGAGAAAGCTGGGGAGAGGTCCATCAAATGTCATAGCTGGAATGGTCATTAGAGAACATCTAGAATGGGGTCTTTCAAACCATGGTCATGACACATTAGGGTAGTGAAATCAATGAAAGTGACCAGCATTAAAACAACCAACCAACCAACCAACCAACCAAACAAACAAACAAACAAATGGAATAGAATAAAATAGAAAAATAGTAGAGTATGTCACATATAGTAAAGATAAGCTTTGTTTTGTGGAAAAAATATATTTACATGTGAACTAAGTTATAAGAAAAAAACGTATTTCTTACTGCGAGTCATGGTGAAATAAGTTTGAAAATCACCAACCTGGTCCAATTTTGTAATTTGGAGCTCAAGGCTCGGAGAGGTTGAGTGCTGAGGCAGAACAAGATGATGCCAAAAAAGCAGTAGGTAGCTAAGCTGAGGACAGGACCTCCCCCACCCCTCTCCAGGGGAAGGAGACATTTTGAGAGCATTGAGTCAGGAACTCGCTCACTGCAAGAGGGGAAGATGACTTCTACAGGATTCTGAATGATGGAATCAGAGACTCCAGGACCCCTGCTATGGTGAGGTGGCGGGTCTGGAAGGTACTCTTGGGAACTGGGCAGCACTGGTTTACCTGAGGTTCCAGACAGTGAGCCCAGCCCCAGTCATAGCTGGGGCCATAGCATTCGTCAGCAGCCTTTGGGGCCAGCTTGGGTTTAAAGTCACGCAGACCTCGGGCTCAAATCCTGCACTGCCACTTTCAGACTGGGTCAGACATGCCATGTAATTCCTGAGCCTCAGTTTCTCCATGTCTAAGTGGAAATGCCTACCTTGTGACTTTTTCTTTTCCTCTAAAACAGAATTTAAATAATCTCAAGGAGAGTGTTTGGCACTTGACTGTTTTCGCTGAATGCTTGCCCCAGCCAGCTCCCCTGTCTCCTCGCACCCAGTGCCTCTTGGTTCACAAAGGCCTTCGTATTCATCATCTCGCTGCCTGTCTCTCTCAGTCAGCAAAGCTAGTTTTTACACAAATAGGTCAGTAAAACAAATGCATTTAGTATTTACATTTATGCAGGCAGAAAGGCCAGTGTTCCTCACTAACACAGTGATGACATGTAGCAATCCTGGCAGACAGACTTAGAAGCAGTAGCTTCTTCCATACATTTCCAGTACCCCAAGGTCATGAGCAGTGTAGGCCCTTGGGCCACCCCTCTACGAAGCTTTGAGGTTGGGCAGAAAGGGAGGCCCAGTTAGGGGTGGCTGGTGTCCCTCCCTTTCCTTCCCCCCTCAACTTGACTTGTATTAAAACCACTGACCAGGCAGATCCGCTTCCATTCTCGTGTTACGGACCTGAGATGAATCTGGCAAGGAAGCCCATTAATGAGAAACATGATCTAAACCTGGAAAGGCTTTAATGCTCTGGGGGGAAATATTGTTTTTTCCACATTTTAAAAAAGTGCTTCTATTATCTCCCTCAAGATAAATTCCAGCTATTTACTTGCAGTTTCCTCTATGAAAAAAGTATATGCATTCCCTCGGGGCGTCTTTCTTGCTTGATAACCTCATAACCAGATTGCAGACGCATATATATCAAGATGCTTGTTACAGCACCTTCTTCTCTCAGGTGTGAAGAGAGATGGATGGAGATGAGTTTCACGTATTCAGAACACAGGCAGCCTAGGTCCTTGCTTTGAAGACCGGCTGATTCCCGCATGAGTTCCCTGCCTGTTTGGGGGATGCCATTCATTATAAAGTGACGGCACCCCTACATCCTGGCCTGGGAGCTAAGCCCTTTTAGAAACAGGCCAGCCACAAAGCCTGGATTTCCTTCTTTGAACCCACCAGGGACAGACTGCAGATGGAGGTAAATATGGCCATACCCATCGATTAGACCTGGTTTCGTGCAGTTTGTCCCATTGTCCTTGGAATATATTTGCATGTGCCCTATTTTCTGATTGGGGATCATCGATATTGTAGTCATATCTTTTCCTCTTGCCAAATTCACTCCCCAATCTCATCGATCTCAGTGAGCTCTTCCCCACAGAGACTCCTTTTCCTCTCCGGAAAGCTCTGACTAATCTTATCCAACGTGATAGGCTACCGAATAAAATCAAATTCTGTATTTGATCTGTACGAGGAACCCAGCTACTTCTCTATGAATGTGAGTTCTCAAAGCACAGCGTCCTAAGGTGGAAGATTCACCTCCTGCCTCCAGGAAGATTTCGCCTGCCAGGTCTGACAACTCTACAATGCAGAGTTCTGCTCGTTCTCCTCTTCCTTAGCTTTATTGAGGCATAATTTACATACCTTAAAATTCACTCATTTTGAGTGTATAATTCAATGGTTTTTAGTATTTTTTTAACAGAGTTTTGCAACTATCACCGCAATCTCACTTTAGAACATTTTATTACTCCATAAAGAAACTCTGTAGTCTAAGGCATTAATTCTCACCCTCCCCATCCCCCCACTCCACGCCGTCAGTA
>VBSM01001265.1:71903732-71946853 GCA_008086735.1 Cheirogaleus medius | reverse complement strand
ATTATTCTGACCATAACCTGGAAAGGTTCTTTGATTTTCAGGACTTGTGTGAATAGATTGAGCCCACCTGGATAACCCAGGATCCTCTCCCCATCTCAAGGCCCCTAACTTGAATCACATATGCGAAATTTTTTTTGCTGTATAAGGTAATACATACACAGGTTCTAGGAATCAGGGCATGGGCATCTTTGGGGGTCATATTCTATCACATGTGGATACAGGTCCCTTGTGAGATGTAAGATTTATGAACATCTTTACATATTTTCTTCCCATCTATGGCTTGTCTTTTCATTTTCTTGGTGTCTTTTGAAGAGAAAAAGTTTTTAATTTTGGTGAAGTCCAATTTATCAATTTTCTCTTTTATTATTTGTACTTTTGGTGTCATAGTTAAGAAATCATTGCCTGACTCTAGATCACAAAGATTTATTCCTGTGTTTTCTTATAAGAGTTTTATAGTTTTAGTTCTTACGTTTAGACCTATGATGAATTTTGGGCTAATTTTTGTGTATGGTGTGAGTTAAGGGTAGAGAGTCATCCTTTTATATGTGGATGTCCAATTGTCCCAGCATCATTTGTTGACCAGACTATTCTTTTTCTCATTGAGTTGTCTTGGCACCTTTGCCAAGATCAAGTGGTTATAAATATAGAGGCTCATTTCCTGACTCTCAGTTCTATTCCATAGATATATATGTCTATCTTTGTGTCTGTAGCACACTGTCTGGATTATAGTAGCCATGTAGTGAGTTTTGAATCAGTACGTGTAAATACTCCAACTTTGTTCTTTTACAAGAACACTTTGCCATTCTGGGTTCTTTGGATTTCCATATAAATTAGACACATTGTATCTCTGGTACATTTGTCTATCACCCATAGAGAATAATTTTGGATGTATCCATCTTGTCCATCACCCAACATATGGAAGTTTTCCAGGTAATAGAAATCTATTCTGGTCTTCAGTCTACAGACCTCCAGGGACAACTCTGAGGACCTTTAATACAGTAAGTCCTCACTTAACGTTGTCAAAAGGTTATTGGAAAGTGACTTTAAGAGAAGGGAGGTATAGCAGGTCCTTACACAACGCCATGTCATTATAATGTTGATAGTGCTTGGGGCTCGTTTCATTCACTCATTGATTCATCATATGCTAGACATTTCCTCAATGCTTGAGATACTTCATTTACTTTGGGGGATGGTAGGAAAAGTAAACACATATTTTGGAGAAGCCACTATACTCAGGCTTCTGGAGAGGCAACCAAACTGAATTCTAATAGGCCCTGCAGCCCATGGGTCTATTTGCTTTAGCCTATTAACTATTGAACAAAGCTAGAGAATTTATGTTTGAGGCTAGGACAGGGATATGAACACTTCTCATTCCAAGCAACCAGTCCTGGCCTCAACGTGCTACTTTATCTCTAGTCCTCAATGGGTGATACTTTGGGGCAATTGGAAACCTCAGACTGGAGTGAGGATGCACCTGTAAGTTTTCTTGCTTACAGCTACATTTTAGTCAAGAGAGTGAGACATCCTTGTCTTAGGCAGACAATTCTTAACAGATGTACTTGGGAAATACCTGAGGGATTAGACTTATCCCAGGTCCCGATCTATCATCTGCTGAGTTTCTTACTTCCTGTCTCCACTTGCAGGAAGTAGAGCCAGAGGTAGAGAATGTGGATTTTCCCACTCTGTAGGCCTAATTATGAATTGCCAGACCCCTGGCAATTATATCACAGGCCACAAGCTAAAAGGTCCTCTCTTAGCAAATCTGTGTTTTCTTCTCTGGCAGTTTTCAGGTGGGTCTGTGTTAAGCCTTACTAAAAGCTTCAGAAAGTAGCCTTCACCCTCTAACATCTTGAATTTTTGCTAACAAATTCTGGGATGCTGAAACCTTGGCAAATATATGGTATGATTCTTAAGATAAATAAAACCATAGCTTAATTAGCTGTTTGCTACCTCTGAACAAGGATTGACAACCTCCTGGCCCATGACAGTGGAGTCTCCATTGCTCTCCTCTTTATCTCTTTAGCTCAGTCAATTGCTGAGACCATATTCTACAAGGGTTGCAAGTAACAGAAAACTCAAGTTGCACCAACTCACCAGAGGTAATGGAAGACGTCAGCATGGCTCAATCTAGGAACTCAGTGCTATTCCTAAAACTTTTTCATTTCTCTGGTCCACTGGCAATGGTGTTGGCTTCTCTAGAAATCTAGATTCCTATAGGGTTACAAGGAAGCTGTAGTTATCTTTGGGTGGTGGAGGCTTGTGCTTGGAAAACTTTAAAAACTGCTGATGCCTGAATCCTATCCCCAGAGAGTCTGGGGTGTGTAGCCAATGTTGAGATTCAAGACTGATCTAAAAAGTTAAGAGAATATAAGAAGTATAATTCTAAAGGAACTGGTACTGAAAGAAAATTAAAACAATTTGGCACTTACTGTATTCCATCAAATCTATCATGCTGTTGATTTAAAGAGGCCCCATTATTTTAGGTACCACTAAAAAAGAAAAAGTTTCCATTAAACTACAACTCACCACCCATAGTTATCTGTATCCTGATTTAAGAGATAAAATGTGAAAAAAAGTGTGTCTCTGAACCCATGAAATAAGGTCTGTATCTAAAGGAGAATTACCCTTAAAAGGAGTCACCTTGGAAGGAGTAATTTTATACACATTCCTTTGAAGTTACTTCATTGAAAACACCTGTGGAATGTTTTTCCTTTGCCTCAGAATCCATTTTCTATTTATACAAGAAAATCATAGTGTGTTGGAGCTGGAGGACACACTATAGACCATCCAGGCCAACCCTTGGATCAATTTAATTACGGTTACACCTTGTTTTAGACTAAAAATGGTATTTCCCAGCCATAATCTCTCACTCTATTCACCATTCTTGGCTCTGGGATAGCTTTGGGATGTTTCCAACAACCTTCCTGGGTTGAAGATTTGCCACCAATAAGGCTATTTAAAGTCATGTGCAACAGGTTCTTCTGGCAGTTTCTAGAATGGGGGCTGAGTAATGGGGTAAATAATGAATCCACTTTTGGAATAAGCCCTTATTCTCACTTGGATGCTTATGTGATACTGTGTCATGACCACTCACGCGGCTGAGCTTTGTTCCACAGAGTGAAGCTGCTGGGAATGGGACTCCAGGGCACCACGTGGGTGCTGTCTAAATGAGATGCATGATGCCTACCTCCTACTTACTGGTTCTTCAAATACAGGAAACCAGTAATGACTGGAGGGGAAAACCTCCAATAAAGGGCAGTCTAATGTGTATGAGATAGCTTGCAATCCCATCGGAGGAAAACCAGCAAGGATTCCTTTTTATGCTTGGCAGAGAGAGAAATTAAGGCTCAGAGAGAGTAGGTGGCTGGGCTAGGGTCCAGGGGACCAGGGCTTACACAACACGCGCGGCCTGCCAGCCTGTCCATGGGATTGGACAGCTCCAGCAGGGAGCATGGATCCAGGACCAAAGGTAAATGCCCTGGGGTCTCTGGGAAGGCGCTCAAACCATATATTCTTTTCCATTGGTAATACAGGTGAGGTGATGAACTTGGTGATGACGGATTATGGAGGTGGAAGGGTGGGAAGAATGGCAGCTGAACCAGGAATTTATGCAAAAATGGGCTAGGGGAGCTCTCATGAAGACTTTCACAGTCGTGTGGGAAGGCACAGGGAGAGAACAGATCTCTGAGAGCAGCAGCGGTGCTAGGGCTTGAGAGCCTCTTAGCCCTCCTATCTCCTTCACCGCCAGTGTAGGGCTGACTCCGGCTGGCACCTCCCTTCTCTCCCCGGAGCTCCCTCCTTCACCTCACTGCAGCTCCTTCACCATCATCATCCTTGTCTTCATCATATAAGGATAGATCTTAAAGTTCGTAATAAGGCACTTTAATTTGCATTTCCAAAAAGCTTCCCGGTAATGACCGTTGCTGCCACTTTGGGGACCAGGCTTCAAGGGGCATCGGTCTAGGGCAGTGGTTCTTGAAGCGTGACCCTCAGACCAGCAGCAGAAGCATCATCTGGGAACTTGTTAAAAATGCAAATCCTCTGGCCCGGCCCCCCAGGCCTACTGAATCAGAAATTCTCAGGGCAGGGCCCAGCAATCCATTTTCACAAGCCCTCCAGTTTGTTCTGATATAAGCTGAGCAGTTTCTCAAGCTACGCAGCTAGTATTTTTCAGGTCTGGCTAAACTTTAGAATCACCTGGTAAGTTTAAAAAAATACTGGTGGCCTTACCTACCCCCAATAACATGGGATCTCTGGGCTTGCCTGGGTGAGCAGACTTTTAAAAATCTTTCCAAGTGACTCTGATGAACAATGAAGGTTGAAACTCAGGGATCTAGTCTGACAGCTTACAGATTCAAAGCAGGTTCAGAGAAGGAAAGTGGCTTGTTGGGGCCACACACCTGGTATGGCCTTAGTTCCCTCCCCCTGAAGTTGCTAGTGTTTCTGGTCACGTGCAGGCTCTGCAGCTCCTAGAATATCCTGCATACCCTGCGAGTCCTTGTTCTGCCTTTAATTCTGCCCTCAGAGCACTGAGCCCCACCTCTGTGTCTGTCAGGTGGAGCCTAGCCTTGCTGTCAACACAGGCCCTGTTTTCTTGAACTCTATGCTCCTCAGCTCTGCCTACCCACCGGTATCCACCTGTGGAACACACTCTGGAGAAGGCCATTATCTTTGCTGCAACATCATTCCTTTTCCTGGCTTCCCTGCGCCTAGAGGGAAGTGGGAGCTTTTTGGGGAGATGCATTGGCAATTCATTTCTAAGTTCTTTAAAGCTAGTTCTCCCTCCTGGGGCCAGACTGAGGCAACCTCCTCATTTCTCCGATGGGCTCTCTTGCGCTCACCTACCTTCAGGATGCCCCAGGCCTCCTTGTGGCTTCACGCTTGCCCAACATCCCCTGTCTCAGCAGACCTTCCACAGGGACTGGAGCAGGCCAGCAGCAGGGCAGGGGACAGAATTGGGAGACAGGACGTCTGATTCCTGGAGAAGCAACTCTCCATCGTCAGAAGCTAGTCCCCAAAGCCAAAGTGCTCTCGAATTGATTTACTGGGACTTAAAATGAATTATAGTGGTTTTGGGTATTTTCCCCCAAATAATAGCCAGTTAGGCTTCTTAATTACCTTGAATTTAGTCTAAAATTAAAATAGCCTCATTGAACTTGCCCAGGGGGCAGGGGTGGTGGCTCATGGGCATGGTAAAGGATGGAGGGAAGCCAACACGGGACTCATGTTCACCACGGGTCCCAGCAGCAAATGAGTCACATGCCATCCACCCGGCCAGCTCTGGGCCTGAAGCGTGTGTGTGCACATGTGCATGTGTGCACGGCAGGCTGGGGCAGCAGGGGCTGGTTTCTTGTTCTGTCCACCTGCCCCTCACTAACGTTTGGTGCCTGTGCCATGAAGGCAGCTGGTTTCCTGGCACCCGCTGCCTGGCAGATGGGCCTTGACCTTTGTAGCAACTAGCACGGTGTTAGGTAAACAAGACCCCCTGCCCCTCACACTCTCCTGCTCCTGCTGCCAGCGAGTTCTATTTTTGACAGGTTTGGGCCAGGGAGACTGGAGGGGTTGGTGGTGGGGGCAGAAGAAAGGGCACCTGCCGAATGGGGGGAGAGGCAGATGGCAGCTGGGAACACAGCCTCCCACCCCAGCCAGATTTGGTCTGTCCACAGGAACCAAGGCGTCCCTCCTCACCCTAACCACGCAGCTCCAAGGACGCTGTGGGCTGGCTGGGGACGGCAGAGAAAGAGGAAGGTGAGGCAGAGCAGTTCCACAGGCTCATCCTCCATCCTGTGATTGTGAGAAGTCAGAGCCGGACACCTCCTGATGGTGGGCCCAGCTGCGAGCTGCAGGCCAAGCCCTGCCCCAGGCCCCCTATTAGTCTGATGGATGGCTCTCGTGCTGCTAATGCGGTTAGGGCAGGCGGCGGCCTGGGGCCCCGAGCTCAGAGACCGTCCAGTACAGGCCCTGCTGTAATCACATTGGTTTGTACACAGAAGGGGCCCAGATTTCCCACCCAGAAGCCCAGAGGACATTAGTTAAAGTCATTTAGAAATATTTTTTGTATCAAGCTTTTCTTACCTTATTATTATTTTAAATAATCAGTTGACTGCCCAGAGCGCACACGGAAAGGAGCAGCTCTGAGAATGGATTACAGAAGAAGGGCCGAGGCAGGCTGAGCCCTTGAAGCCCGGCTCTCCTGGGGGGTGGGGCTCAGCTCTGCAGGTGGGGGGCACCCCATGCTTCCCAGCTGAGGAAACTACTGAGTCAGTCTCTCTCTTCCATTTCCCAGGCCTGATGGCTGCTCTCTTTGTTGTTGTTGTTGTTAATAAACTTTTTATTTTAGGGTAGCTTTAATTTTTATGAAAAATTATGAAGATAGTTCCCAGACTCCCTCACATCCAGTTTCCCCTATTATCAACCTCCTACCTTAGGGTGGTACGTTTGTCACAGTTAATGAACTAATATGGACACACTGTTATTAACTAAAGTCCATGCTTCATTCACATTTCCTTAGCTTTTACCTAATGTCCATTTCCTGTCCAGGGTCCCATCCAGGAGAGCACATGACAGTTAGTTGTCATCTCTCCTTAGGCTCCTCTTGCTGTGAGAGTTTGTCACTTAGGACTTTCTCTTTTTTAAAAATTGAGATATAGGTCACATACTATAAAATTCACCCTTTTAAAGTGTGCAGTTCAGTGGTTTTTGGTACAGTCACAAAGTTGTGCCACCATCCTCACTGTCTAATTCCAGAGCACTCTCGTCCCCGCAAAAGAAACCCCGTGCCCGTGAGCAGTCATTTCCCATTCCTCTCTGCCCCCACGCCCTGGCAACCACTAATCTTCTTTCTGTCTCTATGGATTTGCCTCTTCTGGACATTTCATATAAATGGAATCATACAAGATGTGGTCTCTAACGTCTGGCTGAGCCAGCCACTTTTACACGTGCTTTAATAACTTTAATTCTCATCCTGAGGCTGTAGACAGGATTCTAGGGAAAACACATTCCAGGGACAGTGGCATGACTTAAGTGTGGAATTCTGAGCCCAGATCCAGTTGTTTTTTACTCCAAGACCAAACCAGAGCACGTTCTCTCATCCATCTATCCAAGCACTTATTCACTTAGCATTTACTCAGGGTCCTCCAGGTGTTGGGTTCTGGGGATACAGAGAGAATAAACCCCACCCTGGGCCAAACTGTCATTATCTCTCAGATCATCGCCACATCTTTCTGGCCCATCTGCTTCTTCCCTTGCTGTTCTGCAGTCTAGACGCCCCCTGCCAGCCAGGACAACCAGATCTCAACGCTCTGCTCTAACACATTCAGGGTGTTCGTGTGTGTGTGTGTGTGTGTGTGTGTGTGTTAAATTTTATTCAGAATAAGAACCAAGGTCTGTAAAAGGCTCTCTCTGACCTTTCCAGTTTCATCTCTCACTGCTGTCCCCTTGCCTACTCTGACCAGTACACTGGCCCGCACATCTTTCCACGGGACCTTTCCATCTGCTGTTTTGTTCTGCCTGGAGCATTCTTCCCCCAAACACTTGCATTGGCTCACTCCCTCTCCAACTTCACATCTATGTGAAAACATCATCATCTCAAAAAGCCTATCCCCGACCACCCCATTTAAAACAGCAACCTTCTTTCCAGCTTCCTTATTCTCTTTGCCTGCTTTATGTATTTCCACTGCACTTATCCCCATCTGATACACGATATGTTTTGCTTCCTTGTTTATTACCTCTGTCTGTCTATGAAAGTGTAAACTCCAAGAGGGATGGGATCTTGTGGGCGTCTCTTATAGTTACTGCTGCACCCCCAACACCCACACATGTGTCTGGCATATAATATATGCTCAATAAATAATAACTATAGAATTATAAATTCTTCACTCCGCCTCCTTTATCTCTGCTCGTCAGAAATCTCCCAGGAGTCAGTTCTCTAGTACTATGGCATGTGAAAGGAGGGCACAAGGAGGAGACTTGTTCTGAGGGACTCTCAAGAGATAGAATTAGTATCATTTGGAAGGGAGGAAGTTCAGGAAGACAAATACTGCCCTTTGTTCATTCATTCATTATTAAGGGAGTTAATCTTTATTAAGTAAGTGCTATATAAGATGGCTAAATAAAATTTAAAATAATTTGTTCATCTATCTAGTCAATAAATTTATTGAATGTCTATTAATTTACTGGTATACTAGGCACTAATGATACAGCAGTGAACAAGATGCAATCTCTACCCTTATGATGTTTACAGTGTAAAGTGGGAGATAGACATTGAACAACCTATTCCACAAATTACTTTGAAATTGCAATCTGTAATGTGTGCTCTGAAGGAAATGTATAGAGGGCTATGAGAAGCTGACAACTAGGGAACCTGACCTCGTCTGGGGTTAGGGAAATAAGGAAAAGCTTTTTAGAGTCAGAGTTATCCAGAATTGAAAAAGGCTGCTTTGCAGCTGAGTTTCCTTTGACTAGGGGATTTAAGTGGAAGCTGGAAGACCCTCGATGGAGATGTTGCAAAGTGCATTAAGCAAGCGTTGGGTAGAGTAGAGGGGGAAGCTTCCTATTTCAAAAATCTAGGAATTAAGTTGAATTTCTTGGTCAAATATGGAAAAGGCAGTTTCAAATTCCCTCTTGGAAGTGAATTAATTCTACTAGTATTTTTGTGGACCCAAATAACCATCTTTAGCTATCTGGTGTCTCATTTCAATTGAATGTACAGGATCCAGGTCTAGAGACTATGGGTGTACCAGAATGTTGGAGAGACTTATGAATTCCAGGCCCTAACAATAATACCCCTAATAATAATAATAATAATCTCTGTGCTGTTGGTTAATTCATTGGTGTGCTCTCCTATCTTTATCTCATTTGAGACTAACCATGAGCTTTGTGAATGAGGTTGGCCAGAAATTGTTATTCATACTTTATAGAGGAGGAGCTAAGGCTCAGAGAGGGTGATATGTGGAACTTCATAAACCATGGTTTTATGATTTTAAAATATCTGTTTGTTTTCCTTAATATATTGGTTAGCTATTGCCAAAATAATGCTGTATAAGAAATCAGCTCTCAGAGTCAGTGGCTTAAAACAATAATCAATTATTATTGTTCATGGTTTTGCAGGTCAGCTGAGATGCAGTTCATCTAGCATGGGCCTGGCTGGTTGGCTTCACTTCTTACTTTCAGATCTGCAAGTAGCTAGGGCAGCTCTGCTCCCCATGGCTCTCAGCCCCCTTGTGGGACCATGGGCCATCCACGGCATGTTCTTTTGATAATGAAGCCAGAGGTGCAAGACCTCTTAAAGCTTAGGCTTACACTGACCCACAGTCACCTCTTCTTCATTATATGCCAAAGAAACTCACATATGTAAAGCCAAAGTCAAGAGGAGAGAAAATATACTCCATTTCTTCAGTAGGAAGGATTTCAGAGACACACGGAAAAGGGTGTGTGGATACAGAGAGGGGTGAAAAATTGGGGCAAAAATGCACCCCCCTATGTTTAATTTGTTCTTTTGTTTACTAATTTATTTCTTCACTCAGGTCCTAACAATGTGCCTGGCATTCTGCAAGCTTTTGAGGACATAAAGGTACATAATATAATTTTTATTAATAGGCAGTTTCAAAATGCTATGAGAGAGGCAAGCAAGCACAGAGACTCTTGAGAGCAGATACTTTCAAGAACCAAAAAAAAGTAGCCAACAGATGAATTGATGGAGGAAAAAAAATCAAGCTGAAAAAATTCTGGGTGGGGTTATATCCAGTCATATTTCAACCATTGAATCCAGTTATAGCAGGCATTTAAACTTGTTTATAGATTGCAACATCCCCCCATCAGTTGTTTTGTTAACTCCTATTTCTCATTCATTTTTATAGCAAAAAACCTTGGAAAACTTGTGTTAATTTTAAAGCAAAGTGTGGAGAGGAAGAAAGGTGTGGCATCACATACCCAGGTACTATTTAGCAATGGATTTGGGAGGAAAGAACGTGCTTGGGAAGTGTCAGTGAATAAAGAGGAGATGCAGGACAGTTCCTGGGGGCTGTAGAATAATAGCACAGTAATAATGAATACAACCATTTATTGAGCTCTTTGTGCCAGATGTGATGCTAAGTGCTTTGCGCAAGGTAAGTATTGTTAATCCTATTTCAGAGATGAATGGAGTGAGTTTCAGAGGGGAGCAAGGTGATCCAATTCCCTGGAAGAATGGCGAGTAGAAAAACGATCACCTGCCATAGCCTCTCCGGTCAGCACCATGGACAGCAGACTCGCCTGCCTGCGAAGTCCTAGATAAGATTCTGCAAGGTGAACTTCCACAAGCAGAATATTAGAAATGTTTTTGAGTGAATTATTTATAACATATCCACCCTTC
Source organism: Cheirogaleus medius (assembly GCA_008086735.1). Taxonomy (NCBI): domain Eukaryota; kingdom Metazoa; phylum Chordata; class Mammalia; order Primates; family Cheirogaleidae; genus Cheirogaleus; species Cheirogaleus medius. The sequence continues at coordinate 71,936,502 of VBSM01001265.1, read as the reverse complement.
CTCCTAGAATGAGTTTTGATAACTAGGGGCTACTTTTTTTTTTTTTGTTAAGGACTTGATAGTGTGTGTTGGCTAGGGATGGGGAGTGGGTTGCAGATTGGGATGGGGAAGTTTGAAGATGGGATCTGGGAAAGAGGCACATTCTTCTGCATAATAAAGCAGCAGTGAGAGATTTGGAAGCTAAGTTAGATAGGGAATGAGAAATTCCCAGGAAATATGTGGGTAGTCTGGAAGGAGGAGTCCCTAGAGGGAGCAAGGAAGAGAGGAGAGTTGGGATAAAAAGAGAGAGAATTAGGGAAGTGTTAACAGAAGATTCCAACAGGGCATGGAGAGCAAATCTTTATCTTCTCTTCCAAATGTTCAGTAAATCCCACACCACTGACTTATGTGCAACTGGCTTTATTTGGGAGCTTGAAGAGGAGGCTGAAAGGGACAGTGAGATCTGTATTCCATATGTGAACATGTGCAAATTAACACTGACTAGCTGGAGGGTTTTTTACTGGGTGTGGTAGTGGAGAACTTCTAGAGTTTTGATTCCTGTGTTTCACCTTGGTCACTTTATCATCCTCTGGAGGGCAAGTAGGGTGCCTCCTCTGTCTCCCTCCCTCCCAAGGACTGGAACATCGGTGGGCACACATAACTACTGAGGACACACTAAAGAGTTTGTTTCCTCTGGCTGAGTCTCATTCTGAAAAGAACCATGGGTTTTTCTCTGCCCACAGCAATCAGAGTTCCCAGAGTTTCCAAGTCACTGGCAATTTTACATATTCTTTCCCCTTGCCACTACAAGTGTACCCCAACCTGTCAGACCATGGATTTAAATTTCAGGCTCAGAAATAATACTCACAATGCCTTTAGGATCAATACAGGAATATGCTCATACCCAGAACTGACCTGCCTTTTCTGGGTCACAAGCAAACTCCCAATCTACCAACAATTTCACCTAGCAAGGGCTACATGGCTTGCACATGGAAGTCTGGGTGTGGATTCCCCCATTCCCATGGGGACAAATTCTCTGTCATCCTGATTCAGAGTCTTTAAGAAGTAACTGACCAAGAAGTCTCCACACCTACAGTATATCATCTTTGTTTACTTAGGTCTGGAAGTGTGGTCCAAAACCATTGGGGGTGAGGTGGTGATAGGATGTTCTCAGAGTCAGGTTTGTAACCCCAATCATTGTCTCAGAGGAACTGCTATGAGCGATGGCCAAGGGCAGTTGAAATCTGCATTGGGTATTTTCTTGATAAAATAGATTTTTGTGACTGGCCCAGGAACATGGCCACCAGTTGTGGTAGGCAGCATGAAAAAATTACTGGCTTTGGATTCTGACATACCTGTGTTTGAATCTTGGCTCTGCCACTTACTTTCTGTGTAACCTTGGGCACGTCACACTATCTGAGCCTCATCTGTAAAATGGGAGCAGTTGATATGTACTGACATTTAATGCATTAGCTAGGATAGGGGAGCTTCAGTAACAAAATCCACCAAATCTCTGGCTTTAACACAATAAGGGGTTTTATTTTCCACTCATGTTACAGTCCAATGTCAGTATAGGGGTTTGGGTCTATGCAGTCACTCAGGGACCTTGGATCCTTCCATTTAGTAGATGTAATTCCTGGGAGCTTGGAAGCCTTTCACTACATCTTCTGCATCAGGCAGGCAGATGGCAGAGGAGATGAGGAGGAGAGAAGACTGAGCAGGAAGCATTTTTATGGGCCAGATTAGGAGGTGGTGAACATGACTTCCAACTACATTCCATTGTCATGTGGGTGCTCCTAATATAAGGAAGGCTGAGAAATGACAGTGTACATAAGAGAGGGTTGCTGCTGCTCCTACATTGTGAGGTCGTAATGAGATGAAGTTGTAATGAAAAAAAAAAAAAAGGCAGATGGCATGTCTTGATTCTATCTAGCACATAGCTGGACTCAATAACTGTTCATTCTGGCGGCACTGTTTACACAGGAAGGTGAATTGTACATTCCAAACAAGCAACTTAAAAAGGACTTTCAAATCTCAATTCATTTGTTAGATGCATGCTGCCTTGCCTGTTTGTCCCTGGCTCCCCAGGAATTCTGTTTACTAGGCCATGAGGGGTTAAACTACTCTGGCCTCCGCAGATACTCAACAGCTGGGTATCTTTCCAAGGGCCTTCAGCACTCTCCTTCACTGCGGTAAATACATCTGGCATTCCTTATTCTGGAAATACAAGCAACTAGTCAATTGGAAAAGGCGTCTGCTGATGGTAGCATGACAAGCAATATCCATAACTGCTTGTAATCGCCTTCAGACATCCACTTGCTCCCACCCAGCCCCACTGAGCACGAAGGGGCTCCTATTATCTCCACAGCCTTCTGTCGCCGAAAATTCAGATGAACCCTGACCTGATATTCCATTCAACATGCCCTCTGAGCAAAAGGCCTTCTTCAAGTGTTTACCCTGCCAGCACAGCAGCTGACTGGGGCACCAAGAGCAGGCTTCCAGGAGGTGGGCAGATGCAGCACAGTGGAAAAGAACACAGATTTTGCATTGGGAACTAGGAGACTCAGATCTGCGACTCATGAGCTCCATGGCCTTGGAAAAGTCACTTCACTCTCTTGCTTCAGTTTTCTCATTGGTACAATAAGCATAAGCACATGCCTTCTTTATCTATGTCACAGGGGGTACTGGGGCTCAAAGGGTCTGTCTGAAGCATGCCTATACCTACATTCCTAATAAAAATTACCTAACAAGGGGAAGTAGCATCATCTTTCCAGGAAGGTGGGATTGGAATGCAGAGTTGAAAAGGCAGTTGTCACATCTTAGGATCTAATCTGTCCTCCATCTATGGGTGAGGGATGACAGGAAGGACTTCATCTCTAATTTCTCTGGTGACCATAACCTACCCTAGACCAGCTCTCTAGTGGGAGAAGGCAAGAACACACAAGGTCATCACCTGATAGGAACAAGGGATTCCTTCTCTCCAAGAACAGGACCCACAAGGGGAGAAATGGGAAGATCATCCACTCAAGGCCAGGAGCCCGCAGTCCCATAACACTGCTGTGATAATGACAGTTATGACCTTTGTACCCCATTTTATCATTTACAAAGCCTTCCTCCAGGCAGTGTAATAGCACATCCACTCCTCACAGTAACTTTTGAGGCCAGGCATTATGATCTCTGAGAAACGGAGGCTCAGAGATGTTGAGTAATTTGTCTGAGGTTCCAGGACAAGAAAGTCACAATTCCTTCCACTCATGCCCTGATGTTCTGCCTTTTTGTTCCCAGACACACCCAAGAGAAAAGGAAAACAGAACACTTCTCTGTTTCTGTATTTCTGTGTCTGGCACATGGTAAAGTGCCTTCTAAATGGTTACAAAATGGATGGTTGAGAGAGGAAATTTTCAGGAAGCAAGGCAAGCTTTGGGGGTTGACCAGAGTTTAGAAATGGATGGTTGACCACTGGGGGGGGGGTGCTGTGTGAGCTGGAGGAGGAGAAGTTATGAAAGGGAGAGACAGAGAGAGAGCCCAGATGGACAAGGCTTTCTCACATTCTGTTTAACATTCAAAAAAGTTAAACATGGGCTCTCCTCTTCCCAGGGGGAGAGGACCCACACAGGCCATAGAGAAACTTAAAGGGGCCCCCAGTAAGGTGTTCTCTCTAAGGGCCACAGGGTAGGATGAAAACTCCACTCAAATGGGCCTGGGGCAGCTGGGATGAGAAAAGGGGCTGCATTGGATCTTACCCTTTATAGAAGGGCTGATCAGATGGCTCCAGCCAGGGCAGGATAAGAGTCCAGGGGTCTTCTGTTGTGGCAAGTGAGAAGCAGGTTGGAAGTTCCACATGGGGCACACTAAGGCTCAACAGGGCAGTGTGTTGGCAGAGAAAGCTCAGACTCACCTCTCCTTGGATGGGGAAGAAGTCTGGCAGAGCCGGAGAAGCCTGCAGTCCTTGGCAAATGTAGGCGTCAGCTACAGAGCCATCCTCCACCCTGGCCATAGAAGGATAAAGGAGTCACAGTGTGAAGGCCCAGCCCATACAGGCAGCAGCACTGAGAAGGGGAACAGGGAGCTGCGATGGTTAATCTTATGTGTCAACTTGACTGGGCTAAGGGATGCCCAGACAGCAGACAAAATATGATTCCTGAGTGCATCTGTGAGGGTGGTTCTGAAAGATATTAACATTTGAATGGGCAGACGGAGTAAAGAAGACTTCAGTGTGGGTGGGCACCCTCCAGTCCATTGAGGGCCCAGAGAACAAAAAAGTGGAGGAAGGGTGAATACACTTTCAGCCTCCCGGTTCTCGGAACTTCCGGTTTGGACCGGGACTGCTCTGCCGACCTTCCTGGGCCTCCAGCTTGCAATGGAAGGTGGTGGGACTTCTCAGCTTCCATAACTGCAGGAGCCAATTCCTCATAATAAGTCTCTTTCTATATATCTCTGTAGATCCTTTTGGTTCTTTTCTCTGGAGAACCCTGGCTAATACAAGAGTCTCTGAAGAATGAAGAGAGCAGAGGTTTTTCTGAGGGTGGCTGGATGGGAAGATAAATTTGCAGACATGGAGTATGAGAGAGAGAGTGTGTGTGTGTGTGTGGGGGGGACACATTCCTGAGCCTCCTGCAAGGGTGAGGCATCATGGGCACCCCGACTAAGTGTGGATGATTCATCTGCCGAGGACACAGAGCATCAGCCCCATGACTCTGCCAAGGAAGAGACATGGCAAAGCCCCACACTGTGTCTCCCTGCCTCGCCTCTTCCCCGGGACACCCTCCCAGCAGGGACAGGGCTGGGGTGGGGTGCTGCAGGCAGTGGACCCTGCATAGCTGTCTTGCCCTTCAGGATTCACAGCCCAGCCCGTCCTCCCTGATGAATGTGACCCACCACCGAAACCCCATCAGCCACCGAGGCAGAGGAGGTCAGGCCCAGCGGCTGCAGACAATGGCCTTATCGGCTGCTGCTAGTGAGGGTATAAGCAGGGGATTGGATGGTATCATTCTAATTTACACGGGATTTTGTTTCTTTCCAGGTACTTAGCATGTGGATCTAGGTGATATCAAAGGCAGAGCATTATACAATAAGTAGGCTTAACCTCCATCTCACCCCCTCTCATCCTTCTGTCTCTTCATTGAGGCCATGAGGAGCTGCAGCTGGGGTTGCCATAGTGACCAATTAGGATTACTGAGATGTTCTAGCAGAGAAAAAAGGGAGTATCGATTTAGCTTTGACAGTGGGGCATCTGGGGACCAGGGGAGCCCAGGGTGTTCAGCATTAATAGGGGGCAGAGTGTGTCACCCTCAAGGCCGTCCTGGGGTTGGGCTGCCTGTGGGTTGGACCTCATATGTAGTGGAGACCACTGGCAGGCCTCTGCCTGCTGGGAGCTTATGTGACAATGCCGAGGGGGCGTGTGAGGGTATCTGGGATGAGGTAGGAGTGATCCCATCCCCAGTAGTCGGAGTGACCCTCAAGGGAAGTAGAATTCCTTGGCTCAGTTATTGGGAGGATTAGGTACCATATAGGTTCACCCCAGCCATGAGCTTCCTGTTGTCAATTACATATTTCCGGGCCGTCTGATACCATGCCCTGTGCCGGGGGGTGTAGGGACTAAAGAGGAGTATACAACATGGACCTTGACCTTCAGGAGCTTTGAATGGGGCAAAACACTTGGTACCATCACATGCAAAATAAGCTCCCTTGGATTATTACAACTGTAGGAACACCAAAGCCACAAGGACACTCAGAGGCCAGGAAGCCTCCAAGGTGGGGGTGGGGCTCAAGGCTGGTACAATGCAGCTGTGCGGCTGTGGACAAGTCACGGAACATAACCAAGACTCAGTTTATCCCTCTGTTAATAAAAGATAACGATAAGCTGAATAGGAGGGTTATAAAGGTTAGAACATACGCCGATGAAGCGCCTGGGATGTTCTAAGCATAGGGAGCTGAGTTGAGGGCACCTGGCGACAGAGAGCTGAGGACAGGACTGGCAATTGGAGGAGAATGGGAAGAGGGTTTGAAGACACACAGCGGGAATATGGGGGCTTCTGGGTGGAGGAGGGAAAGGAGGCTGGGGATGGGAGAGCACATGGCCAGAGTGAGGGGAGAGAGGCAAGGGACGGGGGTGTCAGAGGCCATTGGGGGGAAGCAGAGAGGCAGAAGGACAGTTTGCAGCATGGAGGGGCAGAGAGACCCCTGATTTCACAAGAAGACTTCTTTTCCTCATCCCAAAATTCAGAGAAGTGGATTCATCTCAAGTTCTTTGGAGGGAAACAGGGAGTGAGTGAGAGGAATTCACCAGCAGTTGCCTCATCCCCAGGGAGAAGGGTGGTTCTGTCTTGAGGCTGAGCAGGTACATCCTGGGTCCATATTAATGAATCCTGGTCCTTTGGTCTGGCCTGTGGGGAACTTCTGGGATGGGCCTCCCTTCTGCCCCGCCGTGGCCTTGGGCTGTGAGGAACCAGGGCTAAACTGACCAATGTCCTGCCTCGTGGGGCCGTTCCAGACAGACCGCACCCAGAGGTGTCCCTGCCTTCGCACCCCTCCTGCACCCCAGGGTGGCCCCAGGGCTCGTAATTAGAGCAGTGAAGAGGACCCAGGAAAAACAACTTCTTCCTCCTCCCTGCACCCATCCCCTGCCTCTGCAGGATTTAATAACTGCCCTCCTTAAAGATCAGGAGACACGATTAATTCTGACTCGAGGATTATTAAAATGCTTCCACCAAGCATCTGGCATTAAAAGTTTTAAATCAATTAATCTGTTGTTTGGGGAAGAACGCTCTCGTTAGCACAGCTGCAAGAGGCCATTCAAGTTGTTGCTGGGTTGGGAGCGGCTGTGCTGAGGGAGGGCTCAGCCTCCCTGGGAGCTGACGGGAGCCCCCTGAGCTCCAGGTACTGCCCCTGGATCCAAGCCCAGCTTTCCTCACCCGAGCCACGTGGCTCCAATTTCCAAGTGCTTTTCTCTCCCATCTGCAGATAAAATACAGGATGCTCCATTAAATATGAATATCAGACAAATGATGAAGAATATTTTTAGTGCAAGAATGTCTCACACAATATTTGGGACACACTTATACAACAAAATTATTTTACTTGTTGTTTATCTGAAATTCAAATTTAACTAGGCATCCTGCGTTTTTATTGGCTAAATCTGGCAACCCTGCACCCCCAGACTGTCTTAAGCGCTTAGTGCATTCGAAGTGCAGGAGGCTGAACTGAGATGTGACATCACAGCTGAAGCAGGACTCCTGGGTGTGGGCCCTGGACATGCTATCTACATGCCACATGTCCTAGGGGGTGTGGCTTTCCCTTGCTAGGTCAAGTGAGAAATAAGCAACCTTAGACTGTAGGGCATGTAAGCATTTGTGGGACTCTTACAGAGTGGTTTTCAAAATCGCCATCGGATTTATAAATCATATGGAAAAATTATATTCACAACCTACGATCGCAAGAGCACATGCGTGGCGGTGTTGTTAGCCTGTAGTTGCTCTGCCTGGAACTCTCCCCAGGGAGAAAGGGGGCCCTGACTTGAGGCTGAGCAAGTGCATCCTGGGGCTGTATGTAGTTCATGAATCCGTCAGTGCTCTGGTCTGGCCCATGGGGAACTTCCGGGATGGGCCTCCGTTTTGCCTCGCTGTGTCCTTGGGCTGCGAGGAACCAGGGCTAAACTAACCCGCGTCCTGCCCACAGCACCTTCCGTCTGTCCCGGTTGTGGTTATCTCACCGTGAGCTCCTTGATGGCAGGAGCGGGGCCACGTTCACATCTCCAGCCCCCAGCCCCAGGCTTCCTCCGTGAAAGCTGATAAAATGAATTCATGAGTGAACGAACCTTCGCTGTGTTCTCACCCAGGCTCCTGAGTAACCAGGGTTGTCATTTTTAAACCACAGAGAGTTAAGTGTACAGAAACGGCCAGGGTTAGAACCAGTCTTGAGCCCACTGGCCCAGGCATTGGACCAGGGTCCAGGAGCCCTAGTCTCACACCTGGATGCAAGGCCTGGTTTTTGTTAGTGACATGTGTATCCTCGGCTGATGGGCTTCGGTGTCCTCATCCATACAACGAAGGAATCATGCTGGGGGGTTCACAGCCCAGACACCGAGACAAGCTCTGCAGCCCAGCTTTGAATGGATCCAGTTGAATGCGGCATCTTGGATCTAACCTGAGCCTGGTAAGGCCATGCATGGTCATGTCCCATCTCAGAGGTCCAAGGAAAGGCCTGGTTGTGTGGTGTCCCTGGCTCTCTCACTGTTGTCTGTTTAGGGGTTCAGTTGCCTCTCTGCAAACAGGGATTGGGCTTTGGCTCTCTTGTTCCCTAAGCAGGAGGGCAGAGGGAGGAAACTCCACCCTTCCTGACTGTGCCCGCCCTCCAAGCCTCCTTTGACCCTTGGCCACACCTCAGATATTTCTTTTTGGATGCTGCAGTAAGCCCAGATTTATCCTGCCTCATGTCTCTCATGTAAAATGCATCTCCCGACACTTTGCCAGGTTAAATGATTTAACAGCCGAGGCAGAGAGAATTAGGGGTCTGGGAGCGGGAGGCAATGCCTGCGTTGCAGATGAGATTGGAAGGGAGATGGAGATTGGTGGTGATGATAATCTCTTATTTTAATAATATAAAATAACTGTCCTCCTGAATCAGAGTGAGCGATGAATTCTGTGGCCTGGGGTTAGAGCCAGCCCAGCCTGGAGAAGAGAGCTGGGGGTGGGGTGGGGGGACGCTGGGATGCCTTTCTGTGGATCCCTCTCTCTCGTCTTTCTCTTTTGAAAATTTGTGCCAGCATCATCCTGAGACTGTCCCTGGATTTGGTGTCACTAAAAATGTGGGTAGCCAGGGAGGCTGGAGAGGACAGTGATGGATTTGGGGAGTGTGTGTGTGTGTGTGTGTGTGTGAGAGAGAGAGAGAGAGAGAGAGAGAGAGAGAGAATGAATGAATGAATATAAATCTGGGGAAACTGATGACCACTTTTCCTTTATGGTCTATTGACAGGAGACACCCTGATCTGTGACCCTGGAAAAGGAGTCCAAAGGCATGGCCCTGGACAAGATGACCCCTGGGAGATGTGGGGACTGCTAGCTGGGACACAGAATCACAGGAGGTTTGGTCTTGCCCAGCAAAGCCCTGGGGCAGTGGTGCCTTACTGGGCAAACACATACTGAACCCCTATCGCGTGTGATCTTCCCGAGGTAGACGGGGCCAGAGCAGGGAGGTTCCAAAAGGAGCCAGGTGGTGGGGAACAAACTCCATGGCACATGTCGGCTCAGCAGGGCTCCCCTTCACAGTGGGCTGCTAATAGCTGAGGAGCTGCAGACCTGTCTTCTTCCCCAGGATTAATTCATTACTCCAGCCCTACTCGGATTCCATCAGGTTCAAACGTCAGAATTTAATATGCAGCTAATGAGTCAGATGCTCTCTCTATCTCTCCCTGTCTGGGGCTCGCTCTCTTTCTCTTTCTCTTTTCTCTCTGTGCAGACCAGTGCAGATGCCAGGGGTCACACAGGGTGGAGCAGAGGCTGTGATTTTCTGGGCCAGTGAGGGGGCCTTCCTCCTCGTCCTTAGAGGATGGGATGCCTGCTCTATTTACCAAACTTGTTCATTGTAAGACCGAAGTGCTGGGATGATGGAAGCCCACTCTCACTGGAGCTCTGGAGTCAAGAATCATCCAAATACAGGGAGGAATGGGAGGATAACAGGGAGACCCCAATTGCTTGCACTCGGAAGCTCTGTTCCTCCACAGTCAACAACCGCTTATGAGAACTCATTGTGCACTGGGTCCCTACCAGGCACTACGACACAAAGGTGAATGGGTTGATTGGCTCATTATTTACAGTGAATATTTAGTGACTATGTAAAGAGGCAGTGGGGTATAATTGTTAGGTTAAAGGGCTCTGGAACCGGACTTACTAGGCTTGGATCTGCCACTCACTGGCTGTGTTAACTTAGGCAAGTTAGCTTACTTGCCTCTATTTTCTCATCTGCAAAATGGAGATAACAAAATAGCACCTTCATGCAGTTCTTATGAACATTAAAAGGGTCCAGGGATGAGGCTGGGCAAGCAGGTGAGAAACACATCATGCCAGGTGCTGTCAGCTGTGCCAAGGACACAGGTTTTCCGTGAAGACAACGGGAGTGACCAGGTTGTTAAGTTGGGGAATGGCACAGATGTGCACCGTGGAAAGCTCTTTCTCTCATGAACTATGGAGTATAGACTAGACTGGGGAAGGCTTGAGGCAGGGAGGATGCTTAGGGTGATGTTGCAATCATCACCTTGTTGCTGTAGACAGGATGACACTGCTGCCCACCCAAGGAGACTGGAGAGGGAGTGAAAGGAGCAGTGAGACAGGGAGAAAGGGACATGTTATCTGTTTCAGATCCTGGGAAGCTGACGGAGGGATTCAGCCCAGGGAAATAGGGTGTCAGCTCTCAGGGATGCCTGGGAGTGGATGAGAGTGGGATGAAGATGAATGAAGGGTGCAGAACGAGCTTCTCTGGGAAGAGAATAAGTTTTAACTGACACTTAGTGGTCAGGAAACCAAGCATACATGTCCAAGGTGGGTGGGTGGGCAAGAGGATGATTCCAGGCCCAAACCAGGAGGGTCTTGAAAGGAAGCAAAGGAAGACTCTGCTAGGTTAGTGCAGGCAGGTGGAGGCTGGGGCTTGGGCAGGGAGCAGCATCCCAGGCTGAATGTGCCACGTTGAACAGAGCTGGGGGTGTCAGAGTAGCAGCTCTAGTCCAATGGGGGTAACTGGGGACCCAAATCAGAGATGAGACAGGTTCAAGAAGGCACCGAGGATCCCACAGCACCTGGGAGCATGGCCAGCCCTTACCTGCTTGGAGAGAAATCCAAATATTAATATCTCTTAAGTATTCAGCAAAGGAAAGCTTGAAATGATGAGAAGAGACTCAGGCTTGGGGGCCTGATAGACTCTGCCTGCCAAGTCAATATTTTGCTAAATGCTCAGTTTGCAACCAGAAACAAGCACTCTGCAAACATGTTTCTTTTTATAGTCCTTGGTAGTTTTCTCTTATTTTCCTTGAAAAGTTTTTCCCTCTGCAATCCCATTGTGGGTGTGTTTGCAGATCTCAGAGGGAGAAATACGCCTCAGTGGCTGGCTGGGGTAGCAGCCACCGCCCCAGCCAGGAAGAGCCAAAGCAGGCATCCAGAGCCACAGAGAGGTGCCAGCAGGCGCTGTAGAGCCAGGTCAGGAAGGGATGTTGGCCACTTTCCATGCAGCTGTGCCTTCACAGATAGGTGGCATGAAGCTCTGATGGAAATATTCAGGTTGTCCAAATGAGTGGAGACCTAAGAAGGCCTCCCTGATCATCTTCTTTTTTTTTTTTTTTTTTTTTTTTAAAACAGCCATAGTTATTGAGCCAGAGCTGTTCTAAAAAGCTCTTTGACTCATGCTTGGCCTTCTGTTGTAGTCATTCCCGTATGTGGCTTGCCACAGTCACATTCCTGTGTTCCACATGGTGACTTATGGCAGGGGTGGGTGGGTCCCAAGGACAGGGGCCCAGGTGGGCAACACTTAAGAATTATCTCAAACACAGATTCGAACTGTTTTAAAAGCCAGGCTCTCAAAATGGGAATCTTGGAATAGAGTCCACCGCAGAGGCCCCGTGATTCTACCTGGTGCACTCGGAGTGAGGATGGAAGGGGGCCTGGAGACTGAGAACAAGGCAGGGCACCTGCTAGAGCCAAGCAAGTGGTAAAAGATTCCTATCACTCAGGTCGCTGCAATAACCTCCAAAGTTTTCTCTACTCTCTGGTCTCTCCCTGCTTCCAGTTATCAGTCAATTGACTATCACCTTATTAATATATCACATTCCACTTAAAAGCCCTTCAGTGTCTCCCTTTGGCCTCAGAAAGAAGTCCAAACTCCAAAGCCCCAACCCAACTAGTTTCCCACTCTCTGCTCCCTCCACTCATGCAACATTTCCTGCTCAAGACCGTAGCTTATTTATAACTTCCCCCCACCCTGATGCACTTTACGATTCCCTGTCTGGATACCTTTTCCTAGGCCTCATTCTGTCTTCTGCATAAGCCCACCTACAACTACTTCCTGAGCCCGATTTAAATTTTACCTCTCCCAGGAAGATTTTTTTTTTCCTTTGGCTTCCCTGGCTCACATTCCTTTTCAGTCTAACATCTGTTGAGTGTGTACCATGTGCCAGGCACTCTATGTGTGTTATCTCATTTAGCCCTCTCGGTAGCTCCAGGACTCCAGCTCCGCTATTAATTCCAAAGGTGAAGTACCTTGTTCAAAGTTACAGAGCTGGCAAGTAGCAGAGTCAGTATTGAAACCTGATATTTTTAAACTCTAAAGCATTGTTCTCAATCCTGCCATACACAAAATGATTTGGTGGTCCTTTCACTTGTTATGCAAAGAATATATAGCCTTACCACCCCTCTGTGACACCAAGGACCATGGGCACTATATGGAAATGTGGAGCTTGGGGTTTCTAATTTGGAGGCAACATGATGTTTTATAAGGATACTGAACCAGGACCTAGAACTCACCTGTCTTTTGGCTCTAGTACTGGGCATTCCATTCAACCTTTCTGAGACGATTTTTGGTTTGTGTGTTAAAAGCAAAGGATAATTTCTATGATTGGGCCTGGTGAGGGTCAAATCAAATAAAGTTTATGACAGCAGTCTGTAAACTGCAAAAGTAAAGTGGAATTATTATTATCATTTTTATTATTACTTTTCAAAGATGAATTCTGTCCTGCATAGAATAATAGGCAGTGGACAGAAAGGAGGTCCCACGTAGTAAAGGACACAGATGAAGGTATACAGGCTGACATGTAGAAAACTCCCTAAGTCTATTGGGGTCGGTTAGGTTTAGCCAACACCAGCAATCAGATCAAGGTGCCTCCCCTAGGATGTCACATGGACAAGGCCAAATGGACAAACCTCAAGGTGTTTGTAAAGCTTCTAATATTGGACAATTGCAGGAAGACCATTGGTTTCATCAGATTCTCAATGACATCTGATCCAACTCCCAAAAGTTTAGGAAGCAGTGGCCCAAGCATGGAATCTGGCACGAGCTAGTAGCTCAAAAGAGGGTCCTTTTGATTGAGAAATGTAGGTGGAGTTGGGGAAGTTCTGGGGTTACCAGGTATGGAGACCCTGTCCAGCAAATTTGCAACCTGCCTGGCAGTGTCCTGGACAAGTTGGACTCAAGGCCAGTGCAGGACCTTAGAAGGAGGCAGCCTCATATCTACGTACAGGATCACAGCTATGCAGAGGTGAAAGGGGTGAGCAGGGGACAGAGATTTCCCTGTCGTAAGTGCTAAGATACTGCATGAACCCATCACAGGCTTTGTGCAACGATCCTAGCATTAGGTGGGCTCTCAGGCTAAAAGGTCCCTATACCTCCTGACACCTTTGAATTGTTTTTTTATCTGACTTTTGTGTTGGACAGTGTCAAGCAGAAAAGATCACTCAGCTGTGTACCTGTACTGGATCTACCTCGGGCCCCCGAATCCCTCAACCTGTTGTGAATTCAATCTTGTATTTCTTAGCTGGCTGTGTATGTGATTGTTTCACAGCTCACATGGACGAGAGCAACATGGAAGAGAACAGAAGGTTTGGGCCGGGTCTCCAAGGCCACGTCTAAGGAAGAGAAAGCAGTCTTTGTGGAGCTGTCAGAGCCCACAGCAGACTGTGTTCCCAAGAACTCAGAGCAGTGGATAGACCCAAATATCAGGTGTTTTGACAAAAAAGGACTTTGCTGTCAAACATGTTTGGGGAATTCTTGGTGAGACAAAGTCAAACAGTTTCTTGTTTATTTGCTTGTTTTACTGATTTGAACCTTGTAACTTTCCAAGACAGGAGCATGATAGGCAATATCCGCCTAGTTTTTCTGAGCACAGAAACTTTCTCTCCCCCCAAGGAGTAATTCTCAGAGCTGATGTTCCAAAGAACATACAAACATTGTCCAAGACAACTTTGTCAGACGCCTTCTGTCTTTTCCACCCCCAGTCTGTCTCTCCTTTCATTTTCCCAACCCTTCTCTGCAGCCAGGATTCTGCAGGGAGACATCTGGAGCCTCAAGAAGACCCTTCCCCAGCCCAGTAGGATTTCTGCAAGTGGTATAGGTTTAGGCGTGTAATGAATTTAGATTTAATTTGCAAGTGAAAAAGCTTGCTTTCTTTTGTAGCTTACACCAAAGCTCAAACGTCTAAGCTTCCAGGGTTTAAGTCTAATTAACTGTATTTCACAGCTTATTTAAAGAAAAGAATGAAGGCATTAAAATTGTAAAATCTAATTTTTGAGTAAATCTTTCAGTGCAAAATTAATGTCGCAGTATTAAAGCCGCCTTGGCAATATATCTCTTGTCTTCAAATTTCAAAATGAGCTTTTGCAAACATGAAATTATTCATTAGACTGTCTGGTAAAGAGATAAATAAGTGTCTCTTCAAATCCTCGGTCTCCTCTTCTCTATTTAGCCAAAGACGGAGTTATTTGGTTTGAGGGGCCAAGTGGGTTGATCAGATTTGTGAATTTCGACAGGTAAGGAGAGAGGCAAAGAAAGCAGAAGCTTTTGTTTGTCAAGGGAGTTGGGGCAGAGACTGAGTCCCTTCTCTGTCCCCTGGACTACTCTTGAGGGATTAACTGGCTCTGGGACATGATGAAATGTCCCAGCAGCCATGCTGGAGCCAGGGCAGGGGTCCACTGGGCAGCTACTCTGGCTGAAATACCCAGATTGTCCCATACCCCCAGGTGGGCATTTGGCCATTCATTCTTATAGGCAGGTGCACCATCCTGTCTGGCCCATCACTGAAGCATCTTCGACTTCTGAACCCTTCTCTTTGTCCCCACTGCCATGGCCCCAATTCAGGGGCTCAGCCACCTACCTTTTCATTCTCATCTACCACCTCTTTCCCCACGGGCACCACGCCCTGGTCTCATTAGATGTGTCTGGCGTGTTCCTCACCCTGAGCCTGTGCACACACACTCTCGCAGATCCCCAAACCCTCCTCAATCACGCCTCCACCCCACCGACTGTGAATTCCTCTGAGACAGGGAATGTATCTGGTTCTTCATATCCTTATCATCAGCGCAGTGCTTGGTATACAGTAGGTGCTCACTAAATGTTTGTTGGTGATGATGAAGATGACTAATGGAATGAATATCAGAACTGGATATTCCGGAGCTTCAGGTTCATGCTTTCCAACCTTCCATTTCACTCGGTAGCTGCCCCTTTTTAGCTGCAGTACAAAGGTGGGGGACGGGAGTGCAGGAGCTGGGCATTGGGGACCCCCAGCATGGAAGGGGCCATTCTGAGAATCCGTGACGTATGGAAAGAACATCCCTGGGTGAGAATTCAGCTCTGCTTCCTGTTCCCTGGTTGAGTGTGAGCTGCCTTACTTTTCTGTTTCCTCACCTGCAGACTGGGGATAATAACACCAGGCTGCAGGATCCGTGAGGCCTAGAGGTGACGATGTATATGAAGTACCAGTTGCCTGGTACGAAGGAGACCTCCAGAAATTGGTAGCCGCCTTTTCTTGAACACTGTGCAATGGAGAGATGTGGTTTAAGAGAGCTAACATTTACATATCAGCATTTGCTTATTTGTTTATTTATTAGGCCTTTTGTTATTTACTGAGTCATTCAATAACATACGCTATTCATTTGTCCTGAGTGCCAGGCAGCCTGCTAGGCACTAGGGCCGCGGAGCTACATCACAGAGCTACTCTGCCCTCCATTTCCCGCATGTCCTTAGAGCTAAGCACTGCTTACTACTTCCCTTGACGGTGGCCCGGCCCAAGCTGCCACTGCCTCTTGCCCAGTGTATTCCAACAGCCTCCTGGTCTGCCTGCCTCTGTTTCCCCTCACTCCAATCCACTTCCCAGAAACAGACAGAGGAGTTTGTTAAAAAACAAACTGACCACGTGACTGCCCTGGGAGCACCCTTAGTGACTCCTGATTGCCCGCTGGACGTGGCCCACGAGCTGTCGCATTGCTCACAAGGCCTGGCAGGGTCCCTGCCCACCCTTCAGTCCCATCTCCCCTTACATGCCTCCCACAGGCCGACTGTCCTGCCAGCCCACACCACTTCCAGGCCCTGGGGTCTGCCCTCCAAGCCTTCCCACAAGCTAGTTCACCTCCTAG
Organism: Cheirogaleus medius; assembly: GCA_008086735.1. Lineage (NCBI taxonomy): Eukaryota > Metazoa > Chordata > Mammalia > Primates > Cheirogaleidae > Cheirogaleus > Cheirogaleus medius. Next base: position 71,920,417 of record VBSM01001265.1, on the reverse strand, counting down.
AGTATTCTTTGCCTATTCTCTCATCATCTTCCACCTTGGGTTGGCCTAACGTCTACTCGCCCATGCTTTAGTTTAAAGGATTCCTCCCTGGGGGCCTTTTTTTGACTGCAGATCAGGGGGGTGCTCTTCTCAGGGGCTACCCCAGCACCTTGTACTTCCCTCCTGGCACTTGCTATGTTTTATTTATTTTCTCTCCCCGCTCCCATCCCACAGGGTTACATTCAAAAGAAGCAGAATACAGACATCCAAAACGCATCGAAAAATAATTTAAATCTTTTATGAAGCCACTTGAAAAATGCCAAAGGGACGTTTATTCCTAACATATAAGCAAACTTTTGAAAACTCTCTCTCTCTCTCTCTCTCTCTCTGCATCCCACACAATATGGCAGCAAAATCACATTCTACCTCCCCCTAAACTTTCCCAAAGCTGCCCGAACATAGCCTTTGCTTGCTTTGATTTCTTTCACCCCTTTCTTCACCCTTCTGGAATTTTACTTGCAAGTAACTCTCTTTACTCTCATTTAAAAAGGAAAAAAAATCCAAATATTCATACAAAACCAGAACATAACAGGACAAACACTCATGCACCTGGCACAGATTAAAGAGAGGTTAGTATTTTGTCACATTGCCTTCAGCTTTCTGTGCTTTTTCGAATCATCCAGTCTCGTGGAGGGGGTCACAAACCTCCTCCCAACAAAAATCATAAACAAGAGAAGCAGTCTAGGTGAATAATAGGGATCGGTGGGGACTGCGGCACACTAGAGCGAATGAGCCCTGTACAGGGGCTCCTGGAGGTGGGTGCCTAGTCAAGAGCAGTGGCCTGGGTTGCCTGTCCACTCGGTCCCCTAGCACTTGGAATGGGACCAGACCCATGGTTAAGGGAAAGTATGAAGGAATAAAGGAACAGGGGCCCCGTGTTGCCAGATCTTCTGAATTTATCAAGAGGTTCTAGGAACTGGATCTTAATGGGAAATCTGAGTTTTAATTGTTGGACACTATCTCGAAAGAATTTGTTTTAACTTAGTGTGGGCCAGGTGCCAATTGTGGCAATCATGACCTCTCTGACCCAAGCTTACTGGGCTTCTTGAATCCCCTCTCTGGCCTCTACCTGATTTCAACACTACAGAAGGGCAGGCCCAGAGGTCTCCCACACATCCAGGGCTCCTTCCTCTTAGAAGGCAGGGGAGGCAGGGAGGGAGGCTGTGAAGACTCACAAGCAAGTACAATCTGTCACTGCCATAGCCCTGGGCACCCTTCTATTTACCTCTGAATCCCTGGGCCTAGCAGGGGCCCAAGACACGGTAGCTTTGAGTGTACGTGTGTGCAAAGAGAGAGGGAATGAGAGTGGCCACGGGCTCTCCAGCCCACTCCCTCTGCAGGACTCCCGCTGCCTGAACAGCCGCCCTGCACCTGTGCCCTACGTGTTGGCGTATGGGTTGTCCTCCCTACGTCAGGCCTGGTGCTGCCAGGACCCTGCGTGGGGAATGGCCCAGGGCAGGATGGGGGAAGCTCTGAGTCTAGTGGGTTCGAGTCTCAGCTCTGCCAGGGACAGGCTGTGCGACTCTGAAAAGGACACGTCCCCTCTGTGGCCCTACTTGCATGTGAGCGTTGTTCCTTGGAGCTCCAACGCCCTTGGTTCCAGCTGGGGTCACAGCAGAGGGGCTAGAAAGAGGACTGGGCGGCGGCGGAGGGAGGCGCACCTGCTACCGCGTGCGTCTCGGCAGCGCCGCCTCCAGGCAGGCAGGAAACCCGCCTCGGGGGCGGCTCCCCAGGCGCGGGGCGGGGCAGAGCGCGCACTGTTTGGTTTTTCCTGAGAAGTCTTAGTTCCTTGGGAACTTCTTTGAAGTAATCGCTTCTCAGAGCCAATTAGTGTCTGGCTGCACTCTGCAGGATGGTCCAGAGGGGAGGCGGGGTGGGCTGATTGTCTTGCTGTGGCCAAGGCCATGGGTGGGCAAGGCGGGCAGGAGCGTGTCCGCGTGTCCCTGGAAGGGGTGACGGGGAGCCTACGAGAGCTTTTGAGAGCTTTCTGGAAGGCCAGGGGCCTGGGATAGCAGGAGAGCATCAGAAGGCAGCGCAACTTGGGGAGCGAGACCCACGCCCCAGCGCCGCGCCCGTCAGCTGTGATCCCCGCAAGGGCTACACCTTTCTCAGCCCCCATTTCCTTTTTGCTAAAATGGGACTGTCTGGCTGCTTCCCCGGCGGCCTGTTGTGAGGATGAAATGGGCGCCAAGGCCCTTTGCACAGGCAACAGGAGGGCAAATTAGTCTTTTCAAGAGTCAAGCCTCTCTCATCTGTAGGAAGGGTCGTATCAAGTAGCAGAGCGCGCGTAAAGAGCTTGTCGCATAGTCAGGACTGCAGGATGATCCGCCTGTCTTGGCATTGTCATGAGCTGTGAGTACTGCACGCAGGAGCGTAGAGTGTGGCCGTGAGAGGCGAGTTGCAGGTTTCTGTAAGGAGGGGAAACATTTTAGGGTACTACAATGAGGTTTCAGGGGGTGGGAACAGGTAAGTGAGTCTGGAGCAGGGGTTGCTGACGGCTGGGAGGCAGCCAGTCTGTATGGCCTGGACTTGGGGTGAGCTGGGGAGGGGAGGGACAAAAAGGATCCTGGGGACCCATGGTGGAGCCACCTGCTTAGAGAGTCACAGAGTCCACACAGGGCTCAAGGCACCTCAGAGAGGACCTTTTATGAAAGTAAGGGGCAAAGGGGCAGAGACTGGGCACATGGCAAGCGAGTAGCAGATCCGGGCCCAAGCCCCGGACCCCAGGCGCCTGGTCCAGGACTCTGTTCTCAGTCTTCACTCAGGGCACCTGTGCTCCTTGGCCCCACTGAGGCCCCACTGTCTGCACTTCACAGTCACCTGTGCCTTGTGCTTCTCCCTTTGCCTGGAGCTCCCCCACCTCCTCTCTGTACCCCAAGCATGGCTCAGCCTGGTGTCCCCCTCCCTGTGCCCGCAGGAATCCCTCCGTGGAGCCAGTGTGGCTGTGCCTCCTCCGGTGCAGGGCAGACAAGTGCCTCTGGCCTATCGTAGCCTTGTCTGGGATTCCAGAAACATTTAGGGGCCTTTGAAACCATCAAGCTTGTAGGCTCTGGCCTTGGAGAGGAGAAGCAGGATAAACAAACCTGGGCCCAAGAGGAAAGTCATTCTTCTTTCTTTCCTCTGCCTTTCAAACTCATCAAAGTCAAGTTCTCAAAGCTCTACTGTCTCACAAGTGCCTTCAAATGGGTCTCATTGTTTTATTTATTGTGCTTATCACAAGTGCAGGCAGCCTGGAGATTTCTGGGCCAGTGGAGACCTCTTTCAAGGTGTGTTGACATTTCTGGGGATGTGAATGGTCCTCAGTGTCTTTGCTTCCCTGGGCTGTCCTGATTGAGAGAGATGGTTGCTAATGGGGGTTCCCAGGGGGGTCGTTCCTGCAGAGCTTGCAGAGCCTAGCAGGTCTGGGACATGTTTCCATCCGTACTCTGTAGGCCCTGAGCAGCCAGGCTGTGCTCGACCCAGGTTAATATCCCCGCCCCCGTCCTGGTGGGACTCTGTCCTGCAAGGGAAGGCTCAGTAGCAGCACGGATGAGAGTCACTGTGACCTTTTTGATTAAAAAAAAGTTTAATAAATATGAACCAAGTGACTACTGTGTGTGTTCTGGGTGTGGGCAGGAGAGTAGGGAGATACAGAAATAAAGGAGGCCTGGCCTATGGTTCTCTGTGGCCCACAGTCCTCTGGGGGGAGTCGGGGGCATCCATCCATCACTCTGCCACCTGGCAGGCTGGCTGGGTGCAGTGTCGAGGTAGAGACAAAGTGCTGGTGGAGGAGGGATGGGTGCTAATGCGAATGGGAAAAGGAAGACCCTGTGGAGGAGGTGAAGTCTGAAGGTCAGCAGGGAGGCAAGAGAGGCATGTGTTAGGTGGAAGGGACTGAACGAGCAAAGGTACAGAGGCAGGAAGTACAGGTGTGTCGGGGGATGAACGGTGAGCATCCTGGTGTTGTGGAATAAATGGGTGGTCAGGGAGGGGAGGGGGACGTCAGATGGAGCCAGATTATGGAAGGCTCAGCTTCGCTCTATAGGCAACTGGGATCCTCTTGCTAGCTTTGGAGGAGTATCCCTAGGGTGGCTGTGTCTTTGGTGGGTGCACAGTTTGACACAGTGAAGGGGTGGGCCTCCAGATGGAATTAAAAAAAATCTGGGCTTGGAGCAGTGGCCCTCTGGCCATGGGCTTTGCTGGGCATCTGGCCCCTGCCATCCTTCTGGGTAACTGGTATTACAGAAAGGCACTCTGTGGAGAGAGAAATTAGTCCTCTCGAATGGGCTCAGAGTGGGTCCACAGGTGCCCTTCCAGGCACAGCGGTTTGGCAGCAGATGGAGCCGAGGCCAGCTGTGTGGCCCTGGCCAACCCCCACCTCTCTGAGTCTGGTTGTCATCTTTGTAATGTGGTCGATATTACCTCTCTTGCCAACATGAGATAATGTATATAAAAGCGCATTGAAAGCTATAAGCATTATACTGATGCAAAGTATTGTCTTTTTTTCCTCTTTCCTTTTATTATCTTCTCATCTATTCTCAGCCTGCCCTGTCCTTGAGCCAGGACCAAAGGCCTATGTCCCACCATACCACAGTGGGTCTGCTGGGCAGGGAGGGGCGGGTCACCTCTGTGATTTTGAGAGTCCGGAAAGCAGATGCGGAGAAGTGAAGAGGCTCGACTTGGTCAGGCAGAAGTGAGCAGAGTGGCTGAGTTGGGCCCAGGGGAAGATGCTAGAAGGGGACGGGGAAGGTTTCCATTGTCATCCTAAATGACAATGGAACGTCATTTGTATGTCGTTGTCAGTGTCATCATTGCCAACTTCACCTTCATAATTTGCTGGACCCCAAATGCCCCTGGTACCCGTCTTCTCCTTGTGAATATCTTATTGAGAATATCTTATTTCTCAATTCTTAATGGGCTGGTTCAAGTGCTGTCTCTCCTGGGAAGTGCTGCTCAGTCGCCCCGGGTGGCAGTGGTGTCACCTCCCACGGCACTGGGCCTTTTTTCCCAGAGCTTTTCCTATGTGCTCTGTGTTATGGTCCTCTGTGGACATTTCCTTTCCTTCCATTGAGTTTAAGTCTCCTGAGGAAGGGCCCATGTCTTCTGGACCTTCGTGTCCACTTGTCAACTCTCCTTGTACCCAAGAAGCTGCCATGAATTCTGCAGGGATTAGGGGTTCATCTGTCTTGAGAAGCATCAGTGAGACCAGAGTGCCGGGCTGGTGGCTGAGGCGTGTCTTCTAGAAGCTGTTTTCTAAGGCAGCTCTGTGCTCTCTCAGCTCTGCAAAATGTGTGTCCTGTCGAGTCCAAGTCCACAGGCAGAGGACGGGCAAATCCAGGTCTTCCCTGTCACTCATTCCTGTGCTCCTACCCTGAATCTGGGGCTGTGTCTGGGTTCCTTTGTGCCTGATCCATTTCATTCCCTCTGCATAGCCTGGAAAGGACGGCTGCCTGGGCACTCAGGGGCGAGGGAGAGAAAGGAGGCAGGAGAGGATAGAAGGTAGATGTGGGGTTGGGGAGGAGACTGAGTTCCTGGCAGAGTGAGGGTCCCTGCTCTGCCCCAAGGAGCCCCAAACTCTCACCACATCCAGAGACATGAAGAAGCAATTCCTCCATCCTCCTTGCTCCTGGCCCTTGGAACCCCCTGAGCTCCTTCTTTGTCTTGGTGAAATAATGGCTTGTCAGGGAGACACGATTATTACTAATTACTAGATTGCTTTGCGCCTGTTGTTCTCAGACAGGCAAGGCGGGGCCTGTCTCTGGAGGGGCCTCTGGGTGACCTCTCCTGGAGAGGGAGAAGCCAGTGCAAGGAGAGTGGAGGAGCGAGAAAGAGGGGCTCTCATGCTCCTGCAACTCCTGGTTCACAGCTGGTGGTCCTTTCAGGATGATGGCCAGGGGGTCTGGGTCTGGGGTAGTGACTCACACTCACACACAAGACAGCACGTGCTACCAAATACAGGCACCCATGAAATAACTCACACCCACATACAAACACCTGTGTGAGCTGTTACATGCTCGGTGACTCACACACACAAATGCAGGTTCCCAGCGATCAGGGTACACAAACAGTAACCCACATATGGGCAGACGCCACAGGCCCAGCTACAATGGTTGGATACAGGAAGATACTCCTGTGTACAGGTATGTGCAAATGCCTAGAGATTCGGGTGTGATAATGAACTGTATCCCTCTTTCCACCAATTTCTGAAACAAGTGAAAAATAGACACAAGAGGAAGACAGGGATCAAGATATTCCTGTATTTCATCACTTTTTAAGACATGCGTATTTTCACATTTCTGTAATTGAGGTGTGTTTTACAATTGACAGTTTGTGGGTTGTAAAACACACCCTAATTAGAATCGCCAGCATCCTAGCTTTATCGTTAGCAAAGCTGATGTAAGGAAATGAAGCTCCCATGGGCTTCCTACCCTTGTCTTCTGCTTTGAGGTTGCCCAGAGTTGCAAGCCAAGAACCCAGACACCTGCAGGCCTGCCTGCCCTGGGGCAGAGCCTACCTCGGCCAGCTTACCCTGCTGGTGGGGGCAGAACATGTGCATTCTACCACTGCCCCGGGCTATGCAGGTGCTGCGACCCGGTCTGTTTCCAGTCTTACTAATTAGGTAAGGAGAGAGTCTGAGAAGGGACAGGTGGAGGGAGGGCAGAGGATTTCTTCCCAACTTTTATTTTCCTTTGTCAGGGCAGGGACAAAGGAAATGTTTTACATCTGGGTACCTGAGAATGGGTAAAAACATATACAGACCCATTTACACGCAGATGATTGGCATATTTAAGTGTATATTATGCAAATAGGTCTTGGTGGGCACGCAGTTACACCCATGTGATGTAGACAGAGTCAGACACGTGCATAGAGACTGAATAAACAGACACGCAGGGTCACGCACACATGCTCACGAGGGTCCAGGCAGGTGCTCGCATGTAGGCACACTTGTACCCAGGTGCCCATGCTATGTGTACTCAGCTCTGGGATATTGGCCAGCATTGTCCTGCAGGCAGCCACGAGCCATTTGACAGCAAAAGACAGAATTCACAGATCTGCTCTGAGGCCACTTTATGGAGTACCTTAAGCCAGAGGCTGCTGTAGGCTTTGTGTTGGTAGAGTGACCAACAACTAGCCTGTCACCAGGGCTGTTGCTTACAGCTCACAGCATGTTGCCAGTCTGGTCCTCTTAGTGTGGCTCTGGCCTCCTAGGGGTCCCCTGGACAGATTTACCTGTTCCCCATGGTCCTGAGGCTTGGGAGACAGCCTACCCACCCTCTCTTTCCAGAATCGCCCTTAAAACCTGCCCTGTGCAGGCTGCTCTTGCATACCACTGTGGGAAGAGATGGCAGGCCATCTGGCTCATTGTCCAGTTGAGGAAGCCAAGTCTTCTTTAAAGAAAGCTCTGGTGCTACTTTTCTTTTAACTCCTCAAATCCTAACTGTCTGTATAGAGGGCATCATTAACCACTTCAGTTCCGCGCTCACCGGCCGTGAAACCTTGCCCACAGCTGGCACTCACAGTCCGCACAATAGTTTGTGCTGTGCATTGACGACGAATCCGTCTTGCTCTTGTGTGATGAGGAAAGCTTTAAAGCACTGAAAGCTTGTTTTACTTTACAGGCAGATTTAGGAAAATAACTATAATAACTCCTACTAAGGACTTGTTAAAAGGTCACAGATTCATAGTAACTTATTAGCTGAACGTACACACTGCAACTGCAGAGATAAAAGTAAAAGCTTTTGGCTGTCAACTAAAGTCGACGGTCGGCTGTGCGCCTTCATATCATGCCTGTCGGCTAAAGTCGATGCTCGCGTTCATCTGTGGCTGTCGACTGTAGTCGACACTGGGTTGTGCACATTCATCTGTGGCTGATGACTATAGTCGATGCTGGTACCGAAGTGGTTAATCACTCATGCACGGATAGCTCTATATGTACATGCCTTTTGTCATTTCTGGACTATGCTTTCCTGCTTGTTCGACTGGAAGAGCCCATGGACAGGGCCATGTCTTCTAATTTAATTGTAAATGTTTATCAGCCAGATTAGAACTACATTTAGAGACCTCCTAGTCCAGCCCCCATATTTTACTGATTTGGTTGCTGAAGCCCAGAGGGAGGAAATGATTTGCCCAGGGTCAACACACCTAGCCAAGGTTTAAGGCTAGCTCCTAGCTTCCCATGTGTGTGCATTTCTGAGCCTATATGATTAACTGTGAGATGTTCATCTGTGTATACTCTATGTATACGTGTGTCTATGCCTGTGATATTAATCACGTATGGGTGGCTGCATTTGTATGTTTCTGTGTATGTGTTCCTGGGTGTGTTTCTACCTGTGGGAAGCTATGTGTATCTCTATGAGAATGCTATGAAGCTATCAGTGTGAATTCTGTGCATAAATGAGCTTGTGTACCATTTACATATACCTAATTGTATATCCACCATAGATCCTGGTGTAGTATTCACTTGTCTCTCTGTGTGTATCTCAGTGTGTATCCCATGCATGGATAAATGTAGGCGTATGTACAAGTCCATCCTTGTCTGCTCTGGGCAGCTATATACTGACTGTATGTGTCCATCCTTGTGAGCCTATGTACACATGCACATGCATGTGTGTGCAATTACAGTGCGTGCCTGACCGTGGGTGTCCACCCCTGTAAATACCATGTGTTTGTGGTGACAGACGAGTTGTACTTCTCTGTAGCACCAGCATTCCCCGCCTGCATGCAGCATGCTCACCTTTGCGACTCCAGCAGCTCAAACTCTTCTGTTCAATCCTTCTGGTCCTTGGGGACAGCCCAGCTCTGGGCACTGTCTGCCTTATGGGTCACTCAACCGGCAGCCTGTGTCTTTCTGCCCGAGGAAAGGTCGTTTTGGACCCCCATGCAGGCTCAAATCATGTAACCTTTCATGTTTCTTCTCCTGTGGGGACCGTTCAATTTTCAGCCTCTCTGGGGCCCCATTTATATGATGTCAGGTTGAGAGTGAGACTGTGCCTTGTATAGTCTTCTTAAAGCAGTGTGACTCCGTGCCCAGGGGCAGCTCACTGGGTAGAACTTTCTATGGGCTTAGCAGGTAACGATTCCTTTCCAAAGCACAGCCTAAACTTCAACATTATGATCAAAGCCTGCTGGAAACTATTACATCCCCCCCGCACCCTACCTTCCGCCTCTCTTTTAGGGATGAAGACACTGAGACTCAGGGAGAAAGAGGATTTATTGTAGATCACACATTTTGATAGCGGGAGAGCCTGGAGTAGACACAGCACTCCTGGACTCTCAGCCCAGTGCTCTTTCCCTCATTCATACCAGGCTTCCTGGAGCAGGTGGCTTGCTGTCCACCAAAGATTGCTGATTTCCTTCTACAATGTGGAGTTGTTGTGGGGAAGTCCCTGTGTAGGCAGGGACCATATTGCCATCACCCCCTGCATCTACATGGGCCATGTGATGAGTGCTGCATGTTTGGAGTGTGCGTGGAAGTGGCTGGCACGTGCCAGGTCTGGGCCTCGTTCATACTATCCTCCCAGGCATATAGTCAGTCGCTCAGTCTTCCCCCATTTGCTGGCTGGAAGTCAGCACCCAGGGTGACCATCGGGTAACCACATGTTGATGGTAGCAAAGTCTTATCAACCTGGGTCTTTAAGTGACTCCTTAAAGCGGAGCACTTTCCCACAAGGGAAAGAAATAGAACTTAGATTGGGTTAAACCACTGGGATTTTGTGTTCATTTGTTATAGCAGCTAGCATTATCTTAATTAATACACTGTCTCTTTTTAAAGAAATGACCCTGGAGAAAAACCTCCCAAACCCCTCGTACTGACCTTGTCTCCAAATCATAGGATGCCATAGGCTGGGGTGCTCTTAAGCACCTGGAGCAACCCAGCCCTGGAGGGAAAGCCTGGGTTGCCATGGCGACTATTCCTGCTGCGTAGAATAAAATTAATGGATGTGCTCATTCCAGCAATTCCAGCTGTCCTTTGAGCAAATTTCACTCTTCAGAAGGATCACTGGCTTTTACTCATGATGCCTGAGAATCATCATTTAAGATTGTGGGTAGAGTCAACTTTCCCTACATGTATCATCTTTTGGGGCCAATGGCTTTGCTTCTAGGAGGATTGATCAGTATGACATTTGGTGACCAGGAGCTTTAACTTTCTCTCTTCAAACCATCTCCCAGCTTGGGACCCTTCCTCCTCCCAAATGGTCCTGATGTGGGGTCTTCCAAACCCCAGCCCCATGGCTGCAGCAGAGTGTAGGTTCTGTTGCCGCAACCTGGGTCAGTGCTAATGATCTCTTTAAGTGCCTCTGAGGATTTCTCCCAAGCTAAGCCTTCTGAGTTGGTATCTATGCCATCTTTGGAGTTTCAGCCCTGCTAGAAGCAGAGGCAGGGAAGAGCCTATGAAACAACACAGTAGTATCAGAAGGACAGGGGTCAGAAGATCGCTGAGATCTACTTGTTTAGCAGAAGTTCTAAGCCACCAAGTACACTATATGCATGCAGTGTATGCATGCTCAAACACCTTCCGTGACTCCCTTTTGCTAGGGCCAAAGTCTTAACTCTTCAGCCTACCATTCAGGACATTCACATTCAGGCTCCGTTTTATCCCTTGGTACTGCCCCAGTGCAACCACTCATGAGAGCCCCCCCCTCTCCACCCCCGCCGGGACTGCTGTAGCTCCTCACTACGTTTGACCTTTCATCCCTGATTTCTTTGTTCATGCTTTTCTCTCTGCCTAGAATACCTTTCCCCTCTTCTCGGTCTGTTAATTTCCTCTTTATCCTTCTAGACCAGGCTCATTGTCACTTTTGCAGAGTCTTCCCTGACTTTCACCCCTGCCTCCAACAGAGTTAGCCACTCCCTCCATTGAGATCACACCCCATCATAGAATACTCATACATGCTTTAGAGTTGGCTGCTGTCTAGACTGAGACAGGCTGCTAGAGGTCAGGGAGCAAGTCTTAGTTACCGTCGTACCCCCAGTACTTAGCTCAGTGCTTGGCATTTCGTGTGTGTGCTCCTGTAAATCCTGCTGGGGCGGGTGTGGCTCCTGCCAGCTCACCAAGGTGGGGCAAAGGCTGTTCCAATGGGGCTTCCTCTGAAGGTCTCCCTGTAGCCTCAGCCCCTCTGCTTCCATGGTTTTCACTAGACCAGCTCTTTAGCATTGAGAAGGCTGAGGGCATTGAATGCTAGTTGTCTTCTCTTTTTAGCCAACAGCTAGAGGAAGTCAGGAATTGCAGAGTGAGATGAAACCAGAAGCCTGAGGTGGGTGAGCCCCAAAGAAGCAGCTGAGGAACATCAGATCCAAAATGCGGGGCAAGAGGTGGAATCTATGGGCGAAACTTGTGTTTCATCAATTCCACATTTGTTCACATTCTGGTGTCTCTGGAATTGAGGTGCATCTTACTATCATTGCCATATCATGGTTTATTTGACAACAAGCTTTTCTTCCTTAGTGATACATAGAGGGGTGGTGCATTTTGCAAATGATGGCATCTTAGATTTGATGAAATAGGTTGCCACCTGTTAGCAAAAGTCAGGGCTGAGATATCAGTCACTGAATAAAGTCCACACTGGAGTTGGATTTGGGTGTCAGGAAGAGGCAGAGGCAGGGCTGGGACTGGGGTGAGGCAAATGAGATGTCTAAAAGGGGAAACAGGAAGTGGAGGCTCAGTGGGTGCCTCACTGCAGCTGTGTTTCCTTAGCAGGAGGAGGAGAGCCACTCTTCACTCAGTGCCCTCTAGGAAGTGACACTGCAGGGGGGGTGAGGATCACCCCATCTGGGCCTTTCTTCTGTCTCCCAAATTCTAGGACTTTTTGTCCCCTGTACCCATCTCTTCCCAAAGACCCACTGTGTATGAGGGAGGTGAGGAAGGAGGGTGGGGAGGAAAGCAAGTGGAGGAGAGAAGTTTACTCCTGGACCAAAAGCATAGGCAGGTGATGGCTCTGTAAAAATGTGACAGTACAAATCATTGGTTCTCAACCCCGTCTGCAAATTTGCATTACCTGGGAACCTTTCAGGAATACTTTGCTTGAGTCTCAATCCAGATCAATGGAATCATTCATTTTCATCTAGGGTTGAGAATCACTGGCCAAAAGTATTCTTTAAATATTTAATGACTAAGGATTGCTTTCAAAATTCAAATTGTGTTGTGCATCCCCGACTTAGAGAAATGATGCAGTGTACATTTGAATAGCCCTTTCGGTTTGCAGAGCACTCACACGGGTGTGATCATATCTGATCCTCCGTGGTGGGGAGGCAAGTTGGTATTGTCATGATGCAGAGGAGGATCTAGGGTAAAGAGGTCAGGAGACTTTGTAAAGGGAGATGACGTCCAAACTGTATGACGGAGAAGATTCCACTGTTGGCCGGTTGTACAGGGGATTAAAGGAGCAGAGCTGAGAAAAGCTAAATGTTGGCATTTGGTAAGAGAGAGGAGAGGGAAGCAAAGAGCTCCAGGTAAGACCAGAGACAGAGGCAAGGGTGGAAGATGGCAGCTATGCTGTGCAGGGGTGGGGACAGAGCCTGCGAGAATAAATAGCTCAATAACAACATGGAAAACATCCAAATGGCTTTAGTCTGTGGAGAGCCATCTTCTTCAGAATTATTGGCCTTTTGCTGGAGGCTAGAAAGTTGGGACAGAGAAAAATGAAGATTTTCCTGGGGAAACTATGTTGGTGAGGAAGGTGGAGTCAAGACCAGAAAGCCAAAAGAGAGACACCAGAATACTGTCTGGCTTTTCCAGGGACAGAAAGGAGTGGGAAGGTGGTAGGCGAACGAAAAAGTTAGAAGAGAGAAGGGGCCGCAGCAGGGAGTGAGGGGAGAGGAGAGTCTGGGGGGACTTTGCAAAGCTCTCCGAGCAACGGGCTGCTGGTCCGGGGTGGCATACGCCGGGGCGTCTTGGGCGATCTGAAGCCCCCGTTCTTCACCTGGCTGCAGGCTTGGCTGTGCGACCTCACTGCAGAGAAGAGGGAGGAAGGAAGGAGGGACAACAGAGGACAGTAGAGGGTCTCCACTAACCGGGAGGTGGCAGCAACAGAGGCTATCACATCCAGCCCCTGCGATAGGGGCATGGCCCACAGGTCTGTGTCTCTCTACAAAGGACTCAGACTGTGGGTCCCCGGGGCAGAGACAGGCAAGTCACCAGCTCCTCAATGAAATAACAGGGTCGTCTTGGGAGGCAGCTCCTAGGCCAGGCAGTGTGTCTCTGACAACAGGCAGCGTGTCCTTGCTCCAACGCCTTCCTATCTTATCTTCTTTTTAACGAATTCTGAATTATAATGAAAATTTTCCTTGGATGTAGTGTACGCCTGACAATCAAATCACTACTAAATCAATTCTTTGCAATCAATGTTTTTCTAATGAATTTTGCATTTCTAATGGCAGGACCTGACACTATCTGTTTATTTTCTCTCCTGCCCTTGGCTCCCTCCCCTGCCTCCTTGTTTTAAGCAAACTGCGCACAGGAGGTTGCGGGAGCCAAATGGCAGGTCTGTAGCAGTTTTTCTTTTTCAGCTTCTCCTCAATTTCTCCTCGCCCTTTTCCTCAGCATCCCTCACTGGGAAACTTAATGGGGTGTTTCTGGAGTAATTAGAATGATTTAAATAGCCCTGCTAACAAAGTTTGTCAGGAAAATCCTCACAACCCCCCGGGGCTCACCCCGCACATCTGCTCTATCCAGGGAAGGTGTGGTCGGGATGCTGGGGAAATGGGGGGACCCATCCCCTGCACCCATCCGCTCCCCACGCCCTCTCAGGGCACACTGTGGAGTCGATGCAAGATCTCTTTTCACGTCAGACATTCTGTGGGATTTCTAGGCAAAATAACACATCTACAAATAAAATAAATATTGCAGGGGAAGCAGGAAAACGACTCTCAGACTAGAGCTGGCTCCTAATGCCCGGGCACATGCATGAGTGAATGAATGAATGAAGACAGTGAGGCTTGCAGGATAGTGTTTGAGAGATGTGACTTGTGTAGACAATGACCTGCAAGGTTAGGTCCACTGTGGCAGGCAGATGACACCAGCCTCCATGTCCACTGTGAATCTGATGAAAGGGAATTAAAGTTGCCAATCTGTTGACCTTAAGATAGGGAGAGTGTCCTGGGTTACCCGGGTGGGCTCAGTGTCCTTACAAAGGTCCTTAGAAATGGAAGAGGGAGGCCAAAGAGGTCCGAGGGATTCCTGTGAAAAGGACTCAGCCTGCACTGCTGGCTCTGACGGTGGAGGAAGGGGCCACAAGCCTAGGGATGCAGAGAAGGAAGCTGGAAACTGGAGAAGGTGGGGAAACAGATGCCTCCCTAGAGCTTCCAGAAGGGAGCACAGCCCTGCCAACACAGTGATCATAGCCAGTAAGGCCCAGGCCAGACTTCTGAGCTCCAGAACTGCAAGGTAGTAAATCTGTATTGTTTCAAGCTACGAAGTCTGTGGTGATTTGTTCCAACAACAACAGGAAACTAGCACAGAAATACTCACGGTTCTCAGATGTCCTATATCTGGCTGGTGTAGTTGAGGGAAGCCTCAGGTACATGGTAACGAAGTAGATAGACCATGAGAAATGCCACTTTTAAGGCAGATATGTGTAAAAACATAGTGAGAGCCCCCAAAAGGGACCTGGCAGGTGTAGGGACCATCTAAGAAACTCAGTAGCTAAGTCATTCATTAATGGGTCTTTGAGGCAGCCTGGCCAGCCCCCTCCTCTTGGCTTATCGTTGCCTTATGGTGGGGTGTAGATTCACCTCCCCTCCATACTCCACCCCTGCTTCCACCTCCATGCCTACCCCTGGCTGAGAGCACAGCCTTTGCATCGGGTCAGGCTGGTGTTTGAGTCCCGGCTCTGGCCTTACCAGCAGGGTGACCAAGGGCAATTTATTTAATCATTCTGAGCTGCATTTCTCCACTTTTACAGGGCATATAATAACTAACCTCTGGGGGTGGTTGTGAAGATGCTGTGTGTCAAGAGTGTAGTACCTAGCATCTCACAAAGAAAAAGCTTGATAAATACCACATGTGTTAACTCCCTATCTTGATGGCAGCATGCCCTGAGGGTTCTCATAGGACACCTCTCCTATCCTCAGCTCTGTTCGCTTCCTGCTTTGCTGAGAACATTGAAACAATTGAAAGAGAACTTCCACAAACTTCTATGGCTGCATCTACCCTTCTACCAGCATCTGCCTATTCATACTCTGCCCTTCCCACATGACACCGTGGATGAACTGTGTGTGCCCCCATCTAAAGCCAACTCTTCCATTTGTGTGCACCCCTCTACTCTCCCCTCCAGCAGTTCTTTCCTCTCTTATACTTCATCAGTTTTTAGCTTTGTACTGGCCCATTTGAATCTGCATATAAGCATGCTATTATTACTCTCCCTTGACAAGAAAACCCTTCTCTTTCGATCCCATTTCTCTTGGTTACTGCAACATCTTTGCTTCTTATTACAGCAAAACTCCTCAAAAGAATTCTCTCTACCCAGGAAGGCCTTTCACCCTGGCTCTATGCCAAAACTGTTCTTGTCAGGGTCACCAGTGACCTCCCAATTGCTACATCCAGCGGATGGTGTTCAGTTTGCATCTTGCTTGACCCATCAGCAACAGTTTGATTCAGATGGTGGAAACCACCCTGCCATCTTCCCAGACGGGACAGTCCCTTGGTTTTCCCAGCTCACAGGTGGTTCTTTCCCACCTCCTTTGCTTTCTCATCTCTTTTGCTGGGCCTCCTAATGTGGGGCTTGGTCACTTTCTCTGTATGATCTCGCCAAGTCTTATGACTTGGAATATCAGCTATGTACTGATGACTCCATTGCTTACCTCTCTCCTGAACAGGAGACTTGCATATCCAAAGCCTTAAGGAGCCTACTCTGACCTATTTAGAAGTGCAAAAGCTTCCTGCCTTCGCTTGAATTCTGATTGATTTCTCAGACTCAACGTGCCCCAAACAGAACTCCTGACCACCACGCCCCCAATGCCAAATCCGCTCTGCCTGCAGCCTTCTCTATCTCAGCAGATGACAGCCCCAGCCTTCCAGTTGCCTAGGCCAAAAAATGCAGTCATCTTCGCCTCCTCTTATTCTCTCACACACCTCATCCAAGGTGCCAGGAAATGCTCTACTTTGGGCTCTACTTTAAAAATAGATATGAATCTGACAAATTCTCACACTCCCACTGCTCCCACCCTGGTTGGAGCCACCTTCATCTCATACCTGAGTCACTCTAGTAGCCTCTTACCCCGCCTTCCTGATTGCACTCTTCCCCTCTGCTCCCCTCAGAGCAACCAGATGACACTTTAAAGCCTAAGAAAGATCATGTCACTCCTCTGCTTAGAAACCTGCAGTGGCCGACCCCTCACGGTGGCTCACTCTGCTCTAGCTACACCTTGCTGCCTTGGGGTCTTTACTCTAGCTCTTCCCTTGTATGAAAAACTCCTTTTCAAGGCATCTGCTTGGCTAACTTCCATTTCCTTCAAGTCCCTGCTCAAATCTCACCTTCTTGATGAGACCACACTGACTTAAAATTGCAACGCCCCCACCCCACCGCCGCATCTGTGATCTACAATGCCCAGGTACATAATGGTCACTTTGTACTTGTCAAATGAATTTCCCAGGCTATCTCTCTGAGTCTACTACACAACTTTTTTCTTTTCCTTTTTATTTATTTATTTTTTGCCAGAGGCAGGGGTGG
>VBSM01001265.1:71888230-71903632 GCA_008086735.1 Cheirogaleus medius | reverse complement strand
TCTGTGGGATTCCAATGTGAGGCTGGGTCCCTGATGGAAATCTTATTATTGTCACCACCTTTTGCACTGAGAGCCCCTCAGGTTCAGGGGTGCTGCCTTATTGCCAGCACCTGGCACAGGCCCAGCACATGGTAAGTACACAATGAATGCTGTTGGATGAAATCGTGATTGACTGTCAATGAACCTGGCCGTTGATCTTCTGGTGAATAGAATTTGGAAACTTGGTAAGACTTTCTTACTTCCAGGAGGTTAAATCCACAAATCCACTCCTGATGGGTAACGGCTTGATCCTGATCGGCCCACCTCAATCCCAAGGCACACTCAGGGACAGTCCGGAAAGAGACAGAGAAAAAGGTCCAAAAGAGTAGAAGCGAGCAGGGTCCTGGAAGGCAGCTTGCAGTGGTTGTTGCAATCACGCATGCTACTGCGAGGGAGCCCTGCAGTCTCAATGAGCAATGGCAAAAGGCTGTGGCTACCAAGGAACGTTTGGCCCTTTACAACTTTGCTGTCACCTCTGGTGGCTTGTCCTCTGCTTCAATCATAGTGGTAATCTTTGTGGGCATGGATGTTTTTGAGCACCTTTACTTGCATATTGATTTTCAACCCTCATGATAATCTCTCACACTGCATGTTATGACTACCTCCATTTTCAAATGACAATTTATGGAATATCTGATATGTGCTGGGCTCTGTGCTGAGTACGTAACACACACTGTGCCACTGGACCCTCACAAGCTCTTACGAGGAAGGTACTGTTATTCCTGCCTTACAGAACTAAGTGTATTTGTTTTCTCTCGCCACATAACAAATTGTCACAGACTTAGTGGCTTTAAGCAAAGCTCATGTGTTGCCTACAGGCTGGGTACGTATCTTTGGCCACATTCAATGACGTTGTGGAGGTTTAGATTATGGAATCATAAATGTCAGGGTTTACAAGGAACCCAGAGAATCAGCTAGTCCAGAGTTTCCTGAATTGTTCTGTGGAATCTTTTTTCCAAAATGGCAATTGTTATTACTGTAAGAAGGAATCCATGGCAAAAATAAGTTTGGAGAGTCTAGGGTCAAACGGTAAAAGATGTTGCTTCACTGTAGGACTTTGGGTGCCTTCCAGATATGAACATGCTTCAGAAATCTCTAAGAGGAGGAAAGGATATTGCAGTCCAGCACTCATCCTTGCCGTGTGTAAATGAGGACGAAGGTTTGGAGGGGAGGCACTAGTTGTTGGTGGCAGTTGGACTGATGATCTCTCAGGTTCTCTCTCCAAGCCCCCCAAGGGAGGTCGTGGTTTGGGACGGGAGTGGGGTTCTGCTGGGGGTGATGGTACACTGTCTCCTACCGAGCAAAAGCAGGTGGCCAGGCGCTCCGGCCCTCAGCCTGTGGAGTGCAAATGGTGGGGACCGTCTTTAAACATGGCCTTGGGTGAGAAGCGGGGCTGGAGATGGGGAGGAAGAAGGTGTTGAGGATGTATTAGTGCAGAAATGGAAGGAGCTGGCGCTTGTTGCTTAATGGGAGGACACCTGCTCAGAGATTACCAGGAGATAAATGGCTCCATGAAGGACTGGAAAGGCAGACGCTCCACACCACCCAGCCAACACGAAATGGCTCAGGAACTGCCTTTTCTTGTATTTGTTTTGTTTCATTGTATTTGTTTAGTCTTGTTTTTCCTAACCACAGGCTTCTGGGATTCAGGGGAGCAATGGATGAGGATCAGGAGGTGTCTGAGGCTCCGGGACTCTGCCCCTGGCCTTACCAGGGACCTTCGAAGGGGTCGCAGGAGAGAGGGAGCCTGAGTCGTCGTCCGCCCGGGGGAAGGTGCAGGGAGCTGATTCCCCTCCCCACCCAGGCTGGGGGTGGGGGGCTGCAGTGTTTCTGCTCCTTCCCAGAAGAGCCCTGGGAAAGAGAAAACAGAATCAATTTGAAGATTCAGCTCCATAAATGATGCCGTAAAAATCACATCCATTTGCAGAGAAAGGCTCGTTGCTAATGTGCCAAAACAATGCTGTGTGCTTGCAGCATCAAACCCTGATCAATCTTCTGGGGGCAGGACGCTGCCTCCCGGGGAGGATCAATTCCCAGCTTCTGTCTGAAGAGCAGGAAGGGGCTGGCCCTGACCCTGAGCAGTCTCTGTCCCCTCTCTTGCCCCCAACCCAGCTCACTGTGAGTGGCATGGCCCCCTGATCAGAGAGGAGACTGCACAGGACTTAGGGTAGAAATATGCGGGCAGGTGAGGAAGAGGCAGTGGTTGGAAAAAAATGCCCCACTTTTGGGGCCCAACAGACGTGGGCTCCAGTCTCACTTCCTCTGCTTCCTAGCTCTGTGAATGTAGGCAAGTCCGTCAGCCGTCTTAAGGTTTCCTCTTCTGTAAACTCTAGAATTTTGCTGGTCTGCCTCAATGGCTCCTGGGGAGAGTTAAACAGCCCAAGGATGTGAGTTTCTTGGCAAACTGTGTTTGGACAGGAAGTGACACTTGGAGGTGACAAGCACAGGTCCTTAGTAGCAGATATGGAAGCTGAGACTCAAAGAGATGAAACTACTGGGTTCAAGGTCACTCTGGGAGAGAGTGGTAAAATCATTAGTTCTAAGCCAAGGCCCAAAGCACAGTGGGATCTGAAGCAGCGTTTTCTTAGCACGGAACCTCCATGGCAGCCACCAGGACATCTGACCACTCCTGCCTGTTCCCCATTTCTGAATCAGTAATTCAATCGACACCCCACTGGTGCATCCCCCCTGGGGCCCCAGCTGGGCGGAAGCCACCTCTCTGCTGAAATAGCCCTGGCAGCTGTCTGCTCTGTGAGGCAGGGACATTAGGAGAAAGCGAACCCTTTTCCCTGGGCCTCCTGAAATGTCACCTTCGGACATGGTTGTGAAGCCTCTGTTCCCAGGGGAGCTTGGTGGCTTTTGTAATTAAATCTCATTTCTGTTCCTCCTCTAAGTGCGCCAGATACTGGGACTTTTTTGGTGCTTGCCCATCACTTGGGGGCCAAGACCTAAGCCCACTCTGTACAGTTCAAGTGCTCACCAGGAGGGTGCCTCCTCCCTCCCAGGGAAGGGGTCAGGCTGACCCAGACTCTTACTGCCAGCTCTGTGGGGTGATGCATGGTCTGTTCCAGGGGTAGGGGTGTGGGGAGGGGCTCAAAGACCTTTGTGGAGCATGAAATTCTGGTGATACTGCATTCGTGCATTCCCTGCATAGAAGGAATAAATTGACCAGCTCCCCAAAGGGGTAAGGAAAGAAGGGAGATTTCCTGGAGACCATGAGAATCTGAGTTGAAAGAGACCTTAAATGGAATCTTGTCCAGCCTTTCTCCCAGGACAGAGGTCCTGTCCACAGCATCCAGCCACCTTATAATCCATGCCAAGTGGGCAGCAGCTCTGGTTGTTAGGAAGCTCTCGCACTGCTGAAATAAGCCTTCCGATAACATCTACACTTCCGTCCTGGTCTGACCTGGGGAATCACAGCACAGTCCTGCCCATAGCCAGTCAGTGAGCGTTTGCTCTGTGCCTCTCTCTGCTTAGAGGGCTTTGCATGTGTTAGCTCACATGACTCAGGAGGTAAGCAGCATTATACCTATTTTATAGGTGAGGAAGCTGGGATAGAGAGAAGTCAAGAAACTTGCCCTAGGTCACCTACCTAGTAAATGGCAGAGCTGGGATTTGAACCCTGGGCAGTCTGACTCCTGAACCTATCTTTTTAACCTCTAAACTTCCAGGTAGATCTCAAGTTTCCTCTTCTCCAAAAGGTAGCCTGTCTCATGTTTGAAACTAACTGTCATTTGTTCTGCCACTGTTTCTAGACTCCTAGGTATCCTGGTCACTCTCCTCTGTTCTTTTATAATGACGTAGAGCATAACCCAGGAGTCCAGAAGGGCCCAACAAGGTGGAATATAGAGAGGCTGTTGTTTCTTTCCTCTAATTGTGCACATTTAAGATTTCTTTCTCTTCTTAGCAGCCGTACCACCACCATATTGAGCTTGTAGTCGACTCAGAACCCAAGATCTTTTTCTCATGGATCTCTGCCAAGCCACGGCTCCTTTATCTTATAGTTGTCCAATTGATTCTTTGAACCTAAATGTAGGACTTTGCACTTAACACTACTAGATTTCATCTGTGTGGTTTTGGCTTGTATTTTATCCTACTGAGATAGAGAAAGTTTGTGTTGGCCATGCAATTGATTTATTTAAACTTTGTCATATACAAAGTATGAAATCATCCTTTCTAAAAATTCATCTATGCCATTGATAAAATGCTGAATGAGATAGAAGATAGGTCTTGTGCCTCTTCTCTAGAGAAAGATTTCCTACTGAGTGACAGGAAACCATTATCTTGAAATACAAACATTTGTAATATTTGATCTTATAAGTCTATATTAATCCTATATTGAAAACCTAGCTATATTTCAGGGAAAGTGCTAGGCACTAAGGAAGGACAGATGTTCAAGTCAGAAGCCTTGCTTTCATCAAGCTCCATGTGGAGTTGGGAAGACATGCACAAAGACAAATAATAATAATGACATCTAAGTAGTCAGTTTGATGCACATGGGTGGGAGGCCAGACAAGGAACACCTTGCTCACC
The DNA here is from genome assembly GCA_008086735.1 of Cheirogaleus medius. Taxonomy (NCBI): domain Eukaryota; kingdom Metazoa; phylum Chordata; class Mammalia; order Primates; family Cheirogaleidae; genus Cheirogaleus; species Cheirogaleus medius. Next base: position 71,899,060 of record VBSM01001265.1, on the reverse strand, counting down.
TTGGTTGGTGGCACCTGAATTAAGATTTGGAGAATAAGATGGATTTGTCAGGATTGGAGTGCTGAGAGGGGTGGGCTGCCTGAGGGGCCATTTTCAATTCCATCATCTAGCCATTTGGGTGCTGTCATAATTTTAACTCAGTGACCAGCTGAGTTTGACTTATTCTCCAACTTCATTTATTTACATTTAGAACGATAACCCCAAATCCAACAGTGCCTGGGGGAATGTGTGTGTGTAGGTGTGGAGGGTAGTGGAGATTAGACATGGAGGGGAAGAAAAGAAAAGGAAGGAGTGTTGAAGTTTCCTCTTTTGAATGGGGGGCGAGTCAGACACGGAACATACTAGAGAGACCTGTGCTATGGGGGAGTTTCCTGGGGGACGCTGCCACTGCTCATCTCCCGGAAGAGGAGAGATGGGGAAACTGAGCAGCCGTGGGTGTGGGGGCTTGGGGGTGAAGTATGGGGAACGGGTGGGATTTTCTTGTGCAGCTCAAGAGAGATTTTACCTATAGCTTCATTACTTAATTTGCTAGTTGTGAAGTCCCTCATCATTGGACGCATTCTTATTACTAAATATACAACAAGTCATTCCAAAGACAACTCACAGTGATTTTTGGATTGACTGGGCCACAGCTCCTTTGACCTCTGTTGGCCCTGTGCCTCCATGTCACGCTGGGTGGCTGCTACCCCAGGCCACCACGGATGACAGCTGGTCCAGGAAGGAGCCTTGATGGGAATGCTTTGCAGCGATATTTGCCCCCCAGCTCTGAAACCTCAGCTGGGTGTTAGAGCCCTGTAATTCATGCCAAAGGTTGCTCCTTGCAATTTCTCTTTTTCTCCCTCTCTCCCTGCCTCCCTCCCCCAGTGGGAGAGGAAAAGCAGCTATGCTTATAGAAAGATTGATTAGTTAAGCAAGTCAATTATATCTCTTGCCGAGAGCAACTGTATATTAAGTAATGCAGCAAAAATGATTGTCTGCACAGATCCATTTTGTGGAACAGCTGTTCCAGAGGCCCGGAAAGAGAAGACGAAGGTTAAAATCCCGTAATAGTCTTCGCTCCCCATCTCACCCCACCCCATCATGCCTGGCCCTCCGGGGCTCCATTTATTATGAGATGGAATAAGGTTGGGTAATGAGCATGCTGGCCGCCTGCTCCATTTTGCGGGAAAACTCCCAGCCATGCCACGGGCTCCTGGGCTTCCATCGGCGTTGCCCCTGTTGCCCTCTTTCCTGGGGTGGGGGGAGCCTGGGGGTGGATGCTGACTGAGGCCTGCCTGCGAGTGCAGATTTGCCTCCCTGCTCCCCGCCCAGCCCAGCAGCTCCGAGGCAGTGGGAAGAGCCCTGGATGTAGAGTCTGGAGATATGGGTTCAAGTCTGATTACTGAATGTCTGATCTTACCTAAGTCTTTTAATCTTTCTGAACCTCAATTTTCTTGTTAGTAGAATGCAACAACATTTAAATGAGATAATGCATATGGATGAAATTTGGGGTCTACAACTGTAGGATAAAATAAATAATTAATATGGTTGTTATGACACCAGGCAAGGAGGAGATGGAGGCGGGTGTCTGTGTGGTATTTACTGGGTGCTGGGTGCAACACCTTGAAGTGGTTCAGCCAGAAGTACTAAAAAGGACCAGATGTTCAGATGCTACATGTAATCAACCCATGTTCCTTTGTTCATAATCACTGAAGCAAATGGGTAGATTTTGCTTCCCACCCTGTTGTGCCAGCCTCTTCCCTTGGGTTGCAGGTACTGTTTGTAAACTTCTATCCTGTAAGTCTGCCCTTAGCGTTTATTTTACTCCAGTATTCCTTGTATACCACGTGCGATTTGCAGAACCCCCCCGGCCCCACCCCCAAAGGACATGGAATTGGCAGGAAGTTGCTGGCCCCTTTGCCCCCAGCGCACCCCCAGGCAGCAAGGCTGATGTGTGGTGGGCAGTGGGAAGGGGACACTTGCCTTGTCCATTCCTGGAGTTGGGGGCTAGGCTGATGACCACCTCCTCCTTCCTGCCTGTTTTGGGGAGAGACTCAGCCAATAGCAAGGTTTAAGTTTTTACTCTAGGTTAGACCTTTCACCCTTGTCAGAATACATCTCCTTACCTCCTTTCTCTGTCTCAAGAGGGCACACTGGCTGGCTCATTCTCCCACCTGAAGTTTTATCATTGTCCCTTCATGCTTCTGATATGGGTTTCTCTCCCTGTTAGAAGATAACTGAGTTAGGAGAGGAGATGCTTCAGTCGTATCATCTATGTGCACCTTACCATAAATGAGCCTACCAGATGGGCTCTTAGGAGGACATTGCATTGGAAGAGCCTCTGGGGTCATATAAAGCTAATCCCCTTAGGGGGAAACTGAGTCCAGAGAGGGGCGTAACCTAGGTGATACGGTTGCACGGCTGGTAGAACCCGGTCTCCAAAGTCCTGGTCGTGCTTCCTCCGTTGGGCATCCTGGTCTCGTTTTGGAGGGTCGGTTTGGATAAGGAGAATGCCAGGGCAGGTTGCCGAGTGCCGCCGCGACTGTGCTAGAGGTCAAGTGCTTTCCCCACGTGGGCCCAGCGGTGTTCTGAGTGCAGTCACAGTGGTTGCTGGTTTCCAGAGCTGGCAGCACTTCCCCTAGCCTGATGGCTCTCAGCGGCTGGGGCCAGGGCTCAAATCCAGGTCAGACCCCAGTGGCTGGACTCTTCTCGGCTTTCAGAGCTGATGGACTCCAGCTCTCCTTCTTTCTGAGCAGTTTCACAGTTTCATTTTCCAGCCCCGAGGCCACATGTGGGCAGTTAGCACAGAAACCGGCTGCTTCCCTGATCTGCTTGGCTCTCCCAGTCCCTAAATAGGAATCTGCGAGTGTGTGCAGAGGGGAGGGGGGTTGAGGGTGGTGGTGATGCTGACAGTGACCCACATGGACGTCCAGCCTTGGAAACTGGGCCCCGTGCTGATAGAGGTCTTGGAGCGGGGACAGACAAGATGGGCACTGCAGCTACGTCAGGGAAATAGCCTGGGGACAGGGTCGCCAGGGCACCACTCCTTATAGGATGCCTGAACTAGAAGGGGCCCTAGTGGTCAGGGAGTCCAGTCCCCTGTTTGACGCTTGAATCCCTTTGCCAACTCTCCTGCCAGGCCATGTCCAATCCTCAAGGGAAACTGTGGTGCAGCCCAGCCTGGGGAGGAAGGACGCACGACCCTGGTGACTCTCTGTCTATGCATCTTGCCCTGGAGTGAACAGAGGATGGGATGTTTGTTCAAATTAGAACCTAATTGGGTTATGGTATCAGGTTTAACCCCCGCGACTTCCTTTCCCCTCTCCTCATCCTACAGCAGGAGAAAAACACCTAATTGACTATTAGGGATATTAAAGAGACTCTCTTCCTACTACCCTGTTTCTTGTCCCTCCAGCATCTCCTGAATGCCTGTAAAGGAAGGGCCAGGAAAAAAGAGGGCTGTGTTTAAGCACATATTTTCTGAATCTTCTTTTCTCGTTGAGGGTGGGAGGGTAGGTCACCAGGGAGAGATGCTTCGAGGGAAGATGAGGACAACCTTTCCTCCCAAGAGGTGGGTGTCGGCTGCGGCACAGACATCCAGGTGACCAGAATGCCAGGGAGGAAGGGGCTTCCAGAGCCATCGCTCTAACTCAAGCCCTTTTCCTTACAGATGAGAAAACCGGGCCAAGGTGACCCGAACCGGGTCACATGGTGAACCCGAGGTTTGGCTGGGATGGGATCTAGCCAGGGCTATTGGCTGAGCGTGGATACTTGCCTACAGGTCACACTGGGACTAGGGAAAAGGGAACTCATCCCTCTCCTTCTGCTGTTATTAGGTGAGAGTCCCCGTCTACGTAAGACAGCCTCAGGGGACTCAGAGGAGGCCACTTGCAGTGAGACTATAGGATCTTGGAAACATCTCCTCCCACTTTCTGAACCAAAAGAACTTTCCCTCCCCACTTCTTAATGCCTAGATTTCCACCATTCGAATGTTTATGTCTTTAGCTTTTGTTGTTCTTTAAAAAGAAGCACATGGGTGTGCATGAACTGATCAGATTCCTTCCTGAGCTTTTAGATGGGATGAGCAGGAGGGAAGGGTGAGAGGGAAGCCTGGGGTGCAGAGGGAAAGGTGCAGAAAGGGAGACTGAGGCTGGTGACGAGGGCTGGTCCTCATTTTACAATGTTCTCCTGCCACTGGGCCCAGCTGGGGTGGGCTGGCTGGGCAGAGGTGTGGGGGAGGTGAGTGTGTGGATTTGAGGGTCCCATCGGGGGGTGCTTGCTGTTACCCTGTCCTGGCCAACTGCAGTGGAGTGACTAGTGCAGATGTATTGGCTTCAGGGATTGATTGGACCTCCCATGTGTAGCCTCCCCGAAGAGTCCAGTTTCTCTGCAGGACTCCTCCTCCAGCCTTTCCTGTGTGATTAACTCCCTGGACAGCCGGCCTCCCACGCTCTGCTGCCTGTAACCTGATGGAACTCTCCACCACCAGGGTGTGATGTGTTCCCTAACTGACTATAAGGTCTTGGGGACACGTGAGGCAGGCAGCGGTCCCAGGAGCTCTCCTGCTCATTGAAATGCCTCCGTTGTCCCTTGCATGCTGCCTCTGCAAAGGTAGCCAAAGCCAGGTGGTGCCACAGCCAGGCTATGGGAGGAGAGAAGAAGCTCTCCCAGCACCACGCAGGCTGACTGCACACGGTGGGGAGCAGAGTGCCCCACATGTGTGGGTTCAGGCTGGATTTTAAGATGTGCTCTTCAGATCTGAGGGGTTTTCTCCAAACGTGTAGGTGATGGAGTGCCCTGCACCCCTCAACCCTGGGCAAAGGACAGCCTCTGCAGGTGTCCTCAGATAACTTGGCCATGAGTCTCAGCATCCCAGCTTGTAGTCCAGGGTATTGTCCTATCGTCTAGCCCAAGTCTTTGCAGCTTCACTTATGGTCCCCATTTATGGTGTCCCCCAAAAGAGTAGGTGTCCTGTGGCAGCAGATGGAAGAATGTCTTTGAAAATAGAGTGTCTGCTCCCAGCTCCAGGGACAGCTGACATGGAAGTTTTTATTTGCCCAGGATGGTCCCATAGTGTGTGGATGAATGTAACACAGTTGAACTGAGGAGGCAGATTGTCCCACAGCAGTGCCCAAAGGATTCTCAAGGTTTTTCGAGCCTGTGCCAAGTCCTGGCAGTTTAACATGCTCTGCTTGCGTGTGCCCATCTCCTCTGACAATGGCTGGTAGCAAAAGTCTCTGTGAGGTGGTGAGGGGGGCATGCAGGGAGAGGCACAGGGGCACCCCTGAGAGAGATATTGACAAGTTGGCTGCTAAGGCCCCATGGGAATACCTGGGGGTGAGGCCCAGGACCTGGTCTACCTCTTCCTCTGTGATGAACCTGGGAGAAAGAGAAACAGAGAGGGAGAGATACAGAGAGGGGAGAAGAGAGAATTGCAGCAAATAATGAGCCCCTTGTACAGAACACTTGGACTTGGCAGCGGGAGCACATCATGGCATGGATGAAGACGGGGAGGGAGGTAGGCGCCATGTCTCCTGAGTAATGGAGGGAGGAAATGAAAGAGTCCAGTCTGGAGGCCAAAGCCTGGCAGGGGTGTTATAACCGTCTTCTGAGGGCTCCTGTGAGCAGGAGAGGACACACTTACTCTCCACATTCCTGGAGGGTGGAAACAGGGTGTGTGCACAAGCTTTCAGGAAGATGGCCTCAGGCTCCACATGAGGAAGAGCTTTCTCCAGCTAGAGCTGACCAAGGGTGAACTTGGCCTCCTAGGAGGTCACCCCTAGTGACCAAGTTCCTGGTCACTGGATGTGAGTCATTGAGCAGAGGCTGGGACACTTCTTAGGAGGAGAGGGACAGTGAGAGGCAGTTGGAATGTCTGTGGACATGACTCCAACTATAGGCGGGGAGTTAGCTAAGATGATCTTGAAGGTTCCCGCTGTAGGCCTCTCAGATTTGAGAAGACTTGGGTCACCGATGGTTTAGCCTCCAGGCTGGGCTGGGCTCACCCCAGCTGCTCCAGGCCTGCTCCACAGTGTGAGGAAGGTGCCAGATTCCAAAGTCTCCTGGACAGATGCAGGATGATAGGCTCATGGGATCAATGTTCTTTGTGTGTGAGCCAGAGTACCAGGCGCAGAATCACAATGCAGGAGGGATTTAACTGAGTGAGGCTGCCCACAGGGAGTAGGAGATTTCCACCAGAACTGCCCACCCTCAACGCACGTTCCATGACTTGCTCAGGTATGTGCACTTGCTCGGGTCTAGGGAACAGAGAGATGTTCATGTGAAGTTCAGAGACTATTTGTAGTAAAAACATTAGTGAAGTCAGGAAGACCTGGTTTGTAGTATCAGCTCTGCCAAATCCTGTAGGGAGAACCTTGGACACATTACTTTCGTGCTATAAGTTGCTTTAATTTTCTCATCTGTGAAATGGAGACAATAATTTCTATCTCACAGAGCTGTGCTGAAGGCTAAATTGGGCGACCCATGGAAGGCACGGTGGTTAGACATGGTGGGACTCAAAGGTAGTTCCACCTCTCCAAAGATCTGGGCTTTTTCATCCCCTCACTGTCTTGTGGCTGTCCACGCCCAGGTCTCATTTACAGTGACAGCTCTGATGTCCAGTGTCATCCTGGTGTGCACTAAATCCTTGGTGGTGGTCTGACTATGTGAGAGGCAGGGCCCCAGCAGCTGTTGCTGACCCACGGCTTGGTGAGGGATGGGCAGGCCAGGAGAATCTCAAGGTCATGGTCTTCCTTCTGCAGATGTGCCACAGTAAGGCACAGAGTGATCATTGGAGGGGTAATGCAGATGCTGGGAGAGGGACGGGGGTGGCAGTAGCTGGAGGTTCTCACTGTGATGCCAAGTGGGCTGAGCAAAAACCAAAGCATAAACTCCTGCACATTAATAACCACCATCACTAGGCAGTGCTTCACCCCCACATTGCTAGGCATGCACCTGTGACTGACGACATGCCCTCTGCTCCAGCCCTGAGCTCCTGCTAGATCTGATGCAGCAGGCGAGGCGCTGTTTAGCTGCAGCTCTCCAGAAATGACTGGCTCATCACGGCACTGTGGTCCCCTGCTTGGCACAGGGCAGCTTGGAAAACTGGACATGTCAGAGCAGCAGGGGGGCAAGATGAGGGAAATGAGGTGATCCAGAAGTCACAAAGAGGAGTTTTGGTTCTTGTCTCTCTTGTGCCACCCTCCACTCCTGGAGTATTGGGCATCCCTGGACTCTGCACCTTTGAATGACGTGAGCACGTCCCCATCTGCCCTTTCCACCCTCTAGAAACTTTCCTGTCCTCTCCTTGAGCACAATGTCTGTCCAAAGCCAGAATGGTCAACAGATTGGACACGGCTGTACTCCCGAGGTTAATGTGCTGCTCTGGAGATCGTATAAGTGAGTGAGACACAAGCGACACATCAAGTCGGGCCGTGGGGCAGAGTAGGAGCCTGCCTTGGAACAGAACAGTCCTCTGCATGGCACTCACCACTCTACACTCAATAACATCTCATTGTACGCTTGGATTTTTGTCAGTGTCTGTTACATAGCGACTGTACCCATCTACTCTGGGTGAGGCACCTGCTAGGTCCTATGTTTTACCTTATTTAATCCTTACAGCAACTGAGAAGCAGGTGTCATTATCCCATTTTATGGATGAGAGAATCGAGAGCTGAGACATCTCGAGGCTGAGCAGTATGGCGCCAAAGCCCGCGTCTCTTCACCACACCATCCTGCCCCTTGCCCTTTATTTGGAAACTGCAATTAATTGCACCATGTTACGTTTTTTCCCCAGATATATCTTTTCATTATTTCATTTAGTTCTTTTTGTTTTCCCAGGATTAGCTCTGCAAGTTTTGCAGGTGGGAGTGTGCTTATATTTTCCTCTGAGGACTTTGCTCATCGTCGTCAGAGGGTCGTGTGGCAGGAACCACCAGCCTTCCGGTGTCCTTTAGTAGATATTAGCATACTTTCACATTTCCATTATACTTTAAATATATACAGTATTTAACTTTATTGGAATAGCTGAGTATCATCATTCAAGATGAATAAAATAGATTTGGGGAATAGTTTGATAACATTTTAGCAATTCCGTTCCTATTGTCGATTATTGCTTCATGTAGATTCATTTTATCTCAGTAGTTGAATAAGACAAGCTCACCAGTGATTTCTCCAGAGCTTGTGCATGGCTGGGACTTTGAGGGCTTTAGGACAGTTTTTCGTGGAAGGTCCAGTTTCTGAGCTATAATAGTCTTTAGCAGTCAGAGGGGAAAGTTTTCATTTTGGCTTCTAGAGCTGTCCTTGCCCAGTAAGATAGACACTAGCCACATGTAGCTATTGAACTCTTCAAATATGAATATTCTGAATTGAAATATGCCCTAAGTATAAAATATACACTGGATTTCAAAGATGTAGTACAAAAATATGTAAAATATCCCATTAATACTTTTATGTTTATTAAATGTTGATATAATAATATTTGGGCTATATTGGATTAAATAAAACATATTACTCTATTAATTTCACCTGTTTCTTTTTTACTTGCAAAATTGCCTATAAGAAAATTAAAATTACATATGTGGTTCACATTTGTGACTTACATTATATTTTAATCAGACACCATTGTTCTAGAGAATGCCTCAATTCACTGTCCTTGATCAGTCCTTAAGTTCCAGGTTGCCCCCAGATTAGAAACCAAAGTGAAACATAAATTTTAGGTAGCAGCTTAATTCTTCTGATTTTTGTGAAGAAGAAGGCAGTCTTTTCCCCATTCCAGTTTCTCAGTTGCCTTGCTAACTCCTCTTGCCTATCACCGTCTCCAAAAGAAATGAAGGTCTTTGACCTGTATTTGAAATTTGTTGAATATCCAGGTAGTGGTAACTTTATCCATTAGCCAAAAGAGGTTATAGAAAAGACTGTAGCATCCAACAGTGTCAAAAAGACAGTTTGAGGTGTGTGGTCATGTTCAGATCAAGGCTGGATGAGGCACAGGTGAAGAAGAGACCAAAGTCAGGATTATATTCAAGCAAAGTCTAAACTGGGATCCAGGGGCCACCATGGCAGCACACAATGGACTCTTGCTCTAACCAGAACTCACAGCAGCTACTACCTGTTCATCTAAGGCAATAAGACTTCCCTCTCCCCATCTCTTCACCAATTCATGTCCCTGATACCTTACTCCTAGGGTTAAGAGGGCAGGAAATTTCTCAGGTAAGTAGGTAAGTCCTGATTCTCCATGAAAGAAGTTGCCTCTTTGTCCCCTCTTAGAGAAGCCCTAGAGAAGGGGCCATCTTCTGAGGGATTGTGCTCTCCACTGGGGCTTAGAGCTTCTCTAGGTTGGTGGGAAATTGGGGTCCCATGAGTAGTTTCCTTTGTGGTGGGGCAGTGGTTCTATGGACTGGACTCTTGACCAAGGCTTGGATCCCAGAGGATTTTTAACGAGGCAAGAGCACAGTCTCCAGGCCAGACTTTTTTTGGGTAAAGTCCAGCTGTCTTCCACCCAATTATTGAGAAAATGTTCTCTAATAATTCACCCTCTCTCCAGCTGTATACACATTATGCATAGCTTTTGCTATGGGTAGTATCTGCATGCATAAGTTCTATGTTTATGAAAGACCATTTGTTTGTTTTTCAACATTTTATTATTCAAACACACATAGGTGGAGGAAAACGTATAATGAATCCCCGTGGACTGTCACTCAGCCTCACCAATTACCAACATATGGCCATTTTAAAAAAATCTATGTTCCCCACTTCTCCCTACCCCCTGCTAGACATCATATTATTTCATCTGTAAATGCCTCAATTATGTGTTTCTAAGAGATAAGGACTCTTTTCTTCTTTAAACATAACCACAATACCATTTTACCATCTAAAAATATGAACTTTATTTTAGCTTTTATGAAAGTAATACATTCTCATTGAAAATATTCAGACAATACAAAAAGGTATAAAGAAGAAAGTGAATGTTATTCATAAACCAGCATCCCGGGATAATTGCCATTAGCATTTTGGTATATATAGTTATATATGCTTAGTACATATTATTTATACAATTTTACATATATAAAATCATGCTACATATGATATTTGTAATCTTGTTTTATTTTATTTGGTAAGCATTTAAAAAATTAAAGTAAAAAATGCATACAAACAAGTGCACAAATTTTAAGTGCACAAGTCAACAAATTTTCACTGTCATGTAGCCAACCACCATCCAGATCAAGAAACAAAATTACCTGTACCCCAAAATCTCTCTCATGCCCTCAGTCACGAACCTCACCAAACATAGCCCCTTTTCTGACTTCTATAGTGGCAGAGTACTTTTGACTACTTTTGAATTTTATACAAATAGAACCATACAGTATATGCTCTTCTCTGTGTGACTTCTTTTGTTCCACATTATATTTGTAAGGTAAATCCATGCTGTTGTATAGAGCACAGGTTCATTGATTTTCTTTGATGTGTAGTATTCCATTGCATGAGTATATCACACTTTATTTATCCAGTCTATGGATATCCAGTCTAGGGATATCCAGTCTATCTCTTCCTCTAGAAAGTGTGTTGCTACATATGTATTTTTAGGTACACATATGTATGCATTTTTATGTACATTTCTATATTTCTTGAGCTATGCACTTAGGAGTAGACCTGTGGTTTTACCAACTTATACTTGTACTAGAAATCTATAAGGGTTCCATATGCTCCATATTCTTTCCAAACTTGGTTATTATCAGTGTTTTAATTTTTTTTTCTATTCTGGTGAGGAGTAGTAGTAGTAATTCATTGTGGTTTTTAATTTTCATTTCCCTAATGACTAATAAAATTGAATGCCTTTTCATATGCTTATTG
>VBSM01001265.1:71858903-71888130 GCA_008086735.1 Cheirogaleus medius | reverse complement strand
ATCACCTCTTTTTGGATTCTCTCTTCTATTGTGCATTGCCTAATCTTGTGCCAATTCCACAAATGTCTTAATTACTGGAGCTTTATAATATATCTTAATATCTCATAGTTTAAGACCTTCAAATTTGTTACTCTTCTTTAAGATTGTCTTAGCTATTTTAATGCTTTGCATTTTCATGTAAATTTTAAAATCAGTTTGTCAGTTTCTATAAAATAAAATAAAATGTTGAAATTTTGATTAGGATGATGTTAAATTTTATATCAATTTGGAGAGAACTGACACATTTACAATATTGATTCTTCCAATCCATAAATATGTTGTATCATCCACCAATTTCAGCCTTCTATAATTTATCTTAATAAAGTATGTAGTTTTTTTGTCTATAGGTTTTGCACATTTTTTGTTGGATTTGCTTTTAGGTATTTAGGTTTTGATGTTATTGAAAATTATATCTTTAAAAATATTTTTTATTTGTTGATCATATATAGAAATACAATTAATTTTTGCATATTGATCTATGACCTTGCTTGACTTGGTTAAATTGATTTTTTAATTCTTATCAGTTTATCTGCTCATTCTTTTAGATTTTCAAATATGCAATCACATCTTTTGCAAAATGACAGCTTTACTTATTTTCAATCATTTTATTCTCTTCCCCCCCACCACTGTATCAGACCTATGATATAATGCTGAATAGAGGAGCTGATAGTGGATATCACTACCTCACTCCTGATATCAAGAGTAAATCTTTCAGTATTTATCATTAAGAACGTGTTTGCTGCACATTTTTTTTGTAGTTAGCCTTTATAAAATTAAAAAAGTTTCCTTCTTAGCTAATTTGCTATGCCTTTTTTCTCAGTAAATATGAATGGGTATTGAGTTTTATCAAATCATTTTTCTGCATCTTATTGAGATGATCGTGTAATTTTTTCTCCTTTCTTTATTCTATTAATTGGTGAATTATAATCAATTACATTGATTGATTTTCAAATAGTAAAGAAGCTTTGCTTTCCTAGAATAAACCCAAGTTGATTGTAATGTATTATTCTTTTTATATATTGCTGGATTCAACTTGCTAATAATTTGTTTAAGATTTTTGCATCTATGTTCATGAGAGAGATTGAAGTGTAGTTTTTCTTATTGTGATGTCTTTATCAGGTTTTGTAATCGGGATTATATTGGCTTCATAAATAAGTTGGGAAGTATAATCTTTTCCTACTCTCTGGAAGAGTTTGTATAAGATTGGCATTATTCGTTTCCTAAATGTATGCTAGAATTCACTGGTGAAGCCATCTGTACCTGAGTTTTTCTTCAAGTGTGGTATTGGCTGTAGTTTTCTGTAGATGTCTTAATCAGGGTGAGGAAGTTCTCTTTGATTCCTAGTTTTCTGCGAATTTTTATAAGAAATGAACATTGAGTTTTGTCAAATGTTTTTTCTGCATCTATTGAGATGATTATGTGGTTCGCCTTTTTTGGTCTGTTAATATTCATGAATTATAGGGATTTTTGAATGTTAAACCAACCTTGCATTCCTAGCTATGATTACAATCTTTTCATGTACTGTTGTATTAGACTTGCCTAAGATGTCTGCTATTAGCTGTATTGAGTATCTTTTATGATTCCATTTTATTGCCTTTGTTGACTCATTAGCTGTAACACTTTCTTTTGTCATTTTAGTGATTTCTTAAAGGCTTATAGTATATACTTTTAACTTACGGCATTCTAACTGTAGGAGAGGAGGGAGTCGCATGAGAGAGAGAGAGAACTCCAAAGATTTGCAGAGAGTCCCTCTTACGCACTCATCAGGGTATAACTAAAAGCATGCATTTGAGGAAACTACCTAGGGCCAGGGAAAGAAACACCTGAAAAGATTAGATGGAACAATCTATGGCACCCACACGTGACTGAGAATAGTGCCTATTCCCACTATTCAGAGTGGGAACCCTAATTCATGGAGCATCAGGACAGAACCCAGAAGGATTTTGCCTTAGTGGTAGAGAACATTAACCCTAGACTAAATGCTGCTCTGGTCAGGAGCTGATCATAATCCTGAAAGACACAGTCCTGAACACTACAATCTTGAATGCTGAAACCCCAAAAGATTGAAATTCCTAAAGTCTGAAATCCTGAAACTCACAATCCCAAAAGATCAAAATCTAAAAATATAATTCTGGGAAAAATAATGTAAAACTGTTTCAAATATATTTGTTTACATCGTTAAAAGGGGATTTATTTGAGAAACATGAAAACACACCAGAACACTTCATAGGGCACTTTACACTCTCAAAGAGGCAATAATAACACACATATTTTTGCAAGCACAAACACTCAGGCATACTAATGACAATCTCATGGGTATAACAGTTATGAGCAGACAAATTGTATTCATAAAGAAATAAGTCAAAGAGGGAACTGTATAAACATGTATCACTGTGGTTGGTAATTGTGTGCACCCAGCTTTATAACTGTGGTCATCTGAAATAACATGATGAACAACTTAAATCTTTTGATGAGATCAATCAAAAACCTTGATGGGTCACATTGCATATGCAGTCAACCAAATAGCTGAGATTACGAGAAATTTTCTTTCACAAATGTAGATGTACAAAAAGAGTATCTACATTTTTTTGAGGACATTTAAACTTTTTATGTGCATGCACATTGCTTATGCACAAAGTCAATATTGTGTTAATACACTTTCATGGGGTCAATTTTGCAAAACATGCCTAAAATGATTCAGAACTCTCTACAAGTTTCTACATAATTTATGTCTCTGGTATTGGAATTGATGCAAAGATGAAATACATAGCATAATGAATTGCTTTACCAGGTTTCTAGATATTCCTTAATCCAGTCAAGTTGACTCCTAAAATTAAGTCCATAAATTCACCCCTTGTCAACTTGACATTCCTACACATCTCCTTAAACCATGCTTTATTTCTAAATAAAGACAATAGCAAGGTAATACATGCAACTGTGCTATGACTGTGATTTTTTAGATTTTAGATGTTAGGATTTTAGACTTTAGGGAGTTCAACATTTGAGATTATGGCATTTGGGATTATGATCTAAACCTCTCTAGTCTTACCTAACAAAGCTTAAAATTAAAAGCAAGCTTCAGAAAGATCAATCTATTTTCAAATAATTTAACTGTAGTCTAGAACAAAGCTGAGGAATATTTACACAAATACAAAATATCCAGCACCCAACAGGTAAAATGCATAATGCTTTATGGCATCCCATGAAAATCATCAAGTGTGTAAAATAGCAGTAAAATAAGGAGAAAAATCAGTAAAAATTGATCCAGATGGTAGAATTAGTAGAAAAGGGGCATAAAAGCAGTTATTATAATTGTATTCCATATGTTCAAGAGGCCAGAAGAAAGATTGAACTATACTATATGTAAGTAGAGATTTGAAAGATACAAAAAAAGACCCAATTTGAGTTTCTGGAGATAAAAACTACAATGTTTGAGATGAAAAATACACTGGATGGAATTACAGTAATTTAGACATATAGTACAAGAAAAGATTACTAAACTTGAAGACATAGCAGTAGCAACTCTTCAAAATAAAACACAGAGATTCAAAAAAGACTGAAAAAATAATGAGAGGGTTAGTGAGCCGTGGTATGTGTGAACTTTAACTGCCTTGGCCTCCCCAGACTCTTAGATCTATCTCCTAAATTTAAAGAAACCACTGGACTCCACCTGGGTTTTCCTTCCTTGGACCACAGCTGGAAACTTTCTCCAGGCAATAGCTGGGGCAATTGTTAGCTCATTCACCTCCTTTATTTCCCATCTCTTAGGAATCACTGTTCTTTTTTGCCCAATGTTCAAAGCTTTGAGAACTATTGTTTTATAAATAAGAAAATAAAAATTTCTTAAAGTTTTTAGTTGATTTAGGTGGGAGGGTATATCTGGTGCCAGTTACTCTACCTTGGTTCCAAGTGTATATCAAGTGTAATGTTTTTACATATTTTAATTATTGTAGGTTTATTAAGTGTATTTTCAAATCTTCTATAATAGAAGATTTTTATATGTTCATTCTACCAGTTCCCAAGAAAAATATATGAAATTATTTATTTTTCCTTGCTTCAAATTTTGCTTTTTACATTTTGAGATCATGTTATGAAGTGCATACAAATTTAGAATTTTTATATCTTCCCAGTGGATTGATCCTTTTGTCATTATCAAATATCTCTCTTTATCTCTGGTAATTTTTTTTTTGTTTCAAAGTCTACTTTGTCTGATATAAGCATAGCTATACTATCTTTCTTTTGATTAGTGTTTGCATAGTATATCTTTTTCTATCCTTTCTGTGATCATATTTTTAAGATGTATCACTTATAAGCAGCATATAGTTGTCTTTTTCATCATATTAATAGTTTCTGGAAAGCAATATGAATAATTTTCATGTTTCTGCATGGCTAGAATTTTCAGAGCAAAGAAACTGACATGCTATAATAATAAAGTATTTCTCTTTTTTCCAAATACGTTTGCTCTTCACATTCCAAGGATGATCAACCTAGAGCCACTTTTCTTCTTTGTAATGGATCTATCAGTTCCCATTTAAAGGAGAAGTAAACTTATCTTACCCAGAGCTAAATACTTGCATTTCAGAGTAGGGAAATTTCTCCTTTCTCTTCCCTGAGAAAATTTGTCTGCATTGGAAAGATAAGATTTTTCTCCTCTCAGGAGGCGAGGAAGGCAGTTGTACAGCTGCTTCTATATAAATGCCCAGATTTATAATTTTTTGATTCCTCTCCTGTGGTGCAAGAAATCTCCTTTTGCATGCATAAGCCTAACCATCTTGGTCTCATTCCACCACTTTTCAGGGGTAAAATTGGGTATGAGGAACCAATGCAGTTATTGCTGTAAATAATTATAGTCTGCCTCAATTCAAAAGCTTTATGTTTGTTTTCAGGATAATATAAATAAATACAGGTGTTAAGACCTTATCAATAGTCTGAAAATTTTTGTTTTCAATAGAAGAATATGGTGTATTTGCCTTTTTATGTAATTACTATTATATTTGTGCTTAAATATACTACATGTTTTTTATTTGTGTCTTCTACTGAAATCACCCTTTATAAAATTAATAAAGGGCCACAGGATGGGAACCGTGGTAGGAACCTGAACTCTGCAAAGGTATAGGCATAGTTAAAAAAATAACCAGCCATTGTTCCCTAGCTTGCTTTCCCTGTAATTGTTTACTACTCAGGAGTCACACAGCTGATGGTCATAAGATTCTTAGCTTTCTTAATTGCTCCCATAGATAACATCACTCATGTGAAATCTAAAGCTGGTCTTCAAGATATCTTCTAGACCCTGCATTCCAGTGGACCAACTGACCCAACCACACCTGTGGTCCATACCAAGGAACCGACTTAATTGGTCTTACAACTCCCATACAGGATCTGACTCAGTGCAAGAAGAAAATGTCTACACTCATCTGGTATCACCCCCCCAACTCAACCAATAAGCAATACTGATTCCCTAGACCCTTGCCCACCAAACTATCCTTAAAAATCCTAGCTTACAAATTATCAGGGAGATGGATTTGAGAAATTTCTCTTGTATCTTTGCTCCAGATCCTGTGATATTAAACTTTTTCTCTGCTACAATCCCTGCTGTTTCCTCTTGAGCAGTGGACAATGAACCTGGTTGGGCAGTAACACTACTAGATGCTTCTTTTTTTCCTTCATTTGAGTTAATCCAATATATTTTATTATTTCTATTATTGTGATAGTTGTATAGTCTTTTGCTATTCTTTTAGTGACTACCCCTGAGGTGAAAACCTGCAACTTTGATATATTATAGTAAAGGAAAATTATTACTTTTACCATTTCTATTGAGAAGTTATCTATTTTCTATTGTTACTCATTTGAAAAGAATGTGAGTTTTTTTCCTCTGTCTGCTTTAAATGTTTCTCTTAGTTTTTAATTTTCAACAGTTTTGCTATGATAGGCGTAGGTATACATCTATTCTGCTTGGGGCTCTCTGAAAATCCGTGGCTTGATGTCTTTCATGAGTCTTAGAAAATTCTCAGTCAGCATTTTTCAAATATTTTTTATACCACATTATTTTCTCCTTTTCCTCTGGGACTCCAATTACACCTATGTTAGATCTTTTTAGCATGTTCCATATGTCTTTTATGCTCTGTTCTATATTTCCATCTTTTAAAAATATTTTCTTTTGTTATCAGTCTGGTTATTGTCTTCCAATCTATCGTTGTGACCTCTTCCTCCCTTCAGCAGTATTTAACCTCTTGTTAAACCCATATTATTGATTTTACTTAAATATTTTTAGTTCTAGAATTTTACTTTGGTTCTTTTTACAAGTTCCAGGGTAAGTTTTTTTTTTTTGCTGAAATTTCCCATTTTTAATCTATTTTCTTAAAGATATTCATCATAGTTATTTTAAAGTCTGTGTCTGAAAACACCTATATTTAGTTTAGCTGTGAATCTGTTTCTATAATCTATTTTTTATTTTGGTTCTTAGTTATTTCATTTTATGTCCTGCTAGAATGCCTAGTTATTTCTTATAGAATGCCAGACATTGTTATGAAAAACTGGAGTCTCTGGGTGATGTTATCTTTTTCTGGTTAAGATTTATTTGGTCAATTAAGGTAAGGACAGGTCACCTATATTTGAAACTGGGTTCCAGTCTCTGTGAAGGTTAGCATATTCCTTAGTCACTTTGGCGTTAGTACTTCATGGGTTCTACATGAAAACTTAGAATGTTTACCACAAGTTGGCTCATAAGTCCTAGCTGCTTTGGTAGCTTTCTGATTTTTAAAACTTTTTTTTAGAAAAGTTTTTATTAGCAGGAGACTCTGATACAAGCCAGTCTATCACAGACAAGAACCGAAATCCTGTAACCTGCTTTTATGAAGGAATTTTGTGACTGCTACTTTGTGTTAGACCTGGAGATTAAGTAGAAAAGGAATCAAATAAATGTGAGGGAAGAGTTAGGAAAGGATTAAGTTACTTGACATCCAAAAGGCTTAGCGCTGCCACAGTCCACCTTGTTCCTCAGATTAGTAATTACATTTGGGTCTTGTTGCTGGGTTGGAAGGAGCCTGGGAGAAGCTGTTTTCAGACATCTGAGGGACTCCACTGTGGCTTTGGTAATAGTGGAGGAGGGGTGCAGGGAGCAGGGGTCTACTTATACCAAGGGTATAAGTAGAAGCTGAAAGGAAGCAGATTTTGGCTTGCTAAAAAGGAAGTATTTCCAGCAAAGATTGGTTGGAATGAAGATCAATGGGAAATAATGCATCCCTCATCCCTGAAGCAATTTAAACATTAGCTAAATGGAATGGAGCACTATAGAGGAGATTAAAATATTGAATGTGGGATGGACTGGATGGCCGAGTGTATACCTGATCCTAGTCGGTTAGGAGCTCAGTAAATGTTGAGTGAACATATGAGCTGCAAAGTCCCATCTGGTGCTGAGAGCCCATGGTTTTAGAAGTGAGGAAGTCAGTATGGTGTGGTATGAAGTGTGCACAGGGCTAGGATGCTATGTTCCCAGAGTAGTTTAGGGGGAGGAGCAGGGAGAATGCCATCTTTCCCATTCCTGCCTCTCACAACCCCAAGCTCCAGCCAACCCTGCAAGTCCTTGTTAAACATACATGATAAGCTGAGCTCCAGTGCAGAGCATAAGGGCCTAGAAGGTGGAGACGGATGGAGACGGTGGGAGCTTTCTCCATAGTGGTGGGTGCTCACTTCATGCCCTCTAAGGGGCTGCAGATGCAGGTTTTGCAGAGCCTGGCATTCTGCCCTTTGGAGGCAGTCCCAGCCTGGCCTGGGGATGGTGCCAGCTAGGAGGTCGCGTCCTGGCTGGTCTTTGCCTCCCTCCTTTCTCTGCGGCATTTTCTCAGCCTGGGCTGGTGCCGCCTCCCTCTCTCTCACTGCAGGCTGTAACAGGCTAATCAGTGCCCCCCCTCCCCTGGTGAGCTCAAGGCGGGCACCCTTCCCCCATCCCCAATCCCAGGCAGCGCTGACAGTACTGCTCCCACCAGCCGAATCCTGTAAATGGTACTACTAAATATTTCATTTGGGCTTAACAACTCAATCTGCCTGCCATTATCTTGAGGGCCCCCGCAGCCCCCAGTCCCTTTCTGATTAACAAAGTAGCCGGCCGAGAAGATCTGCCAAAGCCATCATTGAAGGCTGCGTTAGCGGCTGCTCAGGGTGGGCTGGGGTGGAGGCACAGCATTAAGCGGGAAGCATCGATTGCAGCATTACCTGGCTTTTTACATTCCCAGGCAGACAATGCAAGGATCTTCAATTATCTTCAAAGCAACTGAAGGGAAGGAAATTGGTCTTAGATGTGGTAAATAGACTCCGCAAAGATCACTGAAGCATGCAAAGATGTGTATGGGGAGCGGGTGGGGTACGAAAAGACCTGGCCGCCAAGCCCGCTCCGTGGATGTTCAAAATTCCGACAGCTGTTGCAGGGGTCCCATGCCTGGGGAACATGAGGGGTCTCCAGGCCAGGCACTGAAATTCCAAGGCAGCTGCAGAGCAGGGGGTGACCAAAACAGCACTATGCTGGGAGTCAGGGAGACTTAGATCTCCATTTTGGCTCTACTGCTGTACAGCCTCGGGCAGGTAGCCTAACCTCTCTGAGTCTCATTTTCCTTGTTAGTGAAATAGAACTAGTGACATCTACCTTAGAAGGGAGCGATCCTGATTTCAGGGCTCTGTCCTCTGCAGGTTGGACCCTCCTCTATGTCCTTAGAGCATCTCACGCAGATCTGTGTCCCATGGTGCATCGCACTGTGTTATGATTGTTGGTTTCCTTGGCTGTCCTTCCCATTAGGCTAGCAGTGGTTAACTTTTTTTTTTTTGGGAGAGGTCATGACCCCATGAAGAAGCTAGTAAAAGCCATGAACCCTCTCTCCATAAAAAAAGCACATAAAGATATAATTTGTCTGTGATTTCAAGGAACTCACAAAAGCTAGGCTAGAATCCCTATGCTCTTGTTCACATAGTGCATGGCTTAGGAATCACAATCAGAATATGTCTGCTGACTACTTGAATCACTTCAAAGATGCTTTCCATCTCCATAACTTTGGAATGCAGTTGTGTCCTGAAGCATTTGGTGAGCACTTACTGTGTCGAAGGCCCTAGATTGGGTCCCGTGGGGAATCTGAGGACATGAGTCCTGCACACACAGTGGGGAGTGAGACGTAGACACATATGTCAGCGACTCAAGGGATAAGATTCAGCCATTTGAAAGCTCTCTTACCTGCCCTTAGTTGAGCCAACTCCTGGGAAAGCGTTTTGTCCCTTTTCCTTCCAGCCCTGACCTTGGAGATTAGGGTAGGCTATTACAAGAGGCAAGGATGCGTTTGGGGTAGAGGCGTGTGGTAGGTGGGGAAGGTAGCGTAGTGTAGAGAGAAGGCCATTATCACCCGTGGTCCAGAAGCACTGGTGCTGGGGCAGAGAGCTGAGGGCCCAGGGGCCAGCACCTGCTTGCTTTTGTCCGATACCCCCCACTGGGTTAATCTATTCAGAGAGGACGTCATTATGCACAAGCAATTTGCATAACTCTGCCAAGCCTCTGATTGCAGGACGTGTGAGTGCCTGCTGGGGAAAACTGGCAAGAGAGCAGCCCTTTGTCCTTTTCAGACCATGCAGTGGATGTGGTCTGGGAGGCTCGGCCCTGGATCCAGGATCCAGGAGAGCTGTCCAGGCCCCGTAGAGCCGACCCTCCCAGGTGGAGTCTAAGAAAGTGAATTGGGGCTTCCCACGGGCTTGTTTCAGGGGACTTAGCCCATTCCTACCCCACACAGCCTGTTGCATCTTCTCTGCTCTTAACAACTTAATTTTAAAAGGATAAAACCCCTTGCGGATGTTTTTAGGGAGTTAAATAAGTACCAGCAATGGCTCCTGTTGGGGCTGTTTGGATTTGAAAAGAAAATACCAAGATGTAAAGATATCAATATTTAATTGTCTCTTGAAGCTTGCATTTTCAAGCAAGCAGCAGGGAGCTGAGAGTCTCTTCTGAACGTGTGTGTGCACGCATGCATATGCACATGTGTGCATGTGTGTTCATGCAGATATGTGTGTGCTTGATAGAGGAGAAAGCTTCAGGAGCTTTGTGCATGTTCACTATTCTTTCCCTGCTTAACTCTGCTCCCCACCCCGTCAAGAGATAATGACAGACAGGGGAAGAACTCTGCTTTTGATTAATTCAGTAAACAGGTGCAGAACACTTGTATGTACCCTCCTCACCATTAAAGCATTTGCAGTCCAGAAGGGGAGGGAGGTCCCTTACACAAATTGCTGTGCTACCCATTAGGCAGACTGGAATAAATTTCACAAAGATATGAGAATTTTGTGGAACTGATTGATAGTGTGGCTATTTTGCCCTCAGAGGCTGGATTGCTGGAGGGGCTCGCCCAGCCAGAGCCCATCTCTCCTGTGTGCCTCACATAGTTTCTGGAACATGACAGATGCTCAATACATCTGTGTTGAATGGTTGTTGGACTCCTTAAGCATTCCCTGTAGCTTTGTGGTCATTTCTGCCCGCAATGCCTCCCCCAAATGCTTGGCAGTTTCCCAGAAAAAGATACATATATCCCGGAGGAAGAAAAGAGACCCAGAGCTGTTAACGGGGCCCTGAGCATGGCAGAGAGTTGGCACTGGGAGGGACAGAGCCTGGAGAGGGGTCATCTGCTTGACTTCACATAGCACCATCGGTGGGACTTGGGTCAGACCCTGGGAAGAAGCTCTTGGTCTCCTGATGAGGGGAGTTTGTGAAATGCCCACCTGGGAGCCTTTTAGGGAAAGAGAGAAATAGGGTTCTCAGAGGCAGGAGCAAGGACAAGGTGATCTCATTTCCTTCCTTCCTTCCTTCAGCCTCGAAGCCCCTGTGTTAGTCGTTTATGCTGCCATAACAAAATACCACAGCCTGGGTTGTTTATGAAAAATAGAAATTTACTGCTTTTTTTTTCTGAGCTGGTTATGTGTCCTTTTATTTCCAAATAGAATTTTAAAAATTTGTTTTTCATGGATTGTGTTTTATAAGCTTTAAAGTTCCTTTTGATGGAGGGACATAACACAGAGACAGTAGAATAGATAAAGGGCAGAACTTTTTGTTATTTACAGCCCCAAAGAAGAGAAGGCTGTCAGGTAGGGTCACATGGGGTTGCACCTGGGGACAGGGTGACAGAGAGTCAGAGCTGCAGGTGGTGGCTTATGTAGCAAGTGGACTGGGGGAGTGGGGTTAGTTAGGCTTCAAGAACTTCCTGGGAATTGACTAATTTGAATGATTCTGTGGGCTCTGGGCATAGGGGCTGTCCCTAGTTGTTTGGCATCTGGCCCCAGTTGGGGTAAAATTTGGTGTGTATATAGCAGCCTCAGAATGTTGGGTCCTAGAAAGGGAGGCTGTGTTTGTCACAGTTCCAGAGGCTGGGAAGTCCAAGATCAAGGTGCTAGCAAGCTCGATGTCTTGTGCAGGCCATATCTGTCTGCTTCCAAGACAGTGTCTTGTTGCTGCCTTCATCGTCCAGTGGGGACAAACGCTGTGTCCTCACATGGTGGAAGGGGCAGAAAAGGAGCAAACCCACTCCCCCAAGCCCTTTTAGAAGGGCCCTAATCCCACCCATGAGAGCTCTGCCTCATGACTTAATCCCCTCCCAAGAGACCCACCTCTTGATACTGTCATATTGGTGACTAAGTTTCAATGCATGAATTTTAGGGGACATTCAGACTGTGGCAGCCCTCAGCTTATAAGGGCACTGCAAAAGACTTTGGTCATGGGCCTTCAGGATTTGCATGTCGCATCAATGGGGAATAAAAGTGACATGAATAATAAAAACAGAAAGCCCCAACAATTGGCCAGCTGTGACTTCACTGAGCTGGAACCCTGATTGGGTTTTTCCCTTAGAGGATTCTAGAGCTCCTGGGAGACGTCAGGCAGGCCTGAGTTAGAAGACGACGATGGCACCACCCTGTGTCCAGGTGTGAATTTCAAACGTGAGATAATGTAGAGTAAAACGCCCCCTCTGCTCAACCCCTGGGCAGGGATCACCCAGCACACACAGAAGAAAGAAGCAACTGGAGTTTCAGAGAAGGTAAGAGGCTATCAAGAATCCCTGATGCCTTTAGCTGTGAGGATTGCAAATTGGAAGGATGGTTGGGAGAGGTGGTAAGACAAAGGAAGTACCACCTCTTTGCCCATCTCCGGGGAGCACCACGTGCAAGCCCTGCCTTTCAGCTCCAAAGGGCTCCAGTCGCACAGAGCTGAACAGGGCTCCCTGGAGTTGGGCAAAGTGGAAGCCCTGGGTGTGGGGTTGAAAAAGTGACCAAGAAGCCATTAAGACCACTCCACCTGCTTTAGGCCAAGTCAGCACCCAGACCATTCCTTTGCGTAACCACCAAGATTTTACATGTTCTTTGTGGCTTTGGTGCTTCCTCTTGGAGTGACTCCTGCTAAAGTCAAGTCTCTTTCTGCGATAAAGAAAAGAATCTGACCCCATCTGCACAGCAATGGGAGCTTCCACTCAGCATCTTTGTGTCAGGGGTTTTCAAGTCTCAACCTCTAGGGGGTCGCAAACCTTTTAGAGAATCTGTTAAAAGCCATGCACCCTCTTCCGCTTCAAAATGCACACACATACATAGATGTACGATTTGGCACATAATTTCAGGGCATTTGTGCAAACCATGGAACCCATCAATAGATCCCATTAATAATATACCTCCCTCAGAAGAATGTTTTTGAGCTTTTTGGACAATATAATGACGTCGAATAGCATTTTGCAGTTTGCAAAGCACTTTCACCATGCATTGTGTTAATCTTCATGATAATCCTGTGGAGGTAACAATTATTGTATTATTGTCTTTATTTACAGATTAAAAAACAAGCCTCAAAGGGCTGACAGCAGTTTCCTACAGCTAGTAGGAGGTCAAGTCCAAACGGGAATCAGGCCCTCTGCCTGCACTCCCTGGACTTCTGCCAGGCCACACTTGGGCCCTCCCTTTGTGTTCTCTCCACTTTTCATAGCTGCATTAGCCTAAGCTCCCTTGTAACTCCTGTGTCTAGTCTTGTTTTATGCCCTGGGGGTCTGGCTGTGAGAATGGCCAGAGACTTCTGGGCACAGTAGAAGGGACCAGGAGAGAGAACGGTGGGAGGAATCTGGGAGTCACCAGATGGTTGGACTGGGGGTGACCCACAAGTCATTTAGTCAACTCTACTTCTTAGCTCTCCAAGTCCATGGGAAGTAAATATCTCTTCCATCTCTACAGCCCCTCTGCATCTGAGTGGTAAATATAGCTGTACCACTAAAGCAGCGGTCCCCAACCTTTTTGGCACCAGGGACCAGTTTCATGGAAGACAATTTTTCCACGGATGGTGGGAGGCGGAGCTCAGGCAGTGACGTGAGCGCTGGGAGCGGCTGTAAATACACTCGCTTGCCCACTGCTCACTCACCTCCTACTGCGCAGCCCCCTTCCCACGCCCAGTTCCTAAGTTCCACGGAAGACAATTTTTCCATGGGACAGGGGTTTGAGGGGCAGGCAGTGGAGCTCTGCGGCTGGGTCCCTAACAGGCCACTGACCAACATCGGTCCATGGCCCAGGGGTTGGGGACCGCAGCACTAAAAGACTTTTTAAGCTTTCTTTGAAAATGAGCAGGAGTTCGCCTTGTCTGAATTTCTTAAACCTGTGGCTTGGCAGACAGTAGTGACATTAGAATAACTTTCTCTTTAATTCCATTCCATAGATTTCCAGGGGAATTTTTATAATATCATTTGCTCAATTCAATTCTGATGAATATAGATTAATTTTCTGCATTATAGCTATTGATCTTTGGCCATTGATCCGAGGAAGGAAGGGTTGCTGCTCATAAATCCCTCCATCCTGACTGAGGGTTCCCTGGGGCAGAGCTGGGGAGGTGTGAGTAGCAAGTGATGAGAAAGCTGGAGCAGGGGGTGGACTCCAGAGGGGCGAGGGGGAAATGACTGTAGGAGGTGGAGATAGAGAGGTGGAGACCCTACTGGTCACATGAGGCTCCATCTGAATAATTCTACTTACTCCTGTCCAGCCATGCCCCGAGGTTTCCCAGCCCTTTGTTCATTCCGTGCTCCCCTTCCTATGTGCTGCCTCTGCACTTCCTACTTGTTCAAATTCTACCTACATTTCCAAACCCAGACCAAATGCTACGTTTGCGCAAAGTTTTCTCTGGTCCTCTCCTCATTTGCTAATCGGAAGTTCTCAATTTTTTACATTCCTACACTGCTTTATCTCGTAGGGCACTTAACACTTTGTGTTATGTGCACATGTTAATTTCTGAACTGCAAACCCCTTGAAGGCAAATACACCATTCATTTCTTTGAATACTATGAGCCCAACATGTAGTAAATCCGGGCTCAATACAGACTTGAAATACTTGTTTAATGGATGAGAAGTCTGGGATCACAAAGTTTAGGAACAGGGCTTACTTAAAAGCTCTTCCTGCTGTTCCTGCTGGTCCTTCTAAAAGGGAATCCTTAAGTTATAGCTGTGTTCACTCCATAATTAGCCTTTCTTAGGTTTCACTGTTCACTTTTTAATAATGAAGTGAGTAGATTAAGGGTAAGGTTGTCCTATGAGACAGTCTCCTCGTTCCCATTACATTCACAGTATCAAGTTGCCAATCAAGTTGCTCTCAAATAAAAAGAGTGCAGCTTTCTGCTGAAAATAGAAGGAAGGGTCTGAGCAGTCTTTGCTCTCTATACATTTGGCTCTGTAGTGATTGAATGGGTTCATTGTGTTCCCTTATTAATGAGAGCACCTTATTCTCACCGAGGCCCCCATCTCTCATTTCTGCTCTTATTAATTTTTTTCATTTCCACCAATTTCTCTCTTCAGCCTCCTCGCCCATCATCTTCTACTCTCCTTTTCTCAATCTCCTACCTCCTTCACCAACCTTCTCCCATCCACTTCCGGTAACCTACAAAACGCAGTGGTGTGGTAGTGGTGGTAGAGACCACGGGGGCGGAAGGTGCCTCCTCTGGGTGTCGAAAGTTTGCAAGTTTTGCCCTCAGAGGAGAACTGATAGGGTAAGGAGAGAGAGAAAGAACGGTATAGCGTTGGGGGCACCTTTCCCTTAGCAAGAATGTTAGGATGGGGAGGGAAAATTTGGGGCTGGGAGAGCATCCCACTATGCCTTCCAGATGCGGCTCCCGAAGTACTGCTGTTCTCATACGATGCTTCAGGCTACAATCTTTTCAGTGCAATCTTGACAGTGCAAAAGTCAAATTCTTAGTGGTGCATTTAAGGTCTCCCCTGACCTTTGTCTCCAGCTCCATTCCTCATTACTGAACTCTGGTCCAAAGAGATGGTCTTGCCATGACTCCCAGGAGAAGGAGATGACACAGCAGCAGAAACCACATGGTGCAAGGGGAGCCGCAGGAAGTTCTGATGGTGCCGGAGCCTAACATGTGAAGTGGGTGTGCTGTGCTCAGACCTGTATACGATCTCGTGGAGAGAAGCGGTGAGGCCAGATTGGAGGTGAGGCTTCCACCTTTGTCCCTCTGCCCCATTGTACAGTCCGCTCTCGAGAACCGTATGAGGAGCCAGGGTCTAATCAGGAGCCAGGGGCCATATCAGGTATTTTGAGCATTTTAAACGTAGAGAATTCACATAAGGGACTGTTAAACAGTTAAGAAGAATTGGTAACTAGCTGAAAAGGTCAAAGAGAATGCTAGGGTATCATGGAAATAACAATTTCAGGAAGCAGCTACCATCCCTAGGACTGGGGGCCACACAGAGCTGAAAGTCAAACTTCAGAGGAGGGGGGTCTGGAGCCGACATTTCTAAGGAGACACAGTGGGGCCGTATTGGAAAAGCTTCTAACTGTGTTCAACTGCTGCTATGAAACAAATTGCCAGTGCTGGGTTAGCAAGTCTGACAGAAACAGGACTCCAACAGGAAGATCACATTCCTTATTCCTCTTCCAGCTCTGCAGTTTTCCTTCAGGATCCTCGACTGGCAGCCTCGATTGATGGGGAGCCAGTAGCAAAGCAGAAGCCCCAGTGTCATAAAGCAGAATTTGGAAGGTTGGGTTCCAATCGAAGAGACAATTGTTGGTCACCCCTTGGGACACTCAACATCCGTATACTCCTTTCTACGCAGATTTTACTTCCTGCAACCATAAAAAATTGTTCTTTCACCAAATAAGATGCAACCGTCTGTTGTACAAAGAACGACATATTCTTTCCCCAAAATGTGAAGATGAAAAGTTTCATTGTATCCATTTTTGGGAGACAGTCACACTATTCATTACTAGGTCATGTTAACTCTTCTCCTCAAAGGTAGTCACAGTTTCATCATGGGAATATCTTTTTCCTTCAAGAGTAAATGCAAAGTTAATCCCCAACAACATGTTTGGTGTAAATTAATAAGGGAAGGAGGACAGGAAATAAAATTACAGACACACACACAGAGAAAGAAGAAAATATGCATAACTGCTACAGTCCTTGTTGGTGTAACTGGTCATAAAGTGTGTGTGTGTATGTATGTAATCTTCCTTTCCCCACTACATGTTCTGTGTTTTCATCACCTTCAGTCAGGACATCAGCTGATCAGTATTTCTTCCTTGATGAATGATCCAAAACCTTCATTCCTGAAGAGTCTGAGTCCTTAGAGATCCAACATATTTTTTCCCCTGTGATTTCCATTAACTTTTACTATTGGACATGAAAATAGTACAGGATGCCCCAGAGACTTCTCTGGGTTCTAGACATAGCCATTCCTGCAGCCAAATTTACCCTTGCCATCAATCACCCAAATTACTAGTAGAGTAATCCCCAGCACAAGATTACTAGTAGATAAGTAATCTTGTCTGGTGATTCAGTGGCACAAGGAACCCAAAATGGCCAGAGAGGAGCCTAATTCAACTCCAAATTCAGTGGAACCATGGCTGTTTCTCCTGGTGGAAGCCTTTTCTCCTTGGGCACCAAGACCCCCAAACTAGCAGAGCTCAAAATTTTAGCAGTGGGAAGCAAAAATCCTACAAGTAAGTTATTGGGTATAATGGTGAGAAGAGCCACTTCTTCCACCCCTTGGTTCTGAGATCTATGTGTTCTAGCTACAGGAGAAATAGCACCCTATATTGGTCTTTGATTCAAAGTATATACTGCATTCTGTGTGGCAGAATCCCATTATTTCAGAGGTCTGTCTCCCAAATGGAAGAACCACAACTGAGTCTTTAGGAGCTCATTTCACCATTCTTTTAGGTCAGTTGTTTCTGGGCGATGAGGTATATAATAAGAGTGAATTCCATGGCCTGAGCCCATTGCTGCACTTCTTTTGCTGAGAAATGAATTCCTTGATTAGAATCAATGTTGTGAGGAATACCATGATGGTGAATAAGGCATTCTGTAATCCCACGGACAGTGGTGCTAGCAGAAGCATTACAAGCAATGACGGCAAATCCATAACCCAGAATACGTGTCTATCCCAGTGAGGGCAGCTCTCCACCCGCTCCATGACGGAGGGAATGTAGTCAGCCTGCCAGCAGGTGGCTAGCTGGTCTCATTGGGAAATGGTGCCATATAAGAGGCTCAGCGCTGGTTCCTGCTTTGGGGTTAGGCGCTCAGCAATTGTGATAGACAAGTTAGCCTTGGCAAGAGAAAGTTCATGTGGTTGATCCCATGAACAGCCTCCATCCATGCCACAATGGACGCTTCATACTTGGCCCCCTTGAGCAAACTCTGGGATGACTAGGGGAAGAATATGACTGGCATCCAAAGAAAGTGTTATACTTTCCCTCCAATTATCAAGAGGCTTATCTGCACTGTGTGACCTTCAGTGAGCATTAATATGGCACAAATATATCCTTCCGGCTTCATAGCTGGCATAAGACCCATGACCAAGTAAAGGGGCACTGCATGTGCAAGGAACACCCTCCTCCAACCTTTGCTTCTCAGACAGTGGGTATTGGTAAAGCCAAGTGCAAGCTCAAGCTCAAGAGGTGGGGTCTGCCCGCCTTGCCCTCCTTGGGGAAGTATTTCTTTCTCAGTAGCTCTAGTAGCACTGACTATATAATTAACGTTCTTGGCACTTATCTCTGGCTGTCTTGTGTTATTCTTCTTTACTTGAAAATACATGCTTAAGGACAAGTTTAAATTAATCCTCGAGGGTGGCAAGGTGCATGCATCTCTACATCAACAGAGGCTCACTCCGTGGCTCTTAATCAGTAAACAGCGAGATGCAAGGGAAAGAATTAGGTGTTTAGGATGAGAAGCCCTAGGTTTGAGGTTTTCTCCTCTGCCCCCTCTCCATGTGCCCTGAGACAAGTCTTAGCATGGTTCCCATCACCCCCAATACACATTTTGCCCCAGCAACACGTTACTGCTCAATGTTTCCTGCTTCCATGCTCTTGCTTATGTTGAACCCTCCCCCATTTTAATGAAAGAAGATGCCTTCCTTCTCCCCGGAGGAGAGACAAAAGTCAATCAGGCACAGAGTTCTCTTCAAGGTAGAGGCTAATCACCATCTCTGAAATGACTCAAAGCAAGTGGCTCTTAAAGCAAGCTACTGTCTCTGTCCCTTCAGCTGGTCACAAAGTTGTAATTGATAGTCATCAATGACACCTGCCAACCATTCTGCATTTCCTCACCCTCAGCATCCTGACTGGTCCTGGTGGGTCCTCCTGCCTTTCATCCCTGAGGAGTCTCATCTTTTAATAGCCCGTGTTGGGCTGTGGTTGCTGTAATTGAATATTTGGTATTATCTCTGGGCATGAAAGCACCAAGTGACATATCTACAAGTCCCCTGGGTATCAGGCATACTCCTTCCTGCCTTTACTGGGTAGCAATGACCCCAACTCCTCATGGAAATCAGGGTGTGTTTCTTCTGCCATTAAAGTAACACTTTTTTTTTTTTTTGCCTATTGGTCCATTGACATGAGGAGCCCAAAGCAGTCAGATGACAGTCACAGCTTTCAGTTCAGTGAAATCCTTGCTGTGTTCTCTGATCCAGTATTCTGCCGTTGGGAAGCAGGGCTTCTAACCTGGCTTGCTGTAGTGTTGTGGAGTTAGGAAGGACAAATTCCGTATGTGGGTCACGGGGACTGATGGTGAAATTGACCATTCATGCTTCTACCTCTCAATTCCCATTTCTCCGAATTCTACCTATTGGGGTCACAGCACTTGTATATGGGCTATTATTTCAGCACATATATTGCATCTTGGAGGACAGTACCTCAATCCATAGGCTACTGACCCTTAGCTGGCATCTTAGCTACAGCTTGAACAGGTGTTAGGGCTCAGAAAACAATACCCCAAAATGAAGAGTTCAGAAGCAAAAGTTTTTCTCTGACCTTTTCCTGTCCTCCTGTCTCCTAGTCCCATTCTCCCCCGAGGCTAGCCGTAGAGACTAGAATCCCTCTTCCCCAAGGATGGTCATAGAAACCAGAACCCCTTTTCTCCAAATTCAGCCATAAAACCTACAAACATTACTCTAACTTTTCCTCTGTGCTATCTGTGTAAAAACTGGACATAAAGAAATTATCTGACCTACCTCGTTTGCCTATAGATCCTAATACCCCCATTCCGGAGAGGGCCCTGCCAACACCCAGAAGGAAGGATGCTGCTCAGAGAAGCCAAGAAGAATCCACAGACAGACCTTGCTTGGTGTCCCTACTCAGTCTGTTAGCATTACTACATCCCACACTTTTGTCCAATCACATTTCTACACGCTGTCCATACTTTATTGAACCTAAGCATGAAAATGGACAATTTCCCCTGTATCTTTGGGTCTTCATTCTGAAGGTTCCTGTGTGTACATGTTAGAAATGTTGTGCGCTTTTCCCCCATAAATCTGCCTTTTGCAAGTTGATTTTTCAGTGAAACTTCAGAGGGCCAAGGGGAACTCAGCCCTTGGCTCCAACAGAGGCCAGCCTACTATTTGATGAAACAAGTATTTTAGGGTGATGGGGTACCTGGTTAGACCAGCGTATCATGTGGTCATGATCATGTGCCTATTGGTTCATCTTCTTTGTCTTAAAGTGAGAGCTTTGATCCAAGGCAATGTTGTGTTTGATACCATGATGATAGGACAGATACACTGTAAGCCCTTGGATGGCAGTGCCAGTGGAGGTATTGTAGGGAGGAAAGGCAAACTCACATTCAGAGTGCCAATTCTGGTAAGGACAAATTGACATCCCCTCTAGGGTGTAAGGGGTCTAATGTAACAGAGTGTCTCCAAGTGGCTGGCTAGTCTCCTTGACAAGTTGTGCCATATCAAAAGTTCCGGGCAGATTCAGGTCTCTGATGATGGTGCGTCACGCAGTCATCAGTGGAAATAGCTCCATCAATCTGATGAGAGGGAGCCTGTGCTTTTGGGCCCGTGTGTAGCTTCCATCCCTCTGACCACTGTTACTCTGTCTGTGGGATCATTGCATCAGCGCTGGTTGGCTGTAGAGACGGGCTGGCTGATGCCACAGGACAAATCTCTCCAGTTGCTGAGAGCTTCTTTGGTAGTGGATGATCTCTGGTGGGCATTAGGAGACACAAAGGTCTACATGCTTTATGCCTATTCCCATAGGTCTGTTTACATATCTCTCCACCAGATCCCCTTATTCCTGTCCTTCTGATTGTGTTCCTCCCGGCCTCCTTCCAGCCAAGCCACTTGCCACTCAGGAGTCCATATGTATAAATAGCTCAGGTTTCTTTTCCTCCACCTGTAGTGAGTGACTAAGAGTAATGCTCCCTGTCTGCCCGCTGGGAATATTTACCACTGGGAAAATTTTCTTTAGTCACTCTTGAGTACAGCTTTAATGCAACTGCAGTTTTTGGCTAATACTAACATATTGCACCTTTTACAAACCAGCCTGAGGTCTTTCTCTTTCTTTAGTCGTTCATAGGTAATATGAGCCAATAAGATAATAAATGTGAATTAAGGGAGAAGCATCAGTGAACAGAGGTAGGAGATGTGGAAGTCTGACCCACCTATTGATGTAACTATGACATAATTAGAAATATATATTTGGTCTCTGCCCTCAGTTCCTAGCACAGAACTTCTAAGACCTTTGGAATCTCTGGAGTGATAAGAATGATTTTTTATATTTTAATGAAATGATGGTTGCTAAAAGTCCCTAGATAGCTTCAGCATGGGGGCTGGTTGCCAGAGTAACCAACTTTCAGCCCCAACCCTCCACTTCTGGGAAGGGAAGAGAGGCTGGATATTGAGTTCAATCACCAGTGGCCAATGACTTAATCAACCATGTCTCCATTATGACCCTATTAATGGAAACTTCATAAAAACCCTAAACAACTGGATTTGGAGAGCTTCCAGGCTGGTGGACACATAGGGGTGCTAGGAGGGTGGTGTACCTGGAGAGGACACGCAAGCTCTGCACCCTCCCCACATACCTTGCCCCATGTAATTCTTCATCCAGCTGTTCATCTGTATACTTTATAATATCTTTTATAATAAACATGTAAAGTGGGTGTTTCCCTGAGTTCTGTGAGCCTCTTTAAATAGCAAATTATCAAACTTGAGGAGGGCGTTGTGGGAACCCTTGATTTGTAGCCAAGTGGGTCAGAGGTACCAGAGGGCCAGGACTTGTTAGTGGCGTTCTGAAGGGGGGACAGTCTCGTGGGACTGAGCCCTTCACCTGTGGGGTATGAGGCTCACTCTAAGTAGAGAGTTTCAGAATTGAATTGAATTGCAGGACACCCAGCTGGTGTCCAGAGAGTTGAAGAATTGATTTTTGGTGTGAAAAAAACCCCACACATGTGGTGTCAGAAGTGTTGTGAGTAGAGAAAAAAGAATAATTTTTTCTTATAGTGATTCACATGTGCTGGACATATGAATTCGAGTTGGACATGCTCTGGCTCAATCCAAAATGTGCCATGTGCATTGTATGTTGAATTGCTGTTGTGCCCACTGAGCCTTATAACTTGGTGAATGTGATAATACCAGGATCATAATGCACCTCTGGTTACACAGGCCCTTAAGTTCACATGGACTTAGTTTCTAGGGCCCAGTAGCATGTCAGGGGTCTCTCCGGTTGGTGCTTGCAAAAGACTCCTTTGAACATCATTATACACTAACGATACCTCTCTCTGCCTCTGGTTTAAGAAGCCTGAGTGGCATGACAGCTTGTACCCATAGCCCCAATATGCTGCAGCGCCTGGTCTTGTTGAGAACCTTCCAAGTCACCTGATAATGGATCAAAATGGCATTCCCAAGTGTGGTTTATGTCCCAAATGCATTCCTTTCTCTTGCTAGGAGGTGTGAGATACAAGAACTTGTCATTTATCTTAGAGAGAATGCTTCAGCCTGGCCCAGACCACTGGAATCCTAAAACTGTCTCTTATGTGGTAGAATTTTGAATCTTCATGGAATTTTTCTCTTATTTGCTGTATGCATCTTTCTCGCTAGGCTATCTAGAGCAGGGCTATTCAAAGTGTGGTTTGTGACCGGTGCTGGCTCATGAACTGTTTCTGTCCTGCAAGGAGATAAATGCAGAAATTGAGAGATACGTTTTCAGAAAAGTTTGTGGTAATTTGGCATTGCTGTGACATCAAAGTTCATAACCAGTGTACTTGTCTTTTTTTATTAATAACCAGGTTAGACCCACTTGGGAGTTGCTTGTAGCATAATAACCCATGAGTCACATGTTGTGATGTGAAAGATTAAGCCTGGTTTGTCAACTATCATTTCTGTGGGTAAAACAGAAATCTTATTTCTTTTGTTAAAAGATAAATTAAGTTTAATTTTACAAGATAAAGTACTGGGATTGGCCAATGAAGAACTGAAGAATGATTTTGAAAATACAGCCTCACTTGTTTCATTTTGGATAAAAGTTAAAAAATGAATACCCTGAGCTTGCTTGAAATGGTTTAAAAATCTCTTCTTCCATTCTTGGCTATATGCTTTGTTAAGATTGTTTTATCTACTGTGAGTGTTATGTCGTTAAAATAAATCATAGAAATAATTTAAGGTGGGGAACCTGTGGCCTTGGGGCCACATGTGGCCTTCTGGATCCTTGAGTGCAGCCTTTTGACCGAATCCAAACTTCACAGAACAAATCCTTTTAATAAATAAATAAATGATTTGGATTCAGTCAAGGGGCTGCACCTGCAGATCTGGAGGGCTACATGCGGCCTTGAGGTTGCAGGTTCTGTTTAATCATAAATAAAGAATGACAAAAAGTTTTGCATGCAATGGTGATTTTTAGATTAATAAACTAATATACACTTTCCATGAACAATGTATATAGTTTTCATGATTTATTTTCCCTATGTTATATTTTTTCTTGATTATATTTATTGAAAGGTAATTTTATATCTATTGAATCTAATAATTTAAAAATCATTTTGTATGTGTTTGCTTTTTATTTCGCTTTTCTAGTAATTCATTTTTATTAAAGTTTATAAAAGTGTTAGTCTGTGATGAATTGAAAACAACTAGCTCCTCCCAGGATGTTTGAAAAGCACCGATTTAGCATACTTTCTACTTCAACTCACCGAGTACGATCACCAATATAGTTGGCCACCTTGATGGTCTGCGGAATGTCAATATGAACAAGGTCCTTGTGGTCTACACCATGGCAGAGTTAACACAGATCTTGGGAAAGATTGTGCCTATGTACTGCTGCCCTCACCATGTAAATGCAAACTTAGAAATCTTTTCTACTGATAGGGAGCAAGAATACGTTTGCCAGATCAGTAGCTATATTCCAATCTGGGTTAAGCTAATCCTGTATAGGCACCACATCTGCCGCATCAGCTACATTCGGGGCTACCATCTGGTTAAGTTTACAGTAGCATATCATTATCTGTTACAATCAACAAGGTTTTCCCGGGGCCAAGATAGGTCAACTGAAAAGGGACATGATGTGGACGATTGCTCCCACACCTTGTACATCTTTAATGTTGGTGGTAACTTTTGCAATTCTGTCAGTTGCAACGTTGTTTCTGATATACTATGTTGGCCAGAGGGGAGGGTGAGAAGGTTTAGGGACTTCCACTTGATTGTCTTTGTCTACCTTAATAGTCTTACTTGACAGACCAGGGAATCAATATAAGGGTTCTTCCAGATGCCAAAAATAACCACAGGATGGCTCGACACAGTGGACTTTCTGTGGCTGGGCTTGGGCCCAACCTCTATTTGCCATCTGGCCTCCATGAACCTCTTCTCTAACCCAGGGAGCATGATGGCTTTTCGGATGCCATCAGAGTCAGCTCAAATCTTGCATCTAATGTTCCCTGAAACGTCAAGGTATTTTATTTCCCCCAGGGTACAATTATCCTGGCAAATGTCCTCATATCACTTTGGGAAAGGATTGGAGTGGTAATAGTGACATTGTAGGATTTTCCACAAAGTGACTCAGACTCTACTTCATCTATGAGCTCTGGGGCTGCTTTAAATATAAAACTGGGTGAGGGCCTATAAATTTCCATGGTGGCAACTGATGTCAGCCTTCTGCTTGTCAGCTCTTGATTTTATTTTATTTTTTGAGAGCATATAATCAGCTTGATACCATAAGGAGCTTTCTATTTCTTCATGATCAAATAGTCATTACCAGAGATCCCTGCAATTCAACACCCACCCCCCATTGCCTCAGGTCTTGCAGAGTATTTTTGTAATTACACCCAGTTTCCCTCTAATAGTTAAGAGCTGCCACCTGTCCGTTACCATTTAAAATTTCATGACCCCCAATTGTATTGCTCAGGGTTCAATCAGAGAAGCTGAACAAGTAGGCAATACATCGAGATTTATGATAAGGAATTGGTATATATGATGGTGAGGACTGGCCAGGTGAGCCTAAAACCCGTAGGGCAGGCTCTCAGGAAAGGCAGGCTGGAACTCTCAGGCACGGCTGAAGCTGCTGCCTGAATTTCTTCTTTTCTCAGGGAAGTCTCAACCCTACTTTTAAGACCTTTCAACTGATTAAATCAGGCCTACGCAGATCACTTGTCACCATTACTTAAAGTTAACTGATTATGGATTTTAATCACATCTACAAAATATCTTTACACCAAAATATAGATTTGTGTTTGATTGAAGAACTGGGGACTGTCACTGAGCCAAGGTGACACATCAAAAAGACCATTACAGACCACCCCTTGTCAACTTGACACTCATATGCATCTTAAATCATACTTAATCTCCAAATAAAGGCAATAACAAAGTCACACTTCTAGCTAACATGACACGGCCATCTTGAGTACAACTGAATGCACATCAACACCTTCCCTAGAAGAGAATACAAAGTCCTTGGGTGGTGTTCACTGCTATTCTTTGGCTTGTGTCTTAAATACTGAGATATAAAATTAGCTATTAGTAATACAGATTATGCTAGTTAATAAGGAAATAAGAGTGAAAAATATTTAGGGTGTATATATATGTCTATATGTATTCACAACAATATAAGGAAGAAATACTCATAACGATTACAATCCTTGTTTCTACAGCTGTCATGTGGTAGTATGTGTAACTACCTCTTCTACTACCCAGCCCACATTCCCTTTGTCCTTAGCAAGCACCTTAGCTGGTCTTGGTTCTTTGCCTTGGTTCGTGGTTCTTTGAGTCTTGGTTCTTTGCCTGACTCAAAACTTTATTCCTGAAGAGTCTGTGCCACAAGCAGTCCTGCCTGAATTGGGTTGTTGTATTTAATAGTTTTCCATTGTCTTTAATCATAGAACATGGGAGTATTAAGAGAGGCCCTCAGGGATCTCCTGTATTCCAGACATACTTTTTCTTATCTCCGTTGTGTAGTAACAACCCAAATTCCCCTTGGTAATCAAGATCAATCATCCCAGTTAGTACAGTAATCTTCTTTGCCTATTGATTCAGAGACAGAAGCGCAGAGTGGCTGGGTGGCAGTCTTCCAGTTCAATAAAATGATCATGTCTACTGGTGGAAGCCTTGTTCTCCTTGGAGCTAAGACCTCTAGACCAGCAGAGTCTAAAGTCACAGGGATGAGAAGCAAATGTTTTGCTGAGGATCACTAGGAGTAATAGTTAATGGAGCCATTCCCATTTCCAGTCTGATTCCTAGATATGTAAATCCTGGCTATGGGAGAAACAGCACTGCTGAATCTTTGGGAGAACCCTGCCCTAGCTCTGAAAGGTGTTGCTACATAACTGGCAACATAAACCAAATTTATGACAATCCATTTTCATTCTCCAAGATCTATCTTTCCTCTGTATAGGTAAGTTCAGAGGAGATGTAGTGGGAATCACCAACCCTGCATCTTTTAAGTCCTTAATAATGGCATTGTTGGGGCTTAAAACAAGATGCCTCAAAATATGGCACCTTGGCAATTGAGAAACCATAGAAGCCAGAAGGTCACCCTGACCTTCTGCTTTTCTCCTCTGAATCATGGCCATAAAAGAATTCTCTGACCTACCTCACTTGAAAGTAGGTCATAAGACCCTTATTCCAGAGGGGTCTTATGGTATACTCAGAGGCCAAGAAGAATCTGAACAAACAGACCTTACTAAGTTCCCTCCAGTTATTACCATTAGGACATATCCCCTTTTTGCCCAGTCATGCTTCCCAACTATTCACTCTTTCCATCAGACAGCATAAAATCTGCAGTTTTCCCTGGGTCTTTATTTCTGAGGGCTCTTGTGCCATGTAAAAACTTTGCTTAAATAAATGTGTTATGCTTTTCTCTTGCTAATCTGTCTTTTGTTATAGGGGTGTCAGCCACGACCCTTGAGATGGGTGAGGAAAAGGCATTACTTTCTCTCCCCTACAGCATTAATCTCTGCCCTTCCTCCAGGAATGCTATATGGCGTTAGGCTTACTATTTCTATTATGTTTCTACAGGTAGGTGCAGTTCTAGTAGCTTCCACTTAGACTTTTCCCACAATAATAGTCCTCTGTCCACAAGACAGGGAACCGATGTGGGCATTCAATTGTCTACTCCAGTTAGGCATTCCAGAGCTGGGCAAATAATTGCAGGATGGGTACGACGATCCACTGAGTCCACTGTGAGATGGGTCTGAGCAAAAATTCTATGGGTTGTCTGGCTTGCATAAGCTGACTGGTGCACCACAGTGACATTTTGGACCTCCAGATATTAGTGTCAGTTCAGATCCAGTGTCCAGCAATCCCTGAAAGTTGTGACTATTTCTCTTCCTCCAATGTACAGGTACTTGGGTGAATGGCTATAGATCCCTTTGAAGAAGGCTAGAAATAAATTGCATAATTTTTTGGCAATATAAAAGGATCCTTATTTAAGGGGACCTGTGCTCCCTTTCATTCCAGGAGTTTTGAGTCTATAATCTGGCTCAAGTCTGGAAATTGACTGAGGGGCCAGGACTATCTGTTTTTGTAACTCACATTAGAACATCTGTTCATTTGACCTAGAATTCTTCTGCTTATATAGACCAGGTAATAATTAGTAGATTTCATATCTATGGTTTTTTCTAGGGACACTATGATCAACTAGGCAATGCCATAGGTCTCTGAGAATCAGACTACTCTAATTACTGCTTTGGCTCTGTTGTCCATTACGGTAACCACATCCACGTGGTCTTTGGAAATTAAGTGCCACCATGTGGGTCCTGCCGTCCAGAGCACCATTATACTCATTGCATTTAAGGATCTCAGTTCAACAGTAGCAGTTCCCACTATAATTTCTGACCTACCAAAAAGAGAAATCAATGAACTTTCTGTGAACAATGTATATAATTTTCTCTATGTTATATTTTTTATTGGTTATATTTATTGAAATGTAATTTTGTGTCTGTTGAATCTAATAATTTAACAATCACTCAGGATGTTGTGGCTCTCCTCATAAGTTTATTTCTCAGAGTCATGGGGAAAGATCTGTCCCTTGGACCCTTGTTGGGTGGGTGAATAGGTCTTACATGATACAGTCACTGAAATAGTCCAATCTCCCTTAATCTTTGAATACCTTCTTCTACATTATACTAAAGCAGTTTTGGCATTCCAATTTCATCTAGTGTAAGCCATGTTTGGGTCCATGTTTCAGCCAACCATGAGGACCACCAATAAAGCCAACCAAATAAACCATCAAAGCCCTTCCTAGTCCCTCAAGCTACACTTAAATCCAGAATCTCTGCTGAGTAGACCCATATCGATAAATTCAGCCTGACCCAACTTTATGCTCCTTCCACTTTGATCCCACACTTTTAATATCCATTTCCACACCTATTCATCAGATTTCTATCTGTGTAAATTAGAAAAATAATGCAGCTGTTTTGATGTGTAGTAAACCTTCTCAATGCTCACACGTTGTACCTCACCCTTTGGGGCTGGTCGAGAGTTGAGTCTAGTTATAGGCCTAGAAGCAAAGAGGGTGACAAGGGCAGGTCCTGAGGAGAATCAGAAGTGTCTTTACAAAGCAAATACTTTAGGGAAGACCATTGCAGTTTCTTTAGGAAAGGAGAGTGAACTCCTCAGGCAGGGGTAGAAGGGCTGCTTCTACAAAGAAGACTCTGCAGAATTTAGTGGTACAAGGTCCTAAGATTCATTGGGATCTGCCCATATCTCCCCATTCTAACTTTCGAGATTCTATTTCTTCCTAATCCATGCCATAACTTTACCAGAAGATACCCTGCAAAGTTGGAAATGCAATTTGCGTTGTAATTCAGCCATGTTCAGATTAACATTCTTTTTTTTTTCCGGTTAATATGAATACAGCATTCTGAGTTTGATTTTCAGAAATCTCATCCTTAAGGCTGCAGGAGATACAGATTTCTGTATACAGAAATGTATCCCTGTATACAGGGAAGAGATAGAAGCTTCCAGGATTTCATTCTAAGCTCAAAGGGAACTTTGTAGAGTCTTAGGCAGGACAGTGACATGTATTGATTTATAAGTTAAAACAATTTCTTTAGCCTCTGTGTCAATGATGACTTGTAGGAAGAAATGAAGAGATTATTGTTATAGTTCTCCCATAGATGATGGTTGCTTGGACCAGAGTGGTAGCAGAAGAGACAAAAAGCAATGGATCAATGTGGGGTATACTTTGAAGGTAAAGTCATAAGGAATTGCTGACAGATAGGCTATGGGTATCGCAGAAAGAGAGAAATCAAGGATGTGTTCCAACTGCTTGGCTTGAGCAACAGGGCAGATGATGGTGACATTGATCTACATGGGATGTATGACAGGTACAGGTTTGGGGGTACCTGTCAAGAGTTAAGTATGAAAAATCTTTTAGACATCAATGTATAGATGTCAAGTAGACAGGTGAATTTTGCCACTTGCTTATCTACTCACTCCAAACAGGTTTCTATTC
>VBSM01001265.1:71842460-71857688 GCA_008086735.1 Cheirogaleus medius | reverse complement strand
CTTTGCACAAAGCTTTCTTGCTCTCTTAATCCCAGGGTATTTCTGGAAGTCTTCTGTGGGATCTCTGGGAACACTCACACTCTTCTACTCAACCCTCACATGTCAACAATAATAACAAAGATAACAAGAACAAGCATTTGGTTACCCTTACCAAATTACATTTATGCAAATGTATTT
The DNA here is from genome assembly GCA_008086735.1 of Cheirogaleus medius. Lineage (NCBI taxonomy): Eukaryota > Metazoa > Chordata > Mammalia > Primates > Cheirogaleidae > Cheirogaleus > Cheirogaleus medius. The sequence goes on along the minus strand of VBSM01001265.1, from coordinate 71,857,511 downwards.
GCATAAATAAACTCATTTGTGCCTCACAATCCTGTAGCATAGATGTTGTTATTATCATCATCACCCCATTTGGTGGATGAGAAAACTGAGGGCCAGGAAAGCAAAGCTTGCATAGATCATACACATAGGAGGTGGCAGAGCTGGGACTCAAACCCAGGTAATTGGCTACAAAGTATGGCACTATTTTAATACTCCAAGCCCCAACCTTAGTTCGGTGGTGGCAGCCTCACCTCATGACAGAGGGAGTTTCTCACTCTGGTGAGGCCAGGGGGGCATCGTGCTTCTCTGGCACAGCTAGCAGAGATCACTGTGCCTATGGGCAGAGGAGGCAGCCTCTTGGGAGTTCCTAAGGTCCCTGCCCCGCAATTGTTCCCTTGCTAATTCAACCCAGTGGGGAGGCATATATTCACCTAACTCTTTTAATTAAGGACCCTAAAGAATGCACTCCAAGACTGGTTAGTGTAGTCCTGGTGAGAAAGGGAAGAGAGAAAAAAAGTTCAGGTCAGACCCAGGTGGGGCACAGAGGAACTCAGGAATCCTTCCCTGCCTTCGGCATCTGGTACCAAGTACAGCATCAGGTGATTGACGGGCACCAGAACTGGTATCTCAGGACCTGGCTTTGGCTTCCAGTTTTTCTGCCCGCTGGCTGAGTCACTTTGGGGAAATCACTAACAGTATTTGCTTCAAATAAATGCAGTGTGGGGGTTGAGGGGGTGGGAACCAAGACCATTCTAATGTCCTAAAGAAAGATATTATGATATGTAAATATGAGAAATGCAACAGACATGAGATTCAGCATATGTGCTGTATGCCATATCAGAATTCTAAGTGTTCTATGATAATGCAAAAAACTGCAAAATCTCCATCAAGAATGAAAAGGAAAATCTGTGAGCATTTTGATATGATTTAACTGCTCATGCTTTAATCTACACATTTCTACTCAGAGGGCAAACTGCTTGGGCTCATAGATCAACTCTTTTACACATATTCGTGCTCCCGGGACTTGGCATCGTTTGGGTCACTCCTTTCCTACTTTCTTTCAGTTATCTGATATTTTGGTTGCAGCTTCTTTATTGGTCACTATGATTATTTGAAAATAATGTCAAAACAAATATTTTTCCTCTCGGGAAACTCTTAATGGTCCATGAGACTTTAGCATCACAGGAAGTAGGACTTGTTCCTACTTCTCACTGCCTATGAACATTTTAGTCATGCTATGATACGTCGCCTCAGTTTCTTCATAAGTAAGATAGGAGTGGTAATATATCTCACGAGGTTGTTATAAGAATTTAGTGATATGCTGGATATAAAATGTTCTTTATGAATGAAAAGCACTATACAGATTTAAGGGATTTTTTTGTACTTTTATGCACATTCCCACATGTGTTTCACCATCGTTTGCCTTATTGCTCTTACTCAACCGTAATTAACTAGGGGAAGGGAGACCTATTTTATGAATGGCTATATTCTCAGCGTAATGCATCTTGCCTGGAACAGAGCAGGTGCTTAATAAGTATTGGATGGATGGATGAATGGATGGGTGGACAGGTGAATTTTGCCACTTGCTTATCTACTCACTCCAAACAGGTTTCTATTCTTATACAGTCCATATTCAAATTTTGCCAAATTTGAAGGACAATACTTAACCAACTGATCAAAGTAAACAAACCCAAGAGTGGGTCATATCTATACCATGTACCTCTTGGGTGGGTGGATGAATAAAACAATGCTTGAAAATTAGAAGATAGTGGAGCTGAAAAGGGGATACAGAGTTCAACAACAATTGCAGGTATAATTTATTTACCTCCTTTACTCTCATTAACACCTGTGAGGTTGGTATTATTATTCTTGTTTCACAAATGAATAATTGTCAGCTTGGAAAGGCTCACAGCTAGTAAGTGGCAGAGCTGGGATTCAAGCCCGGCCCATTTCCAAAGCCCAGGAGCTTCCCACCATACCTTTGTAGAGCATCATCTTAGTTGCCCTAAATGTTCTACCCTGAAGATTTCTGCTCCCATTAGACCTTGGTGCTACATTGCTAGGTGGTTCATGGTTTGATGATGTCCAGAGTTGAATTCTCCTGGGGTCTAGGTGGTTTGTGCTCAGAGGCCTGTGGGAGAAAGGCATGTGTGAGGGGTTAGAGTCCATCATCTTGTTGGGCATCAATGGCTTCAGTCCAGTGGGCAGATATCTCCCTTAGCTCTTTCTGAATGCTTCCAGTAATCTGAACAATTGTGCAATCAGATGGGCTCCTTAGAGGGTCAGACCTATTATCTTCTCCCCCTCATAGCATCAAAACTTTTCTATTGCTGGATCTGCATGGGTAGCTGAGTCCTAGGGCTGTCAAAAGGAGTAAATGTAGCTAAAGGAACTTGGTGCTGGTTGGGGACCAAACTCAAGACCTCTTTCATGAAAGCAGAGAAAGACAAAGAACTGCAGAAGAGCAGAGTTTCTTGTCAACATCCATTTGAGTCTCTGGGTACACCCGTATCCTTCCAACTTATGTGAACAAATGTATTTGCTGTTTTGTTAATGTTCATTTGAGTTGGGATTCTGTCACTTGCAAACAAGGAACCTTCACTAACATACTCCCCATTACTCATTTTCCCATAGCATGTTGCATATGTTTTATTCTAGCTTACATTTCTCTGCCTGACAGTACAATTATTTATGTATATCTTTCTCCCCACCAGACTTGGAGCCCCCAGAAGGTATGGGCCATATCTTATTCATTTCTGTATTGCTAGTGGTACCTGGTACAGAGCCTGACACATAGATGGTGTTCAATAAATGTATACATCTTAATCATTATAATGTATAACTCTTTTATATTTGGGGATTTGTCTTGATTTCCTCTGGCACTTGTTAAGTACCTACTATGTGCCTAGACCTGTACTAGAGCATTTTACAGGGATGTCACAGCATCTCAAATTTCCCCCGCATAGGTCTTTCAGGACAGGAACATTTCATGATATGCCACCATCGTTCCCTCTTTTCTTCCTTTGCAAAGTACAGAGAGTCCCCCTCAAGCCAGTTGGCAAACATATGGTCAGAATATGATAAAAATGCTTTGAACCTTTGTTTTAAAATCTTGTTAAATTTTCTGTTTAAAAATGTTTTGTTCACATAGTGATGGGAGGTCTTTTAGAAATCAGTTCTGAGGAGCAATCTTCCTAAGGCAGTCTGTCTGTATTCAAAGCCGTTTGGAGAGAGAGCTGGTTGCCAGGGGCAACACTAACTTCTAAGAGGGGGATCTTTGCGTGTGGATATAAAACCAATGCCCTGGGACGCTGGAGGAGTGGGGTCCTCTCACAAAGGAGTAAATAAATGGGAAGTGGCTGGAAAGCTTCAGTACTGTGCTGGTTACCCCCTTTTGGTGACTAGCAGGGTGTTGGAGCCACTTGCATGGGGCACGAGGCTATAACCCAAGCACACAGGTGGCAGCCATCCTCCCTCCCTCCAGGTAGCCTGGGAGACATAAAAGCCTCTAGTGGTCACAGTCACTTCCCCTGGGGCTCTATGCCATGGAGCAGTCCAGATGGGAGCCAGGGATGTGGCATCTCTGGTTCCTCATTACTACGGTATTAATTAATTAATTTATTTTTATCTACTAAATCATCATACAATAAAATAAACTTTTTTCCTCTTGATGTACAGTTTTGTGAATTTTACCACGTGTGTAAATTTGTGTTACTACTGTACAATCAGGATACGGAACAGTTTCATCATCCCCCAAATTCCCTTGCACGGTTCCTTAATTACAGCTACACTTCCCCCCCTCACCTTTCTCCCCTGGCTGCCACTGATCTGTTCTCCGTCACCGTAGTTCTGTCTTTTCAAGAATGTGTCATGTATGGAATCATACAGCGTGTTCCCTTTTGAGACTGCCTGGCTTCTTTTACCTAGCACAGTGCCTTTGAGATTTACCCGGATTGCTGCGTGCATCCACAGTTCATTCCTTTCTGCTGCTGAATCGTGCTCTGTAGTATTCATGTACAGTCGACCTTCATCATTCCTGGATTCTATATTTGCAAATTCGTCTAATTGCTGAAATTCGTAACCCCCAAATCAATACGTATGGCACTTTTACAGGCAACTGCTGACATGTGTAAAGTGGCGAAAAATCCGAGTTGCCTGATGCACACTTTCCTAGCTGAGGGTGCACAAAGCCACGCTCCGCCTTCTTGTTTCAGCTCTCATGCTGGAAAAAAGTGTCCTTTTTGTGATCTATTTAGTGCCTCCCTTTTGTGCCTTTTGTTGGCGATTTGTTGTTTAAAATGAGCCTAAGCTGGGGCACCGAGGTGGGAGAATGGCTTGAGCCCAGGAGTTTGAGGCTGTCGTGTGCTATGATCACACTGGTGAATAGCCACTGCACTCCAGCCTGGACAACGTGAGGAGACCCTGTCTCCAAAAAACAAACAAACACACACACAAACAAAAAACTACCAGGACCCAGGCATAGTGCTGAAGTGCTGTGTAGTCTTCCTGCCTTGCAGAGAAAATAAATGTGTTAGGTGAGTTTTGTTCAGGCACGAGTTATAGTGCTATTTTGGCCTTGAGTTTAATGTAAATGGATCAACAACATGTATTAAATAAGGTGTCTTTAAAAAGGAACCCACATAAAACAAAGTTATGTATTGATCAGTTGATGAAAATGTTGTGAGCAGAGGCTCGCAGAACCTAACCCCTTGTCTCCACTGGGAACCAAGGGTCAGTATTTGCTAATTCAGTGTGGGCAGTGACTTTATAAAGCATAGCTACTGTGAATAATGAGAGCTGGCTGTAATTACAGCATTTATTAAGCTGAGCTCTGGGCTGGTTACCATGGGTCTCCAGCAGTATTGAAGACCCCGTCCCTTACCTCAGAGTGCTTATAATCAGGTTGAGTTGGTAGCTCTTTCCTAGCTATGTCACTTGAGAAAAATTTTATTCTCTTTCCTTTTGGAAGGAGAAAAGCTGAGATTCCAAGGGACCTGGCATTGGAGAAATTGTTCTTTGCAGAACAAGGGGGAAAATGAGCTTGTTTGTCAAAAGGAGGACAGAGAAGTGAAGGGTGAGAGAGAGCCAGTGAGGTCACAGAAGACTGAATGTCCCCACAGCCCCTGTCCTAGACCACACACATTTTCAAGAACGTTTCTAAATGCAGGAAATGCTTGGAGTCATAGGTGTCCTTTTTGGAACCTTCATGGAGCGCCCAGGCTTGGTGCCCTGGCTGGTGCTGTGCAGAATGAAGATAGCATGGACAGGTGCAGAAGCAGAGACCACGGGTGACAAAGCCACTAGCTGTGGGAACTCGTGGAAATTTGAGGAGACTCTGGGCTCCCCCAGGCTGAGAACTGGTGATTTGGGTCAAGTTTACCTACATTTGGGATGGCAGGGTTGGAGAGGGAGAGGCCTCAGCTGATACCCGGGCTACACATGAAACGGTGGCCAACAGCTAGAGGCCCTAAATATTGTCTGCTAATTGTGCAGGACACACTTAGGGATTATCTGAGTCAGATGTGGCTGGGAGTGGCCTGAGAGGGATTCATTTCCATCCAAGCTCCAGACTGAATGTGAAGGCACTTATCTTTCCCCGCCTCATAATCATGACTAGAGTAATAAATGACACTAGCATACACGGTCACTTTGTAGTTTACAAGGCTATTTTGCACACATTATTTCCACAATTCTTCACCTTTCCTCCAGGACAGATGGCTTTTAAATTTACATGGAGCAACACCCATGGTCCCAACAATACTACTACTCCTTTCTCACCCAAAGCTACATTGGTGTACCGGTAACCTCGAATCCACTTTGGTTTCTACCTCCAGTTTACTGCTAATGGTAGCAAGGCTACGTGCCACAAACTGGTGACTGGTGTGTGCTGTTGCAATCCCAAGGGTAAGAACTCTGCCTGCTCTCCTGTGGTTTTTGTAACTGTGATATAATTACTAGCTCTAGTTTACACAGGTCCATAGCCACCATCCCTGAAGGGACGAGGGGTCCCACACACCGGCAAGGTCCTAGCTTACTTTGGAAAATACTCTTCCACCCCGTACGCTAGGTCCTCTTGGTCTCCTTTGACTCCTTGCAGGTCACGAGCTCGAATTCACCAGCTAGAAAAGAAGGCTTCCCGAATCGCCCACCCCAGACAGCGAATGAAGCCGTCTCCCCCAGCACCTGGACCTCCCAAATCCAGGGGCAACGGACGGGGAGCTGACAGAGGTCCTGCGAGGCGCGGGCAGAGGAGGGCTGGTCTCTGGAGGGCATGCTTCTTTCTCAGTCCCTCCCGATGCTTCCACCATGTGGTGGGAGCTCGTTCCTTGTGTCTCTTGGCTTCTCTCTCTCCCTCTCCCCGCTCCAGGGAAAGGAGAGCTGGCTTTTCTGATCCGGGATTTGGGGACAACACACGGGGCATGCTCACCTCAGCTCCTGCTGGTTTCTTTCCTCTGATGAAGGTCAGACCGATTGCAGAGAGTCTGGCTGCTTTCTGCCCATGTGACTCCAGTCACGTGCAGAGGCCGCCAGTCTCTGCTGCCGTGACAACGTGGGCGAGGCCCCTGACACTGCCGCCCAGTGGGTCCATCCACTCTCTCAATGAGCCATATCTGCCAACTTAGCCTCTATTAGCAGTAAAGGTGGCATTTCTGTCTCCCATCTGGCACCATTTGTCTTTTTCCTTCGTTTTCTTAGAACGTGGAGGGAAAGAGGGGTGCTCTCGGTAGACCCCTGATAGAGACAGAGAGAACCAAGGGTTCTTTTCCACTATTCCACTAGCCAGTTCTGTCCCTCTTTGTCATGCCTCGTTCTAAACTCACCTATTCCAGGCAGGCTCTCTGGATTAGTTGCACGATTCTGAGCCCTGGCTTCACCGAATGGTGGGACACCAATGTGGAAAGGGGTCTCAGAGGTGACCTGATCTGACTCCTCATCTGAAAGCCTCGCCACTGTGGCAGAGAAGACTAGTGGCTTCCACTTCAAAGACCTGGTGTGATTTGGGGGAGTGTCTTGACCTCTCTGAGCAGCAGCACGGAGCGAACTCATTTCTGCCTCTCAGTGTTGTGGGGAGGACTGCAGGAGACAGTGCAGGCTGGTGCCTTGTCGATTCTAAAGCCCCTGCACACAGAATGGATTGTGGGTGGTGGCAGGGCTGGGCATAGAACTCAGTTTCTTGGCATGGGGGATCCCAGCTTGGGGATGCTGGGGGTTTTCCAGGACCCAGAGGAGTGGGTTAGAGAGCAGAAAGTTCTATGCAGGGTATTTTGGGCCCTGGGTCTCTGACCTGCCCACACTGTGGTGTCTGGGTGAGGTGTCTGGAGACTTGTGCACACAGGGCAGTTCCCAGCCCCTTCCAGATGTGCTGAAGGGAACAGGCAGACAGATGGTGCCCAAACAGTGCAGTGTAAGGAAGACCAGGAGAGGGGCCCAGGGGAGGCTTTGTTCCTGAGAAGAGGTGATGCCTGCTCCTGGACCCCAGGACCTGTTCTGCAAGGGCTCAGAGAAGCCTCTACCTTGAAACCCCACCCTCAGGCACAAGTCAGGGTGGGCTGGAAACCACAGCATCTCATCTACCCGTCTTCCCACAGACTCACTCCCAACCCCTGCTGAGCCTGAGGGAACTGATATGACCCCAACACTCCCAGCTACTGCCTGCACCACAGCCAAACTTCCCTCCACTCCCTCCGCTTCTCCTTGTGACCCAGGAGCGCCTGAAGCTCTTATAAAACCTGGAAATGATCTTCTCTAGGAGCTGGAGAACAGCAACCAAACTATTGCTCCTTTCTGGGTCTCAGTTTCCCCTTTTCTTATATGAAAACAACACTCATATAATCCTTGGTGCTTCAGTTCATCACTATCGTTCTCAGAATTTTTTTTTTTTAATAGATGGTGGGGAGGCTCCTCTGTCACCCAGGCTGGAGAGCAGTGGTGCAATCATAGCTATTAACCTTGAACTTCTGGGCTCCAGCGATTTTCCTGCCTCAGTCTCCCAGGTCGCTGGTGCTACAGGCTTGCATCACCACGCCCACCTAATTTTTCTATTTTTTGTAGAGATGGGATCTCGTTATGCTGCCCAGGCTGGTCTCAAACTCCCAGCCTCAAGCAATCCTCTCTCTTCAGCCTCCCAAAGTGCTGGGATTACAGAAAGCTTTTATTAAGACTGATTTGTGCCTGGCATTCTACCAAATGTAGCTTTTACTACCCAGGAATGCATGTGTGTGTGTGTGTATGTGTGTGTGTGTACATAGGCAGGTTTTGCTCACATCAAACAAACTGGCTATATAAAGACCTGGGCTTACACTAATGATAAATTAGGGGATAATTATTCACTTTATGAAAGGATTCATGTTAGGATTCCCCTAGTGCGTTGATAATGTGATTCAATTTACACCATCTTCACCAGCCGTCTATTGTGTGAGGGAGACCCTCTCTGCATAAACAACAGCATGTGTAGGCAGTGTTTTGAGCATTATGGAAGGAAAGAATTAGAGATACTGAAGAGGTCTTTATTGCGGATAACAATGAGTAATACTAGCGCCTGGGAACAAAGGTGACTGTGGATCACAATTTCTTCACAATTTCTTTAGCCTTGCGAGCACCGCAAGGCCACACAGGGCTCGGGGGAGCTGGGTCTCAGCGGTGCATGTCAGGGGTGGGCAAGTTAGGAGATCGGGCGTTGGTGTCGGGCGGGACAAAGGAGAGATGAAGAGGGTATGGCTACTGGATTTCTCTTCCTCGAAATCACTAGACTTGGGGTACCCGAGCTGAGGCCAGCAGGGGAGACTCCTAGGGAAGATGGGGCTCCCAGGATAGCCCAGGGATCCACCCAGTTTCTGTCATTTTACAGACATCCTTTGTCTACATGTCCCCCGGCCCCTGCCCAAGCTCTTTCCCCAGGGTCACGGGCTAGGACTGAATTCTGTGTTTTTCTTGTCCATTTCTTCATCTTATTCAGGATTTTGCTGAGCCACCCAAGCAAATGAGAATCTCCTCTTTTGAAGTTCCCCAGGAGGAGAGCTACACCCTCTCCCTCAAACATCGTTTCCAGCCTTGTAGTTTTCATTACCGTAGGAGGAAGACAGCGACTTCCATGTTATGGGGCCACATTCTATTAGGTAGACACCAGAAGAACACTGGGAATCTGTAGGCAGAGCAGCGGCATGGTCAGAGGTGGGTTTTATAGAGATGGTGCTGATGTGGGCAGGGATGTGGACCACGTATGTGCAGGTGAGGCACGACTGCTGGGGGGCCAGGGCAGTGGACAGAGGCACCGGGCGTGAGAAGATGGTGGGCAGATGTGAGACCCTGTGGAGACAGGGTCTGGAAGGTAAGTGCAGTGAGGGGCAAGGATATGCTTTTGGATGCTTAAGGACTGTACTTGACCCATTGTTTCTTCAACAAAAGCATCTCCATTCCCTTTGCTGGGCTCTAAATGTAACTCTCTGTAACACATCTCTGACTCCTAGTCCTTCAAGTTGTGCCCAAGCAGGGGTCAGGTGTGCCACCATTAGGTTGTGACTCCTGTTGATGAGCTGAGACCTGGAGTAGAAAATGCCTGAGTCCACCTTGCAGTTTTCTGGGGCCCCTGTCTCTCCAGCCTTAGCATGACTCTAGCATCACCGGTTCTGAGGAGGGCTGGGACAGCTGACTCAGACCTGGGGACACCCTCCACCCAGCCCCCCACCCCTCCAGTTGGGCATCTTCAGAGGAATCTTTGGTGTCACAGACCAAGTCAGCAGGGGCTGGGAGGGAGTCTGGAGCTTTATTAACTAATCTCTGGTACTTGAGTAATTTATTATGTTTAAGCTGGTGCCATCAAGTCTCTCAGCAGTGCCCGCGTGCGCTGGGAAATAAATTAAAGGCTGTCCAGAGACACTTGGATCATCTGTGTGATTGCTGGGCTGGTGAGATGGAGGTTTAAGGCTCTCTCTTCTTGCAAATTGGAAATTAGGAATTAATAAGACAGCAGGCCAAAGAGCTGCGGTGGTGATGGTGACTTGGCTGCAGGGCGGTGGCTGGGGGAGGGAAGGCGGCTGCCCGGGAGGGAGGGGAGACACGGATCCCAGCCAGGGTTTCCAGGTGGTAGGAGCTCCAGGGGGCCTTCTGGGGCTGCATGAGAGCGCTCTTCCTTGGCCTGTGCCCTAGGTGGCAGGGAGTTTTCTGCCTCTTGAAAAAGGTTAAATGGGTAATGGAAGGAGCCCTAGCCTGGGAGCCTGATGACCTGCTTCTGGCCCCCAGCCCTGCCACAGCCACCTCCCCCTCCAGACACTGGACAGCCCTCTTCCTCTTTCTGGGCTTCAGCTTCCTCATCAGCAACGTGAGGGGGTGGGACTCAGGGCCGACTTATCCAGGAGGCACATAAAAGTGTTTTAATTTCTTTTAAAGCCAGAAGAAAAAGAACAAACTTTTAGGTTAAGGAAAATGTTTTAATGTAGAATATTAGTAATGTATTCATCCTGATACCAAAGCAGTCATGAAATATAATTTTTAATATGAAGTTTTGTGTGTGTGGAGGAGGAGGCCCCTGAAGACCGAAGTGCCAGGGCCCCAGGAAACTCCTCCTGCAGCCTCTGTTGGCCGAGAAGATCCCAAAGGTCCTTCCTGCCCGGGGACCACCTGACTTCCCCACACACCTGTGGGCTCTCCTTGGGTCTCTCGGGGGCCAGCTTCTGAGCTTCTTGAGAGCAAAGGCTCGTCTTGTCCATCTGTCTGTCCTGCTCCCGCAGCAGGAGCTGTGTCCTCATGGGGAGGAACCGCCGTCTGTCTCGTTGGTGGGCGGTGGTGGACCCGGGAGTGGGATCCAGGCGTTGGGCTTGTCCACTGCCCGAGCTGCGGCTTCCTCATCGGAGTCCAGGGACGAGCTGCCCGGCAGCCTGAAAGCGTCTTCAGGCCTTCCTGGTGGGTCCCCTGCCTCAGGCCTTGAACCCGCCCGCCCCTACCTTCTGCTTTCCTGCCCTCACAAACTCAGTAGGGCCTAGGGGGGTCCTGGGCAGGGCTCCAGGCCTTCAGAGGCGGACCCTGGAGGAGCCAGCGGGCTCCCGGGCTCTGGGGCCCAAAGCGCCGGACAGAAGGACCCTCGAGAGCCCCGGCCTGTAGTTGGGCGGCCTCACCACCAGGTGGCAGGCTTGCTCTACACAGATGCCTTGGCAGGAGCACTTACCTGGCAATGGCCAGAGGGGTCGGAGGATGCCAAGTCGGCCCGCGGTTGGGGGATTATGGAGGACAGCGTGTGCGGCTTTAGAAGCAGGGCGGAGGCCTCTCAACTTGGCACTGGGCTCCTGCTGGGATTCTGGCTCCAAGGGCATCTTGGTCTTCCGTAAGCGCCTCCAGGCTGATGTCAGGTGTCTGGCCAGAGAGCGCCCCCTGGAGTAGGGAGGGCGGAGCTGCCCCCTCGGGTTCGCGCCCAAGTGGTGTGTTGGCTGGATTGCGTGGAGGATGGGGACAGAAAAGGACCTAATGTCTTTGGAGACATCCCGAGGACCCTGGTTCTGGACACAAGGGTAACTCCCAGCCAGCTGGCCCTGGCTTAGGCATGGTGAACGCTTGGTTGTTGTGTTGACTCACCTGTCTCCACCCACCACCTAGACTATCCCTGCCTGGGCCGAGCTCCTGGGGAGGCCCACTGACAGCAGGGCAGTCTGAGTGGCCTTCCCCTCGTCCACCCCTCTGACCAGCACGGCGGCAGCACTGTCCCCCAGCACCCTGGGCTCTCCTGGAGGGGCTCCAGGAACCAGGGGTCAGGCCACACCTGAGCCCAGGGCCCCCTATTTCCCAGGAGCAGAACAGGAAAAGACTCAAGCTCTGGTTGATTGAGTTCCAAGGAGAAAAGATGAAGGAGAGATGACAGGAAGGGATTGTAGCAAGAGAAAGTGAGGCAGGCCACACCCCACCCGGACTGGCTGGAGAATGAGGGGAAGTCTTCAGGTCCTGGAAGGAAGTGGGAGGTCCCCACCCCCACCCGAGGTCCCGGACAGGCTCCTTCCAGAGCCTGGAGTCCTCCTGGTATTCCTGAGTGACATCTGGAATGCCCTGTCCTGTCACCAACCAGCCTGAGCCTGACTCAGAGCTGGTGACTCACACACTTCTTTCTGTGGCATCGTCATGCCCTTCATTAAAGTCAAAAGCCCCAGGAACCAGCCATGGGCCCTTTTCTCCCATCTCCCTCACCTTCCCCATGTGCCCCCTTCCTGGACTAGTTCCCAGCCCCACCCCAGCCCTTACCCCTCTATCTTGGTTGAGAGCTTTGCTCTCTGATCCTGTTCCAGAAACAGCAATGACTTATTTGTGCAGTGGACTCTGTTTCCCTATCCCCAAAGCATCTGACTTTGAGAGCTCATCCTGGACACTCCAGGCCGGCACATTCGTTTGAACCTTTCCCCTGTGGGTGTCTCCTTGGGCCAGGAGGAATCAAGCCAGGCCTGGGTGGGAAGTCATGTCAGAAGCTCAGGTGGGGGCCTCTGGCCCTTACAGTCCCACAGGGACAAGTGCGAACCAGAGCCTGTGAGGGACAGAGAAGAAGGAAAACAGAGAGGCAGAGAGAAAAGGGCTGGGGAGGGGTAGACTGGGACAAACAGAGAAAAAGACAGTGGGGGGTGCCCAGAAAGAGGAAGACAGAGAGCAGGAGGGTGGAGAGAGACAGAGAGAGAAGAGAGACAGAAAGAGAAAGGAAGAAGAGACAGAAGACAAAAAATTTAAAAAAGAGGAAAGGATGGAAATGAGATAAACTGCAAACCAAGGAAAAAGGAAAACAAAAGGGAAAAAAGAGAAAACATCCAAAAGACAGAAAAGAATAAATACGTAGGCAGGCATGCACAGACATGGGTGTGGATGGCTGTGAGCACGTGGAGACACACACATGCTGCTCTGCCCCTGTCCTGGGCCCTGTGCCCATCCTCCCCTACGTGTCCCTCCCTCTGACCTCAGGCTCCCGAGAAGGGTGTGGCCTCCTGGTAGTGTCTCTTCCCGGCCCGCCCCTGCCCGCCCAAGGATTTCACTGAGGCTAGGATGCACAGAGGGGGCCAAAATCTTTATGCCTCACACTTGTCACCCAAAATTGGATGTAACCGCCTCTCTCCCTTCCTCTCTCCCTCCTAGTTTCCTTAGTAACTGACAGTTCCCCAGTGAATGCCAGACCCCGGGTGACAGACCGCTGTCACTGTCACAGAAGCACTTTCTCTCTCTCTCTCTCGACTGTGCCCCCCCAACCCACATCGGCTCACAGACTTGGGCGGGGTGTGAGGATGCCTGGGTAGGCTCAGGGGTAATTAAAACATGTACCGTTTATTCCATAACAGGGAGCAGAACTTTAATTACTCACTCTGAGGGTGAGGGCGTGAGTGAGGAGGTGGCGGCTGCTGGGGGCCGGGTTGGGGGGGACTTGCAACGTGTCTGTCTTTCTTCTTTCCTTTCCATTTGCCCAACGTGGATGGGAGAGGTGGGAGGTGGGTCTGGGGAAGCGAGGGGGTGCTCGCGTGTCGGTGGGGGGAGAAGCGGAGGGTGAAACCTGATTGTGTTCATTAAGGCAACACAAAACTGGGAGCCGTAATAATAATTAAATTAATTATAAAAGCAATTTGCTTTTGAAAATTTGATTTGACAGCTTACTAGCGGTTGCACTGATCTAGCAGCTCCGGCTTAAAAATAGTCAGAACAAAAACCAACTAGAAGAACCATCAGCTAATTTTAATTAGACGCCAGGATTGGTAAACAAAATTCCACACCACCCTTTCATTGTGGCTGACTTCGATTTAAGGAGATGTCGGGATTGATTTGGGGAAAGGCAGGGGAAGGGAAGGTGCCTTTCTGGAGGGGACGGAGGCTCTGGGGGTCCAGGGCAAGGGCAGCTCCCCTTTGGGGGCTGGTTCGCCTCGTCCCCACCCATTTTGGGCATGGAAGGTGCTTTTGTGGCGCCTCCCTGTGTGACCCTGGTAGAAATGGCTCTGCTGTGCTGGAGCTGTGTGTGTGCGCACACGTGTGTGTTGGAGAGGGGATGTCACACTGACAGCATCCACTGGACCCGGAGACACCCTGCCAAGAAGGACGAAGAGAAACTGCCTCCAGCGGTGGCCACAGCCTCCCTCCCACCTGGGGTTCTACAATGGTCTTAGGACACCGACACCGTCTCTGGAAGTTTGGATGAGGACGGAAGGGACTCTGGCAGGCAGGGGCTGCTGCCTCCTGGGGCCCTAAGGTGTCTAGGCACCATGCTGACCTCTGACCTCCACGGCCCATCCTGACATCGCCACTGCCCTTTCTTGTCTCCCCAGAAGTGTATGTGTCCCTTGTCCCACATCCCTAGCTCACGCCCCCATCAAAGCACTGACCTCACTGGGCTGTCACTGTCAGGGTCAACTGCTCCTCTCCCCTGTGGCCCGGAGAGCCCTCTCCACTCCCTGCCCTGGGCTGACATTTGCTGCGTCCCTGGTTCCACTGCCCTGCACAGTGCCCAGCATATCTCGGGCGTCCAGTAAGTGGCAGTTGACTGGGATACAGCACCAACCATGACCTTTCTAACAACCACTTCTAGTTAACGCTTGATCATCCACCTCCCTGTCTCTCCCCTAAGCCCACTTTGCCACTTCCAGCTCTTCCCTTCTAGTCCTTTGCAGGCTGGGGCCTCTCTCCAAGGTCACCCATCCAGGGGCTCCTCCGCCTTCCTCATCCCTTTGTTCCTCGTGGTATTGGCTGGCACCGATGACCACTCTTCAATGTGGCTGCCAGCAGGGTCCATCCCACCCCCTGCTTTGTTCCTAGTCTCACAGGGGGACCCTGGACACCCTCGGGTGCAGTGCCCTCTTCATACGAATCCCTCTCGGGTTGGCATCACTTGCTTCATTCAACATGTTTTCACGGAGGCATCTGGAGTGAGGCTCCCGGCTGGTGCGGGGTAGGGGGGCGAGAGTAGACTTGGGCCCCTCCCTGCAGCTCAGAGTTCAGTGCACAATGACGTCCTGTACGGCCCCTGCCCTGTGTGTTCCCTGCTGCTCTGGCTCTGGTTTTCTTTCTTTCTTTCTTTCTTTCTTTGCTTTTATTTCATCATATAATGGGGGTACAAATATTGTTAGGGTTACA
>VBSM01001265.1:71801277-71838830 GCA_008086735.1 Cheirogaleus medius | reverse complement strand
TTTTTTTTTTTTTACTAAATGTGTCTTGGACAGCTTTTATGTATTCATTGCTCTACTTCTTCCTTTTTAATGGCCATCTAGTATTTCGCACTATTGATGTACCATGGTGTGATTTCATGATTCTCTCGTCTATAGGTATTTGTGAGCTTCTGTTTTTATTATTGTGAACAACGCTGAAGCACATACCCTTATGCATATGTCTTAATGCAGAATGTGTAAAGATTGTATATGCTCATTCCTTGAATGAAACTCTGGATCGAAAAAAATACATGCATTTCTTAGCTTGCAACATCCTCGCACATTTGCCCTGAGCTTAGATGTTGGAGCATTTTTTATTTAAGAGTTTAGCCTTGCCTGCATTGTGAGGGATGGAGATTAGCTGAGTTCTGGCCCTTCAACCCTGCCCTTGGATTTGATGACCCATACATGAAAAGCAAAGGGCTGAAAGCAAAGGGGGCCTATTTCCACTAACCAGGGTGGTCAAGGGTGTCCTCTCAAGTGGCCTGCAGGAGGCACTGGGCACTCTAATCCTCCAAAACCCCACTGACCAGGACCCCGGGAGCCAGTGGTAGCTTCCTTGCCAGAGGAGCTTTTGATAACCACACTGGAGGGCAGGGTAACCTAAAGCCAAAGGATAATCTACAATTAATTTCATCTTTGTTTGGAATTCATGAAATGATTAGATTTTCAAAAGAGATTGACCTACCCTTGGATGCTTGAATTTGACTGAGATTAAAAGGGTTTATTTGCATCCTCTGAGTACGTTCCTGCAGTAGTCCCACGTGCCGGGGGGACGGCAGGGGTGTGGTGTCGAGGAACCCATAATACTGGCCCAGTACTTGCTTGTGTTTATTGCTGTATCTCCGGTGCCTGAGACAGAGCCTGGCACCCATGGTGGGTGCTCATCACATCTTTGTTGGGTAAATGAGAGGGCTCTGGAGGCAATTAAAGTAGCTGAGAGCCCAGACTCTTAATTCCAACACAGACCCCGGGGAATAACTGTGTGATTCCGAACAATTTGTTCTCTCTAAACCTCAGTTGCTTCATCTGTAAGATGGAAGCAGTAAGATCCCCTGACAGTAGCAAACCATAGGATTGTTTTGAGGATTAGAACAAAAATGATTAATGCCATTAATTATTTTAATGACAATAAACTCTTATCCTAAGTTCTCAGGGATTGCTCCTTCTCAAGTTCCTTCTAATCTCTATCCCAACCCATCTCATTTATCTCAAACATTGTAACAGTCCTAGAGAGTCCCCGACACTGTATTTTTTTCTATGTGTTAGAAACCAAGTTCAGGGGCTTGAGCTCATTAGGCCAGTAGGAGTATAAAGCCCTGGGCAGCAGTGGTGTGAGGGGAGCATGGGCACTGTCGCCATCTGCTCTCTGCAGAGCGCCCTGTTCCCCACCCACACTGTGCCCCTGCCCCAGGCTCCCCGGGGCCCCCTTCAGGCAGGACACCTCTGGCTGCTGAGCGGACCCTCACCTAGAAGCCCTGACTCTGCATATGATCACTGGGCACTGGGAATCCCAGCTGGCATTGTCTGGTCCAAGGAATCTGTGAGCCTAGGGTGGGGTGATTCTTCCCAACTCATTCTGGAAAACGGAGAGGAGAGAGTCAGCATTATTGAGCACCTACTGTGTGCCAGGTTGTGCTTGTGACTGTTGCTCGATTCATCATCTGAGGTGTACACGTGATGACAAAAGTGAGTTCCTGAGCGTCTAGGTCAGGAGCCCAAGGTTCCGCAGCTAGGGGTCTGAACCGGGGCCTGAGCCGGGGTCTGAACCAGCGTCAGGTGTGACTCCTGCAGTGCAGAGGTTTGCTTGCTGCAGCACCGCTTGCCGGGCACCAGCTCTGCCAGCCCTGGCTGTCTTGCTCTGCCAGCCTTTCTGCCAGGGCTATGCATGGCCATGGAAAAAGAGAGGCTGAAATCTTATATAATTACCCAAATCATGGCTCCTAAATGGCCTCTGATTACAGCACTAAAGCCCCTTTCTGCACTGCAGCCCTGGCTCTCCTCAATAGAGCGAGGGCCACTTTGTGTAGGATTTTTTTCTTTTAAAGCGGAGGAGATGGCTTATCCGCATGCAAAGTAGGTCAGAACCTTAGCAAAGATCTTTTCAAACACTTGGCGTTTTTTTGAAGTCCTGCTACGAAATTTCTTTTGTTTCTCCTGCCTTTGCCTCTTCCCTCCCGCCCCTCTCCTTTTTCCAAAGGCTCAACGACATCAAATGGTTCTGACAGCGACAGTGAGGGCTGCACATGATAGGCTCAATTATAAATAATGCCCGGCCAGCCCGGCTGGGCCAAGAGTGCCAACTGCAGCCCGGGTGCCTCAGCCCAGTGCCTGACAACCCCAAGCCACTTTTAGGACATCATGGGACCTGCCTAGCCTGCCTGTAACGGGAGTGCCCTTGGTCCCACCAGCCCAGCCAAGGGTGGGATAGGATTGGGATTGCACCCATGCCTGGGAGCCAGTGGCCTGAGACTGTGGTGCTCATTATTAATCCAAACTTGCAAAAGGCCTTCGCATAAGTGGGAAATCAACCCAGCTGGCCAGCTTGGTGCTCTGCCTCGTGGTTCACCATCTTGGGGGATATTTCTCCTTCATCTCTCCAACCCCACCATCATCAGCTATAGGCAGAAATCAGCAGGAGTGGTGTAGACATCATAAGTGCCTTTCAGTAGGATGATATTTCAGACCCTCTGCCCAATCCTGATGGGCAAGCACCTCTGGGCCTCCAGAGTTGAGTAAGGTGGCTGCCGGTGCTGAAGGCTGCAGAGTCTGGCCCGGGGACTGGAACCTCAGTCCACTGACTCTGGGCTCCTTTCCTCAAACCTCAATGACTGGGGCAGGAAACAGAATTGTGTGTTCATGTGCATACGTGTGCATGTGTGTGTGTGTCCCCACTGAATTTGCTCTTTGCACGTGGTGATGATGCCATCCAGGAGTTCAGAGGGATTCCCGCCCAGAAGTGTTTCCCCTCACCCATGTTCTGTCCCCTCTGGACCTGGCATGAGAAAAGTCCCCATTCTGTAGCCCCTGCATCTTTCAGCTGTCCAGTCTCAGCTTGGGTCCAAAGGACAAGTCATTTTCCAGAAAGGTTTGTGTCTTTAGAGGCATTTTGAGGGGACGATGCTGTAGGTACCTCAGGGGAAGTGGGAGAAGGAGGCTTAGGGATGTTTAGTTCAGTGAATAGTTATTGAGCGCCTACTATTTGCCAAGACGCTTCTAGGTGCTGAGGATACAACAATGAAATAGTCAACAACTACTGCCTTCACGGAACGCGGACTCCAATGAAGGATACAGACCGTATTCCTAAACTAGACAAATAAGTAAATAAAGGTGGTGGTAAAAGCTAAGAAAAAACAAAACAGGGAAGAGGGATAGGGATTTGGGGGTGGCTGCAGTATTAGGTAGGGCGACCAAGAAGGTTCACTGAGAAGGGAATGTTGAAATTCAGACCCGCGGAAGTGAAGTGCGAGGACATCTGGGGTGTGTTCTAGCAGAGCGAGTGCACAGGCCTGAGGCCCGCGGGCATCTGACGTATTTGTGGAATGAGAAGGAGGCACCGTGACTGGATCAGAGCTGGCGAGAGGCCGTGCACGGAGTCAGTTCAGAAAGGTGACGGGCTGGAGGGAGGAGTGTGTGTGTGTGGAGTTTATAGGGCCCGGGTGTGAGAACTTGGCCTTCACCCCGAGCGAGATGAGAGCCATTGCAAGGCTCTGAGCTCGGCACTGTCGGGATCTGACTCCCACTTTTAGTAGCACGTGCTCCTCCCACCAAGACCATTCCTGGGCCTCCCCCCTCCATCCCTGCCTTCCAGGTTACAGCTCATTGCTCGAGAGCTGGAGGGGGCTGGGCCAGACCTCAGGGAATCGAGTCCCTTTTTCCCTGGGAGAAGGCAGGGAGGAACAGAGTTCAGATCAGACATGGGGACTTTGCCAGCTGAGTACCCCCAAGGCCCTTGGTGGTGACCATAGTGCTGGTCCATTTGCCACTCCAAGCATCCTGGGATGTGGGGGCTGGGACAGCACTGGGCTGGGGCCCCTCTCTCCCTAGATGTTCAGGCACACGTCCGTCTGTCCGCATCGCTTCTCTTCATTTTCCCACCCTTCGGGGTGTCCGGCTTCCATCCTTCCTGTGGGTTCTCTCTAATGACTGTGAGATGAGGTATCGCACGCAGCAGAGAAGCCAGCAGTGTGGGCAGGTCTGAAGATGCTGGATTTCTCACCTCTCCCGCTTGCTCCCTCTCTTGGCACCACCTCCCCCCTCCCCTCTTCTCACCCCTTTGCGGAAGAGAACGACAATGCATGTGTGAAGATTGCTTGCCGGCTGGAGCTGCTCCGGGCTCCTCCCTTCCCAGCTCAGAAGCTCAGTCTTTCTTTCCACAGCTTGCCCGGCCTTGTCTGTTTCTGGGTGTGCCTTCCCTCCGCTTTCCCCTCTTCACCATTCAGAGAACATTCCTGGTCCTTCCACCGTGCTCAGGACTCCCTCCACTGCTGCACGGGATCTGGCTGCATTGGGATGCTTAAGTTGAGTGGGGATGGGTTGAAACCCTCCCAGTGTACCCAACTGGTGCACTGTCCCCATAGAAAAGGCCCAGGCATTTAGGCAATCTTAGAGGGTGTTTGCTTTTTAGATCTCCAAAGTGAGCAACTCTGGAAATATCAACTGAACATTGGCATTAAGCACACCGGGCTCTGAGCTTGCCCCTCCAGGTGGGTAGGAGAAAAGGGGAACGGCCCTAGGTTTCTTCCTGGTCCCTACATCCCTTTTTCTCTCCTAGGAATTTCCTGTTGTAGAACCTGGACACAGGGTCCCCCTTCTTCTCTCAGGGGTAGGCAGCGCCCACAGCAGGGCGGGCTTACCGGCTTCCTTCCAGGGGCAGGGTGGGGTTTGTTTGCCTCTGTAAATTGGCTCTCCTTTTTGAGAGAGAGCACGAAGAAGAGGGAAAATGAAACACTTTTGCCACCTCCTCGTTAGCTCGAGTCCCAGGTGAGCTGGGGAGCTCGCAGCTCCTTTTGTGTGGCTGGCGGCCTATGTAGCGTCTCCATGGTGATGCTTTGCGGCTTCTCGGAGCTGGGGACCAGCCTCCCTCAGCAGCGTTCCCCAAGCTGCTAGTATCAGGGGGAGGTGGGGAAGAGGGACCTTGCTGTGTGGAGGGAGGTGGGGCTGGGCTGGCCTGGGCGCTGGCAGTGTGTTCTCGCCCTTCAGCTTCTGCAAGCCCAGCAGCAGCTCTGGGACCTGGGGTCCAGTCAAAGGACATATCCACAGTGGGACATTCAAGGTCTTCTGGAACCTGGTTCATGCGTCCTATCCATGTTCCTCTCCTCTGACTCCTCTACACAAAGCCACTACTTGAGCCCTGCCTGGTCTTCTCACTCCTCCCCTCTAGAACGGTATCTGTTCTTATTCTGTGCTTTGGCTCCACTGTGCCCCTTGTCTGGGATTTTCCCCTTCTTTGGTTTTTCTCTGACTTGGTTCCAGAGCCACCTTCTCTGGGAAGCCTTCCCTGATGCTGACCTGAGACCTCGGCCTCTCGCCCCTTCTAAATCCAGACGACACCCACCGCCTCTCTGGGTCTGACTTGCTCTGGGAACACAGAATGGCTTGTGCTGTTAATTCACTTTGCGTGTGAGAGGCAGGTGGCCTAGCAGGGAAGGCCCGGGGTAGGGTCCTGACAGTCCTGGGCTTGAATCACAGCTGTGCCACTTGCTAATTTGTTCCCGGAGGAAGAGCACCACTTACTAGTTGTCCCGCTTACTAGTTGTCTCACAGAGCTGCGAGGCAACCTGGGGGTTTCAGTTTCTTCACCTGTAAAATGGGGACACTAGTAACTCCTTCTAGACTTGTGAGGATTAAGTAAAATACCATAAGTGAAGGTGAAAGGCTGGTATCAGCTCTGGACCATGGTGGGTACCACCCTGCCCCGCCTGCCCTGCCCCGCCTCCCCCACCAGCCACTGAGATGCTGTTATTTTATCCTCTAAGCCTCTTATTTTCCCCTTGCAGCCCTTAACACATGTATATAATGAAGAATTGGTTTCTTGTGCCGATTTACTTAATGTTTTTCTTGCGGTGGCGGGGCGGGTTGTAGGGAATGGGCTTTGCTGGAAATATTCATCACTGTTTCCCTGTACTTAGCACAGACTATGATCAAGTAGGTACTCAAGAAATATTTGTTGGCTGACCATCTGAACATGGAGTGGGCCCCCCTACAACTAGACACTATGCTCCTAGAAGTCAGGAACTGCTTTTTACTTCTTTGGATCTCCATGGAGTCCTGCATACAGTAGGTACTCTACAAGGTAGTCTGGTTCGTGGATGAACATCGAGCCATGCAGGAATTAGTAACCACAGAGGGACTCTCCTCCTTCTGTAGAATGGCTAAAGGGGAGTCTAGAGTTTTGGAAGCAGAGGGGCAGATCAAATGAATCCCCCGGAGGCCCTTCTAATCCTGGAGTTTATGGTCCAGGAAGCACTTTGTTCTACCATCCTGGGGCCAGATGGAGGGGACCAAATCTTGTTTGAGAGCCGGGCTAGAGTTAATTCCCGTGAGCGTTGCTGAAGTTGGAATAAACTCGATTTTAAGTTAAGTGGAAATATTTTGATTGGAGTTAATGTACATTGGATCTGGTAAACACACAGAGTATATTACTACGCACTCTGGAAATGTACAGTCCGATCAGCAAACAGATTAGTTTTAAGTGAAGAGACACTGGCAGACACTTAAATTCATTGACTTGTTGAGAACGTCTAGATTTGGATACAAATGCACTGGAACGATAGATCAGTTTGGTATCTCAGCCCATCCACACGGAGCAGCTATTGATTTTAGTTGATATGCATTGATTCCCAGAAAACAGGACGGCTTTTGAAAATGAACTTCCAGTAATTTCAGGGAGAAGCCGGAGCGTTTGTCTCCACACGAGCCTGACTTGTTTTGTTAAACGTGTCTCTGCGCCTCGAAGGAACCGAGCAGCAGACAAATATCTTCGTATGAATTAAAATGCATTGATTCTTGGAGGGAAATGATGGTCTCTGTTAAAAGCTTTTTGGAGATGTTAGCGTGCAAGAGTTTGAATAAAGCCTTTGTTCAGTGCCTTCCTCTCCGCCTTCTGTTCTCCCCTAGACGGTGGCGGTTTTCGGGGTCCGTCCGAAGATGGACTGGCGGTGGGTGTGTGGGTGAGGAGGGAGGAGGGCCCCGGTGGCCCTGCCAAGCCCCCACCGTGAGCGTGAGCATGAAACTGCTCTCCTCTCGGAACAAGGCAGAGACAGGTAAGATCAGGTGCCCAGGTAGGAAGGGGAAACAAATGTTCCATTGATAAAGAAAATAGGAGTGAGCAGGAAGGGCCCAAGTGTCAGGTGTGGGATGCAGAAATGAAGGGGGAGGGATGCACTTTTGGCTTTTTGGTCAATGGCCTCTCTGTTCTGAAGGGGAAATGACCGGATGATAATAATCGAAATGATGCGGGAGTGAGTTATCTCACTTTCTTACCATCTGAATGAGTTGGACACGAACCAGAGGTGTAATTTAGGCATTTCTCACCCTCGTTAATGAATAGCTCCCATGGGGTATGCAGACAGCAGGCCTGGAAAAATGATTCCAGGAGCCAGGAAGGAAGCGATTGGCCCGGAACTTATTTGTCATGTGTTGAGACTCCCTGGATCTTTCTGGATCAAAGCCATTTGGGACAACTTCGAGGGTTGATCATGGAGTTAACTTCTCTTCAGTCACTTCTAGTTCCTCCTCTGCCTCCAGATACATCCTGGGAGGGTGACTAAATCCACCTGGGGTGTGTTTGTTGGCTGAAGTGGGATAGGAAGGTACTTACTTGTAACTCTGTTCGTGGAGGCTGAACCTCCTGCCTGGGCAGCAGGAGGGATCACTGCTGAGAAAGACCTTAGAGGGACGGTCAACTCTGAACCTCTTCTTTTCACCTTTGGTACATCTGTTATAAATCAAGGGTCATGGGTCCCCATCTCCTTACCCCAGACAGTAGATTCTCCCCATCTACTCCCTTCTACTCCTCTCCACTTGCCTCTAGTCTTCTTTAGAAAGATGGCTGCCTAGGCTTGGAAGCATAGGACCAAAACACTGGAAGGGATTTTATGAATCCTTCAGTCCAGCCCCCATCCGATGCTTCAGCCTCCGCCTCTGCAATGTCCTATGCCAAATGTAGTCTTGGCTTGCACACCTCTGGCCACAGACTGTGCATCACCATTCAGGTGTCCTTCCCAAATAATTCTAGTTAATGCAAAGTAGCCCCTACCCCTTGCCCACCAACACCAACACCGAACTTAAATGAGCCTCAACCCAGTGGCTCCGGTTCCGTCCTCTGGGGCAGCACTTAAAGATAGGATGTTGACCCTGAGGCTTCTCCGGGCAAAACACTCTAGTTTCTTCAGCCACTTCTCGTATGACTGGTTTCAGGTCCTTCCGCCATATGCAGGGCCAGCTACGTAATTTGTGCAGCTTCCCACTGCAAAATGAAAATGTGGGGCCCTTTGTTCAAAAATTATTAAGAATTTCAGGATGGTGACAATAGCCAGCCTGGAACCTTAGGCCTCTTCTGAGCAGCTTCACGGATGGTAAGCCCATGGGGTCACCCTATGGGACCTCTTGTTCCAGGTTTCAGTGAGCAGTGTTCTTCTAAGCTGATGTCCCAGGATTGGTCTGCTCAGGGCAGAAGCAGAGTGGATGTCGCTTTTTCTGGATATATCCTTTAGTGTTATTGAGGCAACTGGCGATCACATTAGCGTTGCTGGCAGTCAGTGCATACAGGTGAGTCATACTCAGTATAATGTCCACTCTAACCTCTAGGCTTGATTTATGCCTGTAGCAGTTGAGCCATTTCTCTCCAACTCTCATGCGGTTAGAATCCACAGTGATGAATTTTGCTTTCCTTATGGAATATAGAATCCATCCCAGTGCCTAAACACATGAATTGTCCTTTAGGCAATTTATTCACTCATTCAATCTAGTGAGAAATATTCATATTTACTGGTTGCCTACTATGTGCTAAGCACAGCGATAGAAGCCAGGGTACAAAATTGAACCTGATCCTGGCCTTAAGAAACTTATGGCTTAGAAAAAAAATTTAAGCAATCATTACAGGAAACAAACCAATTCTTATAATAGGCGTGGAAAAGACGGGAAACTACTCTGCGAGGGAAGTCACGGAAGGCTTCAAGAAAGAGGTAGCATTTGAGAGGGATCTTGGAGGATGAGTAGGAGTTTGACACAGGGCAAAGGGAGGAGGCACAGCTCAGTCTCTGATAGCCTGGTTTCCTCCTGGTGAACTCCCAACTCATTTCTTTTGTCCATCTTTCTGGGGCAGCACTTGGCCCAGGAACTCGTCCCTTGAGGTCCCCACGTATTTGCTCAGCCTATGCCATCTCTGAGGCCTTTCAGAGAGCCCCTACTGCCTTGATAAGAAGATACTGCTGAAGTTTTTGCTGCAGTTTTAATTTCTTGACATCATCTGGGTGCGTTGGGAAAAATGAGATCTAATAATGAATGATTACAACTCTCAAGTTAAGTCTAGTTGGTTGACTAATCAATTTGGTTAAGTGAAAATCCATAGCAAATGAGTCGACCGCAGTATGACATTTCTCCATCCAATTTAAATTAAAATCACCAACCATAATAATTTCACAATTACTCAGGGAGGACACACTGGAGACTTGACCCCCGGAGCAGAGAAATTGCAAATGCCGCAAAGAATGTGGGAGTCACTTAAGATGAACTCTGTCTGAACCGCTCAGCCCCGTCAGCTCCCGGGGGGTGGTGGGTCTGTGAACGACGCTGAGCTGCAGCTTCATATTCTTGGGTGCACCCCTGCACCTCTTCCCTGGGGAGGCAGAATCCACCCCCTCTGGCTAGGAAGCCCACAGAGGGCTTCTTCTCCAGGAGAGCAGGGGCTCCCGTCTGCAGATAAAAGGATGGAGAAAGAGGTGAATGTCATTCATCCCGTTTCAAATTCTCCCAAATGTAGACAAGTTCCTGGACAGTGGGTGCTGTGTCTGTTTATCTTATGAGTGCTAAATACACGTTAGCAGCTAATTAATAGGTTTTTGATAATGAGGCAATAATGACAGAGCAAAGGAAAGGATTGCATTTTATCCAATATGACAAACATGCTGAACATCTCTTTATGCCAGACATGGTATTAGGCACCAGAAAGAAGGAGCCTGTAGTCTCTGGGGGTAGCCTGACAGGCAAACACTTGATACTCATACAAGGCAAAATGTCATTGATGTTTATTAAGTAACTTAATAAGGATAAGAATGATTTTGATCAGGGAGTTTCATGTGAAAATTTTGTGTGCCAGTTACCTCATTCGTAAAAGGCATTTAATAAGAGTACTACCTCAAAAGTTGTTGTTAGATGAATGATGCGACTGATGCTGCTGGATGCCCATCAGCCACTTTTCTCTCCTTCTCAGGTAATAGAATTCCTAAATGCAACCTGACCATACGGCCGCCTGGAATCAGGACTACATTTCCCAGCCTCCTTTGCTAGTGCGGCCACATGACCAAGTTCAGGCCAATGGAATGCAAACTGAAATGTGCGCCTTCCAGGGAATGCCCTCAAAAGGAAGGAGCTTACTCTTCTCCTCCTCTTGCACCCAGCTGGCAGGAATTCAGACATTGTGCCTGGAGCTGGAACAGTCACCTTGGAGCATAAAGTGACTTTGGAAGTGGAGGCCAGGCAGGCAGAGCAACAAGATAGAAGGAACCTAGGCTCTAAACACTGTGATGTGCATACCATCTCTGGATACCTTACCTCTTGAGCTAAAATAAACATCTGTCGTACTTAAACCGCTGTTATTTTGGGTTTACTGTCACTTCCAGCCAAGCCTAATTCTAATTAGTTCAAATGAGTTGTTGCATAAAAAGCACTTAGAACACTGCTTAGCACAAAATAAAGGCTTGAGAAATGGTGGTCGGTAGTATTTTTTTTTAGCCCTTACTCTAAGGGAGACAGAAGACGAAGACCCTGCTCACTGAGCAGCAAGGTGCGTGCCCCGTTCGTCCGTGGGAAGTCTTGGCTGAGTACTGCAGCATCTTGCAGTGTGGTCAAGCCCCGGCTCTTTAGCCTGTCCTCCTCCCACCGCCTACTCGTCTCATATTCTCCATTTACCGCCCCCAACCCCCCTGCCCCACACCAGACCTAAATCCTACTGTCATCAGCTTAGCCATTACTTATAGAGAGAAGAAGCCACGGCAGCCCGGGAGAAGTATGAGCAGGGAGTCGGGGCCTGTGGATCAATTCGTAATTTTTCTTGTGGCAGCAAGAGGAGCATGAGCGATGTGTGCACTAAATCCCCGGCCATGGCAGCAGTACAGCAGCGTGTCTTGGCTTGAATTATTCATCTTTGGGCTCCTTGGCCAAGTGGAACCAGGGCCCGGGGAGGGGGGGAAACAGTGGGTCCATATAAGTGCTCCACAGAGTAGACCATCCTGGGTGTTGGGAGCGGTGGCGGGGCTGATGATTTCTTCCCTGCTGGTCTTCCCAACCACCGAACACCTTGCGATAGCAGAGGGCAGGGGAGTTCTGTCTCCAGGCGGGTGGAGGCACTTCCAGTTACCGGGCAGATGAGAGTCCGAGTCACCCCTTTTCATTGCTGGGAGGCTTATTAGAAAAATGTTGAAATTATTGACTCAGAAATAATGAGTGGCTCTTTGCCTGTTGTTGGGTATGTATGCTGAGAATGTTTGAGTACAGACTCTGTTTCTAGCGGTGGGAAGGGGAGATGGGAATATGGCCGTTCTCCCAGCTGAGGAGGGTTCATGGCTATTGGATGAAAGTGTGAGTTTGATAGACATTACTGGTGCTCACCAATATTTCCAAATATCTTCCTTTTCCTGTTCACATGAAAGAGTCAGGATTAAGTGGTTAGTTCTGGTCAATGGAGTATAACCAGAAATGATGTGTAAGCATTTAAGAATTGGTGTGTGTTTCTCCGTGCCCTGCCCCAATAAGCTCCCTGCTGCAGAGAATCCTGACATAGCGATGTCATGATCTGATGGAATCTACATCAGCCTGGCTCCCTGAATGACTGTGTGGAGCAGAGCCTTATGTCCAACAGCACTGGGCATATAAATTAGTGCAAAATAAATCTGTTGTCATAAGTGACTGAGATTTTGGAATTGTTGGTAACTGTAGCACGATCTAATCTATCCTGTTGAGTGATGTCAAATCCAAGGGATGTGGAGATCCTTCACTTCAGCAGAAGGCCAAGGTTAGCAAACCAGAAATTGGCATCTGAATAGGCCACGAGACCATTGTGCAAGTGGCTCAGGCAGAGAAAAAGCCAATGCAAAATTCTGATGTACAGAATTAGGGATGGGTGAGTCTAGGATTGATGCCAGGAATGACAGGGCCAGCTGATGAGATCTGAGAACATTCCTGGGACAGATGATACTGTCGTGCTGACATTCTGCTGTCACTTAAATCATGGGAGGGTAGGTTATGTTTAAGGTCCAAAGGCCAGAGGAATAATTCAGGAACCCTCCTTAGACCTTGTTACAGGTTGAATTGTGTCCTCCAAAATTCATTTGTTGATGTCATAACCTGCAATACCTCTGAATGTGACCTTATTGGGAGACAGGGTCTTTACAGAGGTAATCAATTTAAAGTGAAGTCATTAAGGTGGGCCCTAACCCAATATGACTTGTGCTATGGATTGAATTATGTCCTCCAAAATTCATATATTAAAGCCCTAATCCTTACTGTAACTGTATCTGGAGGTGGGGTCTTTAGGGAAGTAATTAGAGTTCAATGAAGTTCCAAGATGGGGCCCTAATCCAGTAGGACTGGTGGCCTTATAAGAAGAGGAAAAGACACCAGAGGTACCTCTCTCTCCATGCACACACACAAGAAAGTCCAGGTGAGGACGTAGTGAGAAGGTGGCCATTGGGAAGCCAGGAAGAGAGGCCTCACCAAAAACCAGCCCTG
Organism: Cheirogaleus medius; assembly: GCA_008086735.1. Taxonomy (NCBI): domain Eukaryota; kingdom Metazoa; phylum Chordata; class Mammalia; order Primates; family Cheirogaleidae; genus Cheirogaleus; species Cheirogaleus medius. The sequence continues at coordinate 71,825,861 of VBSM01001265.1, read as the reverse complement.
ATGTCACCTTGATCTCGGACTTCTAGTCTCCAGAACAGTGAGGAAACAAATTTGTTGTTTAAACTTGAATCCCAGTCTGTGGTGTTTTGTTACGGCAGCCTGAGTCAACTAAGACAGACTTTGAGCTAGGACTTGTTTTCTAAAATATTCTCTCCTTTTTTCAGAAGCCCCCAAGTGTTCTGAGCTGGGCTAAGTCAGTCCCATGTGGATCTTTTTTGCAAGAATGGAGTCTGATTTTTTGAGGTGGAGAGGAAAGAGAAGAGAGGAAAATGATGACGATATTAACACCTCCTTGTACTTTTAACAAAATGCTTTCTTCTGCATTATCACAATGGATTCCCATTATGACCGTCTAGGAGAGGGGTGATTATCCTAGGCTTATAGATTTTACTCATTTGCTTAGCAGCATTTTTGAGCATCTACTATGTATTGGGGTCTTGTGCTAAGGTTGGGGTGCAGTGTTGGGTAGGCTACGGCTCCTGCCCTAGAGGGGCTGAGCGAATTGCGGCTTTGCGAGGACAAGCTGCTAGCTTGATTGGACACTGCTGGTCAGGACTCCTCCTGCTGCTTAGCTCTGTGCCTGAGTTCTTGGCAAAGACGGAGCAAAACAGAGACTTAGGCTGACAGACCTTTGCATTCCAGCAAAAGCTGTCTCCTCGTTGTCGCTGGGAAGCTGAGAGTCAATGTCATGCCTAGGCAGCATGTCCACCTGCTGGTCACCTGCATTCCAGTCAGTCCCCACCTTCTTCTTTGCCAATGGAACCTTTACTTTGCCCAGCCCTCCTGCACACAAGTTGGTTCTCCAAGGGAAAGTTAGTTCTCCCAGGCCCAAGGTGCAAATCGTGTAGGGAGCCGGACAATCACGCTGTCTGTTCTACTTTTAATTCTAACCAATGAGACACAGTGGAGTCTGCAGGGCATTCTTAGAAGATTTCTCACCCTAAAATGGGCACATTCTATTTTTTGAGGAGTGTTATTGTTATTGTGTGAAGACATGATGTTTAGACCTGCTGCAGCCACTTTACCACCAAGAGGAGAAAAGTCTAAGGGTAATTGCCAACATCCTAAGGGTGGCAGAGCAGAGGCGAAAGAACCCTAGGGTCTTGCTATGGACTGGCTGCATTAATAGGGCTTCTTGTTATATCAGATACCAAGTGTTCTTTTGGGTTGGGTATTTTGTTAGTTGCAGCTAGAAGCTTCCTGACTGATACAGGCAGAAACAATCAACCAGCATGTGTGTACAGAGTGCTCACTACCTCCACCACTAACTCAGTATGACTCCACCCAGGTCACGTGACTTTGACGAGCCTCAGTCTTCTCATCTGTGCAATGGGAGTAGGGATAAGGATCCATTCTAGATCTAATCCTCCGCATTTTACTCTGGGCTCTGCACTGGGAGATGTACTCTGGGGGATGCAAGGAAGAGGAGAAGAATCAGAGAAAGCCATCTGTGATATGGCTCACACCTCAGACTGGTGTGAGCCAGCACTTGGTTTGCTCACAGCCCTTTGTGCCTGAAACCTCTCCTTCGGCTGAACTAACTCTTCCTAGAGAACCGGGGCGTGGCGGCAGATTACGCTGGCGTTTGCTAAAGCCAGGGAGGAGAGGGGATGGGAGTCCACCATAGACACAGTTTTCTAACCAGTCTCAGAGCCACCTTGAATGGTTAATTTTATGTGCCACCTTGACTAAGCCAAGGGATGCCCAGATAGCTGTGAAGACATTATTTCTGGGTGTGTCTCTGAGCATGGTTCTGGTGGATCTGAGCATTTGAATCCGTGGACTGAGCAAAGACCTTCTCCCTCCTAGCATGGGTGGGTGTCATGCAGTCCGGTAAAGGCCCAATTAGGACAAAAAGGCAGCAGAAGGGCCAGTTAGTTCACTCTCTGCGTTTGAGCTGGGACATCCATTTCCTCCTGGTTCTTGGGCCTTCAGACTCAGTCAGGGACTCACACCATTGGCTTTCTGGTTCCAAGCCTTTGGGCCTGGACTGGAGCTATACCGGCTTTCCTGGGGCCCCAGCTTACAGGTGGCGATTGTGGGACCACTCAGCCTCCATAATCACGTGAGCCGATCCCTCACAATAGATCTCTTTCTATCTGTCTCTGTGTGTTCTGTTGGTTCTATTTCTCTGGACAATGCTGAATAATACACACCAGAATCCGAATCTTTAGTGTCCCTGGAAAAAACAGGTTCTGGCTTCCACCTGTGACCTAGTGTGTCCTCTGCCCCTGGCCCTGCACCGTGTGTTTTACGAGCATCGCCATCACTTGTAGTCCCCGCAACGAGGCTGGAAGGTAGGTACTTGTAGGGTCCACATCTTACAGAGGAGGAAACTGAGGCTCAGCCAGGTTAGATTATCTGGACCAAGGTCACACAGCGGATGAAGCTGGGACTCAAGCTTAGGTTTGTGTGACTCTGTTCCTGGCCTGAAACGTGAGTGTGGGCTGGGATCAGTGGGGCTGATCTGCTTTTCGAGCTTGCTCTCCTACCCCTACACCTAGGCTTAGGCGGCCTCAGGGATCCCGAACTCTCCATGTGCTTCGTGCCTCAGCAGGGCCTCCTTCCGCTGGCAGGGAGTTTCTTCTTCCACCCTCTGCCTCCTCCTGTGAACGTTTACTTCCCGCGATCCTCCAGGGCCTGGGCAACAGCTGCTTTTACTTTTACGGCTCCCGCGACAGGTACCTTCCCCCTGCCCCCTCTGCACCAAACAAAATAAAACAAAACAAACCAGATCTCTTTTCGTTATATTCACAGGTCTTAGCATTCATTTATCTTTTCACTCAATAGTCATCACATATAATCGAGCACTTGGCATGTGCAAATATTGTCAAGTGCTGGAGATAACAAGAGTGACCCTAAACAGACGTGGCGTCAACCTCACAGAGTGATGGTCAAGTGCACTTCTCATATTGCATCCCAACTCTCTGTCTCGGTACACACATGTATCTCACCTTATCAGTGCTGTGCTCTTGGTGATAAGAAACCAGGGACTCGACTCTACCACATAGTAGGTGCTGGAATGAAATGGGGAAAAGGGCCATGGAAGGTAAGGTTAGGGACAAGAGGTACATTTCAAGGAGGTCAGGCAGCCTGCCTCCCGTCGCCACATCCTCGGAAGAGGCTAAATTGTCTAATAAATGGTTTTCCAGCCCGAGGCCCCGGAGAAGGCGGCTGACATGCCCGAGGCCCAAGGCCAGCGCCCGGCCCAAGCCCATGTTGGAAGGCTGCATTATGAATGCAAGGTGTAGGAAATAGAAATTATTAAGCTCGCAGATAGGGACAGAAATGCCTTTGTGTGGCTGCGGAGTTGGGAAATTATGCTGAAGCAATGCATTGCAAATCAGCCCGTGCTCGGCAGAGAGGGGCTTTTATTCTCCAGGTCCCGAAGTTCCTTTGGCAGCTTTTGTGTGCAGCCGCGGAGGCCCTTCTGGGAGGAGAGAGAAGCTGGTAATTTTGTGGCTGATTGGCAGACTGTCCAGAGCCAATAAAGATATTTGTTTCCTTGCTGAAGTGCTCACAAACCCAAATCTCAGCTCTTCAATTTTTTCTTTCTCTTCCTGTGATTCCCTCCTTCTTTTGCATTATGGAGAGAGATGAAACCTGGGCCGTCTTTCTCCATTAACACGATTGAGTGTGGGCCCAATGGAGATAGCAGTCCCCCTCCTGGGGACCCCTGGGGACAGAGGACATTTGCCCAGTGTATCTGGCCTTTGCTCCAGACATCCAATTTGCCTTGGCACAATCTATACAGATTAACTGTGCAACTTGTGTGGCCTGGGAGGGATTGGTGTATATACTCCCAGTGGTCCACCCAACATTCCTGTGACACTTGGTAGTATGTGCCCCAGTTTAAGCATGAGGATCAGTACTTGTCCAGGGTCCCAGAGTGAGTAAACTGTGGCACTGGGATTTGAAGCCAGGTTTGTCTGATTCTGGTCTGTGATCTCGGGTGTCTTGAGCACCCACAGTGGCATCTCATTCTAGCAGTGGTCATGATATCCCTGCTGATGAAGCCCTCGCCCGGGACCCCAAGGCAGGGTTCTCCACCTGGTCAATCCCAAAGTCACAGGAATATCTTTAAGTTTTAATGAAAGTGTCTAGTTTCATAATTAAAGGGGGCTATAATTCATTCCCTTTCCCACCTGGACTCATTTTATAGATAATGAAACTCAAGCCATAAAATGTTGGGACTAACCCAAGGTGACAGTCAACTTTCTAATGGCAGACCCAGGACTCTGCCAGGGAGAATCCTAACTCCAAGCTCAGTGTCTTGTCCATTTAGGACTAGGTTTGGCTGTAACAGACACCCCAGAAATAGTGATTTTACAAAATAAGAATATTCTCTGATAAAAAAAAGTAAGTCAGAAAGAAGCAACTCAGATGTAAAATGAATCAGAAGCAATGTAGAAGATCACTCTGATGTGAAGTAAATCAGAAGACGGTACAGCAGCTCTGCAGTGTTAGGGACCAAGACTCTCTGTATCACGTCACTTTGCCATGTCTGGCTTCCTTCCCAAATTTACCTCATGGTCCAAGATGGCTCCTGGAGCTCCAGCCATTACAGCCAACAGCTGGAAGGAGGAGGCTTTCTGGAGATTTCATACAACAGTTCTGTCTCACTAGCCAGAATTTAGTCTATGACCATACTAGTTAAATAGGGGGCTGGAAAATGTCACCTTTTGGTTAGGAGCCTAGTTAAAAGTCAGGATTCTGCCCTTTTACTAAGGAAACAGGAGAGAGAAGCTATTGGGAAGCAACTAGCAGCCTTTAGCTAATTAGTCTCTAAACTTGTTGCCAACACCATGTCTCCTGGTCTTCAGCTCTGGGAATGCCCAGCCAAGAGGGACGCTGAACCAGCAGGTCTACTAGCAGAAAAACAAGTTATTCTGGTTTTTGTTTTTTTCCTCCAGATAAAAGCAGGGCACTTTATTTATTTTTTTCTTTTTAAAAATATTTCAGAATATTATTGGGGGACAAACGTTTTGGTTACATAAATTGCTTTTGTACAATTTGAGTCATGTTATAAGTGCGCCCATCCCCCAGATAGGGTGCATTGTACCGTTAAGTGTGAATTTACCCATCCCCTCCTCCTTTCTCCCACCTGGTTGCTTTCCTATGAATGTTACTTCCATATGTGCACATAAGTGTTGATAGATTAGTTCCAATTTAATGGTGAGCACATGTTTGTTTTTCCATTCTTGTGATACTTCACTTAGAAGAATGGGTTCCAGTTCCATCCAGGTTAATGCAAGAGGTATTCGTTCACCATTTTTTTATGACTGAGTAGTACTCCATGATATACATATACCACATTTTATTAATCCATTCATGTCTTGATGGGCACTTGAGTTGGTTCCACATCTTTGCAATTGTGAATTGTGCTGCTATATATATTTGAGTGCAAGTGTCTTTTTTTATAGAATGTCTTTTTTTTTTCCTTTGGGCAAATACTCAGTAGTGGTATTGCTGGATCATATGATAGGTCTACTTTTAGTTTTTTGAGGTATTGCCATGCTACTTTCCATAGAGGTTGTACTAGCTTGCAGTCCCACCAGCAGTGTGTGAGTGTTCCTATTTCTCTGTATCCATGCCAGCATTTGTTTTTTGGGGACTTTCTAATAAAAGCAATTCTCACTGGAGTTAAGTGATACCTCACTGTGGTTTTGATATGCATTTTCCTGATGATTAGAGGTATTCAGCATTTTTTCATATGTTTGTTGGCCATCGGTCTACCTTCTTTTGAAAAGGTTTCTGTTCATGTCTTTTGCCCACTTTTTAATGGGGTTGTTTGATTTTTTTTCTTGCTGGTTTGCTTGAGTTCTTTATAGATTCTAGTTATCAGCCCTTTATCAGATGTATAACATGCAAATATTTTCTCCCATTCTGTAGGTTGTTTATTCACTCTAATGATTGTTTCCTTGGCTGAAAGCATGGCACTTTAGCTCTGGAAGAGTTGGGACTTTTGGTCCACTTCAAAGACATCATGTAGCTTCGGTTACTTCCTGGATTTTGTCAAACATGAGGTGGAGGTTTAGAATAGACAAAGGGAGATGTGATGCATGTGAATGCGCTAGTTTGTGTGTATGTATGTTAGAAGGGAAGGGAAATCTCCACCCTACTTTTCCAGTCATGTCCCAGGCTGAAAAAATGTGAAGCGCTGATGTTGTTCACGTGCCGATTCTCCAAGTAACGTGGAGCCAAGGCTGCTCCCTTGAATGCCTAGAGGCAATTAGGGCTTGAAATGAGGGAAGGAGAACGTGGAAGCTGGAGCAGCAGCCTAGAGATGGGTGAGTCCAACCACCTGCTTTTACAGATGAAAACACCAAGGCCCGGAGATGTTACACATTTGCCCAAAATTTACAGAGCTGGGGCCAGGGTTCCACCTTTCCACCTTTCTGACTCCTAGGCTAGGGCTATTTTGCCTGTACCTAAAGCTATTTACCTCCTATATATATGTATGTATATATGTATATATATGTATATAATTTACACACATATATGTGTGTATATACATTTTTATATAGTTCTTTAGCCATTTCCCCAACCAGAGACTCTGAACCCCTATTATGTTTAAAACACTATGCAAGGTGTTGGTGCAAGGAAGATAAAAAGATGAATAAGACACAGTTTCTCTCTTAAAGAAATTTACAGCCTAGAGAGGAATGCAGATGCTTCAACCACTAGCTAAGGGGAAGACAGAGGCACCAAGGGCTACACAGACATAGAGTGTTGAGCGCTGTGGGAAGGCTGGCGTTTAGGCTGGGGTGGGGATACCGAGGAAGACCTCATGCAGGAGGTCTTGGAAGAGGAGGGAGACTGGGGGAAGAGGGAAAGCACAGCTGGAGGCCTGTGAGTCATCATTCTACTTGATACCTCCCTGCCTTGGGCACTGTTTCTGGAGTTAAGACCCAAAGAAGGAAAGCCCAGAAGGGTCTCTTCTGCCTCCAAGGGGGAACTGTGGTCCTGCCAACTTGTTGTCGAGGCCCTGCAGCTTGTCAGAGCAGCCCCATTACTCAGGCCCCGCCCCTCCCAGCCCCATCCAGACCCACCTTCCCCTGAGCATACTCCTCCCTCCGCCAGTTGCTTGTCCAGGAGGAAGCCTTTTCATGATGAACAAGGAGACAGACTCTACTCTTCGAGGCTGTGGGTGCCTCTGTTCATTTGTGTGCAGAGCGAGGCCCCGCTGTTTCTAGGAGGGCGAATTAGGAAGTTGCTGGGTTCTCGTTTTTGCTTGACGTTCTTCTTGCTTCTGGGGCAGGCACGCAGGGCTGGGACTTCAGAGAAGAAGTGGCCAGTTACGGTGGTGATCCTGGGGGTGGAGGTTATTACTCTGCCGTGTGTCTGGGGTGGGTGGGGCAAGAGGGCCAAGGGTTGGCAGGAGGGCCGAGGAGGATGGCTCTGCTGGGAGCTAGTCGAACGTGGCACAGATGCCCGAGGGTACAGGGAAAGCCAGTGGCAGGCCTGCCCCCGGTCCACAGCTGGTTTCTTGGCTGTGGTGAAGGCATTGCCTGCTCAGTTGTCTTACCTTGGGCTAAGTGGAGTCCAGACTTGTCATATTTCTCTTCCTCTACACTCCCATGACCCTCCATACCTCTTCTTGAAAATCCTTTCGTCCGTATCTAATTATCTGCAATAATATGTTCAGTGCCTGTTTCCTCTGGCAGATGGGGACCTCCCTGAGGGTCTGGTCTGTTCCCCTGTATCCTGAGTGCCTTGCACAGAGCCCGGCAAGCGGCAGGCACTTGACAGATGATGTTTGTAGATGGTGTGATGGGCTGACCAATGGGAGAAACACTTGGTGGGGCTGTTAGGAGGCAGGTTCTTGTCTGATTCTGGCCCCGACACTCTGTGGGATCATGAGACAATCACTTCTCTCCGGCCCCTTCTCTCCCTAGCAATAACAAAACTAAACCTGCAAAGAGCATTGCAATCTGTTTCTCAGCACTTGAAGCTTATCAGATGGGACTGAGTTTTAGGGGCCCTGGTTCTGATTTCAGGCCTGCCTCTCATTAGTCCTGCCACCCCTGAACCTCATGCCTCGCGGGGGCTGTGGGAGTCAACTTGCAGAGCAGGTGTAAGGGGCCTCGAGAAGCTGTGACTTGCTGGATACTCGGAAGGTTTTATGAATATCTACATTAGAGATGGTCCCACTTGTTTCAACTAAAGACAGAGCAAAAAGTCTATTGAAGAGAGATTGCAAACATCAGCCAGAACTTACCAAGAGTTCGCCCAGACAGGTGTCGGACCCGGAGGTAAAGGAAGGAAATGGTACAGCTGTATGGAAGTGGGGTGTCTAAATTACTGGGGAGCTGGATCAGAGCTGATCTTGCCTGGGGAAGGGACTGGATGAGAGGCCTCAGGAGGACTTTGTCTGTCGTTGGGGTCAATAGATGAATGAGTCTGGGGACAGAGACTTCTGCTCCTTTGCTGATTTCTCCGAAGCTCTGGGTGGTGGTGTTTGCATGGCTGCAGATTTCCAGTAAACACCTGCTGAAAGCCCTTGCCTTGGGAAAGGTTCCAGCAAGATCTGGGAGCTTTGGGGAAAAGCCTGCCAGGCTGGCAGCTTGCTTGGTTCCTTCCTGCAGGGTCCCCCGGTCCTCGCTAACAGAGGGACCAAGGACCCAAGTGTCCCTTTCAGGCCTCCCTGGCCTTGCTAGGCCCCGTCTCACTGCCAATTTGGGGCTTATCCCTCTTGGCTCTTGCGTGGCTCAGGAGGGACCCAGCCCCAATCATCTCAGCTCCAAGAGAGAAAAGGAAGAACATCTGTTAACACAAATGCTTTTCTAATTTCTTTTTAAATCTCACTCAGCATCTGCGTTAAACAAGGCTGATCGGCTTGTACAATATTTAATTTTGGAACCATTTCAAAAGGCGCTGGTAAGAGGGGAGCAATGGGGAGAACAGCAGCCTCCTAAATCTTTAATAGCGTGCTGGTTAGGAGCTTCCGCCGGGCTCCGTCCTAATCACACGGAGGAGAATAAGCAGAGACAGAATTTCTTAATAACAAATACCTCTGCAGCACCTCATTAAATCACTGCATTTCAGAGACACAGCAGGACACTTGGGTGAATAAATAGTGCAATCTCCTAGTCTGAAGGATTTTCACATCTGAGTTATTCCTCCTGCATATGATCAGTTCCTTTTCTCTCTCTCCTTTTTTAATTTTTTTTTTTAATTCTCACAAATGATTTTAGCTGATGAGTTCAATTAATGAAGACATTACAGGCAAAGTTGACAAAGCCCATCTCTCCTCTCCCCCTTTTCCGTCTCCTCCTCTCCCTAACCTTATATCCGGCGCGCCTTATTTTGTGTGTTTTTGCAGTTTAACGAACAGCACCGCCAAATGAGAGATGAGAGAGGGAGAGGGGGTGGGGAGGGCCACGCTGGCTGATGGGAAAACAAAGCCTTCCCTGGCTGCGTGTTGATGAGGATGGTGACAAATGTAACGTGGGAGGGAGAGGCAGGCAGGGATGAGCACAGAGGTGCTGCGGGGCCCCCGGCCACCTGTGGCTGCACATCCCGGGCGTCCACGGCACATGTGATCCACTGCACGTCATACCTGATCTCCAGTGGGGCCTGCGACAGGGCAAGGGGACTGAAGAGAACCGTATGCTTCCAGTTGCACTTAAATGTTTATTGAGCACCTATTCTGTGCCAGGCCTGGCACTAGATGCTTCGAGTTACTGTTTTCATTAAACATCTAAGCCAAAGAGGCTGTTCCCACATTCTCCTTTACTGCAGTTGAATCAATCAATCTGCTAATAAATATATCAAGATATTAACAAAGAGGCCATAAAATGGCAGTCAGTGGACCATGTCCTGCTCAAGGATATTTTTTGCTTTTTCCAAATACTAGTGGTTGCCCGTTTCCTTTTCTTTTGTCTGTTTGCTTTGTTTTGATTTTAAATAGAATCAGTTACTCTAGTGCAGTGTTTTTAAAACCGTGGTTTATAACCCCTTAGTGGGTCTTGAAATCAGTTTAGAAGGGATCCCAAGTTGCCCATGCTTTAGTTTTGATTTGGGGAGAAATCTATCTCTAAGTAAGTTCTTAAGTAGTATATTTTCTGGGTCTTTCAACGTATGAAGGATTATTTGCTCTTACTTTCATAGCTAAACTTCACTCTGAGAATTAAAATGGGATGGAACAAGTGGGATAGGGTAGGATGGGACGGAATGGGATAGGATAGAGCAGAAAAGAGAAGAAATGAGAAGAAGAAAAAAAGCTATCGACCTGGTTCCCACAGAGTAAGGTACACATTGTTCCAGTACTATGAGTGCTGTATTTATATGCTGATCTGTGACTAGCATTTCTTGCTGTGGGTCCCAAACAACAAACTTGAAAGCCTCGCACCCATTTGGAACGCCCAGCACCCAAACATTTGCCTGTTACAGAGCATGCTCAGATGAGTGTATCCCTATCCTGACTGCCTGGGTTTGAAGCCAGCCTGGTCACATGTTTTCTCTGTGGCCTTGGAATTGGTGTCCCAGTGGCAGCCAGTGATGTGGTTGTGAGTGGCCTGTGGCATCAGTGTCCTCAGCAGATGTCCCCGTGGTCTGAAAAGGTCTTGTCTCCCTTGGATCCTGACTATTTTCCAAGTTTTGTTCTTTAGCATTCTCTTCAATGCTGTGAACTCGCCAAGGTCCTTCTAATAAAGTATGTATTACCAACCAGAGGTGGTTTCTGTGCTTGCATCTAAGAACCCAGACTGCCGCACTTAGAAATCGTGAGATTTCATCCATGTGTGGTAGTGTACACCTGTAGTCTCAGCTACTTGAAAGGCTGAGGCAGGAGAATCCCTTGAGCCCAAGAGTTTGAGACCAGCCTGGGCAACACAGCAAGACCCTTTCTCCAAAAAGAAAGAGAGAGAGAGAAAGAGAAGGACAAAGGGAGGGAGGTAAGGAGGGAGGGAGGAAGAGAAATCGGGAGATTTCATCCTGGTGTGGTGGCATGCACTGGTAGTCCCAGCTACTCGAGAGGCTGAGGCAGGAGAATCCCTGAGCCAAAGAGTTCGAGACCAGCCTGGACAACACAGCAAGACCCTATCTCTAGAAAGAAAGAAAGGAAGGAAGAAAGGGAGGGAGAGAAAGAAAGAAAGGGGGAAACAAAGTAAGGAAGGAAGGAAGGAAGGGAAGGAGAGAAATCAGGAAATTTCACATAAGAATTTGAATTTCCACTTTGTTTTGGCAAAAGAAAGATCTTGTTTTAGGCCTGAGCTTCTCCTTGGCAAGCCTATCGACGGTACATTGATTTCCTGTGGCTGCTATAACAAAGTATCACAAATTGGGTGACTTGAAACAACAGAAATTTATTCCTTCATAGTTCTAGAGGCCCAAAGTCCAAAACTCACCAGGGGTGTGTCCCTTCTGGGGTGTCTAGGGGAGAATTTGTTCCTGCCTCTCCCAGCGTCTGGAGGTTCCTGGCATTCCCGGGCTTGTGACTGCATCGCTCTAATCTCCACCTCATCGTCACATGTGTCTGTGCCTTCTCCCTCTGCCCCTCTTTTAAGGACACTGTGATGGCATTTAGGGCCCACACTGATAATCCACTGACTCCTCATCTCAGGATCCTCGATTACATCTGCAAAGACCCTTTGTCCAAATAAAGTCTATTCACAGGTCCTGGGGGTTACGGGGTGGACTTATCTTTTGGGGGGCCACCGTTCAGCCCACTGCAGAGGGATTTCCGCAGTCTCCTCCAGTCTGCTTCATCTGTTCACACAGCCTCCTGGGCCTGCTGCGACATGAGTTGCTGACCTCTTAATTTAACGGATGCCTGCTCCACACCCAGGCCCAGCAGGGAGACGCAGAAATGCCAGGCATGGTTTCCATCCTCAGCAGGCTTGTCCCTCCAAACGGGGGTATTCAGAGACAGCGGGAGGAGTGGCGAGGGCTTCCTGGAGCTGGTGGGCCTTGCATGAGCCTTGCAGGACTGAGACAAGTAGAAAGGGACAAACAGCCTCCTAGTGTGAACCGTGTGTGGGGTGCCGCTCCAAGTGCCGGGGAGAGAGCAAACAGAATAGACCGAGTCTGTGCTATCATGAAGCATCTGTTCTAGCGGAGTGAAAAAGACAATAAACAAAATTATGAAGTGTCAGGTGGCGTAAGTGTGATTGAGAAGAATAAAGCAGGCCATGGGGGTATGAGTGAGGGGGAGGGTGGTGTTGCTTTTTTCGTAGAGTGGTCTGGGAAGGCCTCTCTGATTAGGTGGTATTTGAGCTGGGTCCTAAAGGAAGGGTGGGAGGGACCCACATACAAATTTCTGGGAACAGAAATCAGCGCAGAGGGATCAGCACATGCGAAGGTCCTGAAATAGCTGCCTGCTTGGGATGTTCAGGGAATAGTGAGGAGGCCAGCGTAGCTGGCGGGAGATGAGGAAGGGGGACGGGGGATGGTCAGGGTGAGGACTTTGTAAGCATTCAGGATAAAGTGCATGCTGCTTGCCAAGTCCTTAAGGTGGAGGATCATAAACATAGACGAGAAAAAAAAAGCGCCTTCATTTCTATAAATCTCTAATTGAAGTTTAGTATTTCCTTTGATAATGAATGTAGGCACCATCCAAATTCACAGCAATCTGGGTAGTACCTGTGACTTTATCACCAATAGAAATCACAGATATTTTTATATCATATTACAGTTATTACACTTATCTTGAAATATTGTTTTCTCTCAGCACTTCTTCAAAATCGTGTAATTAGACTTGCCACTGGAACTTCTTATTTAATGCAGTTATAAAAAGCTCATATATTACTATATCACAAATTAGTTTTTAAAAAATATTTTCATAACTGCATTTCAATGTAATTTATTTCCTATGTAATCCTATGTATTTTATTTTCTGCATTTAAAGACATTATGCCGGGAAGAAGTCCAAAGGCTTCTCCGGACTGCCCAAGGGGTCCCTGGTGCACAACAAGGTTAAGAGCCTTTGCCTTAAAGCCTTTGGAAGGCAGCCCCTGCTTTACCTGTGGTCTCACACCTGGCTGCCCGGCCCCGGCCTGCGGTGACTCTATACTCCGTCCCTACTGAACCCCAGGTAGTTTCTCTAAATGCCATGCTCTTCAGTCCCCTCAAGCCTTTGCAAATGCTGCTCCTCTGTGCCTTGAACCTCCTGCCCCTTTAAAAGTCTGTTTATCCTTCCAATCTCAGCTTTGCTGCCACTTTCTCCGGGAAACTGGCCCTAGTCTCCCCCACCCCACAACCTGGTGGAAGTTATTATGAAGTAGACCACGGACTCATCTGCCTTCCCCACTGGCCCGTGGGCTCCCTGAGGGCCAGGATTCGGGGTTGCTCACCACAGGGGCCCCGCCGATGCTGAGTCCAGCGTCTGGCACGTAGAAGGTGCTTGATGTGCTCAAAAAATATTGCTAGACTATGAGAATGTGTCATCTCATTGAATCCTGAAACAATCTTGCAATGCAGTTGGGGTTCATTGCATTTTATGCAAGGAAGAAAGAGGAGGTGGGGCTAGCCGGCAAAACAGAGTAGCTGGAGGAAGGGCTTGGAGATGTGGGGCGTGGTGAGAACCCCATCTGGAGCAAGGGCACTGTGGACACAGGGGGAGATGAGATTGCGGACAGAGGGTGAGGCCAGATGGGCGTCGAGATTGAGTCCGGGGCTACGCAAGTGGCAGCAGAAAGGAAGCAGAGACCTGAAGAATATCAACCATCTCCCATCTTTCTGTCCTCTGAGGAGGACGGAAGAGAACATTTTGTCACCAGGTTTTGTAGCAATACTTATTGTTTCATGTCCCAATCTCTTCTTTACTAAGCTTCGCATTCCTAGTACTCTTTGCCTTTTTCATCCAGTAGATCTCTTTTCTTCAGGTGACATAGGGCTCACGTTGCATCTTGGTTTAGTGAGCAAGTCAAAAGAGACAGATGTCTAGATGTTGACCCCTATCTTCTACACTTGTCATCTGTGTGACCTTGAGTGACTTTATTAGACCCACGGATGCCTGATACTCGTAAGCTCTCTACCCAGACACGTGCTCCTGAAGAGTCCCGTCTTGCGTGACACCGGTCTGTCCCCAGCCCCTTGTCCTGGCCCATCTTAGGCTCTCTGTCCTTGCTGTGGCCCTGCCCAGAGGCCGGGGCTCCTCCCAAGGCCAGATTCCTGTCTGGAGAAACCCTTCCCATGTGTCAAGGCCCAATTCAAATGCCACTCCCTTTTCTGAAGTCTATGATGCTGTATGGCACCATGCCAGTTATTTAACTTCTCTGGCCTCAGTTTCCTCCTATGCCTACAAGGAATTGCTATGAGGGTCAAACGAGCTAACATAAGTAAGGGACCTTGCACACAGCAGGTGCCCGCCACATGCTTTCTTCCCAGGTGTCTTGAGAGGTTGGCCGGCCCGCGTGCATGGAGCCCTGCTCATGTCTCTGTTAACACGGACAGGTCTGTAATCACTTCTTCTCTCAGATGCTCCATCCCCAGGCACGTGCACTTCCTGCTCTCCTCCTTTCCTTCCTCTTGCTATGTCCCACATGGATCTCCTCTATAAATCTTTCAGCGCCTTCTTCATAAGCAATGAGGCCGCAGGCCAGGGTGGCATCCACATCAAAGGGTTTCTCTGGGAACTAGAGCTGGAGCTCTGGTCTTCGGAGGTGGCTAGCAGGCCTCTCTGCTTGTCTGTGCCTTTGGGGGCAAGGCCTGGGGCTACCCGTCTTTATCAGGGCTGGCGCTCTGGGCAAAGAGTAAATGCCACTGAGCGGCTTCTCTAAACACTGATCTGCGAAGCGGGACTAGAGAAGAGGCCGGGCATGTGCAGAGGGCCTTTGGGATAGGCCTTTATCAACTTTGTGTAGGCTCTGGAGCTTCTCTGTTTTGCATGGTCAGTATTGTTAGGGCCCATTTTACAGACTAGGAAACTGAGGCCCGGAGAGATGAAAGGATTTTCTCTACATCGCACAGTTTGTGAGCAGCACAGCCATGAATAAAGTCTATGCTGGTCAGTGTCCAATGCCTAAGTCCTTCCCATTATGTCCCTCTGTCTGCATGCTCCCTTGCCCAAGTAGACCAGAAGGCCAGTGAGCTGCATTCTCTTGGGAGAAAGGAAAGGCCTTGTCCTACGGAAAGGTGCACAGAGACGCTGCAGGGCAGCACCTGTCCCAGCCTGCACAGCAAGGGCAGACCAGAATTTCCGTGAAGGTTGATGTTAAGGGTCAAGAGTGAGGAATCATCTAGACACCCACTGCGGTGGTCCAGGATCGGGGAAACCCCCCGGAGACTGGGGCACCACCCAGGCCATCAGTGTAATAATAATATCTGTTTCCCTGACCCCTGCCCAGCTGCTCCAAGAAGCTTGAGAGGGGCTGTTTACATCAAGGCTAGGAAAGGGTCTTGGGAGCATTAGGCTGGATTTGTGACTGTTGGTTCTTATCCATGGGTCACTTACCTGAATTTCCCAACTCCTCCACTGCCAGCTTCTCCTTCACCTTCTCATCCCATAAAGTGCCAAGGCCACTGCAAGGCCCCCTTCTTTGTTTTCTTCCCACAGCCATGGTCTGAGGTTGGGCCCCACATAGTGAGGAGCATGCACTCTGGAGCCAGACCCCCGGCCGACTGCAGCACTGCTTACTTGCTGTGTGACTTCTGTAACCCTCTATACCTCAGTTTCTTCATCTGCCAAATGGGGATAATAATTGTGACAGCTTCACAGCCTCTCTCTCTTCCGTTTCTGTGCATACACTGTGCTCCAGCCACTCCGCCTGCTGCCAATTCCTGGTTTCTCTGCCTCTGCTTTTGCTCAATCTGTGTTCTTCTCGGAACATTTCCCCACACTATCCTGCCCAACAGCATCCTTCTCATTCTCTTCTCGAAAGCTCGGTGCAAACGCTCCTGGAAAACATTCTTCCTCCACCCTACACCTGGTCCTGTGAGCTCAATGGCACCTGATGAGGCATTGCATGCCTTCTCTTGCTCTCCACTTTGAATTGGAATATGCCTTCACTACAGCACGCACTCAGTACTCACATGCTTAATTAAACTGAGGTTTTCATACAACTCAATTTATGTCTTTATGTCTTCTAAGCAAATGCCCCTCCCCCTCTTTTTTTGAGACAGAGTCTAGCTCTGTTGCCCGGGCTAGAGTGCCGTGGCATCAGCCTAGCTCACAGCAACCTCAAACTCCTGGGCTCAAGCGATCCTCCTACCTCAGCCTCCCAAGTAGCTAGGACTACAGGCATGTGCTACGACGCCCGACTAATTTCTTTCTATTTTTAGTAGAGACAGGGTTTTGCTCTTGCTCAGGCTGGTCTCGAACTCCTGACCTCAAGCGATCCTCCCACCACGGCCTCCCAGGGTACTGGGATTACAGGCATGAGCCACTGTGCCCGGTTGCAAGTGTCCTTTAATAACGATTTCTAGCTCTAAGAAGGCAGTTATTATGTTAGCCCATTGTACAGATTGGAAAAGTGAGTTTGAGAGACATTCCTTATCTTGCTTAAGGTCACATGCCTAGGTCACACTCCAAGATTCCTGACTCTGAATCCCACTTTCTTTCCACTTCTCAACTTCTCCCTGCCTCTCCCATTGTTTCGATGTACACAAGGCGAGCAGGTTGACTAAAAATGTTTCCAAGTGACAGCTCTTGCCCTAGATTTTGGCTGGGAAGCCTGAGGTTTATCGATCTCTTTCCTCATTCCTCAGCGTCCTCTCTCAGAAGCTGCTGAGTGAACTTCAGTGAAAAAATGCTGCCACAGAAGCAGGCGGAGGCCGAGGTCCCAGACCCAGTGGGCAGTGCAGTTTAATGGTTTGGAGCCACGTGGACCTGGCTTTATACCCTGCTCACTGTGCTTGCGTCCTCATCCATGTGAAATGGGGATGATCCCACACACCTCGGGATGTGGTAGGGATGAAATGGCACGTTTGTAAATCCTGAGCACAGTGCCAGGCACAGCAGGGTGCTTGGCGAACAGGAGCTAATTACAGTTAACGTTTATTGAGAATTTATTTTGTACTAGGCACCCTATTAAGTTATTTCCATGTTTATCTCATTTATTCCTCCCTTGCAATAAAATTACTACCTCCTTTTTTTTTTTTTTTTTTTTTTTTTTTTTTTTTTACAGATGAGGAAACTGAAGCTCAGCGTGTTACCCAGTTGCCAAATGTCACATAGTTTTTCAACAGTGCTGCAAGGGTAAGCCTGTGTCCGCTCATGGAGGCGTCCCCAGCGTCGTGCACTGGGTACACTGCCCCCCACTTGGTAGCATCCACAGATGGAAACTGTTACTATTATTGAGGTGCCGACAACCACATCAGGATGGCTGTTTTGATATGTTTAGCCTGCCGATGTGGGGTTAGAAGTTTGAGTTTGGGAATGTGTCGCCAGGGGTGTGGTATGGACAGGGAGGGAGGCTGACACTGGACAGTAGCCGCTGCAAGACCACGGAGCAGGGGAAGAGAAGAAGCCACCTTTCCTCCCTCAGCACCTGGGCTGGAGGCAGAGCCCTGGGCAACTTGTGCCTGCAGTGCCCCGCCTCGTGTGACGTCCTGATAGATGGGATCTGACAGAGTGTCCTCGTTCCCTCTCATCACAGAGAATCCAATCCCCAGCCACCTGGGGACTGAGTCCAGGTGAGCTGCAGGCCTCTGGCAACGGCAGACAGACACTTTGTGCAAGCAATGCCTCCTCCCTGGGGGCTCTACTTCCCTGGGCAGTCCTCTGAAATAAATGACACACAGAGCACAAGCCAGCGGGACCCGCAGAGGCTGTCTGCCCAGGGCAGCCCTAACTGTGGCATCCGTAGCCAGCCTGCTCCAATGCCATGCTCAAATCACAGGTCCCCGTCCATTCTGTCCCCTCCACTGAGCTCAGGAGGGGCGAGGGAAATATTGGAGGTGCAGATTGCTTGGTGGACCAGACAGAACACTGAAGAGAGGAAAGGCTATTCTGGCTTTGGGTCTATATCCTCAACCTCCCCGCTCCAATACAATTGCTCACTTCTTCCGAGGCTTTACAGAAGGTGAGAGCTGGGGGAGCCTCAGAGATTGTCTAGTCTAACATAGTGACCAGCAGCCGAGAGGCACCTCCGTGAGAGTTTGAAATAGTGCTCTCTCTGGGTGGACACAGTTCTGTGGGCTTGGCCAGCAGAGGTGGCCTTTGTGAAAATGTGACGAAGGCGCCCGTCTTGGGGGATGCAGCCCTGTGCCCAGGTGCACCACTGGGCCAAGGCAAAGTGGGTGGGACCTCAGCCCGCGCTGGTGCCCTCAGCCAGGCAACCAGGCACTCTTGCAGTGTGTAACCTGCACAAGTCCACGCAGCCGTCCCGTCACACCTCAGCCCAGAGAGAAGTCCAAATCCTCAGTGTGATCTACAAGTGATGTGGTTGCTGCCAAGTGTCAGCCACCACCGGTCTCCCCTCCTACCCACCTGCTAGCCACACTGGATCCCTTTGGGAGCTTCTTGCAGCCTTGGGGCCTTTTGCACTGACAGCTCTCTCTCTGGAACATTCTTCCTGTTCTGACTGGGCAAACTGCCACTAGGCCTACTGGTCTCAGTGCAAATGTCACTTCCTCAGGGTAGCCGGCTCTGACCTCTCAGACTGTGGCAGGAGCCCGTCGTATACTCTCATGACAAGTAGCATTCTTCCCCGCAGGTGTCATTAATTACTGTGCATCTACACTCCCATAATGGAGGCTCCATAAGGGCTGGGACTGTGTTGTTCACCACTGCGTGTCTAGCATCTGGAGCAGTGCCTGGCACATGGTAGACACTCAATTAATAAGCTAGGTGCAGTGGTGCGCGCCTGTAGTCCCAGCTACGCAGGAGGCTGAGGTGGGAGGATCGCTTGAGCCCAGGAGTCTGAGGCTGCAGTGAGCTAGGCTGACGCCTGTAAATAGCTACTGCACTCCAGCCTGGGCAACACAGCAAGACCTCATCTCATAAACAAACAAACAAACAAACAAATAAATAATTGTTGTGTGATTAAAAAGCCTTTCTCTGATTTCCTTCCTGGTCCTATAGGAAGACCGGGGCAGGCTTTGGCGACAGGGCTTTTGAAAGGGCAATTTTCCCGGGGATGAAAACCCTCATCTGGGTGTCCTGCCTCTGACGCAGCTCTCCTATCCATTCCTCCCTGCCCCAAGGGGCCTGCAGATTGAGGTTTTAAACAAAGGCTTGCGAAATCTCCGATTTTCCCCCCCATCTTTTGCCCTTTGCTCGCTCGACAGTGTCCTGGGAAAGAAGTTTCTGGCTGCCTATGCTCTGGGCTCAGGAAAGCACAGCATCAGCACTGCCTCAACTTTTATTTTTAACCAGCAACTGATCTTGCTTCCAGCAGATTTATTTTCAGCGTAGGGCCTGTGGGCCAGTGCTAATTTGCATGCCTGGCTCTGCCCTCCGGGAGCTGAACGTCTTAGGTGATGTCCTGAAACGCAGGGAGTTGTCTCCCTGACCCTTTCTCATCTCCCAGGGCGAAGGATGGAGGCCTCTGCCAAGTGCAGGGAATCAGGCCTGGAATTCTGACTTGCCCGTGACCTCCCTTGCAATCCCTTCCCTGTGGCTGAGGCTTGGCTGAGGAACTATACATCCAGCCCGTACCCCCTCTTCTAAATTCCTCATAGATCCAGCTTGCACTATTTTTTGTTTGTGCTTTATTCTTCCAACTAACATTTATTGAGCACTTACTTTGTAACATCATGCTACAAGCTGGGAACGAGGTTGGGATGGGGAATGGGATTCCAAGATGAGTTAATTTTTGCCCTGCCTCAAAGTCACAATCCAGAGGGGGGAAAACGGTTTCGAGACAAGTATGCATCATCAATGTGCTAAATGCTGAGTAGAAGTTTTGCACAAAGGTTTGCAGGGAGAGGGGAGCTAGTTACTCCGTTTAGAGACTTGTCAGGGAAGGCTTCATGGAGAGCATGTTGCTGGCACTCAGTCTCTGCAAGTCAAGATCTTGTAGGGACAGGGACATTCCAGGCAGAGGGAACAGCACATGCAAAGGTATGGCAGCCAGAAGGTAGAGGATGAACTTGAGAAAGAGCTTGTTCAATGCGGCTAGAATGCAGTTCATGAGAACAAGTGGTGAAACATGAGTTGGGGACAAAAAGCATCTCTGCTAGTCTGAGAAGCTTATGGTCACCTCTGATTCTTTATGCGCTGTCTACCTCTCTAAACAGACTGCAAGGGCCTGGAGGGGAGGGGCCGAGTTGCTGCTGCCAACTTGTCACTGCCTTGCAGCTCCAAACCCAGGGTCGTATGTGCAGTAGCCAAAGGAAGAGCCCAGGCCAGGCTGGGCTAGCAGGCAGGTCCACCCAGAGCCAGAACAGATCCTCCCACGTGAAGTCTGAAAGAAAGCATCTTGCAGCTCCTCTAATTACGGGGTAAGTGAGCGGGCCTCCCTCATGGTTAATTTGCTACGTGCCTTTATTGCCAGCAGAAGACAGATGACTCACGGAGGGTATTCCATACAGGCCTGCCAGTAATTGTCTTCATGACTTCGTGAGCCTTTTATGGGTCCCGCTGGGAAAGGTGTTTTATTTTTCTTCTTTTTCTTCTCCATTTTCAGTCGGTAAATAACCAACTTTCTGCAAGCAGGAGGAGTGTCAAGCTCAGGATCTAAGTGGAGCAATCCTGAGATAGGCTGGGGTCAAAGCAGAGGACAGAGGGAACGAGGGCAAGGTGAGTCACCCAGGAGTATGTGAAGTGGGTAATCCCCAGCAGTGATTAATATACACATCATCAGAATTTAAAAATGAATAAATGTTCCTTTTCAGCAGATTTACTTTCTCAATGATGCTTGGCTTAGATTAATGATAATGTGAGTTTATGTTTCCAAAGTACACACAGACTGTTCTGCTTGGAGGGTTGTGGGGAGGAGGGGAGAGTAGGTATATGAGAAGGAAATTTGTGGTGGCCCAAAAGAATGTTATGTGGGAGGACAGTTGCAAGTACATTATGTTTAATTAACATCTAGTCTCTATACGTGCAAGAGGTGCAACAGTCAGATACTTGTTTAAATAGAATAGAATAGATACTTGTTTAAATAGAATAGCACCATTTGCATTTCCAGTGGTTCTCTGGAGCTAGCTCATATTGGCTTGCAAAAACCAATTGTTTAGTTTTCAGGAATTCGTATCATGCTGGTAGCCTCAAATCTGCCATAGTGGGGTTATTTATCATGGTAATCAGGAAACCCCACAAAGCAAGCCCTACCCTCACTCTGGGGTTGGCAGACATTTATCAGCACATTGTTGTAGCCATCCATACCACTAAAGCATCCCAAGCAGGTGTGAAGGACCACCACCTGGCAGGATAAAAATTGTAAGGGATAATGTTTATTGATCACTTACTATGTGTCAGGTACTGTTCTAAGCATCTTGCATGTAGTTCCTCATTAATGCTCTCAATCCTATGGGGTAGATGCTATTCTAGAGCCTAGAACCACACCCACAAGGCTGAGCATTAGAGTCAGAGTCAGAAGGGATTATTAGATCATATTCCCAGTTCCCTGTTTTACAGATGAGAAAACTGAGAGTGAGAGAAAGGAAATGGTTTGGCCAAGAATAGGCCTGGAATAGGCCTCCTGTCTTCCCAGCCAGGGTCTGTTCCCTACTCTTATTCTTCTGGCTTGCCTTGCAAGAGCCCTGTCTAGATCCAGGCAGGAGCTGAACCCAAAGGCCTGGAGTTGACCAAAAGGGGCAGCCCGCAGGCCAGAGTCCATGGAATGAGTCCAGTGGGCTCTGTTTGTATTGTTCTTGTTGCCTCTGTCTGCATCATTGGGATTTGACAGCTCCCTGATGCCCAAGCTCCATCCAGAGCTGACTTTCCTTCCACTCGGCCATTGTCTGAGGATCCCACTGGAAGCAATTCAGACTTCAATCTCTCAGCAATAACCATCTGGAATAACAAGAAAAACTAAATAAAAATAAAAACCCAAACCAGAGCTGTGCCTATTAGCCAAGAGTCCTTAGCTAAGGGGGGAAGGGGGAGGACATAGGTGGGCTGAAACTCTCCTAGCCAAATGATTAGCCTGGAGAATTCACTGCTAACTGCATAGGGGTTCAAGGTGAGCTCAATGTGGACCAGGTTAGGAAAACAACTCTCCCCAGGAGCTGAGCCTCTGCAGCTTGTTTCAGTGATTGCTTTTGGCATGAAAAAGTTGGCCCGAGTCAAGAAAAAGAGACTCAAGATGAAAATCCCTTCAATTCTTAAATATATAGGTATATTCTAATATAGACTGCATTCTGATATGGTAAACATTCCAATGTAGACTATAGGATCAGGTAGTCCCAGGGCTGTGAAGACCTTCCAGAACGCTTTCCCTGCCTCCAGGCATCAGTGGGTGTTTGCTGGCAGGCAGGGTGCTACAGAGGAAAGACAGGAGTTGCAGTACCAGGGTATCCGGGCCACCTTGCACAGATAAATCCACTGATTCAAAGCTCAGTTTCCTAATCAGTTAAAGTAGAGGTTTCAGACTACACGGTCCCTTCCAGCACTAACTAACATTCTGATCCTAAACAAAAGGGAACATTTCAAAGATAGAATTACAAACACATACACATACACAAATTGACAAATAGGGAAAGCTTTCAAAAAAACCTCATTCAAATTATTGCTGGATTTGTCTATTAGTGAGATCTGTTTCTTTGCATGTGCTAATTGGTCTTGGCATTAATTAATCTGATTTCATTATATTCTCTTTAATTTGTCAAGATATCATTTTGTTATTGGGTGACGGAACACTTTGGAGAATTGTTAGAATTTGAATGTATTTTCCCCCCTTTTAAAGTTCCTGGAGAAAAGTCGTTATCAATTAAGTTAATTTGCATACACATTAGGTTAATCGTTTTAGTTTAGCCAAATTTGTGGAAATTTACATAGCAAATTGACCCTCCACATTTCACTTAAACATATGTAGCACACCGAGTAGTGTATTTTGAGTTGCTAATGAAACTGAGGTTATTTTACACGCTTCTTTTAGTAAAAGAGGTCTAATTAGACCAAGTAATTTTTTATTTCATCCATAATTGCAAAACAAATAAGCTTCTTGGCATTTTTTTTTCTAGTGGAGGCATCACATGGACAGGGACATTAATAGGGAAGTCATGTTTTCCTAATTAAGCCCGGTTTGATTTCTGCTCACTGTTCCGGCGTCAGCCCTCTCCAGCTTTCTCCTAGGTACTCTTCTGCCTGAGTTGCTAAGCCTCCTGGTATACCTATTAATAGAAGACTCCCCCACATGGAGCCAACTGAATTAAAAAATGTAGCTAGGAAGGCAGGGTGGGAATTTTGACAGATTTGTTTTTAAATTTTTTTTTTTTTATGCCAGAGAAGAGAAAGTTGAATTCAAAAAGGGGTCTTGCTTCTCTCTCCATCAGGGGAAGAAAAGAGAGAAAAATAGCTTTTGTTCTCCCCCAGAAAAGAAATTGGCATAACACATCGGTGGTGTTTCAAAAGTGACTCTAGGGGCTATCTTATTCAGAGTTGCAAAAATTGGCTGTCGTCTCCTCCTCCAGGACTGTGGAGCAGCAGAGAGAGAGAACTTACGGCACGCGGGACAGCGGCACCAAATGGGATGTGGGATCCGAGCCTTGGCTGAGGGGACATGGCGGGGAACTTCTGGCTTCCGTCCTGGAGGAGGCGGGGGAGTTGCAGGTGAGGGGTGTTTCCTCCCAGCCTCAGGATGCTCCCGAATACCATCTTGCTGCAGCTAAGACAGCCTGGCATCTTCCCAGAAAGGGTCCGGATAGGGCATGCTGGGCTGTTACTGGGCACTCGCACACTAGGGGAGTGAGTTTGTGGATCCTCCCTAGATGAGAAGAGGTTGTAATACAGGTAAGGGGGAAAGAGAGCACTGGCAGTCTTGGGACGAAGAACAGGAACAGGAGACAGCATTGAAGCCCTGAACTGTGACACGGTAAACAGGTGGCATGAGTGTGTGCACGTGAGGCATCTGACGATGACATTATTGAACCCCCAGAGGTGGGTGAAAGGGGCATGCTTTGAATAACCGTAAGTCTGTTAATATGGGTTCTGTAGCAGGTTTGGGGCCTGGAACCTCACCAAGGCGGAGCACCTCGCCTGTGCATTGCGGGCCCGGCCACAGGCCCAGTGGCCCATGGCCACTAGACAATGTGGTTTGTTAGAGAAAGAGCCCAGGGAGTCACTAGAATGGGGTTTCTCAACTTTGTTTCACCATCATACACACATAGATCAGGCACATACAAGGTACTTTTGTGGCATGCCCAAGGCATGCACAATCCCTAGGTTGGTCTCTTAACACCTTTGTTTACCATTCGAGAACATACTTAGACCATCAACTAGAAAATGAACAAACAAAATGTGACCCATCCATACAACGGGGTGTTATTTGGTCTCAAAAAGGAATGAAATACTGATACATGCCACAATACGGACAGACCTGGAAAACGTCATGCTAAGTGAAAGAAGCCAAGAAACAAAAGACCACATGCTGTAGGACCCCATTCATATGAAAGCCCAGAATAGGGACATTTGTAGGACAGAAAGTAGATTAGTGGTTTAGTGGTCACTTGGGTCTGGGGTAGGAGTGATATTAAAAAAGAGCACACTTGGCCGGGCGCGGTGGCTCACGCCTGTAATCCTAGCACTCTGGGAG
>VBSM01001265.1:71753605-71801177 GCA_008086735.1 Cheirogaleus medius | reverse complement strand
AAAAAAAAAAAAAAAAAAGAGCACACTTAGGAGTGCAATGATTAAGAATGAGAGGTACAGTGCCTAGGTTACATAATTGGGGCTTAATATTTATGAAATGAATGAATGGTCAATTAATAAATGATCAAATGTTACTCTATGGCAAAATTTGAATTTACTCCGATATAACCCAACAAGTTATTTGCAAACTTTCTTTGGAACGCATAACTTCTGAAATACCTCTCTGCCCATCGAGAGACCTGTGGGCTAAGACATGCTCCTCTAGAAACATCCGCACTATATGAAATTCCTGTCGCAGGGCTGACCTCCTGGACTGAACTCCTGGATATCAGTGCAGGCTCAAGACAAGTCTGAGCCTTCCCTACACTCTTAGGTTTCTGAGAACCCAACTGACCCCAAGAGCTTCCCTTGTCCTGGCCACACCTACGCTTGGGCTCTTCCTCCTTTTTCACCGGCCCTTGCTGCTAAGGTCCCAGCATTCCTTGCATTCGAGCGGAAGTCTGGCAGCTTCTCTCTCAGTTTCCTTGAAGCTGAGCCAGAGAGGGCAGACACTCAACTGAGCACAGCCGCTATGGTCAAGTGCCTGAGCTGGCAAGGTCGGGGCACTAAATCTCGACATCAGAAGCCTGGGCACATCCAGAAGGGAGAGACCAGTGCCGGGTCCTGGGGCAGGCAGGAGTCCTGCGTGGCTGAGTGCAGGGATACCTATTCCGTTGGGTCTCAGGCAATAAAGTCAAGCTTCTTTTGAGTGTCTTCTCACTTTCTCTTTCGGCATCCCTCACCCACCGTGTGGTCCCGTTCCCTTTTCCTCCCAGTCCCCTAGGCTGCCCTGGTGCTGCAGCATCTTTAGACCCACTCTATTGGCTGCGATGTAATTATTGTGCCTGTTTCCTGTGACTGACTGCATTGCTGGAGGGAAAGGGCCACACTTATTCATCTTTATATCTACCTAGTGCCAAACAGACTGCCTTGCACATAATATTAATACGTGTTGAAAGTGAGTCATTTCTGAGCGAAGGGGGCTGGCCAGCATCCGAGAGATCACACTCCATGCGTGCCCCCTTCTCTGTGTGGATGTAGAACTGGACTTTGGTGGCAGAAACCTCGTGTGAAGGCCAAATTCTAGATCCAGGCAGAAAATGTACACATGTGAATGGGCTCTATGACACAGCAGGGAGTGGGGGTGATGTGGGCGACTGGAGAACTTGTGCTCTGTCTGACAGAGCAGATTCAGATACACACCTTTCAAAAACATTCCTGGCCAAAAAAAATATGTCTTGGGTCTCTTGTACGTGACCCTTGCTACAAGGTCAAATCTTAACTCTCTAACTCCAGGGGAAAGATGGTGTTGCCTGGAATTTTTCCAGCAACTGCAAGGTCAGGGGCATAAGATGGGCTAGGAGTCAGAAGATAAGGATGTTAGCCTCGACTCTATCATTATTAGCTATGTAACATCCAGGCAAGGCCTTTCAGATCTTTGTGCCTCAGTTTTCACATATATGAAATGGGTGTAGGAGTGACAAAGTAATGTAGGCGAATGCATTTTGTAAAATGTAAAAATTTCTATAAGAAGGCAAAGTACTAGGGTCCTTGGTAGGATCTTGTAGGGCTTCTCCTTTTAGGGACTGCCAGTGCCCTGATCCTGTCATCAGTTGAGGGCCAGTCAGTGTTGGGTGTGCCACTTCCCACCCGCATGGGCCCCACCACGTGTCCCCTTGCTGATCCAGAAGCAAAGTAGAAAATGGCATTTCTGAATGAGGTTGACAGTTCACCAGGCACGAAAACCCACCCAGTTGTGACTCAGAGTTTTGGAGGCACAGATAGAATTAAGGAAATGTTAATGTATTCGCATCGCTTTGCCTCCTGCCTACACAGGCATAAGCAGTACGGAGGGAGGGTGGGGTGGGAGAGGGGGCGGGGAGATGGGGAGTTGTGCTGCCGGGCTCTGGGGGTGGGGGCTGGGTGGGGACTGCAGGGTCCCAAGGCTGCCTGGCTGCTGCAGCTGGGCCTGAGATCCCCAGGGGACAGGGAGGGATGTGCTGGCATCTGGTCTCTGTCGAGCGAGTCTGCCACCCGGAATGCAGTATCAGCTCAGGCATGGGGCTAGAGCAAGTGGGGCCCTGGGGGGGCCTGTGTGTGCCCATGCAGGGGATGGAGGAGCGGGGGGGTGCAAGCTGGATAACCCAGCGCTGTCTGCTTGAGCCTTGGTGATGTGGCTTGTCAATGGCAAACAGCCGTTTAGAATCAATGTCTTTTCCAAATGAGGCCCCTGAATGCTGTATGCTTAATACGATCTATCTGTCTATCTGTGCGTTTATGCAGGGAGCTGGCTCCCCAGGGCACAGCAACCAGTATGCTACCTCAGCACGGAGTAATCCCCGGAGAGACTGCCTCCTTTTCTCCCCTCCTGCGGGGGGCTCCAGGACCGGGCCCTGAGGGGTTGGGATGAGTGGCTCCCGCTTGATGGGCGTATGTGGCTGCACCTTGTACCACCGGCTCTGTTATTTCACTT
The DNA here is from genome assembly GCA_008086735.1 of Cheirogaleus medius. Taxonomy (NCBI): domain Eukaryota; kingdom Metazoa; phylum Chordata; class Mammalia; order Primates; family Cheirogaleidae; genus Cheirogaleus; species Cheirogaleus medius. The sequence continues at coordinate 71,798,665 of VBSM01001265.1, read as the reverse complement.
TTCATTGCCGAATGCAGTATCTGTTGTAGCACCTGCGTGCACTGACTCGATGCCATTGTGGGCACCAGAAAGGTAAAAGACATACAGTCCCATCCCTCAGGCTCACAGGCTACCTGTAGCCTAGTCCTTTCCTCCACCACCTAGTACCTGGCTGTGGGAGGTGCCTAATAAATGTTATTGACAGGAAAAGATGTTCTTCATAATATCCAGCTGAGACTCAGGGACGATCTCTGTTCAATTCAATTATGGGGCCACTAGGGGGCTCCCTGGACACTGCTGGGACTAGAAGGTGACTGGACCTTCTGGGTGCAAGAATGAGGGTGCTCTAGAATTGGTGCAGGGGTAGCTTCCTTGGGCAGGGCGGGCGGGTGGTGGTCTGGTAAATGACACAGTGTGGTCTCCTGGGAAGATTCCAGGTTAATTTTCCTTCCATCTGACACCCTCTGCATCATCCACCCGAGCACCCATGGGAGAGCCCCTTGTAGGGTCAGTGGCCCCAAGAAAAGAAAGACCCTGTGAGGCCACTGGGGCTCTGGCAGAGGAGGCCCAGCCAGGAGCACTGGGCACTGGCTTTGAGAAGTCCACGTGGGGCCACTCCCTGCTTGGAGGGGTGGGAAACCTTTCAAGCGCTGCTTGCCAGGAAAAGCAAAGGTTCTCTCTTGCCCTCTTCTCTCCTTCTTCAGTCTTAAATGTTTTAAATGCCAGTCTTCATGGTTAGATGGGGAATTTTACACTAATGCAGAGTATTATCTAGTTAATTTGACTAGAATAGACTGTGATTTTACACGGCGAGGCTGTTTCCTCCTGAGCTCACAGTTCCGTGCCCGTGGCCTGGGCAGCCTGCCCTCCTGGAACCCGGTGAGCTGCGGGCCGGCTGCAGAGGGGCTTCCTGGGAGTCCCCCGAGCGGCTGGAGAATGGGAGAGGGACCCACTGGGAGTCTAAGCCCGGGATTTGTTCATTCACTCTCACTTATTCATTTCCTTCTTTACTCAATAACAGACTCGTTCATTATTTCTTAGGTTCATTTATTTCATTCCTTCCTTTGATAAACTTTTATTGTGGGCCTGGGAGGTGCCAGACCCAGTGTTAGGTCCTGGGGTACAGAGATGCACAAGCCCTAGTCCCTGCCCTTTAGGTGTTCACATGCCAAGAAAAAAGGTTGCAAATGGCTGAGGATAACACAGTATGCCCAAAAGTAACCCAAAGCACTGGGGGAACCCAGAGGAGAACCTGGTTGCTTGGGAGGCTACGGCAGACTCCAGGGAGAGGTGAAACCTAACTGACCCTTGAAGGACCTACACCTGGCATGTGTATCAGGATGCTGATCTGGCAATGGGATCAAGAGCTGGATACAAAGAATGGTCAGAGAACCACATCCTACAGGCAGACATCAGCCACACGGGCTCACTGCGAGGCAGACCTGGCCCCATCACTGCCCCTTCACCACACCCTAGTGCCCAACGTCCCAATCCATGCAAGAGAAGAGGGGCAAACCATGGGCTTAGTGGGGCCTGTTGAGACATCTCTTTCTCTTCCCAAGGCAGGTGATGGGGGTATAAGGGAATTGCTGATGGAGATTGGGGGTGCCTATAAGAAGAGAGACCCACACCTCACTCCCAGGTCAAAGGAAATACTCCAGTGCTTGGACTGGAGGTGAGGATGAGGAGGGGGTTCTTGGAAGAGCTTGGCTTGTGTGCTCTGCTTGCTTCTTTCCTGGAGATTTCTGAAGTGGGGGTGGGGTGATGGGAAGTAAGGAGCAGAGAGGCGTGTTGAAACAGCTTGGACCATGGCCAGAAGGAAGTGTAGAGTAGGGACTCTGGGAAGAGGATGCGATAGACTCCATTGAACCGAATTCTCTCCTGCTCTCAGAGGGGACCCAAGAAGATCATGGATCTGAAAGAGCAAGGAATAGAATGAGGGGACTTGCTGTGGCCACTAGCCAAAGGGAAGGCCTCAGGTAGGGGTTTGGGGGTGGACCCAGGCAGGGAGCCAGGGAGCCACTGCTGTCCTCCCTGACATCATCCTTGGCCCCAAGCGGAGCTGAACACCTACACAAGACAGCATTTATCTCCTGCACAGAAATCGCCACGTGGGCAGAGCTGCCAACAGGAGATGGAACCAGGCTGAGCTAATTGAGACCCTCCCATGGGATCCAGCCACCAGTTAACACATAGTGACTCTCACTGTCTCTACTAACCCCCTCCCTATTCTCAGCACCAGTGGATCCAGACACAAGAAAGTGATGAGGAAGGTAGAGTATCTATGAGATTGTTAATGAGAGATTCCAGAAAACATGATGGAAGGTGTGGCTAGGAAAAAAATCACTGTATGTATGTTCCACTGAGTATAAACTGTACAGTAAACCAATTAGACAAAGAAAGGGGGAAAGATAGTACAGGCAGAGGTTAAGCACATGAACAGAGTCACAATGGGGTGTGAGCACATGGCAGAAAAGTGTGAGTGGCCTGAGGATGCTTGTGGGCAGGTGCATGGGGTAGGAGAGGAAGGAGGGGGCTAGCACGTACTCTTAGAAAGAACTTGGCAATGACTGCCCATCACACCCTTATCTGAGCAAGGGGAGAACTTTACCAGGGCTCTGCACTTTAGAAGGCCCACTTAGCCCCACCCTCTCCACTAATAAATTTATTAAGGAGCACATGGGTGCCCTGCTATTGGGTTACAGTGCTCACCACTGGCTTGAAGTGATCTGTAACCCTAAACACCCACTCTCAGGACTAACACTGCTCAGGCCCTGGGGAAATGGTTCTCCATGTCTCTTGCCCTCTCTTCTTGGAACAAAATGTGGCTGAGTCACAATGATGTGAGTTTGTGGATGGTGCTGTGGTCCACATAAGGGATACAGTGCCTTGGAGTGGATAGTAGGGGACCAGGGATTTATGCATTGGAAGTGCTTAGATATAAGACCAATTAATTAACTTGTCAAATCCTTCCTCTCAGATAGCATGGGCACAATAGATTCTTACATAATGAAGTATCCATAGTGCTGAGCATCTATTTTCTTGTTTTCTTTGTGTTTAAATTCATAGTTATGGAGATATTCACTAATTAGCATGGTCTTTGCAATAGTTGCAGGTAAAAACTGAGAAATATTTTGCAATATTACACAATGCTTATTTCTCTTAAATTTGTATATACATATATATATATATATAAGTCTAGATATAACATGCATAAAGTGTGACACAGATTCTCTACATTACTTCGTGACTCTAGATATTGCGATAAGAAACAGTGATGAAAATAAACTCTTTTATACTATTTTCTGAAATGATAATTCATCATATGTCTCCACATCACAATGTTTGAAAATAAGTAAAATTCCACGGTCATTTCTGAATATACAGAACTGGGGCCTTAAAATTTTTATTGTCATCTTCAATTTCTACTGCCTCAGCAGAGAATTTTTTCTGAATTGAAATTAATGAAAAAACTATCTAAGAACTACAATGACTCAAGAAATGTTGTCTAAGTTGGCATTGATCTCAACAGAACACAAATTATGTAAACATCTTGATTATAACAACATAATTAGGGATCCTGTTTAAATAAAGGCATGAAAATAATTTTGGAGTAAATATACAATAGGTTTTGAATTATTTTATCTTTGTTTTATTACTCATCCAAACATTGTCAGCAACCAAACATGTGCAATAATAATTAAATTTAACTATCTTTGATATTTGCCAACTTTCAGTCATAACAAAAGAAAACCATGGCTTTACACTTATATTTTGACTTTGTTATCATGAAGGTGTATTTGTCAAGGTAGGAGGATGTCCCTCAGTCCATCTGGGCTGCTATAACAAAATACCATAAACTGGGTGGCTTATCAACAACAGAAATTTATTTCTCACAGTTCTGGAGGTTGGGAAGTCCAAATGCCAGCAGATTCAGTAACTGGTGAGAATCTGCTTTCTGGTTCACAAAAGGCACCTTCTCCTGGTGTCCTTACAGGGACAAGGGAGATTTCTGGGACCACATTTATAAGGGCACTAATCCCACTCATGAGGGCTCCTCTCTCATGACCTAAACACATCCCAAAAGGTCCTACTTCCTAATATTATCACTTTGGGGGCTAGGATTTCAATGTATGCATTTGGTGGGGGACACACACATTCAATCCATAGCAGAGGGTAAATGTATTTCGTCAGACACTTTGTTATCTTAATCTGTACCTTTTAAATATTTAGACCTATGGTTTGTGGGCCTCTATCTGTATCCTTGCCCTGGGCCCTGCCGATGTTAGGAGAGGGCCTGTACATCCTCTGTGACAATCTTGGTTGGTTTCTCCCAACGTCAGCCTTTACGCTTACATTGTCACCTTTGAAGGCACAGGGAGAGGTCTGGCAAATGGTCCAACCCATCAGGCAAAGCACTGGGACTTAGAGATTTTCTTGTCCTATTCCCTTGTTTTATAGGTGAAGAAATTGGGTTACAGAGAGGCAAAGTGTCTTGCCAGGGTCACACTTAGAGGCCCTGGAATAGGTGCTGTTGGCAGAGAGAGTGGGCAGGGGGAGGGGTGGAGAGGAGCTGCCATGCGGGCAGCTGCACCTTGGCAGCCCCCCAAAAGCATCAGTGCTACCTTCTAGTTAGTGGAGCTCAGCAGAGCCGATGCAGGAGGAGGGAGTGAGGTGGCCCTTTGTGTGCCCACCACCATCGTGTGATCTGGGATACGGGCCAGCCCTTCCACTAACTTACTCTAGCTAAACCTCGGTTTCCCCCATTGTAGGACAACGAGCAGCCCGGACAGGATGATCTCTAAGACGCCTGCCAGCCTCCACATCCTATGTCGCAGTGATTCCCCAGAGGCTGCAGGTTTGTGGAACCCTGAGGACTGGATTTGGCCTCAATCCACGTTTCTCCTTCATTTCTAAAACCACATGCACTTGCTGGAACACTAACTCCATCTGGTCTTGAATCGCTTCTTCCTGATTTCACTCCCTGCTGGAAAGTGCTGCATCCTGCCCGAGGCACCTTAGGGAGCTGCTCTCACAAACTCCCTGGTTTTTCTCCCCTGAGGCTTAGCAAGTCAAGCATTGCCAGAAGCTCCCTTCCTTCTGCCCCAGCAGAGAGCAGCATCCACCGTCTGGGCAAGCAGGCTTCTGCCTTCTCCCCCGGGGGAGGCCGACAAGCTGGAATCACCAGCCTCCCTCCTAAGGCACCTGGGGGCTCCCTGTGCCCTCCTTGGCAGGCTGCCCTGTCTCCAGAAAGTCCAGCCTTTGGAAGCTTTGCTCCTTCTTTGCAATTGCCCATCCTGTTTTCCCACCCCATCCCAATTTCTTACCCAATGCTGTCCTCATTTTTTTTCTTCTACTCACTCTTTCATTTAGGCGGGAGGCAGTAGAGTACAGTGGTTAAGAACATGTTTGAACTTGAATCCAGCTTTTCTGTTTGCGGTCTGTGCAACTTTCTCCGAGATGACTTCTTTAATCTGTCAATTGGGCATCATAATTCTTACCTAATGGGGTTATTGGGAAGTACAGCACCTGGTACACAGTGATTAATAGTGTGTCTTAGTCTTTGATCTAATGAACACTTCTGAAGTACTTTGTGTCAGGGTCTTCATTAATTTCTCCAGGTTTCTTCCAGATTTTATTAATAGCCTTCCACCTTTTTCTTCATATCTAGATAAAATAATTGGAGCCTCCATCCCACACACCTCTGGGGTGTCACTTTGCCCAGTAGTTTGGAGGATTCTCTGGGTGGCCCTGTGTTCTGCTGATTACTTGCGGTTCTGAATTCCTGTCCCTGTCTCAGTTTTGGAGTCCTCTCTTGATGTCGCGGTTTCTGTTCTCATTTGCTGCCTGTCCAGATTTGCCCGGTACTTGATCAAAGACCTTCTCTCTTCCCAAGACACCACCGGTGCAAGTTGTGTTATGAGTGACAATTTTTAGAAAACAGAGGGGAATTATATGTCCAAGAAGACAAAAACACTAAAATTGAGTATTATATGCCATTGTTAATAAAGGCACAGAGTTTGCTGAATAAAAAGAGGGGAAGTTGGGCAACGAGGCACTCCAAGCAGAGGGAACATAGTGTGCAAAGATCCTCTGTAGCTCACTGTGACAGTTCACCAGACCTTTGGCCCTTTGGCCTGGTCTTCCTCCTGGGTACTCAGCTCCCCGCTTGGTGTTAGCTGTGGCAGGGGGCTGAGGTCTGGCCATTAGAATGTGAGTGGAAGGCTGTGTGCTACTCCCAGACCTGGCCCATGGAAACCTTCGTGCATGCTCCTTCTTGCAGAAGGTCAACACTGGAGTGGCGACCGTGGGCTGACTAGGATGTTGACCCCGCCCAGGGAGGTCTTAGAGGCTATTTGTTGAAGATGGCAGAGCTGCTGTTAGCCTGTCTCCAAAAGAAATGAAGAGGACAGCTGCTCTTACCGACCAGAAAGCATTCATTTTGTTATATTACATGAGTGAGGAATAAAGTTCTTGAGTTTGAACCATAATTCATTTTGGGGTCTTTTTGTTTTTGCAGTTAGCATTACTCTAACTAATGTACACCCAAATCTTTTTCTTCTTTAAGCTCATCATGCTTGCAATTCCTCATGTAATATCAACCTTCCTTGGTAGACAATAAGCTACACAAGGACAGGGACCCTGTGTTTCTATCACTGTATCCCCGTGCCTGGTCCACGGCAGGTGCTCCATAAACATTTCTAGTGGAATGAAATGGAATGGATGCTTCAGGGAACACTGCACAGCGCCATCTGGTGAGCACGGGAAGAAGTGTTGCCTTGTTTGAAACCTTCATTGTTCTTTGCCGAGTACTTCCATTCCTGCTCCCCAGACCCTGCCCTGGTCCTAAACTTGCCTGATTCTGACTGTTGGATTTAGCATATGCCATTAGTCCAGGCTGCTTCCATGACTAGAGCCCAGAGCTCTGCCTTGGGCTCCAGTTTGCCAGGATGCTGGGCAGTGCACGACCTATTGCCTCCTGCTCTCTGAGCTCTGCCGGTTCCGGGTCACCGTCTTGTAACCAATGGCACTTGTGAATTGCCAGAACTTGAATCCAGACTCCATATATGTATTAGTTGTATAACCTTTGGGAATTTAGGCAACCTCTTTGTGTCTGAGTGTCCTCATCCAAATAATCAGGGTACTAATAGGATCTGCATCATAGGATTATTGTGAGGATGCAATGAAATAATGCATGTAAAACATTTAGAATGGCGCTTGGCACATAGCAAGTGCTCAATAAATGTTGTTATTGTTAGAATTATTATTGCACTTTCCAGTTTATAAAGCACTATCATGAATTTCAATGAGTATCCCTCCTATAACCCTTGGGAAAATCCATTATAAGTAAAATGACCACTCAACACATTCAGATGCAAATATTATTATCAATAAGTTCCAGGCATCATGCCAGTCTTTCACATGCTGAAACAGAAAGAGAAACTGAGGCCCAGAAAAGTGATGAGAGCTGCTAGTGAACGGTAGGTCCTGAGTACTAAGTCCCAACTGGAGTTTGTTAGAGCAGGCTAACTTCCATGCCTGCTTGATATCCCCCTGCCCACAATGGCAGTGCCAAAGGTATTGCAGGGAGAATCTTTATGTCCTAGAAACAGATTCCTCAATGCACCCATGCACACACAGAAGTGCACACATATGTACTCACTCATTAATGCACACACATGCACACCAGCATCTCTGACCCATCTGAGTTCAGTGCACAGGTGGTCTTAGTGGTACTTCTACCCCTGGCCAGTGTCCAGCTTGTGTCAGCCAATCTGCTGCATGTTTCTCTTCAGCACAATCCCTGTACCATTACTTCACAATGGGTTCTGTCTTATACCCAGCATCCCTAAATCACCTTCTATTGCTCTCTGTTGGCCTGCCTTCCCCAAGTGTAGCCCCAATTTCTGAACTTTCCTGACTGCTCTTTCCCCCTGGGTCCCAGTCCCTCCCAGGACTCTGCTAAGTGACAGCTAAGCTGGCCTACTGGTTCTGGCAATTTGCTAGGAGATGTTAAGGGGGCAGTAGTGAGTCATCCTACTAGACAACATTGACATTTAGCCCAGGTGAGTGTTTCAAGCATGGCTCTGGGGGTGGGAGTGCACTAGGAGAAATGGCCTTAGCAGAGGAGCCTTTCAAAGAGCTCATCTCAGCCCACGCAGCCCTGGGACTGGCCTGGCCTCCACTACCACTGTCTGCCTCTCCCTCTGGGGATCCAGGAAGCAGAAATCTCCTGGCTGAAGATTCCAATCCTGTAGTGGCCTCTACCTGTGTTTTCCCCTACTCCTGCCAGCTCCCTGGCCCAGCCCATGGGCTGGCTTGTGGTCTCCTTGCAAAGGTTTCTGGGGAGGGTGCTGCTCTAGTAGCAAACAGCTGCTGTGGCTAATCCATTTTCTCTGTGCATTTGCAAGATACATAATTAAGAGTTCTGCTGAGGGGGGAAATAAAGCACACCATTAGATTTGTTTAGCATATTACGCCAGGTCTAGTGCCCGCCTGGGCTCCCATGCCACACAAGACATTAAGGTAAGACTCCAGAAACAGCCCCAAGGTTGCTTGATGGAATCTGTTCCACGTTAATTCCGAGTAAATATTTGCTATTCAAGTTTTTATATGCTTCACCACCAGTGGGGATTTTGAAAGGTGGGCTCCCCCACTAAACATTGTTCATTTAATTATCAGACCACTTAAACATGAAGTTCCTAAGGCTCTCCTCATCTGCCCCTGTGTCTGCCTTGCATTTGGCTTCCCTCCTTTTTTTCTCTAGATCTTGCCTTTCTTCTTTTTTGCCAGCTTCTGTGTTCTCTTGCCCTCTTCCACCTCCTCAGTGCCCAGAGCTGGGAGCTCAGCCTCTGGTGGTGTGGAATGAGCAAGGAGTGGGCACTGACAACCCTGAATTAAGGGTGGGTCAGAGCTCTGATGTCCTCCTGTGAATCCTTTGCAAGGTAGGATCCAGCATGACCCTGTGGCTGAGGGCCTGGAGAGGAGAGGGGCTGGAAGGGTCCACATAGAGGTGGGAAACTTTGGACCTGGGGAGGAGAATGCAAGTGGACTAAGGTTGGGGTCCAATGTGAAAAGAGGAGGAGGAGGTTCTGAGGGTCTTTCTAGAAGCCAGCTGGTATGGAAATTCACTTTCAGGGCCAGTAGGGTTTAATGCATGAACACATAACAACCAGAGGAGTGGTGGACACCCTCACGGCACCCTGTGAAAGGTGCTGTTCATGGCCCACCCAAAGGCCAGGTCAAAAAGGTGGTCCCTCACATCTGCCACAGGGGAGCAGGGGATGCTGGGAGGGAGGGGGCTCTGGCAGGGCTCAGCCTGGCGCCATCTTGAGAGGCAGTGGTGAGCTTCACACTCGGGCTCTGAAACTCTCAGAGGCAGCAGGACCTCAGAGGTCATGCAGGTCAACCCCAAGCACCAATCCTAACAGGGGACACTTCAAACCACCATGCCTAACTGGAGCAAATGATCATGGTTGAAACTGTGGGGTTTGGGCACAGAGTGGGGGTGTATGAATGTGAATTAGGCTGTGCCCGTTTGTGGGTCTAAGATGTGTACCTAGAATGTTCCTGTAAGTTTGGAGCTACTGAAGGTTTGTGTTCATGTGTATATACTTCTTTTACTGAGCTCACCACACTCTGTTGTAACTGTCTGCTTTCTTGTCCATTTCCCTTCCTGGACAGGGAACTCCTTGAGGGCAAGAGCGGCTGTTCTTCCTCATTTGCATATTTTCAGCACTTAGTGCAGGGTCTGATATTTAGCAAGGGTTCAATAGCTTAGTTTAGATTTAATTAAATTGTTTAGTTTAATTAAATTGAATTGAAGATGAGCATTCAATATAGCCGTGGAGTGTTGGGGAGAATCATATATGGCTGTGTTGCATGTGGAAATGGCTGGTTTGTGTGCCTGTCCCTGCATTAGGGTGTGTGCAAGCACACATGGAATTATTGCAAAGTGTATATGCACGCACATGTGGAATAGGGCATTTGGGGGTGTACCTTTGAGATGTGCCCACAGACAGGAAAATGGAGTATGAGCATGGGGTCAGAATTGAGGTTTTATTTGGGTACATATGCAGACAAAAATATTATGGGATGTTTACATGGGACATACAGACAAATAACGGGTTAAGAGTTTGTGTGCATGGGATATAGACATATAGATTGGGATATAGTGTGCATGTGTGTATTAGTTGTGTACAAATATATCTGAAGAATACATTAAAGACCTACTTGCAGATAGGCTGGTGGGAGTGATGGTGTATGTGAATATTCAACAGATATGGGGGGCTGGGGGTTATACACAGGGAGTGTGTGCATAGGGGTGCACATGCAGACATGGGCTGCTTACAGTGTATGTATATGCAGGAGTGTGCATTGCAGACATGGCTGGTTGAGGCTGAGTGTATCTGGGGCGTGTGCATGCATAGCTGGCTTATGAGAGGTACACGCACACTGGAAGTGTGCAAGCAGGCTTTGGTTATCGGTGGTGTATATAAGTGGTGAGAGAGTGTGTATGCAGAAACAGACAGTTGTGAGGGTATGTGCAGGACTGTGATTGCTAATATCAGTATTAAAGGTGCATATAGATGGGGATGTACACAGATAATGGTCTTTTGGTGATGTAGTATCCGAAGGGAGTGAATACAGATGTGGACTGTCAGGGTGTGCAAACTTGGGGGTGTGCATAAAGATCTGGGTTGTTTAGAGACAGAGTGTGAGAAGTATGTTTGGAGCCTTGAGAATGCATCTCAGGGTGATATAGGGAGGGAGACACTGTGGGGTGTGTGTGGGCTCTTTCGAGTGTCGATATTCAGGAGTGCCCATCCGGAAGGTGGGTCTTCTGGGGATGTTGGTACCTTGGGGTCTATGCATGAAGACACACACTGCTGAGTGTGTGCATGCAGATATGGGTTTGGGGGTGTGGGGTGTGGAGGTGTGTGTGCAGTCACAGGCTGTTGAGGGTGGGTGCACCCCCTCAGCGTGCCTGCCAATGTGAGCAGTTGAGCACGTGTACACAACTGAAAGTGTGTCCGCACAGACAAGGGTGTTGGCATCTGGCAAATGCTCCCAAGCTACGCACCTCCTCCTTCCTTGGGCTAAAGCTCTCTCTGGGCTGCTGCTGTCCCTGAACCTTGGCCTCCTGGGCAGGGACAGAGGACAAAGCATTAACTCAGTGGAAGTGGCTGAGCCTCCAAGGCCTAGAGTTCTCTGGAACTGGCTGCCCAGGAAAATGATTAAATATAAATAAATAAAAATGTTCCCAGGCCCCCTTTAGCTGTTCAGGGAGGGAGGGAGGTGCAGGTTGTGGGGAGAGACAGGGACTCTAGGGGGGGGGGGGGAAGAAAGCAAGGAATGCAAGGAGAGGGAGGAAGAGAGCAGGGAGCATGCGGATGAGCAATTTAGTTGCGCCCGAGGCGGGAGAGCAGCCATGGCCGCAGCCGCAGCGCGCGGGCTGACAAGTTGTGTATGTTTTACATGCCCATTAACTCGCTTACTCAATAAAAAATGCATAGTTACCACCGCCCAGACGTGCCTCTGCTAGAGGAAACCTGTCCAAGTCACTTTTCTCCAGTGTGTGGTCCCAGAGACAGCTCGGGTGAGACAGTGACTGTCAGGCTGGGGGAAAGAAGTCCCCTGTCTGTGAATGAGAGAGATTAGGCAGGGCCCGGAGGAAATCAGGCACCAACATTCGCAAAAAGTCCAATCAGCTCTTCCCTCTGTGGAGTTTTTTGGTATAATATTAGCTTCTCAAGGGACACCATCTCGAAGTGGGAATGTGCAGGGTTCTTTTGGGCAGGATGGGGAAGGGAGAAGGAAGGGAAAGAGCAGGTGGGCTTGGTGGGGAGAGAATGGGATGCAGGGAATGGAGACCTGGCTTTCCAGGGTCAGGGTGCCAGGCTGGGCTCGGGCTGGCTGCATAGACAACTTCCCACAAGCTAGGCTCCACACAACGGGCTATTAAGGGAGTCGTGTATCTACGTCTCAGCGGGAGCTGCTGGCTCCCCTGCGGAAAGTTAACGTCACTGCTTTGCCGTCAGGGATTCAGCCAGCACCTGCCATGTGCCCCGGCCTGGTCTGGGTGCTGCACAGCAAATGCAGAGAAGGGTGGGACGTGGCCCCTGGCCCAGCAGGATGGGGACAGAAGAGCCGCAGGATGTGCTGGAACGAACGTGAGACTGGGGAGGCTTGAGTTCTGGTTCTGGGGTTCATGACTTTCCAGCCCTGTGGCTGTAGAAAGTGACTCGCCTTTTCTGGATTTTATTCGTCTTTTCTTGCATCTCCAATAAGAGAGACGCCCAGCTTACGCAGTCAAAATAAACACTTTACTTTCAGCATTCATGTTAAAACAATGGCATCGGGCTTCCTCAGAAGAATAGCTGTAGAAAGCTAAAAGGTTTGTAGTGACGTTTCAAAGAACAAAGGACAGTCTCTCCATAGTTCAATTCAAGTCACCTTCATGACAGACGTAGCAGGGCATCAGTCCTGGGCAGCAGACTCAATCTCCCCGTGGTTTCACATGCAAAATGGAGGTAATGATAATTTCTCACCTCATAGCCTTGTTTTGAGGATTAAATGAGATAATACATGACAAGCAGTTAGCAAAGGGCTTGACGCATGGTAAGTGCTGAATAGATGTGACCCGTTGTTATCATTAGCTACTGAGGATCTCCAGGACTCCTTCAGGGATGCTCTGATATCCTCATGCTTGAAGTCAGAGAGTTGGAAGGGCCACACGAGGGCTGGGCACAGAGGCGCCCTTTGGTAAGCCAGCCCTGTCTGCCCACTGGACTGCGGCAATAGAAGCAATCTGCAGCCTGGACTGGGCTCAGTGGAAAAGAGGAGGTGTCACATCCCTGATCCTACAGGGTGAGGGGAGCAGCTGCTTGCCGCCAAGGCACCAGCACAGAGCTAGACAGGCAATGAGAGCTCATGTCGGGGGTGTAGCCACGTCTCTTCCCTTCCACCCTGGTGAAGACAGAAGCCTGCATAAGTGATGTTGAGCTTTCTGTCTTTTTTTTTTTTTTTTTTAGACAGAGTCTCACTCTGTTGCCATGGCTAGAGTGCCGTGGCGTCAGCCTAGCTCACAGCAACCTCAAACTCCTGAGCTCAAGCGATCCTCTTGCCTCAGCCTCCCAGCAGCTGGGACTACAGGCATGTGCCACCATGCCCAGCTAATTTTTTCTATATATTTTTAGTTGGTCAATCAATTTCTTTCTGTTTTTAGTAGAGATGGGGTCTCGCTTTTGCTCAGGCTGGTTTCGAACTCCTGACCTTGAGCAATCCGCCCACCTCGGCCTCCCAGAGTGCTAGGATTACAGGCGTGAGCCACCACGCCAGGCCGAGCTTTCTGTCTTACCAGAGTGACATCCTCTCAGGCACTATCCTGCCTGCTTGTTATTCACCTGGGGGCTTAGGTTACCCCCAGGGAAGCCCCAGCTGCTGAGTGGAGGGGAGATGGTCCCTACACGCCTTCCTCATGGGGAAGATAGTGCTAATAAATATAGTTGTAATAGTATCAGTGACAGCACCACCACATCTATATCCTGTTTACTATAAGCCAGGCACTGTTGTAAGTACTTTGCATATAAAAAACTGATATAATCCTTATAATCACCCTTTGAGATAAGTTCTATTATCATCTTCTTTGTATAGTTGAGACAATGGAGCCACAAGAGTTAAGGCAAGATGCCCTGATCACCCCTAAGTCATGAGTTAGAATTCCCTCCCCCCCCCCCCCAGGAAGGGGGTCTCTTGCAGGCAGAAGAGCAGGTACAGGTTTCTGGTACAAGTCCAAGGGCAAAGCCCTAATTTAACACTTAAGGAAAAAAAAAACGTTGGAAGGCAATGCATTCAAATATTAACAGTGCTTGATGTAGGTTATGACCCCCCTTCTACTTTTTTATATTGTCCATATTTTTCTTAAGTAAAATATGTTCGTTTGTAATGTGAAAAATTAAACTAAGTTTTATTGAAACAGTAAAATCAGCTCTGTCTTCCCCGGCTCCGTGCAGCTTTCTAGAGCCCTCGGTGTGCAGGGGAAGCGGCCACCACCGGGGAGGCCCCTGGGCCCCGCTGAGCAGCCCGTGCGTGGGCGGAGCAGTGAGTGTGCTGCAGTGAACATCTCAGGCTGGTCTGTGTTGCTTTCTGAAGTCAGAGGCCAAACTCCAGGCTCTGAGCTTGCTGTCGCCCGAGGGAGTTTGCTGGGAGGTTCAGGCCAGGCAGCTTAGACTGTGGCCTCCTAAACAGGTTCACGTGTGAGAAAGAAGCCCTTGGAGCCTTCCCAGAGCCGGTGCAGGACCCCTGCTTGGCTCAGATAAACACTACAAGGCCCTGAAGAGGCAGAGGTGGATTTGGAGGTAGAAGTCATCCTCCAAATCCTCCACCTGTCTGCCCATCTCCCCACTGCCTGCCACTCTGTAGGGTCCCAGGTCCACCCTGTCTGGCGGCCCTGGAGGGGCAGGGAAGGAGGGAGCAAGAGAGGGGCAGGCTGGTTTGGCCGCCGAGAGGAACAGCACAGAGGCTGACCTGGGCCCCTCGTGTCTTCCCCTGGCAGCCGGGATCTGCTGTCCAGACCCCACCCCTCTAGAGAGAAGGGTGTTGTCGGAAGCGCAGAGAAGATGCCCAAGATAAAGGAGCAAGAGGCTGAATTGCAGAAGCAGGGCGGCCCGGAACAGTCAGCGTCGGGGGTCTGTCCAGACGGGCAGCGGCTGGGGTCCTGCGGGGCCAGGCTTTGCAGCCTGGGGAGGGGGCCCAGGGCTGGTTCTGCACCTCCACCCAGCTGGCCAGCCCTGCCTGGGGACTGCTCCCCACCATAGCTCACCCTGCAGGGAGAAAGGCTGGTGGCTCAAGGAGGCTGACCTCCTTTGTCCTCCTGAGCCCCCAAGCGGTGGCTGGGAGGCGCGGGGCTCCCCGAGCCTGGGCATTCTCTGCTTGAACGTGTCGTGTTTATTATGCCTGGTTAAAGATCATTAAAGCCTTTGTTGGGGGAGCTGACTGACAAGGAGAGTGGATTAATATTAGAACACCCTGTCACAACTGGTGAAAAGGCGGGATTGATTTTATAGGGAGTTTAGTCAGAGCCGCGTGTAAAACCCCTGGGGCTGCTCTGGAGTGTATCCATCTCCTCCATTAGGGAGTCCCCGTGGGAATATTCAGCTGCAGTGTTTATTACAACCAAAGCTGCATATCATAGATATAGTATGAGCTGCCTTTATTCGGCTCCCTTGCTCTCAATTGCCAGGCTCCCAGGGGCTCAGTCCCCCATGCCCAGGCACCTGCCCTGGTCAAAGGAGCAGTCCTGGGCTGGACCAGAAAGGCACATGTATATGTGTGTGTGCATAAGCATGTCTGCATGTGTGTGCATGTATGTGCATGTGTGTGCATGCCCATGTCTCTCCATGTGCGGACACGTGTGCATGCTTGTTCTAGGGTGGAGGTCAGAGCAGCTCTAGGGCTCCCCCTTCTGGGGGTCGGTGGTGGGCACCCTCTACTCTCTGTGCTAGACATTGTCCAGCAGGGCTCATAGATTTCCTGTTGTCCAGCCTGGAGGCTGAGTTTAGAACCAAGAAAATGAGGTCTGTCCTCCTTTGTCAAAACTTAGAAATTGGAACTTAGAAAACTTGTATCTCCAAGAAACTGTTTATCTAAGAAGTCACTGAGTGCTCCATTGAGAAGACACACCAGAGTGATGGTTTTGGACTGAGTGCCGGGCCAGGAGTCAGGTTGGCCACTGAATAGCTGTGTGACCTTGGGCAAGTCTGCTAACCTCTCTGGGCTTGGTTTCTTCTTTGGTTATATGGGGATAATGAAAATGGTACCTGCCTGACAGAGATGTTCTAAGAATTAAATGGATATTATAAGCAAAGTGCCTAGTACATAATAAGCACTCAGTGCTAGTTAATGCTATTGTATTATTAGATAACTATTCCAATATATTCTAAGTGGGGTTCAATCTACAAACAGTTAGTTTAAACAAAGCTTTTCTGCAACACCTTTATTGCAGAAAGCATGGCCTACCTATAGAAGCAGAAGGGCCATGGGGACTGTTCATTGGTCCTTTCCCCAGTTGAATGGTTCAGGGAGCATTGATTGGAAGGAAGCCCAGACCCAAGTGGGAAGCTCTGGGTCTGGCTGTGTCTCTGCACTGGAGTGGGGACAAGGTACTTGGCATGCTGGATCTGAAATGATGTGGAGTGGGGTCTGGGCCTGCCAACCCAGCTCAGGTGGACGCAGAGCTGGAGGCCAGGCTGGCAGGCATTGGTCACTGAGGTTGGACGCTGCATCTAAGTCACACCAGGACAGAGGTAGAAGCATAGGGCTGGGAAGGTGAGTAGCAAAGAAGAAGCTGGCTGTATGTCTGGATTCATGCAAGAAGCCAAGAGTCTGAGAACCAGAAGAATTCATGACTCACTTTGCTAAACTCCCACAGCTGTTTGTATAAATGTCTATCATAGCATTCAGCAGGTAGGTTGACTCTTTTGTAGAACGTGATGTGTAAGACTGATCCTTCTGGAGCCAGATAACTTGGGGTCCAATTTCTGGTCTGCCACTCATTTCCTTGTGACCTTGGAGAAGTTATTCTCTATGCCTCAGTTTCCTTGTCTTTAAAATGGGTATAACAATAGTACTTAATTCATAGGGTTATTCTGAGGGTTAAATGAGATAACAGATAGAAAGCATTTAAAATAGTGACTGTCAGGAATAAACCCTCAGTGTCAACTACCATCACAATATCCATCTCTTAGTCTTCTCTGAGGGGCTTCAAGGGTAAGGACTTAGATCCAGGGTTTCGATATCCACAAGACCCAGTGCAGGGCCACACATATAATGAGCACTCAGTAGATGTTCTTTGAACTGTTGGATCAAGTAGGATAAAGGACAGTCACACCCAGGGCAGCAGTGGGCATGTGTGTCGGGTAACCTGAAACCGCAGGGAGCGGCAAAGTCAAAGCTGAAAGACATAACAAGGTCAGATGCCAGGATTAACAGAGCTGAGGTTGGGAGCAGAGTTGATGGCAGGGACTTCTATGTCTGATGACAGCTTAGTGGTACAATCAGAATTCATGGGGAAAATCTGAGAAAAGGGTGGCAGAGGAAGGTAAGGGGCAAGGACCAAAACCCAAGTAGTGCTCATGGTCAGCCCAGACAGGAGCGTTTTGGACACCATCCCTCTGATGGTGGTAGTGGGGGAGGCAGATAGACTCTGAATATGGAGTTTCCCGTGGGCTTGCACCTACCTGGATACCCCACACCCAGCAGGAGAGAACTGAAGCTCTGGAAGGGAGAGGAGGAGACGGATGAGGGAAATTAATCAGATTGCAGAGGTTGACAGGCAGGATGCAGACATCCGGGCTATCATGGTATTATAAAATTTAAAAAACTCCAAAACTCCAGCACCGTAAGCCTTCCCTAGCAACAAATATTATAAAATATTTTTGTAAAATATTTAAATGATAGCTGAAAGTTCAAAGCAGAAATTAAAACATCCCAAATCCCACCTCTAAGAGATAATCACTATTAGCATTTTGGTCCACACCTGCCGGCAGATGGAGGTGTTCCTAATCTCCATCAGGGTCCCTGCCATCCTAAAGAAACATACATTCTAAGAAAAAAAACCCTGATGGTTGGTTAGCAAATGCAACTTCAAAGTGAGAACCCACTCCTCTTCCCACCCCTACTCCCTTGTTCTAACCAGACTGCAACCTTTAAGCCCCTCCTAGCTGAAGCCAGCGATGCTTCAAGCATTTTGTTCTGTAAGACATGCAGATTTGTGCATATAACTTTACATAAATGGCCTCAGACTTTGCATGCTGTTCTGTGTTCTGTTTTTTTTTTCACTCCATAAAACGTGAAAGACATCTTTCCAAGTCAATAAGGACAGAGCTACATTATCATTTTTAATGATTGCATACTATTTTGTTGTTTGAATGTCTCATGCTTTTTAAAAGCATTTTCCTATTGATCGACATTTAGTTTGTCACTAAAAGTTTGCTATTATAAATAATGCTTCAACAAATATTCTTGTACTTATATTTCTTCATACTTGGGTGATTATTCCCATAGGGCAAATTCTTAAAAATAGAACCACTAAGTGAACAATCATACATATTTTATATTTTGATACAGAAAACTGTCTTCTAGATAGTTAGGTTCTCACCCTTCAGCCATGCAAAATATCGTCCATTTCTTCATCCAGCTAACAAACTCGATTTTGTCACCTTTAAGAAAGATCTATGATAATCTGATATGTAAAAATATTAAATACCATCTCATTCCATGTTTTTGACTATTGTTGAGGCTTAATGCTTTTCATATTTATTGACCATTTGTATTTTTTCATTCGTAATTTGCCTGAATATTAAAAATCATGAGAAAAAGTATAAATATAAGAAAATGCCATGTTGTAGAAGAATGTCAATGTAAGAAAATATTTACAATGCCTTCCAAAGTGATTAAAGTACAGGCTGCAGAATATTATTATAGTATAATATTTTCTTTAAAAACTGTATGGATATGCAAAGACTAAAGATTAAAATAACATATTCTAAAAGGTTAATAGGGATTATCTCTGAGTTGTACTAAGGAAACAGATGTTTTTTTTAAAAAGTGCTTATTCTTGGCTTCCAAGTTTTCTGCAGTTAGAATAGCTATTTTTATAATGTGAACATAATAGCAAGACATATTATTAATAATAAAGCCACAAAATATCCTTTATGTAATCTATGGTACCCTACTGCTTACCTGTAAATAATCATAAAATAGATATTTTTAAGCTAAAATGAACCTTGAATATCATATATTCTCTTCTTTCCATTTTAAAAATGAGAAAACTGCAGCCCAGGGTAGTTCAATGACCCAGCCAGCAGAGCCAGGAAGAAGTATGGTGGCATCTCACAAGACACACACAGAGGTGAAGGACACACCCTCACACCTCCACACCACTTCCCTCGTCTCTGGGGGTCCTGTTTCTCTGAAGGACCAAGGCTATGCTTAAACTGCAGCAGGATGAATTCACTTGGACTTTAGACATGAGCCCAGAATTGCTGGTAGAATGGGTTGCAGAAATCTGAAAGCTAGAGTCCTTAAAGACCAGAGAGCAAGTGACTGGCCCAGGCTAAGACTAGATCCTGCCTGAGGAAGGAGGAAGGCCAAGGAAGTTTCTGAAGTCCAGGGATCGTGGTATTAGACACACATGACTCCTCCACTTCAGGCTGCCCACGCCTTTCTCCAAACGCCCTGGCCGGTGAAGGGCCCACAGAGGAGCCCTGGAGGGTGGCTCCGGGCCCCCAGCCCAGTGCGCTCCCCAAAGACTCCAGACCCTCCCCAACTTCTTCCCCACCCTCCCTCCGAGACCTCAGAACCAGGGTTTTGTTTTGCAATTTGTCGCTGGGTTTTTTTCCTTCCCTTTCTTTCAGAAGCCTGTCTGGGAGTCTGCTCCATGCAGAGGTTGGAAAGAGCAACGCGCTGCCTCTGGAAATCTTGTTTCCCCTGCCACATGACATCAGTGGGTTATATTGCAACTTTCCACATGGCTGCCCAGACACAGACAGTTGTGTTTATGAAAATCCTCTTGACACCAGCTGGGAGCCTCCCTGACACTCAAGGCTCCCTCTCCAGCTGTGGTGTGTTCTGCTGGGAGGGGCGCCCGACAAAGGGGTGTGGAGGGCCAGGTGCTGGGGGGCCCCTGCACCCCACAGCAGCGTCTTTGCCTGCGGTACTCAGTTTCCAGCAGGAAGGAGGCTCCAGATGCATAGGCTGGGGGTCTCCCCGACAGTGGGGCCAGTCGGGGTTGTATGACGCGGGGAGGGCAGTGGCTGATCTTTTGGGGAGAGGCCTGGGCTGGGCTGGGAACCCCTGGTTCAGCTAGTTCTGTAGCTGATCCCTGCTGTGGCTTTGGATGAACCATTTCACCATCTGAGTGTCACCTCTTCCTTTCAATTCCCCAAAACTGGGAAGATTATCCCTGTTTCTCCCACCAATGGCAGGGATGGGGACACGACGGCAAGCTCTACAGGCACACGTTTGGGAGAGAAGCTCAGTAGACTTAGGAAAGCCGTTTCGTCTCTGAGCTTCAGTTTTCCTTTCTATAAAATGAGGGGCTAATGTTACTTGGTTTCTAACGCCCCTCCGGTTCTAAGAAAAAGAAATTTAAAAATCCACAGCTTCGTGACATTTTTGAATCCCTAGACACTAACACTAAAAGATCCTTTGGTTAATACCCAAGAATCAAAGTGCCCAGGAACTCTTAGCAATGAGTAGAACCTTAGAAGGGTTAATTTAGAATAAATTCAGTGAATTGTGGTACCCTACTCTTTTACATAGTAACCTTTTGACCTCAAAGGATGTCCCTAAGTGCTCCCTAAAGAGCTGTGACATTGTAGGGGGTGGGTGGGCCCTCCCTGGCCTCAGACGTCTGGTTCCTCCTCTCTCCGAACTCTTGGTGCTGGTGGTCACTTGTGAGTGATCCAGGCCACGAAACAATCTCTCTGTGAGGAGTGTCCTGGCTCCCCAGTCAGCACGGCAGTCCTGCAGGGCAGGAGCCATGCCTGGAGGTCTTTGCATCTCCCACGTTGTCACGCTCAGTGACACTCATTCACTCGTTCATTTATTCACCCATTCATTCACTCCTAGGCTTTGGACGCATAAGAAGACATAGCTTAGTGGAGAGTGATCGTTCATCATCCTTCACGAGCTCCTCTCCCGCACCCCCTCCAGGTAACACTAACCGACAAGGAGAACAGCTTACGTTTATTAAGTCCCTACAGTGTCTGTATGTATAGTTCTTGCAATGATCCTGCACTATGCGATTAAGGAAACCGAGGCACAGGGAGGTCAGGTAACTTGTCCAAGGTCACACAGTGAGTGACGGAATCTGGATTCACATCCAGACAGTCTGACTTCAGCACTCAGGCCCTCAGCCTCTGCACTAAATTGTCTTTTGACCCAAATGCTAAGAGAAAAGGGTTTCCAGGGAGGATTGGGAAGGGTTGCGTGGAGGAAGGGGTGGATGCAGAGCTCTAGTGGATGAAGGAGTTCCTGGAGTGGGAACATACTCTGCACTCTGCGCTACACACGACACACGTGGCACACCAACGGCTGGTGTGGCCCAGTCTACTGGGAGAGGAAGCGGCAGCAGCTCCACCTGCCCATGTTTCTTTGACTGCCCTTCCCTAGAGGATCAGAGGTGAGGTCACGGTGGGGCCCCCACATGACTCTCACTTTCTCACACAAGGACTAGAACCCTTGGCTTCTACCCCCATCGCCATGGGGCTCCCATTCCCTGCAACACAATAGCTTTTGGTCACCAACCTCTCGGAGTCCCGGAAGGGAGGAAAGAGATGCTGGGTGAGATCGAGAGGGTGTCCAGGTCAGGGGGCAGTCACTGGAAGGCCTGCGCAGAACACGGGGGGACGAGACCCAGGCCAGGTGACAGAGTCCCACGCTTCCGCCCTCCCAGCTGCACTCTCTGCCTGCCGGCCCGAGGCTGCTCGGGATTCAGCGACAGCCTCTTCAGGTGTGATTTAGAAGGGGCTGAGCTGGGCGGTCATCCTTTCTTAACAGGCCTGGGTCATAATTCTCGGCAACCACCCTCCTCTTCCCCACTCCCACCCCTTCCCTGTGGCTACTGCTCTGAGACATTTAGGGCAGATTTAAGATCAAAATCAAATCAGATTCACCAAACAAGGTGTCAGGCCAGGCGGGAGGGGCTGGGGGCTCGGAGTTATAGCCTGGGAGGCCTGGAAGTTCCCTGGAGACAGTTAAGTGAGTATATTTTATGGCCAGACACAATGCTGAGTGAACTGTCCACAGACCAATTACAGGAAGCTTCCGCACACATCTCGGGGAATGCGGGGAGTGATGAGCAAGCGTGCGTTTGCAGCCACCAGGTGTTCCTAAGGGTAACACCTGCTGGTGGCATGCTGGCTGCCCCCGCCCTCCACCAAGGAGACCGCACCTTAGGGCAGGATGGCTTCCCAGAAAGAGTCAGCAGTGTGCTCTGCACTTAGAGGCAGCCAGTTCTCAAGACGAACAGGACCCATCTTACCAAGGGAAAAACCAAAATGGGAAGAGTCCATACTCAATGACAACTGCCTCCTGAGGGACATGGCTGGCAGCCAGCTATGGACTCCAGGTTCAGTGATTCTGTGGGCCACCAATGCTCCCGACCTCCCATGGAAAAAGGTAGAAAGCAGATTTCACCACAGGTCCTGCCTGCCACACAGCTTTGAGAGGCATTTTCAGGAACTCGCCAACCTCAGGCCCAGGTGAGGCTGCTGGCACTGACTGGGGCTCACGGCCCAGGAGGTGCGCCCTCACCTGGCATCCTCCCTAGATACCTCGCACCCAAGTCCTGGACCATTAGGTCTGAAGGGTCCTGTTCTCCCTCTCAGAGCGCCAGTCTCTCTGAATCAGGAACTGTGCTGATCCATCTTTACATCATTTAACAGGGTGTCAGGCACATGAGAAATATTCGGTAAATAGATACTCAATAAATAAATGCACCTAAACCACCACCATTCGAATCACTTTATGCAGGAGGAAGCTGAAGTCCACAGAGGCAAAGCTACTTGTCCACGGTCACATGGTAAAAGTGACAGACAGAGCCAGGTGCCCTGTGCTCTCCCCTCAGCTACCTGTGCTGCCTCTCCTCAGATCCTCCCAGGCAGGGCCCCTGGGGCTGCACTGAATGATCTAGAGGGAATGTTCCCTACCCTTCCTGCAGGGAAATCCAGCTGTGTCACTCATTCTAGCTGCTGAGGCCCCACTTTAGAATGGCTGGAATTTTAGAGGAGGATAAACTTCTTCCAGTGAAGCCCTTTGGGGGCGTAACGGTCCCCTCTCCCCTTTGCAGCCCCCAAGCCCTCCACCACCGTCCCCCCTCCTCCCCCTCCAGCTCTCCTGGAAAGTCAGCTCTGTGCTCCTGCTGGACATCTCTGAGGACCCGGGCAAGGCTCAGGGGAAGCAAAACCCAGGGGACCCAGCTGCTTCCCTGCCAGGTCCAGCTGCCCTGAGCACTGACAGCTTGACAAGTGGCATTAGCATGAAAACCTCTGCAGTGGCAGCTGCCGGCTCTGTGCCAGAGCCCTAGGCGTCCGTGCTCGGTGCCATTCACTGTCACCAGGGGCGGGCACCTGCCAGCCAGAGGTGCACGGCTGTCTCTCATGCCAGCCTCCCCGGATTCTGGGCATCTCCAGCTAGGAGCTCTCTCAGCTACCCCGCAGCCTGCTCCCGTACCTCTCCAAGCCCCTTCCCCAGGGGCAAATGGCATCCCTACCTCTGTCCCCAGCACTCCCTCATCCCTACGAGGGCTCCAGATGCTCCAGTCCCACTGCTTTCCTGACTGGAAGATTCTGCTCTTGCAGCGTGACTTGGCTTAATTTCTCCATGTCTCCCACGCTTCTCTTTTCTAATTCCCTTTTCCCTCTGAGCTAGGATGCCCTGTCTCCTCTCCCACTTCTTCCTACCCAGGGTGAGATAGGGACTCTGCTAAGTGCTGCTGAGGGTGAGGACCTCCGTCTTGTTCAAGGGCAAGGGGCCGGACTTTCCTGGATTCCGTACCCAACACCCCCTCAGGCGATGGGACTTTGCATTGCGGGTGGGGATGTGTGAGGCACCAGTCACCCTTGTTAAAACAAACCGCAGGACCTCCAAGGTTAGAGGAAGAGGAGACCTGGAGGGCGGCTGCAGACATGGTAGGGGGCAGAGAGAGGGGCAGTGCCCCCACCTCCAGCACCGTGGTCAGGTCTTTCTGCTGCTTCTCTAACCTTTGTAACTTGGGCACACAGATACTGTCGGAAAAACCTTCCCTGGGTTTCCATAGAACAGATGGTATAAAAACAAAGCAAAACTGCTGGGAGACAAAAGCGTAGCAATTACAGTAAACAAACAGCTTAGAAGCCCTCTTCTGCCCTGAGTCAGGCTGGTGACCTGGGGCACGGACCCCCACTGTCCCTCTCCTTCTTCTCCCTGTCTCCCTTCTCCCCACTCCCCTCCCCCCTCCCCTCCCCCTTCTCTTAGTTGCCTCCTTGGGCCTTTGTGACTCTTCTCCCTTTGCCTGGAACCACACTGTCCCTACTCTATGGGGCTCCTTCCGGAACTCTCAGTCCTGAGGTGTCCCTGGCACCCCCACACTGCTGTGACACCTTGTTCTTGATTTTCACAGCACCTCACAAGTTATGAAACTGTACGCTTTTGTGAAAATGTTTCCTGTTTTAATATATCAACAAATAAGTCCTCTTTTCTTTTCTAAACTAGTTTTTTTTTAGTCAAAGTAATATATGCACAGAATTTAAAAATCAAATAATGTCATGAGATTTTGCATGAAACCACCATGCCCTGCTCACATCTCTTTCCACCCTCCAGAGACAGCCACTCTCAACTCTGGGCTGTTTCTCCTGGTATTTATTAATAGATCCCTTCATCTCAATAACACACTCATACTTCTACTTTTTTTCTCAACACTTTATGACAAAAAGTTTCAAATATATAAAAAAGTTGAAAGAATTTGCAATGAATACACTTAAACCCACCACCTACGTTCTATATTTATCATTTTGCTATATTTGTTCTATCATGTATCTTTCTAATTTTCCATCCTCCCTTCCATCCATCTATCCATCCTATCTTTTGGTGCATTTCAAAGTAAGTTGCACGTACAAGTACACATCATCCCTAAATACTTTACCACACCTATCATTTGGGTTCAATATTTGCTTGTGTTCTTTTTTTTCCCCTTTAGAAATAAATTTTACATGTCGTGGAATGTGCAGATATTAAGTATATCAATCCATGAGTTTGGATAAATGTGTTACAACTATGTAATCAAACACCACTCAAAATCAGAACTTTACCATTACCCCAGGGAGTTCCCTTCCACTCCTTCTTGGTAAATACCAAGTGCTACCCACATAGGGCAGACAACCACTGTTCTCTTGCTCTTGTTCTCACTCTACTTTAATTTTTAACGGAACAATGTTTATCTTATCTACTGACTTCCTATTCTGGAACATCTCTGAGCTCACAGCTGCCTTCCTTCCTATAATGTACTCATATCACACTTTACAAAATTAAATCAATATTCTCATCTTATACAACAATAAGTAAAACTGTTCACTCTCAAGACGGTACTATAGGATGATCATGATTCCGTTCTTGTACAACTTTAGGCTTGTCCTCATTTTTGATTTTTGCTTTCTATATTGCATGTATGTCTCATAACTTTTTCTTTGTGATTCCACAGAACTGGAAAACTGGAAAACCTCTATCTGTATTATTTGCCACATGAGCAAGTGTATCGAATAATCTATAACTTCCTTTTTTTTTTTCTCCTCCAATCTGTTGCAAGTAGCTCTGCTCCTGCAACTTTCTGGGGCTTTTAGGAGCCTCTCATTTCTAGTTTCTGAGATTTTGCCATCACATGCGTTGGCCCTTGAATGACCCTTTCAATCTACAAGCAAACATCTCTCAGGTCTGGGAAATTTTCTTCTATTATTTCTTCGATAATTATCCTCTCCGTTTTCTCTGAACCTTTCTAGAATTCTTATCGGTCAAATGCCGGACCTGCTGAACTGATCCTTTAATGTGCTCATTTTCTCTCCATTATCTGTCTTTCTCTGTCTCTTATTCTCTCTCTTCCTATTCCACTTTTGGGAAAATCTCCTCTATTTTATCTTTCAAATCTTTTATTGAATTTTGCATTTTTGCTATCATTTTTAATAGCTAAGTGCTCTTTCTTATGCTTTGATTTTATATGTGGTGGTATATACCTATATCTATCTAGCATCTGTCGTCTGTCTGTCTGTCTACCTGTCTCTCTGTTCTTTCTGGTGAAATAGCTGCTTTTATCTCTCTGAAGATATTTCTTTTAAGTTTTCTTCTATTTCCAAATTTGTCTCTGTTTCTTGAGTTCCATTTTTTTTCCCCCATTGGCTTGTGTGGTCTTAAGGGTGGTAATTTTCCTAAAATGTCTGGTGATCCTTAGTTGTCCCTATTTAAGAATGTGAGTCATTAAAAATAACCCAGTTGGCAGCTCTATGGGCATGGGTGGTGGGCTTCACAGTAGGACAAGGGAGCTGCTTTTACTTTGGGAATAATCAGTATTGTTGCCCACTCCCTTGGGCCATTCTGGTTTTCCCAAGAAGAATTCTCCTGCCTCAGCTTGGGGTGAGGGACAGGAGCTGGGTGATCTCCTGGCTATTCCTCTCTGTGAAAGCTCGACTGGGAAGGGGCTGAGGATCTCACAGTCCAGCATGCAGAATGTGGCCTCATCGTCCCGTGTCACGTGCAATGTTTCACTCCTACCTGCCCACGTGCATGGTGTCCTCGGTCCTCTCCTGTGCACTTCCTTTAAATGATGATCCCCACCGTTCCTGGCTGTCCCACCCAGGTTGGGACAAGGGTGCTTGCCAGACTGCACAGGCTCAGAACAGGAACCTGGGGGTCTAACCAATGCCCTGTTTTGGGCGCATTCCTCATCTCACCATCTGCCATGCCAGGTGCCCCTGCGTCCTCAGACATCCTGGGGATCCACAGGGGCCTTGTCATCTCTTTCAGGGACACCTCACCTCTGCAGGCCGGGCCATTTAAGCTTCCTCCATTCTGTGAGGTCAGTTGTCACACTGAATTTGCTTTTCATCTTCCCCAAATTTGAAGACATTTTTCCTCTGCTGTTGAAATCGCTTCCACTTTTTTCCTAGTGAGTTTGTAGTGACTTGAATCTCATGTTGGTGTGATTTCAGGTGGTAACCGTGCTAAATGATTGTGATCAATTCTCCATGTTTAACCTGAAGTCTGTTTATTTAATACCCGCCTCCCCCACTAGCCTATCAGAGCCCTGCAGATGGAGACCCTGCCCGTTTTATTCAGCACCATCGCCCCAGCACCTAGCAGAGTGCCCAGCCCTTGCTAGGTTCTTAGGAAATAGGTATCCACTGAATTAAAAGTAAGGACAGTGAAAGGTTTTATGTGCTCTCTTATTGAACAATGTCTACTGCACTAGATGCAGGGCCCTTAGTCCTCTCTGTAAAATAAGGAGGCTGGACTGGGTCTAGGGGGAGGGAATCAGTTGTGGCTGGCAGGGGCAGCGGTCATGCCTGTGATTGCAACAAAAGAATCACAGGTGGGTTATCTCTTGGTTGCACCAACTCAAATATTCTAGGATTATAAAGATTGGCAGGGGGATGGGCTGGGATCCTGGGGTGCCTGACAGCAAAGAGGAAGGGTGTGGCTTCAGCCCCAGTGCTGTCCCCTCACCCCTGCCATCCTCCCCTCCCAGACAGGGGTTTCTGTCTCACCACTGGAGGGAAGAGAGTGTCCAGCCAAACTGGAAGCCTCCTCCCCTCCTGAGAAGATCGCAAGGGAAGGGAAGATGGGGAAGGCGGGGAGGCCTCAAACCTCATTCAGCTCTGAGCCTGATGCTGGTTGATGAGCTAAAAATATAGCTAGGTATCCCCCACCACCACCACCACTGTCTTAATGTGGTTTTTTAAATAAGCCAGCCTCTTTCTAGTTCTCCCTTTCCACTGTCATTTATTTCAGTTTTTATCTCCACAACAAAAATTCCTTCCAACTTTTTTCCCTCTCTCCCTCTAATGCTCTTCACTTTCAAATGCTAATAATCTCCAGCTGTAAAAGGCTTAGAAGTGGCTCTAGATTGTTTGATCTTTGGCCTGTGATCTGCTTTCATCTCTCTGCTTTCAAATGTTACTTTAGATTTACTTTAACCTATTAACATGCTTGGTATTCATGAACACGCACTCTCCAAACCAGCCTTCCAGCACCCAGGCGGGCCCCTCCCCATCATCGCAACTAGAGAGGAAAGTGAAACTCCAAGCTCAGGTGGGAACTTCCATGGCGCCTGGAAGGAAGGAGGCAGGCTGGGGGCCAGGGCAGGGGAGGGGGCCCAGAGGGGAGGCAAAAGGGGGGAGAGGAGCGGGAGAGGCGAGAGGCAGGGGAGAGGAAAGGAAGGAGGAAGGAGACCAGGGAGGCAGAGAGAGGAGAGCAGGGACAAAGAGGGAAGGACCAGGCTCCACCGAACGCTGCCTCCTGGCTGGTTAGACACCATCTAAATCTGCTCTCCCCGGAGCCGAGCGTGGGGAATGGAGAGACGTGAATTAGTGCTTAAGATTTCTTGCTCCCGCCGTTGTGCTGGAATGTCTGGCGTGTTCGTTTCCACAGGAAACGCGAGGCATGAATATGGATGAAACTCCTCACTGAGACCACAAGGGTACGGTTCAATTATTTGCCATATAAAGTAGCACATGAGGATTCTTTGCGCTTGATCATTTCCTCTGTGTAAGTCTGTGTGTGCGCTGTGTGTGTGTGTGTGTGTGTGCATGTGCGTGCGTGTTGGGGGGCATGTGAGGTGGCTGGGGGGGTCCCCAACCTTCCCCGCCCCCCCAGAGCTCCTGTTGCAGCTGAGTGCCCGGAGGTGGTTTAGGGAGAGGAGCCCCCACACTTCCACCTTCTCCACCGAACACACACACACCTGCAAACACGCCTGCAGTGACAGATGTGACTCCAGTCTGCACGTCAGCCAAAGGACAGACCCAGAGGAGGACAGCTGATATGAGAGTGTCGGAAAACCCCAGGGCGGGGGCCATCCCCAGCCAGCCTGGCGGCCTCTTTCTTCTGAGGCCACTCTCTTGTTTGGGGAGAACGCAGATGTCCCCGTCTCCCTGAGGGAGAGCCTGACCCAGCCACCCATCTGAATGGCAGGGGCTCTGCGGCAGGGGAAGATGTCTTGTCTGGGCTGTGAGGGACTCCCAGGGGGGCCAGGGTCCTCTTGGACAGTGTCCCACAGAGGAAAAGCCACTAAAGCCAGTGGAGGAGGGGAGGGCGAAGATGCCTCACATGGCATCAGAATGTCTGGAGCTCAAGCCCCTGGCGAGTGAGTTAGCCCCTCTACCCTCAGTTTCCTCATCTATGAAATGGGGCAGCAATGTTCCTTACTTCAAAGAGTAACTGAGACGGCAAAGATAATTCTAGTAAGAATTATACTTACAATTCATTGAGTACTCATCTTGTAGCAGGTACTGTTCTGAGGGCCTTAGAAATATTAATTCACTTAATCCTCCATTAATCCTCATTTAACTCTATGAGGTGGGTGCTATTGTTAGCCTCATTTTACAGATAAGGAAATGGAGACAAAATGGGTTTAAGTAATTTGTGCAGAGTCACGAAGCTAGGGCTATAATGTTCATTTTAGACTGCTTAGGCTACCAGGTCACACGGAGTCATCTATTACCTCATCTAAGTCCCCAAACATCCCTCTGGGTTGGTATCGCTGTCCCTAGTTGACTCAAGAGGGAACAGGCCAACGTCACAGCAGTAACCCAAGTCCTCTGCCATCCAGTCCCGGACGCCTTATCACCATGTTGTACCGCGAAAATGCTTTTCAACTGAAAAGGACTTAAAAATGCCAGTTATTATTATCCACAGATATTGGGGATATCTGCCAAAGGGAGGACTCACATTTGGCGAGTTGGAGGCCCAGGGCGCACTAAGGAAAAGGCAGGGTTCCTAGGCTATTCTCTCTCTAGTGCTACCCTAGGATAAACCAGAACCTTTCTGATGTAGCCAGTCAGTTGCTTCTGGTCCTGAACAGAGAGGAGAAGGGTGGCGGGAGGTACCCTGCTGGTAACGGACAGGGTCAGCACGGGGTGGGGTGGGAGGACCAGGGACTGCACACATCAAGGTGCTTCTGATGGTGGTGGAGGGGGTGTTTACAGGGCTGAGCCCATCTATGGGCTCCGCTGGCCCATTAAAGCAGAAGGGACAGGCACCCAGTGTGCCACATGCCAGGCAATTCATAAGGTGTTTCCATCCCAATCAGTATATTCCAACTTCACACTGATCCTGTGCATTAGGCTTCCGTCCTCATCATCATTTTGCAGACGCAGAGAGTTTAAGTGACTCGAATGTGGCCACACGGAATCTCTTCATTACACCTCACTGCCTTCCTCAGCGCTCAGCGGATGTAGATTGATGACAACAACTAACTGTTAGGTTGGAAGACAGCCGGTGGCCCTCCTGTGGCTGAGACACCAGTGCCTCCGCAGTCCTGTTTCACCAGGAACTGGGCTTCCCAGAGGCGAGACTTAGGTCTGCTCGTGACCTGGTAAAACCCAACCTTAAAGCATTTCTTCTTCTTCCTCTCTCTGGGCTCCCTCTCCCCGCAGCTTGCCTGGTCTAGGAGTAAACCCTGCAAGTCAGTTGCCTCTGTGATGAGACAGAGCCAGGCCAAGTTTGAACTCACTCTTCTGCTTCCTGGATCTGGGTGTGAGCCTGGGGAGTAACCTACCCTCTCTGAGCCAAAGCTGCCCCGTCTGCCTGAACGGTGGGGTGGTCCTGCTGAGCCATGCATGGCCTGCGGGGTGATGGGGCACTGGTGGTGCAGTTCCCTCCCAAGGGGTCCTTTGTAAGTGCTGTCCTGCTGCACATCCCACTGGGCTGTCTCTGGGGAAGGGGTGGGCATCACGCTGAGCCCCTAACTCCCGGGCTTGGCAAAGGCTCAAGCTGACAATGAAGGAAGGAAAGACACTTGTATCCTCTGCTCTGCTGGCGCCAGCAAAGCTCAGACATTCTGCCACTGGCCCCATGAGATGCAGTCTTGGACACCAGGGCAGTTTCCAGATGTGCCCGCCCAGGAGCACGGCTAGCGCTGGAGCACCCAGCCTCTGCTGTGAGGTGTCCCACCTGAAACCCAGGAGTGGGCTCCTCAGGCCAGGATGGATCCTTCTAGGCTGCCCTGGGGATGGGGGTGGGGGTGGGGGTTGATTAAGGCTCTTGCTCTTACAGCTCTGTGGCATCCTTTGGTGCCAGCTCACCAGGAGCCTGAGGAGACTGGGAGGGGCAGTGGGCACTGAGGAAGAGTCCCCCCTTCTTCACACCACCCACCAGTCCTTAGTTACTGCAAAGAGCAAATGCAAATGGATCCGCAGCACAATACCCAGAATACACTGCTGTGCTTCCTAGGGGCTCACTCTAAGTTAAAGCTGGGCCCCTCCTGGGGGCTGACATTTTCCATGGTTCAAACAACATCTGCGCCTCGCCAAGCTTGGCAAAAGGTGACGGAGCCAGTTACCGCCACTGTAGACTTAAGTGAAACAGAAAACCTAGCTACACAGGGTCCCTCCCATATGGGGGAGGCTGGGTCTACACATGCACACATGCGTGTGCCCCCCACATGCACGCTCAGGGGTACTTCCCACATGCACATGCATGCTCACAGTTACCTCACACACACATTTGTGCACATTCACAGGTATCTTACACATATGCACGTTCAGGAGTACCTCACACACTCACAAACACACACTTGTGCTCTTGCAAGACCCCTCACGGGCACTCATAAGCCCAATAGGCACGTTTCCACATACGTGCAGAAGCATGTGCAAACCTTTTCATGAACCCTGGGGCCCACTCGGACGCACACATATTTATGCATATATGTGTCCACCACGAATAATTCACTGTGACTAAGAGGAGAGGGTCGGCCCTCCCCTCTCCCCACCTCAGGCCACCCCAGCCTCTTCCCTCCACACCCCACACCTCAGCCTGGGCAGGACCAGCAGGAGCTGCTGAGGATTTGAAATAAATGCATTCTTAGTTCTGAGAAGGGCCGTCTTCTCCTCCAGGCTGCAGGCCAAATCTCCAAATGAAATCAGGCCGGGGAGAAATGAACAACTGAGATGCACAAAACAATGTGAAGAAGAAGCTCTGAAGAAACGAATAATAATATAAAAAAAAAGGTGAGAGTTATTTTTCAGCTCACTGGCTTTCTGAAAAGTAATATAAAGTTGGGCAGCGTCTTCTTGGAATCGACCTTTCTGAGCCGAGACCCAGGCCACACGCACATCTCTTTCCTCTCTTTCTATTACTCGAAATTTGTATGGTTTCATCTGCTCTGATTTTCTTTCATTTGTGCGCCTGTGCAAGCCCTGTGTCAGGGGCTCCTTCCTAACCCAGCAGCCCCACCAGGCTGGGAGCGCTTCTGCCTTGGCCTCCTGCAGGGCTGAGAATTGAGAGCCTCCTCGATCAGCACTGTCCCCCTCCCTGTCCCCTCCCTGCCCAGGAGGGGCTGTAGACCTCCTCCCTCCCCCACTCTTCCAGGAATCTGGCTGCCCAGCCTGCTTTGTTCCTAAGAAAATTCTCTTGCACGCTGTTCGCTCATCCAAGGCTGAGAGGGAGAAGCTGGATGGGCTGTGGGGCCCAGGGTCCTGGAGCCAGAGCCCAGCCTGGTGCTGGTAGGAGAGATCACATATTTAGTGAGCACATGAAAGAGCAGATGAATCAGCAATTGATTCTGCCATCTCCAGGGTGTGGAGGGAAAAAGTTCCTATTCTAAAATTTCTAGGAAAAAGATTTAGGAAGGAAGACATGGAATATTCACAACCCTAATGGCATTCCCTGAGGTTTCAGTCAATCTTCTTCCAGGACTGAGACTTAAAGGACTTACCTAAAGGTGGCCCCTTCACCTCTCCTCCTCTGCCACCTTCCATCCGAGACATACACACTCATGTAAGCACACACGCAGGCACATAGGTGCACACACACCCAGGAGCACCTCAAACACATCCATACAGAAACACACACGTGCCTATAGCTCAAATACACCTGCGTAGGTACACACATGTGCACTTCTCAAACACATACATGTGCATGTACCTCAAACACACATGCGTGCATGTGCCTCAAACACATCTAAATAGGTACACACATATTCACTTCTCAGACACACACACATGTGTGGTCACCTCAAAACCCTCCACACAGGCACCAACATATACACGGTCCTTGTACAAGCACGCACAAGCACCAGTGTGCACACATTACAAACATGCACACACAAATATGTGTGCACCCCCAAACAGATCCATGCAGATATACACACACACACACTCTTCTCAAATATGTGCAGACCTGCTGACTCATCTCAAATACATCTACACGAATGAATATGTGC
Source organism: Cheirogaleus medius (assembly GCA_008086735.1). Taxonomy (NCBI): domain Eukaryota; kingdom Metazoa; phylum Chordata; class Mammalia; order Primates; family Cheirogaleidae; genus Cheirogaleus; species Cheirogaleus medius. Next base: position 71,765,718 of record VBSM01001265.1, on the reverse strand, counting down.
ATCCCTCAGACATATGTGCACACATATGCACACAGATGCACATGCACCTTTTTCTGCATGGGTGCTTTTTCATGCAGTGCCAGTCCCTTTTCAGTGACATGGGTTCACTCTCAACTTCTGCTTCCTGCCCTGAGGACATGCAGGTACCTGGCAGTCTGTATCCCTATCAACTTTTGCAATGAGCATATCAAACATGGGGTGGCAGCCCCTTGTGGCTTCTTTGCTGCAAACATGAATAATGGGTGACTGGGGGTGCAATGGCTTCAGTAGGACCCGTCTGGCACCTACCTTGGGTCCACTCAGGAGAGTCAGAACATTTCTGCATTAAGTGGGGAAATGGGGCATGGAATGTAGGTAAAGTAATCCAATCTTTTCTCCAAAAGAGAGTAAGAGGAATTAACTAACTCTGATGCCTGTGGACTGATGCATTCCTCTGTCCTCACTCACACTCAGTGATAGAAGCACAAGTGAGGTGGGGCCTGTGGCAAGGTGCGGGGTGGACTGCTGAGTGGTAACAGTACTAATAATGGACATTAGTGAATCCTGTTTGCAAAAATGCTTTCTCCTTTATTATGTCATTTCTATCATCTCCTTGTAATATAAATGGGCAGGTATTAGCTGGCAGGCCTTATTTTTTATAGGTGAGAAATCTGGGGCTCAGATAAGGTGAGCAACTTGCCCAGTGTAGTGGTCAGGGTAGACTAACTGCTGTAACAGACAGCTCCCCAAACTCTGTGGGTTAGCTCAATAATAGTTTCTCAAACATGTCCCTCTTCAATGAGGGTTGGTAGCGATGCTCTGCTTGGTGCAGGAAGTCTGGGACCCAGGCTACTTCTGTTTTGTGGCTCTGCTGTCCTCAGGGTTCTTGGAGTATCTTGATTTGGCAGTTCCATGGGAAAAATCAAGTGAGGATTGTATGCAGAATTCTTTTTCTGGGCCAGGCCTGAAGGCAGCATGAGTCACCTCTGTTCACATTCCATAGGTTAGAGTATAGACACACGGCTCTGGCTAATGACAAGGGAGGCTGGGCAATGTAGTCCAGCTCCAGGGCCGGGAAGAAGAAGAGGATGCAGATATAGGTGAGCCCCGGCAGGATCCATCACACCCAGAATCACACAACTAAGGGAGGTGAAATCAGTTCTCAGACCTGGGTCTTCCATTCCACTGCCTGGGCTTTCTCCTTCCAGCATGTTACTTGGAAGCATTAAGCTTTGCGAACAGAGCACTGTTCCTGGTCCATGTTCTAGGTCTGGAAGCCCTTACATTTATAAGAACATAATGGTAATGACAGTACTATCTAATACTTATTGGGCCATTATGCACATTCTCTCATTTAATCCTCACCACTGCCGCATAAGGTATGTAGATGACACTAGCTTCTAACGGAGGACAGTGCCACTCAGAGAGACTTAAGTAGCTTGTCTGAAGTTGTGGGAGAGAGAGATGGTGAGTCCAGAACTTTCTGGCTCCAGCCTCCCATCTTTCTCCTATGCTGCTATGGCTCCCTCTGGGCACGAGATTGCAGGTAGGGTGGGTGAAGAGTCAGCCTTCTTTATCCTGCAGGACGGACATCCCTGATGAGACTTAAGTAGATGCTAGTGATGTTAGGAGTGGGCAGAGTCCTTGCAGCCTGTCTGCTTGGGGGAGCATCTTAAAATACGTGAGAGCCTCGGCCATCGTCACTTAGTTTAGTTGATAACTGTATACCTGGACATATCGGTGGTGCTGGGAATTGATCTCTCATTATATGAGCTTGAGCACAGCATCCTGTGTTAGGCGTCAAGAGACATTCATATTGAGACCTCACCATAATTAACTATACCTTTCCCTGTGCATTGGAGACTGTAGCTACTATCCTCATTCCAGACCTATCAGGAGGCAGTGGCCTCCTGTTTGCTCTCCCCAGCACCGCTTGTTTCTCTTCAAATCCTTCCTGCACTTCTCTGCCAGGTTAATCTTCTTAATCACACTCGTGCATTTTCTTCCTCCCTTTTTTCTGCTCAACAATTTCATGACCCTCCACTACCATAAAGTCCAAACTCTTCATGGAGTCCTCATATTTCTTTATACTCTTCCCCAAGGTGACTTGTCCACATGGATCACCCATCACCCATGACTCTAAGCACATCAAATCTTCCTGCCACGCTATCCTTTTTGTCCCCCTGAGACCGCATTGCCAGGTGGCCTTCCTTGCCTGCCCACCTGTTGCCGCTTTAAGATCTTTGTCCTAATCGCCCTGGAACATGTTTCCTCCTCCATCACCACGTCTGTACCCACTCCCAGTGCTCCCCTGGAGCACATCTGGTGCTGTGGGCTTCTCCAGGTGTTTCCTCTTCACTAGATTGCTAGCCCATGACGGGGAGAGCTGAGCCTTGCACAATTTGGACCCTTGGATATAACAGCCCTTGGGCGAAAGTTAATGCATGAAAGAATGATCAGAAGATGAGAGACTTTCTGTGATATGCAAGTGAAAGATTTGGCTTAGAGGCCAGCATTAATGTGGTTTTCATTGTTTTCTATAAGCTATCAGGAGGCAGCACCCGCAACTTGGTGGGCTGGTAAACTTCTTGTGTCTCTCTGCAAAGCTATGTGGATGGGAACTCAAATCAGAGACTTGTGGCATTTCCAGTTGTACTTCCTTTGCCAACTGGGTGTGGGGGCGGCAAGAAGCCCAGGCTAGGCTGTCAGGTAGAAGCAACTGGGCACGTGCAATTGGGGGGCTCCTCCAACTGAGCCCTCTTGGCTTTTTGCCCGCACCCAGCCCCTCCACGCCGACCAAACTATAGGCTGAAGCCAGTGGAGAAAGTAATAGATTGGAACCGGGATGCTCAGGTTAAGTGGGCCGCTTTGTGGAGCTCATCCATAATTCTGCTGGAGCCCAGAGAACAATACGTTAATTAGAGCCGACGGCACCGCTCCCACCAGCCATCCATCCTGCCTGTGTCTGCAGGGCCTTCCCCACGGACATGCCGGCCCACTCCCTACTCTGAAAGAGATTTATTCATTATCAATGTTTGTCTGCGAGAAAGGGCCCTGGTGGGGAGGGGATGCAATTCCAAGAGGGATGGGATATGAAAGAGGCAGAGCTGAACCTGCCGGCAGCTGACAAATGGGTGTGTTTGGAGGCTGGGGATGGGGTGTTCCCAATTAGGGAATCATCCGAGGAAAGTCCACCTGGTTGGAGACAGGGAGAGGCCGGGCAAAGGAAATTAGATGTTCAGTAAATATGTCCAACAAGAAGTGGTGCTTGCTAGGCTCTTAGGCTTGGATCTAGCTCACTTTAAGTCCCAAATGATGGGGGGAAAACGGTGGGGAAGAGGACATCCCCTTATCCAACGTCTGTCCCAGTGCTTACACTTAAAAAGCACTCAAAATGTGCTCGTTGAATGAATAATTAAAGGACTTTCATGGAAGCCAGAGGGATTTAGGTCAGATATCATGGGGAACTCACTATCAGTGAGCAAAGAGAAACATGAACCAGAAAGACCAGGAATGGGTCCTGGGATTTTTACACAGGGGTTCCTTGGAAAAAGGGGAGACATGTTTCACTTTTTCTGAGGCCTCTTACCTGTATGTAGTGGAGATTCTGGAGAAAATGGGGGAGGGCCAGCCCTGCCCAGGGTAGTGTGGGAGGCTGGGGAGGTGAGAGCTGGCGCATGAGCAGCAGAGCTGTGGCCTCCTGACCAAAGCTGCACAGAGACAAGTGGGAGCTGAGCGGTGGTGCAAAGTCGCCAGGCATAGGCTCGTCTTGCAAAAGGGACCAGATGGAGAAAGTGAGGCTGCCGTGGGGAGGTGACTTGCCCAAAGTCCCACAACCGGTTGATTCCAGAATCTTGCTGCTCAGACTGTGACTGCTGGGCCAGCAGCATCCTATGCCCTCTTTAGAGGCCTTGTTGGAAACGCAGAGCCCGGAACTGCTGAATCCCAATCTGCGTTTTACCAAGATCCCGCATGATTTCCACACCCCCCAGTGTCTGAGAAGCACATCAGCTAGATCACAGGCCTGGTGCTCACGGGCAGCATGCTTTCAGGAGAGGAATGGTAATGCAGAACTGTAAGTTCCTGCCCTGACTGTCCACCAACTGGTTGGGTGACTTGGGGCACAACACCCTGCCCCTCTGGGCTTTAATTCACTCAATTTTAATATAAAATGATTGAGCAAGACCAGTGATCCTTAAACATTTAACAGTCATCTGAATCACCTGGGAGAAAGGCAGATTCCTGGAGGCTACCCCCAGAACTCTGAGTAGGGCCTGAGAATTTGCATTTCTAGAAGGTTCCCAAATGATGCTAATACTGCCCATTTGGGGACCACACTAACTGCCTGACCAGGTGACGTCTAAGCTTCTTTCTCATTCACATATTTTTGATGGGATATTCATTCCCAGGTTAGCACGCTGAGCTCTACTGAGTCCTCCATTGGTAAGAAGAATCTCTCAACTTGTGGGTACCTGCCTCTCCCGAGTGGCACTGGCCTGTCCCTGTCATTTCTGACTTCGCCTCCTGCTGCAGGCAGTTAATGCCATTTTCCCCACATGCCCAGGATTGATGAGCTAAGTCTTACAAAATGCATGGAAGGCAATACAGGCAAAGAATTATCCACAAGATTTAAGAAGAGGCCTACGAAACACAGCAATAAAACCTGGAAATAACTATCCATTTCCTACCAACAAAACATCTCATTTCCGAGTCCATAAACTCGCTCCCCCCTCCGGATCCCCAGACCCATCTGTTTTGTAAGCATGTATAATTATTAGCAACATAAAGTCAGTTTCTATACCTAATGTAATTATCGGGAGCCAAAATAATATCAGGTAAAGGAGGAGGAGAGAGGAGGAGGCTTGCTCACTGCAAACTCAGATGATTCCTTTAAAGAGAGAGAAGTAGTCACATGAGAAGATAACGATTCTTTATGGTGATATTACACTTCCTATGGAGACTTTGGGGACATCTTTGCAAATAAGACTTAGCTGGCTCATCTCAAAGTAAAGAGCGGTTTCCTGCCATGTACGGTGGATTTAGGCCCTACTGGGGATGAGAAATGAGGATCACCCTGCTCCCTCTGCAACCAACCTTCAGATTCTCTGGAGGCCCTGAGAGCGTGGCCTCCTATCCGGAGGCACTGCCGAAGTTTGTTCATTCCTTTCCTTCCTTTTACACTGCCTCTGGAGGGAGAAAAAAATTTTTACAAAGCCACTCTGAGATATTAGCCAGCTGGGGAATTCCTGATTCTGAATGAATTCAGGACTATTGTCTTTGTGTCTTGCCACCATGTCTTGGGGGAGCTATTTAGTCACCTGTTGAGTGAGTGAGTGAGTAAATGGATGAAGTGACGGATGAATGGAGAAGGCACAGGTGATGCTAGGAGTTGTTATTAAAGGTGAAGGAGAGCATACTCCTCTTCATATGGCTTATTCATAACAGCATGGGGGCAGAATAAGGACCAAGGAGGCATGATGGAGAGGCTGATTTTGATTAACTTTATAATAAGCAAAATAGCATTCTGGCTGTGAGAGCTGTCCAATGCAGTGGCCCTCTTTGCCAGGTTGTGAGTTTTCCACCACTAGAGATTTGAAAACAAAGCCTGGGCAACCCTTTCCCGTGAGTCTTATCTAGGAGGCTGGTGTATCAGGTAGGAAGGAGGTGTTGGTGGGGGGAGGAGTAATGAGAATATTTATTGAGCATCTACTATGTGCCCAATTCTTTGTTCATATAATCTCGTTTAATGCACTCACCAAACCCGTACTCCAATCCTTATTTTAAAAATAAAAAAAGCAAGCTCAGAGATTTATGTCACTAGTCCCTGCCACCCAGCTAGTAAGAGTAGAGCTAGGATCCAAACCCATGTTTGGCTGTTCCAAAGTTTATCTGCCTTCCACAGAGACTTGAAAATACTGTCCTAAGCTTGAAATTCTTCAGTGCACTTATTGGAACTGAACTTGATGTGCCTGGCTCCTGAACACATCGGCTGCTGCCACCGCTGGCTGAGACGTTGGTCTGTCTTCTGGATCCATCACTGAGAATTCAAAGCTCTCTTAAGAGGGCCCGTTGCTGGGCAGGGAAGGGGGGACTGTTTTCAATGCCGTTGTCTCTCGGTTTGAATTTGTTTGTTAAGCCGCCCTAGCATCTTCTCTGAAGATTTGCTTGTCTGCCAGAATCCAAGATCAACCTGATGGCTTAGGGATTTCATTCTATGATCTGGAAATGCGTGTTCCTCCTTCCCGCCCACCACCCCTGGAGGAGCAGGCTCCTCCCTCCAGCTATCACACCGATCACATTCAGGGCTGAGTGGGGCAGAGTTTCAGTTGGGCAGGGGCAGATGGCCAGGGCTCCATACTGCCACGTGGTCGCTAATTTCTAGTGATGGGAGGAGGATCCCAGAGGTGCTGCTGGTGCAGACTGGAGGACTAGAAAGCCGGACTGATGTGTTCTCTGAAGCGTCTCCACAGCCTTTGGAGGCAGCTTCGTGTGAGCGTGTTTCACTCTGTCCCTGTCCCTTGTTCTCATGCCAACTTCCTCTGGATGCCCACCAGACTCCTGCCTGCCTGTGTGACTCCACGCCCCGTCTCTGTCTCTCCTTGGAACTGCACGGCAGGGCCTCCTTCCTCATGAGCTGGGGGCACAGGCAATGAGGAGGGGAGAAGGGGCAGGGACAACCTGGCTGTTGGTGCCAGGCCACCACCTTTCCTTTCTGAAGTCTACCCCTCTCCTTCTGCTTCTGCTTGCCTTTGCCTCTAGTCCCTTCCGATCCAGCTTACTGTCATGCCGGGGCAAGAGGAGGGCAGCAGCCAGGCCTCTGGGAGGGCATCTGCTTCTGCTGATAAGTCCCCCCGTCTTTCTCCTCCCCTTCGGCAGGGCGGAGCTGCCCTCCCCCATGAGCCGGGGAATTAAAACTGGGAACTGGGCTTTGGCAACTGGCCTTCTCACTGGCACGAGGCCTGCTCTGTCTCCATGGATTTCTCTCTTAGAGAGTCACTGTTGCCTGATTAAAAATGATTTCTTCTTGCAAAGCAAAATAAGGCCTTGTCTGGAGTCCACCCCCCAAATGAAATGGAAAGTTGGAACTCCAGGGGCCCCAAGAGCACAGTCAGTAGGAAAGAAAGACCCTGGGGTCTGAGAATGGTTGCCCGCTCGAGGCCTGTGGGAGGTCTTAGAGCAGAGGGCTGCATGGAAGGGAACCCGATCTCACCTGCCTCAGACCTGTGGTTAACCTGACCAGCCTAGCGAATGGGTTTGCTGCAGCTGCCATAACAGAGCACCCCAGACTGGGTGGCTAACCTAACAGAACTGCATTGTCAGCCGGGTGCAGTGGCTCAGGCCTTTAATCCTAGCACTCTGGGAGGCCTAAGTGGGTGAATCATTTGAGCTCAGGAGTTTGAGACCAGCTTGAGCAAGAGTGAGACCTCATCTCTACTAAAAATAGAAAGAAATTAGCCGGACAACTAAAAATATATAGAAAAAATTAGCCGGGCATGGTGGCACATGCCTGTAGTGCCAACTACTCTGAAGGCTGAGGCAGGAGGATCGCTTGAGCCCAGGAGTTTGAGGTTGCTGTGAGCTAGGCTGATGCCACGGCACTCTAGCCTGGGCAACAAAGTGAGACTCTGTCTCACAACAAAACAAAACAAAACAAAACAAAACAAAACAAAACTGCATTGTCTCACAGGTCTGCAAGCCAGAAGTCTGAAATCAAGGTCTCAGCAGGTGAGTTCCTTCTGAGGGCCATGAGGGAAGGATCTGTCCCAGGCCTCTCTCCTTGGCTGTATGGCTGTGTGTGTGTCTCTGTGTCTAATTTTCCTCTTTTTATAAAGATATCAGTTGTATTGTATTAGTCTGCTCCGGCTGTTATAATAAACTACCACAAGTTACGTGGCTTAAACAATAGAAATTTATTTCCTCATAGTTCTGGAGGCTGGAAAATCCAAGAGGAAGTTGCTGTCAGTGTTGGTTTTTGGTGAAGACTGTTTGACTGGCTTGCAGATGCCGCCTTCTGGCAGTGTTCTCACTGGAGTAGGGAGAGAGCTCTGGATCTCTTCCTCTTCTTATAAGGGCATCAAATTGGGGTCCTGTTCTTGTGACTTCCTTTAACCTTGATCATTGCTTCAAAGGCCCTATTTCCAAATACGATCACATTGGGGATTACATCTTCAACATATGGATTTTGGAGAGAAGACACAATTTAGCCCACAGAACTGGTTATATGGGATTAGCACCCACACTAATGACCTCTATAAAAACCCATCTCCAAATAAGGCCCTATTCTGAGATACTAGGCATTAGGACTTTAACATACGAATTTCGGGGACACGATTCAGCCCCTGGCACTCAGGCTTCCCCCGGCTCCCTCCACCCTGGAACCCATGACCAAAGACACTGGTGGCCACGCAAGTATGTTCCCTTTGTTGACACTGTCTGCTTGGTTCTCTGGGGGAAGGGATGGGCAGAGTCCCCTCGGGGGCTCTGTTTGCTGAGGCTGGATGCCTGGGGCGCCCTGGCACTGTTCGGCCACGTCACCTTGGGTACTGCCTGCTCCCTTCACAGCCGCCACTCCTGTGTTGTCAGCTTGCCCACTTGGGCCACCACCGCCATGGCTGACTTGTCTCTTAGTCGCCAGGAGAGAAAGAACCACCGCATTCAGGTAGTCATTTCGGGTCTCCTTTGAGATACCTGGGCAGAGCCAGCCAGAAAGCGAGAAGGAGCCCATTTCAAGGGGAGGTGAGGAGGGGGCATGCGGGGAGGGGGGAGAGGGGGTGAGAAGGGAGCAAGAGGGGAGACTAGTGGGAATGAGTCAGATTCTCTTTCATTCCAAACTTGCTGTCACAGCCATGGAAAAAACCTTTCACCCCCACTTTTCCCTCATAATAGGATTATTTGAAAAACACTTCAAGCAAGAGAGTGCTGTTTTCTTTTACATCTTTATGTAAAGTACACAAAAATCAGAATCTTCTTTTCCGGGTTAAGCACCACTTGTATCTTTGCCATTTCCCCATCATTTCCTCTGGAGACAGAGAGCACAGGCCTCCGCTGTCACCCAGTGGCTCTCCCGCCACGCTGAGACTCTGAATCACGGAGCTGGGGATGGGGCCAGGGTACTGGGGCTCCCTCTCCTTGTTCCTGTGGGCTGACCCGTAGGCTGCCGTCTTGGCTCCTGCTCCTGCTGGGTCCCAGGCCTCTCCGGCGCTTCTTCCCCCATCTGTCAGCACCATGGTGCAAGGAGAGCACGGGATGGGAGTTGGAAGAGCTCACTTTATTTGCCATCAGACCTCAGTGGGTAAGGGCAGAAAGGACAAGCTATGGAGGAAGTGGGTTCCACGTGGCTCCTTTCCCTCTGCTTCCACTGCCCTGGACGACATCTACGGAGAACAGCCGCATCACGCCCTCCCTGTCGCTGTCTTAAAATCACAGACTCCGAGAGATGGGAGGGTCTTTGGAAAACATAGAGCTCATCTCCCTACTGGGCGATGGATGCCAGAGAGAGCCCCGCTTTACACACGCAGGGGCGGGGGCTGCGTCCTCTCTCTCCCTCACCGGTGGCTTGTCCCGTGGCCGGGCAGCTCAGGGTGTTAGAGTATCTTCCACAGTGCTTTGTAGGAAACTTCCCATATTAGTCAGGGTTAGAAATAGAACCAATCGGATGTGCGTGCATGCATGTGTGTGTGTGTGTGTGTGTGTATATATATATATGTAAAGAGATTTATTATAAGGAATTGGCGCACATGATTATGGAGGCTGGCAAGTCCCGAGTCTGCGGGGTAAGTTAGCAAGCTGGAGATCTGGGAGAGCTGAGGCTATGAGTTCCAGTCTGAGGCTGAAGGTCTGGGAACCAGGAAGAGCTGATGTTTCCATTCGGGTCCAGAGGTAGGAAAGCCAATGTCCCAGCGCAAAGGCAGTCAGGCAGAGAGGAATTCTCTCTCACTCAGGGCAGGGTCAGCTTCTTGTTCTAGTCAGGCCTCAGCTGATCGGACGAGGCCCACCCACAGTGGGGAGGGCAACCTGCTTCACTCAGTCTACTGATTCAAACCTTGATCTCATCCCCAAAACACCCGCACAGAAACACCCAGAATAATGTTTGACCACCCTGTGACTCAGTCATGTTGACACATAAAATTAATGATCACATTCCCTTCTACTATCCTCCAATTAGTCCGGTCCTCCTTATCTGGTCTTACAGGGGAGGGGGAGCCCCTCCGTGGGGCCCAGAGTGGTCAGCCCAGCCACTGCTCCCAGGAGAGGGCCCGGGCACCCCAGCTTGAAGGCCTCTCCCATTCCCGTTAGGTTGTCTCTCCCCACAGTGCAGCAGGCAGCTCCCTCTGCCTCAGCTGGACCAGGAGGCTCGATACCCTGTCCTCCCTCCCCCCAGCACATCCAGGTATGGTACTTGGTTGGCACATGTCAAGGCTGCTCTGGCCAGAGAGGGTGACATTGGTTGGCCTGTGCTTGGGTCTATCTTAGAGAAACCAGCTGGCTGTCAGGATGTCAGGATAAGGATGTCCCCTTCCTGTCCCTCTCTGCTTCTTGGTAAATCACAGCAAGCAGTGACTACGGCCAATCAGAACCATAACCTTGGACTGATTTTTGGGAAAGGAGGTAAGAAAGCTCATTTCCGTCTGTTTCCCATCCCTGGTAGGGGCCTCAGAGAGGGAGAAAAGGGGGCTACCTACTAGATGCCAAGGCTGTGTACACATCATATCCTCTAAGCTGCATGAACACCCCACATGGAGGACTCTTATGTTTATTTTAACCATAAGGACACTGATGCATGGAGAGTTATGTCACAAGCACGGAGCCATATGGCAGCTAACTGCAGGAACCAGGATTTGAATCCAGCACTGATGTATTACAAAACCTCTTTCTGCTGCGTCTCGGGATGTTATGTGCCCGTGCAAGCTCTATAAACTGTATTGCCTAAGGGTACAGGGGTGATGATCAGGTTTAACATCATTCTAACCACAATGACATCCCTGTGCCCAGGTGCCCAGGGAGCTCAGCAGGCAGCCAACATAGGGGTCAGTGCAGGTTTGACACTGCTGTGTCATCTGCAGTAGACAGCGAATGAGAAGGCTGGAGGAGATGGTCACTAAGGGCCACCTTCTCTGGCTCAGGGAGCCTGGGGATGAAAGCCTCTCAGCTGACATAGGAGGATCCCAGAGCAGGTAGCCTTGAGGCTGCTTCATTTTCACAGTGCTGCGGACAGGGGGAGGTGGAGCAATGAGAGAGGCCAGCTGCCCCAGAGTGCCTCGTGGCCTGCAGACCCTTCCCCTCTTCTGAGAGAGGAGGACCTTGCCGGCAGAGGAGGTGCCGACAGGAGCCTTTGCAAAGGGCACGGCAGAAGTGGAGCTCCGCTTCCTGTTTGCCTGGGACATTGCCAGCGAGTGTTCTGCAGAGACTCTGAAAAGGAGAGCAAACAAGGGATTTTCAGATGGTCTTTGCATGCTTTCTCCTTTGTTTTCCCTTGGAGGAAGAGGCAGCGCTACTCCGATAAATGTTATAAATGTTGGCCTGGAGGAGTGAGGCGGGAGAAGTGGGGCTGGGGGGTGGCTTAAATGAGATGAGGAGACTGAGGCTGCATTAAGCCGAGCTGGGGAGCGGTGGAGCTGCACCCTGCTCAGAGGAGCTCCAGCTCTCCCAGGCAGAGCGTGAGCCGTCCTTTCTGGACACCCTTGCTTCTCCTATAATGCACTTTTTCACAGGAACTGCTACCAATCTGGAGAGTCTTGGGGCTGCAGGGGTCTGGAGTTAATCACCCTGACACTCTTTGAATACCTGCAGAGATGGGGAACTCACTCTTTTTCCAGGCAGCCCCTTTCATCTGTGCATAGCTCCTTCCTAGGCAATCTGTCTCCTAGGAGCTTCCATCCTTCCTCCCAGGGTCTCCTGAGCCTGTGCTAACCTCTGAGAAGTTTCTTTATAGATGTTGTTTCAGTATACAGCTTATAAGGTGGGCAGTTTAGTGATGAGGAAACAGAGGTTCAGAAAGGTTAAGTGACTTGAAAAACGAGGATTTGAACCTAGATCCGTGATGACCTCGAAGCCCAAATATTCTTTCCACTTCGTCAAGCTGTTTCCTGTTAAAGGCAAGTTGGGGCCCACATGGGTTGGAGGAGGGGTGGGAG
>VBSM01001265.1:71734994-71750997 GCA_008086735.1 Cheirogaleus medius | reverse complement strand
ATGAGTAAGATGTGCAACGTATGGGGTATAGTCATGCTTGAGGCTCTGCCTTGACGGGGGAGTGGGGCGTGGGCAATATACATAACCATAATATTTGTACCCCCATAATATGCTGAAATAAAAAAAAATTAAAAAAAATAATAAAAAAAACCCCACATTTTTCTGGGTGGAGGGGAGAGGGGACAGGGACACAGGTTGTTCGGTGGGCATGGTGGGCACTGTATTATGCAGCCCAGATCCCCCATCAATGAAGAACTTGGTGACTAGCTGCTGAGAAAGTGGTCAGCAGATGGGCTTCAGCGATTGGGCTCTTTAGAGACAGCGTCAGCTGCAGAGAGCCTCCTGCCCGAGCACGTGCCCCTTTTGGGACGGACCCCATCCACTGACAGGCTGATACAGGAGTGAGAAGGCCTGGCCACCTTGGTGGGATTTGGCACGGCTCCAAAGGGCTCTTCTAGGCTCCAGAGCTCCTTGTGGGGTGGGCTGAGCCTGCCTTTGGGCTACATAAAAGCCAGATTCCTGTCCCTGCCGGGGCTTACTTCCCACCCTCCTTCACCGCTGGTGGGGCTTCTGTGACATCCTTAATAAGTCCCCTGCTGGTGAAGCTCCATCTTAAAGGCTCCTCCCCCGGGCCCCACCCTGTGACAAAGGGACATCATTCCCTGGGCCTCTGAATCAGTCTGCTAAACTTTGTTCTTTTCCAAATGGTCATCTCAACAGCAAGCTCTCCCTACCTTGAAAAGAGGCCCATCGATCTCAGGAAGGGACATGTGTGGACAGGCTGGTGGGAGTGGGCTCTTGCTCCCTGCAGGTGGCCACACCCCTTCCCCGACACGCACACGTCACCGCAACTACGTCGTGTGCTGATGCCCCAGCTGCTGCGCAGACACCTAGAAGACGGAACAGTCACGGCCCCAAAGCCGAGTCCCTGGATCTGAGGCGCGCTCCTGCAGCCGGGACTGCGACGGGAGCTCGCTTTATTAGATCCCATTATAAATGGATGATTTGCCATCTCTGAAGATAAATGGGAAACTTAATGCAGAGGTATCCTGTCTGGGGAAACTGGAGAGTTATGGATGTTAGCTTTGTAGCTTTATGAAAGCACTTTCTTATGGAAACTGAAATGACCAAGATTAGATTGAATTAGTATGTACTGGTAAGAGTTTTTTCTCCCCCTATCCATCTTGATTTTTTTTTTTAAGGGAAAAGATTTGCCTCCTGTGTGAGCATTTCATAAAAATGCAAATCCCAAGTTTGGGTTTGATAATTAGCAGGGTTGCCTCCTGGCGCTAACGAGGCAGCTGCCCAGCTGCAACCGTCTGTGCAGGTGGAGAAAGAGGCGCCCTCTGCTGGCTCCCCTCGTGGATGGCGTTTGCTCCTTCCCATCCACTCCCTTCCCACTGGGTGCCAGGTGCCCCCTCACCTGTCCTTGTAGAGTGCAGGTGGATTAGGCAGACCTTCTGCCCTGGCAGCTGGGCTCCTGGCCTCCCTGTCTGAGGACAGATGGGGTCTCTCCTCATCCCACACAGACCCCACCCTCCCACACAGACCCCACCCTCCCACACAGTGTCCCCAGCCTGAACGTTAGACCCAGCTTCCAGCTGGGGGCAAGACTTTGTGCCAGCCAGCAATGCCATCCGATAAGTGTTTGAGCACTTTTGATGCCAAGCACAATGCTAAGCACTGGGGACACGAAGATGGGGACACCGAGGCTCCTACCTTCAAGGAGATCAATCTCATTGATTGAGAAGCACAGATAGAGATAATTTCTAAACTAGCACTGTCCAATGGAACTTTCTGTCATGAGGGAAATGTCCTATATCTGTGCCGTCCAGTGTGGTAGCCACAGGCTTCCTATGGCCCCATGGAAATAACTCGAGGATGGGGGTCTGGAGCGGGATTCCAGGGTTGGTTCTTCAGCCAAACCTCCTGGGATCTCGGGCAAACCGCTTGTATGATTTAAGCCTCAGGTTCATCTTCCATAGAGCGGAGTTATTAAAACCTGCTCTGCCTGTCTGCAATATGAGAACCAAGAGACCCGCAGTTCATCTGGCCCGACCTCCTCACTCGACGGAGGAGGGAGCAGAGACCGTGACCCATCTGGTCTCAGGGCAGGGGAGGCATAGAATCCAACCCCTAACTCTTCATCCCGACTTTTTGGCCATAGCAGCTGCTGCTACGGTGTCATGGATATCAAATATGAAAAGAAAAAGGAGGATCTTTGGAAAGTCAAAACTGTCTTAGCACTGAGCTTTCTGGTACCATGTTGGCTGGTGAAACCACCCACACCCAAACCATAGCAGGCTCAGGAGCCAGTGGTAGGGTCTGGCCCCCACTTGAAGCTTGGAGGGCTAACCCTCTAAGAGACCTTATTGGTGCTATTACTCAATACTCTAGGCCCCGCACACACCTCTACAGTCAACATCTGCCCCAAAATCAGCATGATGAAATCATTCTAAGAGTTGGGCTGCAGGAAGAGACAAAGCGGTGTGTGTACCACGAGGTAAACGGGGACCCCAGATTTCAGGATCCCTGAGAACGTCAGAGCCTCTCGGACACTTCACTGGGGTGGGAGTTGGCCTGTTGGGTGGCCAGGATCCCTGTTAGACAGTGAGTGGGCTACCCCAGCGTGGCCTCTGGAGCTGTCCCTGGGCCAAGGGACTTGGCAGAGATGGAGAGTGGGAGCCCAAGGTGGAAGTAAAAGTGGGGGACTCAGTCCCAGGAGGAGTGTCGGCACAGAAATAGGATTTGAATGAAGCACGGAGAGGTCGGTGTGAGATGAGAGGGGCCAGGAGCAGTTAGTCTCAGGCAGAGTCATTTAAAATTTACAACACAGATTAAACAGCCTTCTTTTTATGATGCTAAGCACGGTCGGTGCCTACCCCTGGTCCCGCGGTGGGTGCCCTGCAGCAGTGCAGAGTGTCGAATGGAAGCACCCAGGCTTCCTCTGGTCACCAGCCAGCACTGGGCTGAGGCCAGGGGGCTGCTCTTCCTGCAGGCCTCCATCTCAGCCCCATCATGGACACCTGGGCCTCGGGGCTCTGCCCAGGCCCACCAGCCCCATTTCACGCTCTGTCAGTATGGCTGTCGGTGCTGGTGGGAACGGCTTCTCCTACAATGGAAGTAGTTTTTACGCCTCTTGCATCCTGGGTGTGGAGAAGCGGAAATCTTGCCTCAGATGAGATGTGCTGCTTCTTCTCAACACTGGCTTCTGGGTCTCCTCCAGGCTGCAGCAGGAGCAGAGCTGGAAGAACCTTAGGGGTGACTTCAACCCTGTCCCTCCCCGTCCCCATTGGACAGAGACTGAGGTCCCAAGGAAGTGACATGACCAAACTCACACAGTCAGTCAGCAGCAAGGTGGGACTGCAATTCAGGATGTCCAACTCATTCAACCCTTCATTCCACAGATTTTTAATCAACGCCTATTATACGCCAGCAACTGTACTAGCCAAGGCGATATTGGAGACCAAGAAGATGTGGTCTACATTCAAGGAGTTTGCCTGGGCATGGGGCAGGGTGGATATGTAATCCTGGAGTTTTACAAGTGGCATGAAGGAAAACACGAGAGTGAAAAGCAGAGTGGGGGTTACTCTCTAGAGTGGGTGGTCAGAAAAGGTTCATCCGAAGAAGCGACACATAGACTTGGAGATGCAGAACAAGCACGGGCCAGGTAACGAGCTGTTTTGCGTGTTCCAGGCAGAGCGAGCTGCCTGCACGAAAGCCCGGAAGTAGGAAAGTTTGGTGTGCTCAGAGAAACAAACCGCCACCTCCAAAAGCCAGGGCGGTTGGGCAGGTGGGAGAGAAAAGGGCAGGGGATTAGGGTGCCGGGGGGCAGGGCCAGGGCCATGCAGCAGGCCTTAGTCAAGCCAAGCAATTGGATTTGGTTCCCCTGACCACCACGCAGTCTCAGTGTCACAGCCGCGTTTGCTTAAGCGGCACGGGGTAGGGAAAGGCCAAAGGCAGACCCCGGCATCTGGAAAAGCAGGGACTTAGCAGGGATGAGAAGAGGGCTCCTGAGTCATGTGTGGGCGCAGGGCAGGGTGCCAGTAAAGCTGCACTCGGCTGAGGGAAGGGACCCCCAAGGGGCACAAGCACAGGGCACCTGGCAGAGGAGCACTGAGGCTGGCACACAAGGCATCAGGCAGCAACTGAGAGGGCAGTGTGACCAGAGGGATGTAGGTGCACCCAAGGACTGTGGCCAAAAGGGACGGTCTGACCAGCCAGGGCCCTAACAGATCCAGATGGAAGAGGCCAGGCTTGGGCCTCAGGCTGTGCCAAGCAAATCTTTGACTGAGCTGAGTACCTATGACTCATTATTGGATGTTCCTGAATGCTGCCAGTGTCCCCAAGAGTCCTGGCCCGTGACTCTAAATAGCAGGTGCAGTGTGTGCCATGCCGACACACCTCTCACCTGGGAGACGGGCTGCAGAAGGCACCTGTGAGCAAGGTGGCAGGGCCAAGTTCAAGGTTGCTCCCTAGGATGCAGCAGGTAGGGATGGCAGGGGATGAGAGCCGGTGCAGGGCTTCCTTCAGCTCAGGTGGGTCGGGGCTGCCTTTCCTCCCTGCCTTCTCTGGCTCTGGCTGTGGAGGTCTGAGGCCACAGATCAGCCAGCTTCCTGCTCCGGGTGACTATGACTGGCGTGGCTCTGGAGACAGACCCCCTGGTTTTGCCCCTCTGGCGACCATCAAAGCTGGACTCATGACTGGGTTGAGGCAGTGCTCTCTCCCAGGGCAGCTGCCATTATTGAATGAGATAAGGTGTGTCATGCACTTAGCATAGTGCCAGGGACACTGTGGACACTCAATTTAGCTACTGCCAGACTTACTATATATTGGTTCCAGTCTCTTTCATTAACACCAGTTAGCCCCGCTCTCGTGCCCTGGCCTGCGCTCCTTGACCTTCTCCCATGACCTGATGTCCTCCCATCTTTTAAGAGCAGACAATATAGTACAGGGAATTCAGTTTCTTTCCTGCTGCTGGCCCAGGGTGACTTTAGCCACATCCCTTCTACTTCCCAAATCTGTTTTCTCATCTGCCAATGGAAGTGCCTGTTCTAAGCCAGAGCTTCCCAATGCGCCACAAAGGGGTTACATGTGAGTTTCGATGGTGAGTCTCTCAGCCCTAGAGATGCCTGGGTGGATGAGGACAGCCCTGGCAGGGTCTCCTCCAACTGTGAGTGGCCTGTTCTATTGACTCCAGCACGCAGAGCAAATATTACCATGTTCTCTGAGTAACACAGATGTAAAAAAACAGTTGAGAAGCCCTAGAAATCATCCCTGAGGTCTCCAGTGGGATAACATGGCTAATACTCTGTGAGTCATCTTCAAGCTTCAACACTCACCTCTTCCAAGAAGTCTGCCCCGATCACACTGTTCAATGACATTTCTTCATCGTGGTCTCCTCAGCTGTTATGAGCTGCATTAGCCTGGAATGAATTAATTGGTCCTTCTTAATATGTGACCTATAGGTTGTTTCCCATAACAATGACAACAACAACTGTTTATGGAGCATAGAGATGCCAGACACCTCGCTAAGTGCTCTGCCATTCACTCTCACGACAGCGTTGTGACGTGTGCATGCGCTGTTGCGTGTGTACACGTGGGAACCTGAGACTTAGTTGAAACCAAGTGCCACATAGTAAGTAGCTGAGTGAGGATGTGGGTGAGTCTGTCTGCTCTGATGCAGCCCATGCTCTTAGCCAGTTAAGTAGTACGCCTTTTGTATGTGTCCTCTCTTCCAGTTAGGCTGTGGATGTCCTAGGCAGAGGTAGTGTTTTCAGTATTCTTTCTTTCTCCCAAAGTTCAGAACTAAGTTCAGCAGCAGGAGCTCAGTGATTATTGTTGGGCGTGCCAGAGAGTTTGTTGTAAATTTAAAATAAGATATAGAATATCCTTCCCCAGGTCACAGACAGAAGGCACAATGGACCTTTCGTTTTACCTGGGTGCAGGCGAGTGTGTGAGATCTTACTGGTACCATGGCACAGAAGAGCCATCCCAGGTCACCTGCCTGCAGGTATTTCAGGGTAAGGGGGATTCCCCAGGAAAGTCCAGAGCTGGAGAGTTCAGAGTCTGTCCCTCAATCCAGGTACCCAGCCAGTGAGAATGGTCCTGAGGATTCCTGCAGCATCTCCCACAGTCCTGTCCTCTCTCTCCATGGGAGGGGAAAGGAAGGGCCAGTGATTGACAGCTGGGACCAGTGGGGTGAGGCTCACATAACCAAGTAGTCCTCACCCAGGGCCCTGGCCTCCAGGGTACAGCTCATCTCACCTGTCCAACAATGACCCAAGACTGCTCTGTCAACTCTTCCTCCCTCCCTCTGGTACCAGCAAGCCAGCATAGGGAAGGTGAGGAGGTAGGTCCCTCTTCTTTCTGATCTTTCGAAACCCAAGGCAGGGTGTGGGGTAAGTAGAGGAAGAGAGAAGGAAGGGGTGAACGGAACCATTCCCTGGCTTTACATCCTATTTGGGATGAGAGGATGAGATTAACAATACTGCAGCTACTAAGAGGGATTTGGTTAGACACTCGCAACTGTTCAAAGACAGCAGCTGGACTCTACGGCACAGTTCTGCTCGAATAAGCATGTTCATCTCTCCCGCAGAAGTCCTGCCCTTCCAAGTGGCATTAGGGGTGAGCTCACTGAGAAGCCAGGAGGGCTCTGATGACCTCCAGCCCCGTCCCCACCAGACTGTTCTAGTTTTCTGCGCCGATGGTAAAGGGACATTTTATGAGCTCTTCAGTCCTCAGGTCCCACAGGGCTTTTGCCTTGCTCCAGACCATCTCTGATACACACATATATCTTAAAAAGGAAAAGAAAGAGAGAGAAAAGCTATTTTATTTCATTGCCAAACCATCCACTTTAAATACCCTTTTTATTACAGTATCTGCATAGTAATACTAATAATAGATCTTGTTGGCAGCTCTAATGAGGCTGGAGAATATAAGGTTTCCAATAAAGTTAATTGTTGCCTTTAATATTCTCATACATTTATACATGGTAAATCTTTAAAGGAGAAAAAACACTCCATTTCATCCCTGTTAAGCAGCCAGTCCTGGACCGGATGGAGACAAGCTTTGGGAGAGAAGTGGCCTAGGAGCCTGACTGTCAGAGAACTTGGACTGTGACCTCCAAACTTCCTGCTAGCAGCGAGAGCATGAGTTTTGAGTCAGAAAGATCTGTATTTCCACGTGTGCATTGTCACTTCCTAACTTTGTAGCCAGGTCCAATTGCTTAACCTCTGCTGGCCTCGGTTTCTCAGCCTGTAAGTTGGGATTCGCGATAAATGTACATGAAGCTCAACACAGTGCTTAGCAGATGTGTGCTGCTCCATGCGTGTGAGCTATTATTTTAGACTATTAAATACAAACTATTAAATACAATTATCGCTTTATCCACTTACTATGTGTATCATTAATGGTGAAATAAATCAGGATATTATAATCTTTGTGTTTGAACTTCAGAGTGAACTAAAAGATCTTTCTGTTAATCAGTTGCTCAAGGTTACACAGTTGTAAGTGATAGATCAGGGTTAGAAGCCAGGATTCTTGATCTCCAATGACTTCTAATAACCAGCAGTTATCAGGCCACCCCTGAGCTCCATACCCCTCCCACAAGTCTAGAGCATCCTTACCCAACTTCACCTTCTGCCCACCTGTACCCAGACTCAGGTCACCTGCCTGGGCCCTGGACTCGTCTTGATTAAAATGCTGGAGTGAAGGAGGCCTATTGCCCCCGTCTTGGGACAAATGCTCGTGATTCCTGTCCAATCTTTCCCGGTGGTCATAAATTCTCTTTGTTTTTCCTTTTTCTTGAAGAAAATTTTATGATTTTTACAATCATAAAGAACAAAGAAGCATGTATGTTTCGCCATTTATTATATCACGGATTCCGTGTATTTTTGACAGTTCCATCACATTGCTGACATTTACAATGTTTTTCTCCAGGGGGCGAGGGTGGGTGTCATGGTGGTGAGTGGAGGGAGCCATTTACTCTCAGGCCCCACCCCCACCATCCGGGAAAGGGAGAGATGAGCTCGAGGTGCCCCAGGTTAGGGACAGACTTGGGTGACCTTGTGTTTCAACAAATGGATCACAAACAATGCCACCCCACCTCCCCGACCTTCCCCACCCAGCCAGGGCTCTCCTCTCCCACTGGCAAGTGGTAAGAAATACTATGTGACAGGGGGGTTGCCATGGCAACCCTCATTTCCAGTTAAACAACCGGGCACTGATGAAAGGAGTCTCGTTTGCTTTGGTTAAGGGGTTTGTTGGGAAGGGTGTGGGGCTCCTTTCTTCTTCCTCTCTTGTTTTTCCCCTTCTTTACTCTTCAACCTCCTATCTTCTTTTCAGGATGAGGTCCAGGCTGTGACCGGTCAGGCCCTGGTCAGGCAGAGAGAGCCGGGAGTGCAGTTTCAGGCTGGAGCCGAGGAAGCTGGGTTGGGGGCTCGGGTCTGACAGCCAGAGTCTCGCCTCCTCGCCTTGCAGCCTCGGTTTCCCTCCCAGCCCCGCCTGTCTCAGGTCCGCAGTTCCCATACCCTCCCAGAGGAAGGACTTGTTGGGGGGAGAAATGGGCTGGCGGAGGACCCTGTGTCCCAACAGGTGGTTAGGTAATTAAGTGAGCTTTATGCACACAACACTGTTTTGCCCGATGTAATTGCAGTTTCCATATAAATAATTCACGGGAAATTATTAGAGTGAGGACATCGCCCGCCTCCTCATAATTTGCTTAACCGAAATAGGCTCTTTCATCATCTGCGTTGATTTGCCTTAAGACCATGCACTCAGCATCCTTCATAGGGCCTGCTCCTCCGAAAACGAGAATGCAGAATTTAATTAAGTTATGCAAATCGGGCGTCCCCTGCCTGGGGAGAGGCAGGGTGTTTGCCCACATGGCTGTAGGGTGGTGTAGGGAAGCAGGGGAGGGGCTTCGACACAGCTGCTTGGGGAGGAGCCAGGAAGCTCCCCCGCTCCGGAGAAAGGGCAGCACCCCAATGGGGAGTCCGGAAGTTGGACCCCATGCATGGGGCAAAGCAGTCAGAGCTTGAACTCTGGGGCCTGCCTCCTGACTTACTAGCCTTACTAGCTGTGTAACTTTGGGCGAAGTACTTAACCTCACTAAACCTCAGCTTCCTTCTCTGTAAAATGAGGATAATAAAGGCACCCTTCTCCTAGGGTTGAGGGGAGGGATGAATGAGAGATCTCATTAATATGGTCCTGGCCACAAGGCTTCTCAAGCACCTGCTATTACTGTGACTATTATCATGATTGCTGCTGTTTTTCTTGTTGTTATTATTAAATATGTTGCGCTCTGGGCTGTGGCTTCCGTTGCTCTTGATGGAAATGTCTGGCTGAGTCTATCCTGTCCTTCTGCCACAGGGAGGGTTACATTTATGACACTCTCCATAGATTTTTCCCATGGTTTTTGGAAGGAATTGTCAAGGTAGAGGAGAAAACCTGGCATTTTGGAGCCAGACAGATTAAGATTCTAATCCTAGTTCCTCCGCTTGTATACTGCATGGTCCTGGGCAAGTGACTTTGCCTTCGTGAGCCTTGAGTGCCTCTTGGGTAAAATGGGGGTAGTGTTCCAGCCTCCCTCGGGCTTGTGAGGATTGGAGAAATGTCTGCAAGGTACCCGGCACATGCCCACCACATCGTTTATGTTCAACAAGTGGTCAAATGAATCTGAATCCCAGCAGGGCCTGCCTTAGCCTCTGCACCCTCCACCCTTTCTTTTCCTTAGAGATCCTTCCTCCCTTTCCTCCAGCCACCCTTTCTCTCATGCTTTCTTTTAAAGGATCAAAGGATTCAAAAAACTCATCCACTCTCCGGTATGAGTGACTGATAAGCTTAACACCTCTACTCCTCCTGGGGGACTGTCATTTTCTCAAGGGTACAACACACCTAATTTTTCTTAAACCAAAGGTCTGGTGCTTTAATTGGAGCATCCTATAAACCTGCTGTACCTAGGCTATAGGGTATAGCCCATTGCTCCTAGGCTACACACCTACATGGCGTGTTACTGTGCTAAACACCATAGGCGGTGGTAACACGACGCTAAGTATTTGTGTCTCTAGACATGTACAAACACAGAAAAGATACAGTAAAAGTGTGGTATAAAAGCTCCATTATAATCGTATGGGACCCATGCCTATATGCATATACATATGCTATTGGCTCTGTTTCTCTGACTAATACAGTGTTCAACAAATGTTTGCCGCCTGCTGCATGTGACTTTATCATCTCTTGGGGCCCTGCCGACTCTCACACTCAGCAATTTAAGAAACAGGAAAGTGGAGGGGAGCAGGGTAGTCGGTAGAGGTGCAGGGAAGCAGTCGCTGGCTGGCCCAAGTCCCACTGTCCTTCCATCTTCACTCTCTGTTTCTTCATCACTCTCAGGCCTTTATCGGGAAGTTAGGACCAGAGAAAGGGAAGAGAGAAAATGATAATCTTCCCCACTCTTCCTGTTCCTCTTAGTGAATCCCTTTACCTTATATTTTTAAGTTTTATTAAAATATAATTGACATACAATAAACTGAACATATTTAAAGTATACCATTTGATGAGTTTTGACATATGTACAGTCAAGATAATGAACATATCCATCATTCCCCAAAGTAATCTTTGTGCCCCTCTGAAATTGCTTTCTCCTGTACCCCCCCACCCCCAGTCCCTAGGCAACCACTGATCTGCTTCCTGTCACTATAGATTCATTTGCATTTCCTACAATTATATAAATGGAAGCATACAATATGCACGCTCTTTGTCTGCCTTATTTCACTCAGCATAATTATTTTGAGATCCATCTGTGTTGTAGTATATATCAATAGTTCATTCCTTTTCATTTCTGATAGTATTTCATTATATGAATATACCACAGTTTGTTTATCCATTCACCAGTTGATGGACATTTGGGATGTTTCCAATTTTTGGCTATTACAAATAATGCTGCTGTGAGCATTTGTGTAGAAGTCTTGGTATGGATACACACTTTTGCTTCTCTTGGGTAAATATCTAAGAGAGGAATGACTGGATCATGTAGTAGGTGGTTGTTTAAATTTTTGAGAAACTGCCATGTTGCTTTCAAAATTAGTGGCACTATTTCACATTCCCCCAGCAGAGTATCAGTGTATGAGAATTCTGATTACTTCACATTTTTTGGCGACACTTGGCATCTTCAGGCTTCTTAATTTTAGCCATTTTAATAGTTGGACAGAGATATCTCATTATGATTTTAATTTGCATTTCCTTAGTGAATAATAATACTGTGTATCTTTTCAAATGCTTCTTTGCTATCTGTATATCTTCTCTGGTGAAGTCAAATCTTTTACATATTTTAAAATTAGGTTGTTTATTTTATTATTATTGATTTTTGAAGGTTATTTTTATATTATAGATGCAAATTCTTTATTAAATATATGGTTTGGAAACTTTTCTCTCAGTCTGTGGCTTGTATTTTCATTCTCTTAATATTGTCTTTGAGTAGCAGAAGTTTTAATTTTGATGAAGTCCAACTTACCAGTTTATTCTTTTATGCAGTAGCATCTAAGACATTTTTTACCTAATACAGGTCATAAAGATTTTCTCTTATGCTTTATTCTAGAAGTCTAAAAGTTTTAGGTCTTACATTTAGGTCTATGCATACTTTGAGCTAATTTTTGTATATGTTACATGAAATGGATTGAAGTTCATAGTTTTGCATGAGGATATCTAATTGTTCTAATACCATTAGTTGAAAAAGAATGTTCTTCCACTGAATTGCCTTTATAAATTTGTCAAAAGTCAGTTATCTGTATATGTTTGTGTCTATTTCTAAACTCTGTTTTGTTACATTAATCTTTACACCAATATCTCATTATTTTGATTCCTACAACTTTATAATAACTCTTAAAAGCAGGCAATGCTAATCCTGCAACTTTGCTCTTCTTTTTCAAAGTTGTGTTGTCCATTTCAGGTTCCTTGCATTTCCATAATAGTTTTAGAATCAGTTTGCCACTTTCTACTAAAAAGTGTGCTGGAATGTTAATTGGGATTGCATTGAATCTATAGAAGAATTTGGGGAGAATTGACATTTTAGCAATATTGAGTCTTCCAAACCATGAACATAGTATATATATCTTCATTTTTTTTGAGTGTTTAAAAATTTCTCTAAGTAACATTTCGAGGTCTTTGGTGTATATGTCTTTCACAACTTTTTCAGACTTTATTCTAAATGTTTCATATTTTTTGATGCTCTTATAAATATTGTTTTCTTAATTTCTATTTTTGATTATGCACCGTTGGTATATAAAATAATTAAGTTTTGTATATTTATCTTATATCCTTCAACCTTGATAAACTCACTTATTTGTTCTAGTGGCTTTTTATAGATTCCATTGGATTTTCTATATAAATAATCATGTTGTCTGTGAATATAAACAGTTTTTCTCCTTCCTTTTTAAAATCTTAATTCCTTTTATTTTTTTTCTATTCTTATTACACCTGCTAGAATCTTCAGCACAATGTTCAACAGAGGAGGACATCTTTGTGTTAGTCTTGGTCATGGTGCTGTGTTGGGGGGAAGCATTAATCATTTTTACAGATGTCTTTCATCAGGTTGAGAAAGTTTCCTACTGTTGCCACTTTGCTGTGAATTTTTGTCCTGAATGGATGTTGGATTTTATTAAATGCTTTATCTACATCTATTGAGATCATATGGCTTTTATTTCTCAAATTTGTTCCTATGGTGAATTACATTGATAAATTTTGGATGTCAAACCAACCTTATACTCCTGGGTTAAATCCCACTTAGTCATGATTATTACCTTCTTTATACATTGTTGGATTCAACTTGCTAAAATTTTGTTTAGAATTTTTTTAATCTGTGATATTGATTTGTAGCTTTCTTTTCTTATAATATTTTTGACTGGTTTTGATATCTGGGTAGTACTGGACTCATAGAATGAGGAGAAGTATTTCTTCCTCTTCAGTTATCTGGAATTGTGTAAAATTGGTAATTTTTTAAATTTCAGCATATTATGGGGGTACAAATGTTTAGGTTATGTGTGTTGCCTTCCCCCCTTACCCCTGGAGTCAGAGCTTCAAGTGTGTCCATCCCCCAGATGGTGCGCATCGCACTCATTATGTATGTATATATTCATCCTCCCTTCCCCATCCCATCTGCCCGATGCCCGATAAATGTTATTTCTATATTTTCTTGAGATATTTGGTAGAAGTCACCAATGAACCGATCTGGTTCTGTGGTTTTGTTAGAAGATTTTTAACTTCAAATTCAATTTCTTTAGTTAATATAAATCTCTTCAGGTTATCTATGTCTTCTTTAGTGAGAGTTGAGAATTTGAATCTTTCAGTTTATCAATTTTATCAAACTTGCTGAATTTATTGGCACGCAGTTGTTTGTGATATGCCCTTGTTATTCTTTTATAAATGTGGGATCTGTACAGTGCAATGTCTCTTATTATTTATATGGTTAATTTCTGATCAGCCTGGTTAAATATTTATTAATTGTATTGATATTTTCAAAGAAGCAAATTTTGGGTTTATTAATTCTGTCTATTGTTTTTCTGTTTTCTATTTCATTGATTTCTGTTCTGATCTTTATTAGTGGTTTTTTTTTCTATTGCTTACTTTGTTTTTAAGTTTCTAAAGGTGGAAGCTGAGTTCTCTGATTTGATACTTTCCTTTTTTCTAATGTAGGCATTTGGTGTTATAAATACTTCCCCTCACACTCCAAGTAGTGGCTTTCCACAGTTTTGATTAGATTGTGTTTTATTTTTTTTCCAGCTCAAAATACTTTCTAATTTCCTTTTTGACTTCTCTATGACTCATAGGTTATTTAGAAGTGTATTATTTAGTTTCCAAATATTTGGTGATTTTCCAGAGATATCTTTGTTATTAATTTTTAATTTATTTCAATTAAGTTGATAAAATGTATTTTGTATGACTCAAGCTCCTTTATGTTTATTGAGATTCGTTTGTGATACAGAATGTGTTCCATCTTATGAAATATTCTTTGTTTACTTGAAAAAAATTTGCATTCTGTTATCATTGGGTGGAGTGTTCTATAGTGTTAATTGGGTCAATTTGTTTGATAATGCTGTTCAAATATTCTATATATTTTATGATTTTCTGCCTACTTATTCTATCAACTACTGAGAAAGAAGTATTTTTATCTCTGACTATAATTATGGATTTGCCCATTATTCCTTGTAGTTCTATCAGTTTTTGCTTTATGCCATTTGAAACTTTAGTAGGTGCATAAACATTTAGGGTTGTTATGTCCTCTTAATGAACTGACCCCCCCTTTTCTTTATGAAATAAAGTTAAAGAAAAATATCCCTAGCAATATCTTTTGCACTGAAGTCTACTTTGTCTTTGATACAATCACTCTAGCTTTTTTTCTTTCTTTTTCCACCGCCTTATTGAGACATGTTACACAACATAAATTGACCTACTTCAAGTGCACAATACAATGGTATTTAGTAGATCTACAGAGTTGTGCAGCCATCATCATAATCTAATTTTAGAATGTTTTCATTATCCCCTAAAGAAACCTAATACCAAGTAGCAGCCACTCCCATTTACCTCTCCTCCCATCCTCAGCCTTAGGCAACCATTTTTTCCAATTTTTATACATTTGCCTATTTTGGACATTTCATATAAATAGAATCATACAATATATGGTCTTTGTATTTGGGGTTTTGCAGACTATTTTTTAATTAAAATTTTTATTTTGAGAAAATTGTAGGTTCATTTGTATTTGTGAGAAATAGGACAGAGAGGTCACATATGCCCTTTAATCAGTTTCCTCCAATGATAACATCTTGCAAAAGTTTAGTATACTATCACAACCAAGCTATGCACATTGACACAATCAAGATACAAACAGTTCCATCACCATAAGGATCCCTCATGTTGCCCTTTTATAGCCATATCCACTTTCCTCCTGTCTTTACCTCCTCCTTAACCTTTGGCAACCTCTAATCCATTCTCCACTTCTACAATTTTGTCATATTTAGAATGCTATATGGGTGGAATTATGCAGTGTGAAACCTTCTGGGATTGGCTTTTTTCTTTCACTCACCATACTTCTTTAGAGATGCATGCAGGTTATTGCAAGTAGGAACAAGGTTCCTACTTAGGTTTTATTTCTTTTAATTGCTGGGTAGTATTCCATGACATAGATGTACCACAGTTTATTTAACCATTTAGCCTTTGAAGGACATCTTGGTCGTTCTTGGTTTTGGCTATTATGAATAAAGTTGCTATAAACATTCATGTACAGGTTTTGGTGTGAGCATAAGTCTTCATTTCTCTGGAATAAATACTCATGAGTCCAGCTGCTGGGTTATAAGGTAGTTGCAAGTTAGTTTTTCAAAAATTGGCTCAACTATTTTCTTGAGTGTCCAGTGTTTTACATACCCACCAGAAATACATTTCTGTGGTCCAGTTTTCCTACATCCTCACCAGTGTTTGGTGTTGTCACTGTTTTTAAATTTTAGCCATTTTGATGGATGTGCAGTGATATTTCACTGTAGTTTTAATTTTTATTTCCTTAAAGGCTAATGACATTGAATATACGTTCATGTGCTTATTTTCTGTCTGTATATCCTCATTGGTGAAATGCCTTTCCATGTCTTAATCCCATTTTCAAATAGGATTTTATATTATTGGGTATTCAGGGTTCTTTATATATTCTAGATATAGTCCTTGGTTTCCTTTGTGGTTTGCAAATATTTTCTCTCACTTTCCAGCTTGTGTTCTCAATCTGTTCACAAAATCTTTTACAGAGCAAAAGGTTTTAATTTTCATGACATCTAATTTATCGATTTTTCATTTTTCAATCTTGCTTTGGTATCGAGTATAAGAATTCTTTGTCTCGCCCTAAATTTTCCTCCATTTTTTCTAAATGTTTTATAGTTACATATTTTACATTTAAGTCTGTGATCCATTTAAATCACTTTTTGTATAAAGTGTGATATTTAGGTTGAGTTTCTTTTTCTTTTTTTTT
>VBSM01001265.1:71707971-71734984 GCA_008086735.1 Cheirogaleus medius | reverse complement strand
TTTTTTGTCTATAGATGTCCAATTGCTCCAACACCATTTGTTGAAAAGACTATTTTTCCTCCCTTGAATTGCTTTTGCACCTTTGTCATAAATCAATTTGGCATATTTGTGTGGGTCTATTTCTGGATTCTCTATTCTGTTCCATTTATCTTTGTGCCTATCACTCTGCCAATAGCACACAGTCTTGATTATTGTAGCTAGGTAAGTCCTGAAATCAAGTAGGCTGTGCCTTCCACTTTATTCTTCTTTTTCAAAATTGTTTTAGCTATTCCAGTTCCTTTATCTTTCCATATAAATTTTAGAATAATCTTGTACATATCTACAAAAAAATCAGGATTTTGATCGGAATTCTGTTAAAACTATACATTATTTGGGAGAATTAACATCTTTATTCATCTTTGTTGAGTCTTCCAGCCCATATACACTGATATCTCTCCATTTATACATTTATATAAATCTTATTGATTTCTTTCATCAACATTGTGTAGTTTTAGCACACAAGCACTGAACATGTTTTGTTAGATTTACATCTAAGTATTTCTTTTTTCATGAATTATGCTAAATGGTATTATATTTTAAATTTTAATTTCCTTGTGTTTATTGCTAAGATATAGAAATGCAATTAATTTTTATGTTTATCTTGTATCCTATAATCTTGCTTAATTTACTAATTCTAAAAGTTTTTTGTAGATTCCTTGGGATTTCTACATACGTAATCATGTCATCTACAAATAGGGACAGTTTTATTTCTTCTTTTTTCAATCGTATGTGTTTTATTTCCTTTTCTTACCTTATTACAGTGGCTAAACCTTCTAGCATTCTGTTAAATAAGAGTGATGAGAGAGGTAGCCTTTCCTTATACCCAGTTTTAGGGGGAAAGGCATTCATTTGCACATCATTTAGTACGTTAGCTGGTTGGCTACAGGCTTTCATACTCTTTACCTTTATCTCTATTCTTAGACCTCTGAGAATTATATCATTAGTGAGCATTGAATTTTGTCAAACGCTTTTCTGCATTGATTGATATAATCATTTGATTTTTCTTCTTTAGCCTGTTAATATGGTTCATTACACTGATTAATTTGTGAATATGGAATCAATCTAGCATCCCTGGAATAAAACTCTACTTGGTTATAGTGTATAATTCTTTTTATATGTGACTAAATTACATTAGCTAATATTTTATTAAGAACTTTTGTGTCTATATTCTTAAGGAATAGTGGTCTATAATTTTCTTTTTTTGTACTGTCTTTGGTTTGGTATCAGAGTAATTTCATAAAATGAATTGGAAAGTATTTCTTATTTTATTTTCTGGATGACACTGTGTAAAACTGATGTTAATATTATTTGGTAGAATTCTCCAGTGAAACCATCTGGCCTAAAGATTTCTTTTTCAGAAAACTTTTAATTATAAGTTCAATTTTCTTAATAAATCTGGGGCTATTCAAATAATGTATTTCTTATTGGGTAAATGTGGTACTCTGTACTTTCCTAAAAATTGGTTCATTTTGTCTAAGTTGTCAGATGTATGTATGTAGAGTTGTTTACAGTATTCCTTGATTGTATTTTTAATGTCTGCAAGGTCTGTAGTGATATCCTCTGTTTCATTCCTATTAAAAGTAATTAATCATCTCTTTTTTCTTCATCAGTCTTGCTAGAAATTCGTTATTTAGGTTGATCTTACCAAAGAACCAGTTCTTTGCTTCATTATTCTGTTTTAAATTTCATTTATTTCTGCTATTATTTTTACTATTTTCTGCTATTATTTTACTATTTTTACTGCTTTCTTTGAGTTTCATTTGCATTTATTTTTCTAGGTTCTTGAGGTAGAAGCTTAGATTATTAATTTGAGACTTTTCTTCTTTTTTTAATGTACGCATATAGTGCTATAAATATTCCTATCAACACTACGTTAGCTGTGTCCCACAAATTTTGATATCTTTCACTTTTACTCACTTTAATATACTGTTTAAAGATTTCACTTGAGACTTCCTCTTTCATTCATGGATTATTTAGAAATAGCTCATTTGTTTCCAAGTATGTGGAGATTTTTATATTTCTCATATATATATCAAGTTATATATGTATTTATATTTCTGATATATATATCTGATTATAAATTTCTATTATACTTTTGTTATTGATTTTATTATGATTGGAACACAGTTTGTACAATTTTAATTATTTTAAATTTGTTGAGCTTTCCTTTTATAGCCCCGGCTATGTTCTGTTTCAGTTTATGTTCTATGGACAATGAAAAGACTGTATATTCTTCTGTTGTGGGTGGAGTGTTCTATACGTACCAAGTAGATCCTGTTGTTTGCTGGTGTTATTGAGTTCTCCTATATCTTTTCTGGTTTTCTCTCTATTGTTCTATCAATTACTGAGATTGGAATGTTGAAATCCTTAACTATAATTGTGGGTTTCTTTTTTTCCATTTCTCTTTCCAGCACCACCAGTTTGGCTTCATGTATTTTTCAGCTCTATCGTTTGGGTCATACCCTTTTAGAATTGCTATGTATTCTCTTAGTAGATTAACTCTATCATCATTACATTATGCACCTTTATGTCTCTGATAATTTTGTTTGCTCAGGCCTACATTATCAAATATTAATATAGCTATTCCTGCTTTCAATAGATTGCTTATGTATCAGTTTTTATTCCTTTACTATTAAACTCCTATACCATCATATTTAAGCTGAGTTTCTTGAAGGTAGTATATAGTTAAGTCATCTTTTTAATCCATTCTTTTAGTTGGTGTATTTATATCATTTATATTTAATGTGATTATTGATAGATCAAGGCTTAAGTGTGCTACTTTATGTTTCTTGTTTAGTCTCTTTGTTTTTTATTTCTCTGTTTTCCTTTTTATGCTTTCATTTGGGTTCCTTAAACTTTTTTTTAGAATTCTTTTGTTTATTAATAGTGTTTTTGAGTGTATTTATTTCTATAGCTTTTCTAGTGATTGTTTTAGCTATTATATTATGTATGTATAACATCCTATAGTCTACTGATATCATTATTCCATCAATTCCAGTGAAATATAGAAAACTTACCTCATTTTATATCTCTTTACCTTTCCCTGATTGTTAAATAAAATAATTGTCTTAAAAAGTTCCTCTACATACATTCAGAACAACCTCAGACAATGTTATAATTTTTGCTTCAACTGTCAAACATAATTTATAATACTCAAGAGAAGGAAGGTCCATTGAATTTACCTGTATTTTTGCTTACTGTGTTTTTTCTGCCTTCCTGACATTCCCAGGTTCCTTCTTTTCATCATTTCCTTTCTGTTGAGAGGACTTCCTTTAGTCACTCTTTTAGGGTTAGGTCAACTGGCAACAAATTTTCTTAGTTTTATTTTTTCTGTGAATAATTTTTTTTTTATGCCTAAAAGATAGGCCAGATACAGAGTATAAACTGCTGGGTAATAGGATTTTGGGTTGATGGTTCTTTTCTCTCATCACTTGAAAACTATTGTTCCACTTCTGTCTGGCCTGCATGTTTTCTGATGAAAAACTTGCTGTAATTTGAATTGTTTCTTTACAATAGGTAAGGTATCACTTTCCTCTGGCTGCTTCCAAGAATTTGTCTTTAGTTTTCAGAAGTTTAATTATGGTGTGTCTTGGTGTGAATTTCTTTGGGTTTATCTTGTTTGGGATTTGCTCAGCTTGTTGAATCTATAGGTTTATGTTTCTTGACAAATTTGAAAAAGGTTTTAGTCATAATTTCTTAAAGTATTTTTCCACCCTGCACTCCTTCTCTACTTCTGGGACTCTGATAATATAAATAAAAGATCTTCTGTTATAGTTCACAGATCTCTGAGGTTCTGTTCATTTTTTTTTTCAGTCTATATGCTTGAATATTTTTTATAATTCCATTTTATCTCCTTATCTTATTAGACAAAACTACATTTTATTTTTATTGGTCACTTTAGGGTTTAAAAAATACTCTTATCTCATCACAGTTTCCTTTCAAGGGAGGAAGGGGGGTCAGAGTTAGAAGAGATGTCAGTGAAAGCAGGGACCAGAGTTAGGGAAAGAGGTTTGAAGATGCTGTGTTGCTGGCTTGAAGATGGAGAATGGGGCCATGCACTAAGGAATGCAAGCAGCCTATAGAAGGTAGAAAAGGCAAGGAAATGTATCTCCCCTAGAGCTTCCTTCCAGAAGGAACACAGGTCAGCCACACCTTGATTTTAGCCCAGTGAAATTGGGTTCAGACTTCTGACCACCAGGACTCTAAGATAATACATATAGGTTGATCTGAGCCACTAACTTTATGGTAACTTGTTGCAGCAGCAATACGAAGCCAATATAGAATCAAATATTATGCAAATAATTAATAAATTGCAGGTAGTGGTTATTGCCATACATGAAATAAACAGAGTCTAAATGATGCAGCTAGAGAATAAGGGGTGTATATGATGGTGTTGGGGGGACCTAGTTTGTATCAAGTGGTCAGGAAAGGTCTTTCAGAGGAGGTGACATTTAGTCTGAATTCTGAAGGATAAAAGGAACCAGCTATATTAAACTCTCTTCTCTTTCTCTTTCTGGTCCAGTGCGTGCATCCAACCCTGTTCTTGCCCAAAACACTGGACTAAGAGAGAGATAAGATGATGGTTTGCTTCTATCCTGGAGATAAACATAGAAAGTGTGTTTAATTTTCAGAAGGACATGTTCAGGTTAGATATGGGGAAGGACTTTCTGGCTCAAGCTGACTGAGTAAAGGCCTTGTTGATCCTAATACACCAGCATCACTCACCGTTGAACTTGGAAGATAGTTCAGAGGGCAGTCAGTGAAATCTCACAGCTTGCAGAGAAGAAGGAGGCCTGGTAAGGGAGGTAACTTGTCCACAGTTGCTCAGCTAGTTAGCAGAACAGGGCCTGGAGCTTAGGGTTTTATATCCCAGTTCTGTGCTATCCTCCTCACAACACTGGATTGATTTCAGGTTGTTGGGTTGGGATCCTGGAATCAATCACCTGGCCAAGGCCCCAAAATGGTCTTGGGCACAACCAGCTTCATGGAAGAGGCAAGAGGGCAGGCTCAAATTCACCTGGACTTTTGCAGATGCTAGGAGAAGGAGCTTGGGGCTTGCAGTAATGCCATCTGACAGGTGAGATGTTTGGTGAGTGCCTGGGCACTAACGTCACTGCCCCACGGAAGGGCCAGAGCTACTCCTGCTGGCTTCAGGCCAGAGAGGCAGACAATGCCAGCAAGGATCCAGCCAAGACTGCTCATCACTGCCTTCCAGCAGCCACCTCTTCTCCTGTGATTACAGGTGGGTCAAAGAATGGGACTGACCATTGAGTGGGAGAACTGGGTTAGGACTGCCAGTGTCTCCCCTGCCACTGTTGTTGCCAACATGGACTGAGTACCCTGGGAGCTGTCCCGAGAATGCAGACTCACTTCCATGAAGGTGACAGATGCTTATTGAAGCTTGCTCTGTACCCGACAGTGTGCTAGGTCCAGTGGGTGGGAAAGGGCATGGGGTGGCAAAGGGATCAAAAGGAGGGTGGGATGTGATAAGTACCAGGACTCATGAGTCTGTCTGCTGCCCTTCAGGGCACTGGGGCCACATGGATTCTCAGAGAATGCTGGTTAGGGGAATTCACCAATTCAGTCACTGGACACTTTGGCACCTGGGACCGTGCTAGGCACATTCATAAGCATTACCTTCCTTAATATCTGTACAATTCCAGGCCAGATTTGTCCCTTCTTGTCTATATCCTACATGTGAGACAACTGCAGTCTGGAGTAGTCCAGTGACTTGCTCAAGGTAGTAAGATGAAGGGCTGGGTCCTCTGTAGTCATTGCTGCCCCCACAGAGCAAGTAGGTAGGTGAGAGAAGGAAGGAATGGGGAGCAAATGTCCGTGCAAGCTAGCTTCATGGTCCAAATGAGTGGTGAAAGCTGAGGAAGGAAAGATGCCCTTGGACAGGGTTGTCAGGAAAGGGTTGGCAGGGAAGAGAGCGTTCGGCCCCTGCTTGTGCCAGGCTGATAATCTACTTGGCGAGAGAAGATATACATGAAAAATGATGGAAAAATTGAAACCAATAGATATGTCAGGAACTGTGAACAGTGACACACATAAATTCTAGTGGGGGAACAGAGAAAGATCCAACTTCAGGGGGTGGTGATACCCAGGGTTTACCGAGGGGATGCCTGGGGAGGGGAGGATGCCTGTCGGGAGAGGAGTTGGTAACGAGCTTCATCATTCGGGGACAGGCAGGGGCACATTCTGGGGGGAAACATTGTGCATAAGTCAGGCCCTGGCATGGGAGGCGATGTCGACGCCCTGCTGGGCATTGCATGTCTGAAAGGTGGGGTGGCAGGTGGAGGGTCCACCAGCAGGCAGAGGGGACTAAGCCCCGCAAGGGTCTGGGAGGCAAGTGAATTGGTTGAAACAGCACAGAGGTGCCTGTTCCTGCTCTGAAGCCCAGAGCTAGCTCTCCAGGCCAGCGCCAGCCCCGGGCTGCCTGGGCTCCAAGGGGACAAGATCCTCCTCCTTGCTAGGGAGCATCTTTTGGAAACACCATATTTTTTTCTCAAACATCTTTTATGGCTCCCGACTCCCAGAGGCTGTGGTCCTCAGTCCTTAACCTAGCATTTGCTGCCCCAGGCTCTGGCCACAGCACACTCTGGAGCCTTCCCTTCCGCTCTCACCCACCTACGTCCTCGGCTGCAGGTGCTTCGGCCTTTCTGCTCTTCCCAGAACATGCGGAAGCCTTCCTGTTGGGGAGCCGCTGCTTGCCCCAGACCCCAGCCTATGTGCCTTTTCCCTCCTTCTGTCTTTCCAAGTCCTGCTCATCGTTTGAGGCCCAGGGCAAGGTTCAGTTCCTCCAGGAAGCCTGCCCTGGCTTCACCACTTCAGAGTGGCCTCCACCTCCCTTGAATTCCCACGGAATTTGCTGGCCCCTCTCTCCTTTCACATGCAGCGCCTTGCCCTTGGGCTGCTCACTGCGCTGCTGTGGGGAAGAGGTTACTGGACTCTTGAGATCTGGCTTCAGAGCGCATGTGACTTTTAATATGTTAGTAAACCCTTTCATGCTATGATTTACTTTTTTGTAAAATAAATGCAGAGGGTTATTGGGTTATAATCCTATTGTGGGGATTAAAACAACCTGGTGTATGGGATCTGGCTAATAAACAGTCAATGTCCAATAAGGGCTCACAGAAGGAATGCACAGTTTTCTCCTCCCATTAGTGCCTCCTCAGCCTGGTGCTTTGGACGGTGTAAGGGGCCAGCCCCTGCTTGTCAATGCCATGAGCACCTGGAGCCCAGGAATGGGCCCGAATGAGACAGGAGGGAGACCACCAGCTGAGCTCCGTGAGAGTCCAGGCCCAGAGGGCCCCTCACTTTCCAGCCCATTTTTCTTGCCTTCCCAACTCCACAGTGCAGACACAGGTTCTAAAACTGTAGAGTGCTGAAAAGTCGTGGTTCATGGCCCGTGATTTTTGCTGAACTGCTTGGTGCTCTTGGTCCTTGTGAATGTGTCCACTGTCTTTCTGGGAGTTTTAAACAGGTTCTCAAGGACACCCCCACCCTCGGGGGTTTGCTCCCCTCTTTTCTTGGTCACAAAGATCCCTACTTTCCTAATGAGCTGCTGAGAAGCTGTCAATTATGGATGCAAATGAAGAGGCTGGAAGCCATTATAGGCCCAGAAATGAATTGGAAGAGGCAGTTTCCCTTTAGCATCCTGGGTTTGCCCTGCCCTCCCTTGGGAAAGCTGGACCAGGAGGGGACAAGGGGCTGGACCAGGGGCAGGATAGGGATGCTGGACCAGGAGGGTACAGGGGGCTGGACCAGGAGAGGACAAGGGGCTGGACCAGAAGAGGACAGAGAGGCTGGACCAGGAGGGGACAGGGAGGCTGGACCAGGAGGGGACAGAGAGGCTGGACCAGGGACAGGACATGGAGGCTGGACCAGGAGGTGACAGGGGGGCTGGACCAGGTGCAGGACAGGGAGGCTGGACCAGGTGCAGGACAGCAAGGCTGGACCAGGAGAGGACAAGGGGCTGGACCAGGTGCAGGACAGGGAGGCTAGACCAGGGGCAGGACAGCAAGGCTGGACCAGGAGTGGACAAGGGGCTGGACCAGGGGCAGGACAGGGAGGCTGGACCAGGTGAAGCACAGGGAGGCTGGACCAGGAGAGGACAAGGGGCTGGACCAGGGGCAGGACAGGAAGGCTGGACCAGGAGGGGACAGGGAGGTTGGCCTGTCCAGGACCACGGCCAACATCTACCTGGCCTCTCTTCTTCCCACAGAGCTCCTTGTCCTCTGGAGGCTGCCCCTCAGAATCAGGTAAAAAATGCAGGGGATTGTCCATATATATTATGCATACTGTATTATATATATGAGATATTTTATACATACACATACAAAAAAATTAGCAGCTATTGAAGATATGTGGTAGATGCTTACATTTTCTTCTTCTAAAAAAATTCTTATTAACTTTTCTTTTATATGGCCACATGTGTGTTTCCCACAGAAATCTAGGGTAGTAGCTGCCCAATAAACTTTCACTTAATTTAACTGAAAAAAAATTAGGCTATATGAGCCCATTGTGCTGGCCCAGCAGGGGCAGGAGAAAGCCCTGAGGCAGCATGACTTCCTGGCCCAGCTCCCGGCACCTTCTCTCCCCAGCCATCCCCTCCTGTACTGGTTCCCAGCGACCACCTGTTTTTCACATTTTAAAAAATACAAAAGTTTCAGTAAAATATTTGACCAGGACACCATGTGAAGTAAAGATTAGGAGTGTGGATTTTGTTATCAAACTGGTTGGGTTTGACTACCATCTCCCCGTCCTATCTGGCAAAGTAACTCAA
Organism: Cheirogaleus medius; assembly: GCA_008086735.1. Taxonomy (NCBI): domain Eukaryota; kingdom Metazoa; phylum Chordata; class Mammalia; order Primates; family Cheirogaleidae; genus Cheirogaleus; species Cheirogaleus medius. Next base: position 71,726,157 of record VBSM01001265.1, on the reverse strand, counting down.
CCTCTGCATGCTGCAGTTTCCGTATTTGTAATAGGGAGATTTAGCGAGAAGAGAGGACTTTCCTTCCCATCTTAGGTTCGTGGTGGAGGCTCCTGTAACACAAGACAGATTAGCACGAGAAAGGCATACGGATTTGTTTAATGTAAGTTTTATGTGACCAGGAGGCTTCAGAAATGAAGACCCAAAGCAATAAGGAAACCTGTGTATTTTAATGCTAAGTTTGATGGAGAAGTACATAGCTGTGGAGAAATATGATTGGTCAAAGAGGGCATGGTCTACAAGCCATAAATTGGGGGAAACTTAGCAGGACCTGTGTGTTCAGATTCTTCTCTGTGTCCCCACTTCTTCAGATAGAGGAGGGACCTCTCACATGAGGGTTTTAGGACCTACTTTGGAAGAAAGTGAGAAAGTTCTTTCAAGGTTTTATGGCCCGCTTCCAGGGAAAAGGGCACGGGGGTGGTATTTGAGGGTGATCTTCCTGCTTCTACGGTTTTCTCAAGCGCCAAGCTGCCATATTTTGGGGTAGTATGACCTGAATCCCATCATAGACAATTACAGCACCACGTGGACAGGGACCTGTGAGGATAAAATGATAAAGGAGTTAATGGTGCCTAGCACACAGCAAGCCCTCAGCCAATGCCCCAGTGATCATTCACCTACGATGACAGTCACAGTGGCTGGACCTCACAGTGAGCAAAGGCTCTGCCTTACTCAACCCACACAAAGATCTCTTGTCTCCATTTTCCCAGTGTAGAAACTGAGGCTCAGAGAAATCAGCCTGGGGTCACTAGCACAGGTGGGAGTCAAACTTTCATCATCTGCATCTAGAAATCCTGTTCTTTCCAATTATGGATGCAAATGAAAAGGCTGGAAACCATTATAGGCCCAGAAATGAATTGGAAGAGGCAGTTTCCTTTTAGCAGCCTGGGTTTGCTAACCCATGACAGGTGCTGACTGCTAGCCCTCACTGTATTGCCTCTCCCAAGGGATTTGCAGGCCGGAAGTCCTACGTTCGTGAATTATGGATATCTAATTGTAGACTCTTAAAATGCCATCTATGAGGAAAGGTGGAAATGGGCAGTGGCAGACAGCGAGTTGGAGAAGAGGGGGAAGTTTATATATATATGTGCATTTGTATATATATATGTATTTTAAGAGATAGAGTCTCACTCTGTCGCCCAGGCTGGAGTGCAGTGGCCTGATCATAGCTCACTATAACCTCAAATTCCTGGACTCAAGAGATCATCCTGCCTCAGTCTCTATTCCGCGTAGCTGAAACTACAGGAGTATACCCCTAAGCCCGGCTAACTTTTAAAAATTTTTTTTGCAGAGGTAGGGTCTCACTGTGTTTCCTAGGCTATTCTCAAACTCCTGGCCTCGAGTGATCCTCCTGCCTCGGACTTCCAAAGTGCTGGGATTACAGATGTGAGCCAACATGGCTTTCTTTTAAAATATATTTAATTTTATTTTTTAAATTGACACATAATAATTGTCCATGTTTATGGGGTACATAGTGATGTTTCAGTACATACAATATATAATGATCAGATCAGGGTAATTAGCACACCCATCATCTCAAACATTTATCATTTATTTGTGTTAGGAACATTCAGTATCCTCCTTCCAGCTATGTGAAGCTATGCAGGATACTGTTGTTAACTATAGTCATCCTACAGGGGTATAGAACACTAGAACTTATTCCTCCTATCTGGCTGTAATTTTGTATTCATTAACAAATCTCTCCCTATGCCCCCCAGCCTCTAGTATCCTCTGTTCTACTTTTTACTTCTTCAACTTTTTTTTTTTCATTTCTGTGTTAAAGAATAGTAGGGAGGGAAAGAGAAAAATTTTACTGCTTTTGAAATATGACACAGAGGCACAAACACTTTTTGTTCTAACCTGGTTCAGAAAGATGAAGTCTTAAGCAGGAAAAGGGGGTGCTGAGAAGCTGGGACTCGAGGCCTGCAGGGTTCTAGTTAAAGAACCGTTGCCCTTGGATCTTTGGGATTTGGAGAAGCTTCCGACGGTCTAGGGAGGAGCTTACGAGGTGATTCGAAGCTGGAACGAGCATCTACAGAGAAGACTGAGGAGCTGCCAGAATGCTGAAAGCTGAAGGCTGATGCAGTCAGAATCTTCAGCTGCAGACAGCCCCGGCCAAATGCAAAAGGAAATGGGTTTAAACGATTGCAACAGGGAATCCAGTTAGATTCTGGCACTGAGACGTCCTGGGCCAGCACTGGCTCTAGGCAAAGTTGGATTCGGGGGCTCAAAAGATGTCGTCACGTCTCAGTCCATTTCCATCTCTGCTCTGCCTTCCAGAGCTTCATTGTTGGGTTCCCCAGCTGCTGCCCAGCAGGGCCAGGACAAAATCTCCGCTGCAGCAAGCAGTCCTGGTGACAGCAGAAGAGCACCCCTGCAAGCATCCTCAAGGTGTGGTCAGAAGACCAGAGCCATGTTAGGTACATGCAGGATGGTAGAATCCAATGTGGAGAGTTAAACTGACGTAATCCTTGGAAGGACTGGGAGAGCAAAGATCAGGAGGGCAGCTGCTAACCACCAGGAAACCTGGAATGCCAGAATCTCAAGGAAGCTGCCCCGAGTGGTGTCAGGTGCCTGCAGTGCCCAAGTAAGTGATCCACAGAAGGATGCCTGCAAGCCTGCACGTCTCCATGCAGCTGGAGAAAACACAGCTTGTCCTCCTCTTCCACCTTCTACATCATGTACAATCACACCTTCTTGGTGGACTCTTGCAGGGACCAGGCTGGCCAGGGAATCTGGGAAAGATAATTTCCTGGGTTTCCGCCCTATGTACAAGGGAAAAGCTGAAAAGGGTGGAGACAACACTGAATATCAATACATAGCCCCTCTCTCAACAGTTCTTTTGTGAAGGGTTGAATGTGGTCCCTCAGCTCTGCCTGGGTTAGGTGACTATCCTTGCACAAAAATCTAGATCAGGACTGACATGCTCTAGAGGTTCACCTGAGGCACAAGACCCCCTGAAGCTAGGAGCTGAGCCAATCTCACCCAAAGCACATGGACTGAGGATAGGGAAAGATGTCCCTAGAAAGAAAATTTGGGGTATTGTTACTAAAAGAAGGAGGAATTGACACTCAGCAGTCAGAAAAACATTGATTACAATTTATTTCTTGGACAGACAACTCAAAAGTGGACTTCAGAGCCAAATGGATACTAGTTCAAACACCCATGTGATTGGGGCAAACATCTTAAACTTCTTGGAGCTTAATTTCCTCCTAAGACTAACAAGATGATGCCATCTAATTAATAGAATTAGTGTAAGATTCGTAATAAATGCCCATATACTACCTGGTACATAATACATGCACAAACAGATTGGCATGTTTTCTTTCTCTCTTTCTCTTCTGTTTATTTATTGATCGATTCAGTAAATATTAATTGGGAACCTACCAAGTCTGTCGGCACCATGCTAGATGCTGGGATTCAAAGAAGAATATGACACAGTTTCTGATCTGTGCTAGCCCAGGGTCTGGGGCAACATAGTCATAAATGAATACAAAAAAGAGCATTAAGTGGAATAATATGTTATAACACAGTCTCTCTATAGCATGTATAAATGCAATGAGATGCATATTAAATGGCATGGCACTATATATTTAATACTACCATTATATGCAAGTAGGGCTACCCTGGGGAAACCAGAATTTCCAGTTGCTACCATTGTTCCACTTTCCTCCTCCTCCCTCTCATGGACCAGAGCTGCCTCCAGGCAGCCACCTGGGTGGCTCAATTCACTGCTGCCCCTTCTTCTCCCTTCCCCATTGCTCATAGCTAGTACTCTGTCCCACACATGAGAAATGCAGGGCTTGGGATTCCTCTAAATTGCACAGCTATTCTCAAGATAAACCCAACTGTCTATCCTGAACCGTCTGGTCACCCTTCTCTGCTTAGTTCCCTCTCCCTTGGTTTGGACTGTGCCTGGGGTCTGGTGGGATATGGGGTCAGGGAGGTTGCTGGGCTTGGTTCTTCCCTGCAAGAGACTTTTTAAAGCCTGTGAGGAGCATATTCGAGCCTTTTACGTAGCTTGGCCAATGAAGGGTTAAATTCTCAAGGAAAAGGTTCCTTCCTGGAGGCCCTGGCTGGCTTGTGTCTTCACTTAACAATGGCAAAGCTGCTTCTCTGCAGTAACCTTTGCTCTAATTGCACCCTCGCCATCATTCAACTGGACTCACAATTCTTTGCCTTGTAGGGGAATGACAAGAGACTGAAGGGCCGTGAAAGTTCAGCTCTTGACTTTGTGGCTTTTTGCCGCAAATGCCACCCAGGCCCCTGTAGCAGGAGCATGCAACCATAGCTCCAAAGTCTAAATGCCCTGCTAGCAGACATGCCGGGGAGTCAGAACTGTGGTACAGAGGAGGGGAAGGAGGGAAGGGAGCTGGGGACCGTTGTGGTTCCAGTGCCCAGCTGCTGTGAAGGTGGCAATGAGAAGGGCGTCAGAACTCAGTGTCCAGGCTGTGTCCAGGTGCTGGGATACATCACCCAAAGGTCTGCTGTGGGCAGGGCAGAGGGGGTCCTAAGACAGGTGCAGATAGGAGGAAGAAAGTGGGGAGTGGGATGGAAGGTGCCGGCTGTCTCCTGGGAATTAGTCTGAAAACGGCAAGGCAGGCAGGTGGTGGGGTCTCCATCACCTCATCCTGGGGAACAGGCCGAGCTGAGCGACATCACAGGGAGAACAGAATAGCCAGTCCCTACATCGGCTTGAGTTCCAAGGTAAGGTCTGCTCTGGCCTTTGCTCAGGCCCTCAGGACCTCTTGCTGTGACGAGGGGACCCGTTCACAGATGGGGCTCCCAGCCTCCATTCTACCCTCGCTGCTCTCAGGGCAACCAAAGACTATAAGCAGAACCATCCACCTTCCCCCAAATTCTTCAACAACTCTCAAAGGCAGGCAGAATAAGTTCAAATTCGTGGGTATGGCTTTTTCAGGTCATCTAGGAAGTTACCTCAACCTACCTACCTCTCAGCTCTCGTGACATCCCTCCACACACCTTGGGTTCTGTCCACCCGCCGAGCTCTCCCTTGCCTGAGCATGCAAGGTGCTGTCCGACAGGCCTGTCTGTGCTCTCCTGGCCTTGCCTATAACTGATTATCTTCTCTTCCTTACCCACGGGCACTTTACCTACCCTTCAGGTGACTCTGAGAAGCCATCCCTGACCTTGGGTCAGGATTTCTGGCTTCTTACACCTCCTGACTTGAACTCTAACTGGAGATATACTCCCCTCTGTGAAATTGTAAGCTGTTTGAGGTCAAGAACTTTGGCCAAGCACGGTGGTTCACGCCTGTACCCCTAGCACTCTGGGAGGCCGAGGTGGGAGGATCGCTTGAGGCCAGGAGTTCAACATCAGCCTGAGCTAGAGCCTGTAGTCCCTGTAGTTCCAGCTACTTGGGAGGCTGAGGCAGGAGGATTGTCTGAGCCCAGGAGCTTGAGGTTGCGGTGAGCTATGGTGACACCACTGCACTCTAGCTGAGCAACAGAGTGAGTCACTGTCTCAAAAAAACCCAAAAAAACCGAAACCAAAAACTGTGTAAAAATCATTTGGTACTATCCACTGTGCCATGCTCAGTGCCAAGCTTCTAGCATGTGCCAAGCGCACGGTGACTAAACGAGCTGGCGCCCTTGCCCGAGTGAGTGGTACTGAACCACAGAGGTACGCCCTGGAAGGGCACGGGAGTGCAGAAGCAGTGCAGAGCCGCGTGTCTCTTCTTTCGCTGTCATTATTCACTTGCCAGGCTGAGCTCAGCAGTTCTGCCACACAGGGATATAGAGTTTGAGGCCTGGAGGCCCATTTCAAATGGGTCTCGCTATTCTTGGGAGCTTTTTGTGTAATAAAGAGAGTCCCCTGACTGCCCCGCTGACCTTTCCCCAGGCCTCATGAAGGCTGAGTTATCGCTTCGTGGTACACAGTAGAGGAGCCACTTCCCTCCCTAGAGGAAGAAGGAAAAGCGTGCAGGAGGGATGGTGATAATAGCTTCCACTTACAGAGCATCTACAAGGCACCAGGCACTAAGCTGAGCACTGTAGGATACATTCTCCCAGCTAACGCTTAGAACACCTTGGTGGGTTAGGAATGATAAGAATGTGAGGCTCAGAATGCTCAAGTCACTTGCCTGAGACCACACAGGGAGTAACTGGTGGAGCTAGAATCCAGACCCTGGTGTGTCTGATCTCAGAAGTCCACGTCCTCATCAACTGCACTTTACAGTCTCAGAATGGGACCGGGCACCTGCTCCTTGGGAGGATATTTGTCACTCGGAGGTTGGTCCCAGGGTTCAGGACGGGCAGTTGGTTTGTGAGGGCTACTCTCTGCCTTTGGGGATCTGAGGGGGGAGTGTAGGGGGAGAGAGAGAGAGGAAGAGAGAGAGAGAAGGGAGGATTTATTCTACTGATTATGCTGCCCATTCTGTTGGGGGCAGGCTGGGTGACAGAAACATGGCATGCCAATAAAGAGTGTCTTTATGGCCCCACTGACTACAGGGGCTAGAGAGTCTCTAGCCGGAGATAAAGTCAGGAGAGATGGATTAGACCCTGTCAGGCTCTCGGGCAGCAGAGAAAGGATGTAGCCAGTGAGGGGCTCAGCTCAGCCCCCCTGATGCGTGGGAGCTCAGGTGGGGCGTGAGGCGGTGGGGTGGGCAGTGGGGGGCTTGGTCTGCCACGGCTTCCGCTGCTGCCCCACAGGAGGCAGCTGCTCCTCTGTGTGCGAACACCCACCCGCATGAGCCTCTGCTTGCCTCTTTCTAAGAAAACTCTAATGTGGTACAAAGTGCATTCTAATCACCACATCTAATTACAAAAAAGAGAGTAAATCACCAAACAAAATTAGTTTTCAGGGTCTTAATTATCACCAGAAAGAGTAATTAATAGGCAAAACAGGAAATGACCAAGCCAAGCCGAGTCCTATAGCCAGCAAAGATGTACTTCTCAGGACTGCCGAGTGAGGGGTGGGAGGGGCCGTGCGGTGCGGAAGCTTGCGGAGCCCCCGTGGGCATTCAAAATTTCCTAGGGCTCTACACATTCTCAGAAGTTTGCATGCCTTTCAAACTCTGCTTGCAAAGTTTCTAGGTCATTCCTTCTAGGCCCCTTCCTTTCCCAGGCCTCGAGGCCAGAGTAAGGCAGCAGAATTAGAATAAACAGACAGACCATCCTCCCCTTTCCTCTCCCCCAGTGTAACAGGCTCTGGGCCAGAAACTCTCAAACCAATTGATAATAACAAGCTCAAGTTCAATGCCGTTGGCTGTCTGGTGAGACCTCCCTGGCTTTTCTTGTCTCTGCTCCTCGGGCTTGTATTTCTTTATTTATTTATTCGTTTTAATAGTAGCATCATATAAATAAAACACCATTACAAAAATGTCGCAGAAAGTTCAAAACTATTCATTATCCATTTCATACAGATTAAAATTGCCATCAAGGCTGTTTGGATTTGACTTGCGTTCCTTTCCTTCTAATGAGCCGGATAGAGAAGGCAAAAGATGCTAATTCATCCTCACATCTCTATCATATCTCGGCTTTTACTATATAAAGCATCAAGGTCGCATTCTGGGGAAATGTCTTTTTACCAAAGGTGCTATAATAATAATGAAGAAGCAATTTGTTTCAGCAAACTGCCTGCAGTAATGAGGCTTAATTATAACCATGTTATTAATACCGCTGCTTAAGGTAATTCACTTCTGAGCAGGGTGCAGAACAGTAAACTATAATTTAAACAAGAATCGAGACCTAATTTAAATCATCGGATCTACTGCAGAAAAAGGCAAACAGAACGACTATAATCTGCACGTGATTTAGAGCTTCCCCTCGGTGCCATTTCCGGGAGACCTAGGTGACTGTCAGAGGGGCGGGGAGCCCAGATCTGGGTCTTGGTCCTCCTGCTCTTCCGGGAGGCTTTGTAGGTGATGGAGCTGCTGGCCCTGCGTCCAGGTGCCTCTGCTGCCTCTGACCCTCTTCACCACGTAGGCAGGGGAGACCGAGAGGTCGGGGGAAAGTTCTCTTTTTCTCAAGGACACCTCTGATGTGCTTTTGAACCCATCTTACTTCTCTCCCCACTACATTTGTGATGGAAGGAACTTTGTTTTGCTCTCCGTCTCTACAGAAGACCACACCCACGCCAGAAAGGGAACGTGCCTTAGCCAAGAACACACAACGGGCTGCCAGGTGTGAGCCGGGTACTGGGTCCCCTTTCCAGTGCTTTTGCAGCAATATCTGCATCATCCGGTGAGCTAAACGTGCCTAGGCTGCCTTCACATGGCCCCTAGGACATCTGACCCAGCAATCCCAAGGCCTGGTTGTTCATCAGAACTTCCTGAGATGCCTGGTGGAAAACGTCAAAGTTCGTGGGTCCTGCCTCACCCCCTAGGTGCTGACTGTGTTAGCTTGGCGTTGCGCCTGGGCATCCGTGTGTTTGTCAAGAACCTTGGTTATCCTGGTGCAGCGGGTCTAAGGCACAAAGCGTGCAGTTCATTCGCCTGCTCAGCAGCATTAGTACATTTAAAATATACAACAAATTATGTGTGTGTGTTTTTTCATGACTACCTCTTCTGAGTTACATTTACTCATTCGCCTATTCAACACTTGTAGGGCACCAGTTATGTGCAGACTACAGTTTGTGCACATCAGCTCTTCTTGTTCAACTATGCTTTAATCCCTACTGCTGCACTGTCAGTGAATGTTCCTCTTCTTAACGCAAGACCGTATTCCATGTTGCTCTAAATAAAAAGAAACAGGAAAGTGAGAACAGACGTAAATGTTTAGGAAATACCGTAAAAGACCACGTCTAGCTCCATGTTTTATCCCAGCGCTCCAGGGATGTTCGGCATCACCAAGGTAAAGCGCTGTCCTTTCTGAGGGTCTTCATCAATGTTGGATAAATAACTAAGGCTTAAGAATTCCTGGCAGTCGAGGCTACGTTAATGAGGCAGTTATGAATGCGCCATCACTGAGGATTTACAAAGGCAGGAGAGATTTCTGGAGTCAGAGCAATGAAGACACTATTTCTAGCCCTGACTCCATGATAAACCACAGGAACCTTTGTACTCCGTGAATGATCTTTGACTGGTTATCTAATTCCTTCCTGTCCATCCTCCATCTGGTCACCACTCAGCCAATCTCTCCCATTGTCCTAACTCATGCCAAGAAGATTCCTTGTGCAAGAAGCTAGGACGATACAGGGGTCGGGTGGGGGGACAGGGGTAGCCTTAAAGGTAGGGAGAGAATCCAGTGGCTTGAAACCCAGAGGTCACAAAAGAGAGGCTCACACACCTTTAAAGACGGAGTTCTGCCTACAGAGTGTGGCAGCTCTCATGTTCCCCACCCTCACCCACTTCAAGCCCCATGCACAGAGGCAGGTCCAAAGCAAAGCTAAAGGTGGAGCTCATTGGATTCAAATCTAAATGTCTCCTCTGAGGGAATTCCCCCTAGCAGTCTTTCTCTTAAATTCAAGAGAACTTTTCCAAAAGATTCACTGTTTTGTGAAATACAAAGTGTGATTTCAAATGGCTCAAAAACAATAGAAATTCTCTTTTATTTTAAAAGAGATAAAGGCCTTACTTTGTCCTAAGGTCAGCCTCCTCCCTAAATCTCCCCTCTACCCCCTTGCTCTCAGCCTCCCTATGTGGGGAAGAGGGTCAGAGGCAGAAGGTACCTGGACACAGGGCTGCATCACCTCCCGGAAGAGCAGGAGGACCAAGACCCAGATCCAGGCTCCTGGTCCCTCTGACAGTCACCTAGGTCACCTGGAAATGGCACCGAGGAGAAGCTCTAGATCACCTGCAAATTACAGTCATTCTGTTTGCCTTTTTCTACAGTAGATCCGATGATTTAAATAAGGTCTCGATTCTTGTTTAAATTATAGTTTACTGTTCTGCACCCTGCTCAGAAGTGAATTACCTTAATTTGGGGGAGGAGGCCTGCCTCAGTTTACCTGCAGTATCACCCACACACATTTCTCTGTCTCTGTCTCTCCTCAAGAAGCCTGCATTTCCGTCCCTCCCTCTGCCTCCTCTGCTCTTTGTTTCTCTCTCACTTGTGTTCTTTTCTAAGACATCTCTCCCCTCCTGGGTTTCCTCGCTGGTGCAGGAGTTCTGCAGAGCCAAATGACACCAAATGATGCCTCCAGCTGGTGGTAATGATTGGGCTCTGGCTGAACCGCAGTAACAAGGCTCAGAGCCGCAAGGCAGAGCCCCGACAGAATTGTACTAGGAGTGATACTCGCTCTCCCTCTCACACACGCACACGTGCACGCACACACACACTGCATCCCATTATACATCCCATATGCATGCGTGTGTAACGCACACGTACAAATTCACAAACACACAGGCATGGATGCTGGTTTTTGTGTGCAAAGACACATACCCATGTACATACAGACTCAGACATAGCTTCACGTGGCGACAACCCTCCCTTTCCCCTTAATTAACCCCTCCTTCCTTCTCAAAGTGCCAGATTCATCCCACCAGTTATGGGGGCAGGTGTCTGGGGACGTAGTCCATTTCAATCCTGGAGACACCGTGAACCCGTCCAGATAAAAATGTCTGGAGAATAGCTGATGGCGATAGGGTGAGGGAGGAGAAGGAGGGCGTGGCGTCTGCAGCACTTCCCTCAGAGTGGGGAGATTTAACATTCCCTTCCACCACTCGTCCATTTCCTTGCAGCCTCCCGCAGACTGTTTCATCTCCCATCGTGTGAGCTCCGAAGGGGTGTCCAATTTGAGGAACAATAGCTATAAAGTCATTTACAGTGCCCTGCTGTGGCACAGTGTCTGACTGACCTGGCTAAACACCACACCGGCTCCATGGGCTTTGCATCCAGCACCCCCCAGTCCCCAACCCCGTGTCTCTGGAGTCCAGACTCTAGCTCCTCAGAGCAGAGCTTCCAGCTGGGACTCTGGGATTTCGGAGGAAGACCAGGGTGAGCTCAACTGGCACAAGGAACTGAGAGGACGAGGTGGCCCGTGGACGCCCTGAGGTGGATGTGAGAAGGTTATCTAGAGAAATCCCTTCTCTTAGCTTGAGTGTGGAGGCTGATTGTCCTGTAGAAACCTATGCCTGATTGCCAGGAACCCCAGGGCTGCATTTGAAAACCCTGGAAATTGGAATCCTTTTTAAAGAAGTCGTGCTGAATAGCATCACCTGCACAGACCAACTGGCCCATCACCTGGTCCTTGGATAAATTCTCCCCTCTTCAGGACAGAGGTCCTCGGAGGGTTTCTGCTCCTTGAAATGACCACTCGGCCTTCCTGGGTCACGACTGGGCTAAAAAACAAAATCTCTTTCATCTTATACTTTTCAAAGCACTTTCACTTCCATTAGCCCGTTAATTGATTCATTCATTGTACACATTTATTGAACACATAAGGCACTTCAAATCTTTTTACAGCAAGGCAGGATCTAGATAAATATATGCATACATATCGAATATCCACCGACAGGCACTGCAGGGCATGAGGAGGGTTTCATAGAGATGAAGGAAGCACAGCCTTCCGAGAGAACCCCCCTCCTAACGCTCTAAAAGTCCCACGACAAATCTATTGTGCCAATTTTGCAGCTGTGTAAACTGAGGGCCAAAGAGGTTAAATGACTCGCTTATGGTCATGAAATTAGTTAGTGGCAGATTAACTAATTAGTCTGCCACTAACTAATTAGACCCAGAATGCACTTCTTGATTCAAATCGGATATGCCCTCTCCAATTTTTGAAATGTTGCTTTCCAGAAAGTTCCTTTGTGGTCCAATCTCCCCTTTTCTTTCTCTTTTCTTGGTCTCTCTGGAACAAGTTCTCTCAAAGGAGAAATAGTCACATCACCAATTTTTTCTGGGTTCACATGTATATTGCTTCAGGGACAAGAAGAAAAGAAATTTTTTTTTTGTCTTCTCTATTTCCATAAGAAGATCAGCAAGACTGAGCAGTTGTTTGCATTTCATGTGCGGCCTCTCCAAGGACACTCACGCTTCCGGCAGAGGTGGGCGAGGAGGGCCAGTGTGTGCAGTGCCTATTGTACACAGCATTTGGGACAACGTCTTCCTCCAACACGGCCTTTCCTCACGGATGGGAAAGATGGAGGAGGGTCCCCTCTCGGCCTTTCAGCCAGGAAGACTGGAGCTGGAGAGGTTAAGGGACCTGCCTGAGGCCACGTCAGATGGCAGCAGAAGGTTGGCGTTGTTGACCTCCCATAAGCTTTTAAGCTCTTACCTGAATTTGGCCCGTGTCTGTCTCTGTTCTGAGATAAGAGAGAGAGAGAAAGAGAGAGAGAGAGAGAGAGAGAGAGAGAGAGAGTGTGTATGAGGCAAGTTCAAGGTCGAAGGGGGAAGCACTGTAGCTGTTTTCTCTCTGTACATGTCATCTTGTCAAAAAATCTGAGACTCTTCAAGCCCCAGGCCCTTCACAAGTGAGGTCACAGTGTCACTCTCCAGCAGTTGGATTAGGAATGATAATGGAGCTGTCTGGGCAGCTGAGTGGGGTCCTGGCCCCGGGTGCCCACGCCTGCCTTTCTGCCTGCGCCCAGGGTGGAGCCTGGCTGGCGGGAGAGCCACGGTGGGGCAGGCTGGACACCTTGGGAGCAGTCTGTCGCCTGCTTGCTCAGGTCCTAGGGACAGAATGGCCTGGCCTCCCGTTCTCTGGAGTGAGGGACAAGTCTTTGGATGCAGACAGGAAGAACTGGCTCAGGGTGGAGTAATCAAAAAGAGGAGATTTTTGGAGGGACGTCAGGGGCTGAGGAATGTTCAGATGCCAGGGTGGTTCAGGGAGCAGAAGTCGGGGAGACAATCATTGCTTGGTAGCAGCAGCCTGGCCAGGGCATCACCCTACTGCTGTTCGGGTCTGCCGCGGCTCTGCCAGCCACCTCCCACGCCACCCCTACTGGACACCTCTTCCCTGAGTCCCACCTCCAGGGCTGCGGGTCATGGGGTGCCGCTCTCTCTGCCTTACCCACCCCAGAAGCAGAGGCCTGGGTGGGAGCAGGAGGCTGGTTGGGCCCAGTCCGCATACCAGGGGTGGGGGTGCAGGGTTTGTTTCTGTCATTTTGTAGTCGGAGATTGGACAAGGAAAAGAAGACATATGTTCATCAGAGGGATGCTGAAGAATCTGGCACATCTTTTGTGGGGGAATTAATCAGAGTAACAAGACTGAGAGAGGCTTAATAATGCTTTTTAAATAACTGAGGTTTTTTTTTCCCTTTTTTCCTTTCAGAGTATGATGGACAGATGGCAAATAGAGAATGAAATGGGCTTAATTTACTGCAGGAGGGTGGAGATTAGATGTGCCAAGGGGCTTCCTGACAGTGTGTGTGTGGGGGTTCTGGGCCCTGGGGGAGACAGCTTTGTAGGGCGGTGGGCCTCCCTGCGGGGACTGAAGGGGGTCTCACAAGCGACTGTTTTTCCTGTTGCCTCTCTTTGGAGGCTCCTAAACTCTAGGAGGGTCTGGGCAGAGCCCTTTCCTGGAGGTATAGGGAGGGGAGGTGTTAGGTCCCCAGCCAAGAGAGAGACGCACGAAGCCTCGTGTGTAGCAAAAGGCTGTTTATTTTGAGCATCTGGGTGCAGATGAGGCTTCGTGTGTCTCTCTTGGCTCCAGAACTAACAGCAGGATGATGGACGGCAGGTAGACAGAGGCTGAAGGCTGGGCTCTTTGTGTCTGGGATAATGAGAGAAGACGCCACTGGGGGCTTCACTTTCGGCCCCAAGAAATGAGAACCACAGGAAGCTCCCAGTCTGGAAAGGTAGCAAAGGTAGCATTTGCTAAGTCAGAAGAGGGAAGCACCATCCAGTCTGGGGGATCCCATGGGTACCCCAGAGTGTTCCAAGCCTGGAAAGAGGCAGGGGGCCTGAGAGCCCCACCCTGCCCAGAATATGCAGATGAATGTCCTGTCCCTTTAAAGTGCTTCCCGCCTGGCGCCACAGCCCTCGTGGGATGGGGCAGCCCAACAGCTCTCCAAGGAGCCGGAGCCATAGACGATGGGCATCTCCCCTGAGCTCATCTCCCGCATCCCGTGTTTAAAGCGAATTGAAATGGATATCTGATAAATGAATAAACCTGTAAATGGAATCAAAAACCTTATGAACCTGAAGGAGAAATAGGAGTCCCGGGTCTGTTAAGTCTAAATTGAATAAATCTGATCAACTCCCTCACAATTTCTGCCAAAGGCTCTTGAAGAGGAAGGAGAAGAGGGGAGCAGAGAGCAGGCAGGGGAGGAGGAGCCACGAGAGGGAGGGGAGGCAGGAAATGGCTCCAGGACTAAGCGACCACCACCAGCCACCCCAGTAGAGGCCCAGGTGGCTCCCAGCATCACTCAGTTGGACTGAAAAATAGGTGACAGTAGGTGGCCCGTGCAAGTCCAGTTGCTCCTACATGTCTGCCCGGAAGACACCTCCAGAGAACAATTAGAGATTTGCACACGACGGGGCCAAAGTCTCATTTTGGACCTTTCTGGAAGAGGAACCCAGCACCTGGGCCTAGATGAGCTCAGCTACTGGGGAGGCAGGTCCATTCGGTTGGTAGCAGGTAGGGGAGGTAGAAAAGTCACATCAGAATGAGCCTAAGAGCTCTCCCTTTGACCTCTACCGCGTTCCGCTATGTTGGGCAAGTTACTTTCTGCAGTGGTTTTAAATCACAGCCACAGAATTTTTTAACCCTCATTCCAGTGAGGCATGGAGGTGGTGGTGGTGGTAGATCTATGTCATCTCCTCTTGAATCTAGGTGGGTTTGTGACCCTTTTGACTGATACAGAAAGAATAGTGGCATTGATGCCATGTGACTTTCAAGGCGAGGTCAGAAAAAGTCATGCAGCTTCTGCCTGATTTTCTTGGGCTACTCTCTTTGGAGGAAACCAGCCATTTACGTAGGAAATCCAGTCACCCCTGAGAAGGCCGTGCTGGAGATGTGATCCTGTTCCAGGCCACAGCCTCTCTGGGCTCCCAGCCAGAGGAGTGAGCCCTCTGGGCCGCCCAGCCCCGCCCAGCCTGCAGATGATGGCAACTCCAGCCTACCTGTGACTGCAGCAGCCAAGCGAGAGCTGCCCCACTGGGTCCTTCTAGAATTTCCAACTTGCAAAATTACAAATACTATAAAATTGTTGTTTTATGTTGCTAAATTTTGGAATAATTTGTTAATAGCAACCACAACACATCCCTTCTTGCGTCTCCATTTTCTTTTAGAAAATAAATGGTTAGACTAGGCATATTTTAAAACTGTATTTCAAAAATTGTAAGTGGTAGATGAATTTTTTCAATTATTTTTATTACAGTGAAGTATACATAAAATATACATAACATAAAATTTACCATCTGAACCATTTTTAAGTATACAGTTCAGTGGTACGAAATATATTCACAATGTTGTGCAGCCGTCACAATCATTCTCTTAACTCTTCATCTTGTAAAACTGGAACTCAGTAGCCATGGAACAATAACCCCCCCTTCCCCTGCTCCCAGCCCCGGCCACCACCACTCTACTTTCTGTCTTTATAATTTTGACTACTCTGGGTACCTCATATAAGAGGAATCACACAGTATTTGTCTTTTTTTCTCTGAGCATAATGTCCTTAAGTTTCATTCATGTTGTAGCATGTGTCAGAATTTCCATTCTTTTTAAGGCTGGATAATATTTCATCGTATGTATATATCACATTTTGCTTGTCCATTCATTTGTTGATGGCCACTTTTGTTTCTCCCACCTTTTAGCTGTTGTGAATAATGGTGCTGTGAACATGGGTGTACAAGTTGTAAGACCCTGCTTTCTTTCCATCCTTTCGGGTATATACCCAGAAGTGGAATTGTATGGTAATTTTATCTTTAATTTTTGAGAAAGCACCATACTGTTTTCCACAGTGCTGTACCATTCTGCACTCCTACCGACAGTGTACAAGTGTTTCAATTTATCTGCATCCTCATCAACACTTGCTATATTTTGGCTTTATTTTTTTTTTCGATAATAGCCATGCTAGTGGGGAGGAGGTGGTATCTCATCGAAGTTTTGATTCACATTTCTCTAATGTTTTGAACATCTTTTCAACACATGGTTTTTTAAGAGAATTCAAATAGCACAAAAGGATAAAAACAGGAATGAAAAACAATTTCCTTCCCTACTCTTGAGTTCTTCTCACCACTGAGAGGCAACTGTCTTCAACAAATAATTGATCCTTCCAGAAATGCTTTATATGATTACACCATATATAATTATATCTTTATAAAATTACACATAGAATTGTATCATATTTAACATTTTATAATTTTATTTTTTCACTTACTGGTACAGACTGGAGATAGTTCCATATCAATATACATAAGTTCACCTTGTTTTTTAATGGCTGCATAGTATTCCATGACATGGTTGTATCAACATTGATTTCCCCAGTCACTGTTGACAAATGTTTAAGTTGTTCCTAGGTTGATTGGTTGGTTGCTTTTTTGTTATCGTAATACTTTATTGACTGTTTTTGTACACTTATTTATGTCTTCTTATACAAGTGTATTTGTAGGCCAAATTCCTAGAAGTAGAATAACTGGACCAAAGGATATATGCATTTAAAATGTTGATGGTTATTGCCAAAGCTGTCTTTTAAAGAGGTGGCACACATTAATACCCCCACAATGAGAGGACTAGTGTCCTTCTACCTTCATGATCTTTCAAGTTTTATCAATGTGCTAGAAGAAAAATGGTGTCCTGGTTTCAAGTTTTCATTTCTTTGTGGGGTTGAGCAGTTTTTAATACATGCATTGATGATTTTTAATTCCTTTTTCTTCTTTGAATAGTTAATTGATATCCCTTGACAGTTCTGTAGGATTGTTCATTTTTTATTTTTTAAAATTGGTTTAGGAGCTTTCCTTATTTTAAGCAATTCACCTTTTACTATACGTTATATGTTACAAATATTTTTCCTGTTAAACTTGTTATCTTTTGACATTATTAAAGATCTCTTTATGTATAGACAATTTTACATCGTATGACATCAAATTTATCAATCTTTTAAGAAGATAGCTTTGTAGTTCTGTCATGCTTTCAAAGATCTTCTGTACTCCAGGGTTATAAAATAAAATCATAAAATAAATTATCCATATTTTCTTCCAGGGTGTCCTATTTTACATTCAAATAATTGATCTATTTGGATTTTATTTTTGGTATCAGGGGTGAGATGGGGATCCAATTTTACTTTTTACAAATGGTTAGACGAGTGCTATCCAAAAGAAATATAACGTGAACCACATATGCAATTTAAAATTTTCTATTAGCCACATTAAAAAAGTAAAAAAGAGGTACAAGTAATTATATTATTTAATCCATTATATCCAAAATATTCCAACATGTAATCTATATACAAACTATTAATGAGGTTTTTTTTACCTTTTTTTCATACCAAGTCTTTAAAATCCAGTGTATATTTGGACTGAATTTCAAGTGCACAATAGTCACACATGGCTAGTGGCTACCACACTGGACAGCACAGAGTTAGACAAGTACCCCAATATAATTTATCAGGTCAGACTTCACTTCCATTGATTTGAAACATCTTGTATGTCACAGGCTAAATTATGTTTTGTATTTAGGCCTATTTCTGGTTTCTATTGTTTTCCCTTCCCTCACCAGTAATGGACTATTTTAATTATGACAGTTTTAAGGTAGTTTTAATATTTTGTAGAGCAGTTTCTCCTTCTTGTCTTTTTTGTTTAGAGTTTCTGTGGCTCTTCTAGTTTAGTTCTTTCTCTAGGTAAACATTAATATCTAAGATTAGATATTATCTAATACTATAATATAGACACTACACCACACTACAGTATGGTATGTGATACTATAATCTGGATACTAATATTTAATATTAGGTATTAATATCTAATATTATATTATTTCAAATAGCACACAAACTGCATTGGCATCGATAGAGATTGCGATGGATTGAGGACCCAGGTGATACCTAAAGGCCCTTCTACTCCAAATCTCAGTAGCTCCGTTTTACTGCCCACAGGAGGAGAGTGGTGCTGGTGACAGTCCCATCCTGTGTGACCAGTGTGGTGGTCCCATCTGTGCTGTGCATGGGCCATGCGTCCCCACCAACTGTGTGACCTCCTGGTGGGCAGTGGATCCCGCGTGCATGGTGTAAGATGTGTCAGTACATGAGTAGATTAATAAAATGTGGTATATGTATACCATGAAGTACTACTCAGCCACAAAAAA
>VBSM01001265.1:71692264-71706956 GCA_008086735.1 Cheirogaleus medius | reverse complement strand
CCCCACCCGGGAACCAGGTATCCTGGGAGAGGATGATGTCTAGTCTACTTAGGAGGGGAAGGGGGAATGGCAGGGAGCCCGGCTTAGACTTTGGTTCACTGAGAACCCAGGGAATAGGGCACAGTGAGGTCACCTTGTGTGTGATGGGGGCTGGTGGTGGTGGGGGTCTTAAGGGTGGGAGAAGTGAGGGATTTGACTTTGATTACCCAGCAAAAATCCATTTCCTGCTAGTAATGACTGGCTGGTGCATATTGGAAATCACAGCCTCCCTGCTCAACTCTCCCGCATCATTAGTCCCCAGTGGAGCGATGTCTCATTGGAAATCACACCTGGTGCAATGAGGCATGATGTGAAACTCTGCAGACCTGCTTTCCCTGGGTAGCTTGGCAGTGGCAGCTCACGGGTGCCCAGCACTGGCCAGGGTTCCCTTGATAACCCAAGCGATCAGTGATGCTGGATCATTCTTCAGGTTTCCTTAATGTTATCTGTCACCAGAGGTGGGGTGTGCACAACATCCGAAAGCAGCTCTGTACCACCTGCAGTGCCTTGTGCAGTCCCTGGTGCCCAAGAGTGCGCCACGATTAAGGTAGTGCAGGAGAATGACAACTCGGTAGACCCCGGGCCCCTCTGGTGGTCATGGGGTCTGTCTAAGTAGTTTTTGTCTTGTTCATCTCAGCATCCATTTCCCTTACCCCAGTCCAGAGGTTTGAATGGGGATTCTCTCTGAGCCCTCCAACCCAACTTTGGGGGTGGGCCTCTGACCAAACACTGGCCAATCAGCATGTAATTCCAGGGATTGATCCAAGGGTTAGTACGGAAAGCCAAGTGCAGTGCTGGGACTACTGATGGGAAAGCGGCATGTTCCTAACCTGCGGCTGCTAAGCCTGGGGCCACAGGTGGATGACATTGCCACCACACAAAGTGGCTAATAAAGGGGAAAGAATAGTGGAGTACCATCACCCAATTTACAACAAATGCTTCACTGCAGTTCAGGAGGGGAAATGATGTACTTTTTAACAGATGGTACTGGGTTAATTGGATATTCATGTGGAAAAAGAAATGAACCTTAACCTCCGCCTCACACCATTCACAAAAAGTAATGCATGAAGGATCATAGATCTCAACATAAAGCTAAGACAGTTAAGTTTATAGAAGAAAACAAAGGAGAATATATTCATGGCTTTGGGGTGGCCTGAGTTTTCTTCAGCAGGCTCTGCATGCATGTGTACACACATGCACACACACAGGACTGAAGACACGGCAGGTGTGACATCAGGCTTTATTAAATTAAGAACTTCTACTCATAAAAAGACACCATGAAGAGAGAGAAGCAACAAGGTGCCAATTAGGACAAGATATTTTCAACTCATATATCAGAAAAAGGACTGTAATAATCAGAATATATAAAGAATGCCTACAAATCAGGAACCAAAAGACACACAATCCAACTGACGAATGCTAGTGAGGGTGTCAACTGGGATAACTGCTTCAGAAAACCCTTTGGAAGTACCACTAAGGCCAAACGTACACTCTATTTTTCAGCAGCTCTACTCTTGGGTCTACCAAAAGACATGCACACAGCAGCTTTGTCCACAATAGCTGACATCGGAAGCCACCAGTGTGCATATCAGCAATAACTTGTGGGACATTCACAGAGCAGAATACTACACAGAAATGAAAAGAACGGACTCTGTTACACACAAGGAGGGTACATTTCACAGTCACGGTCCCGAATGAGCAAAGGCAACCCATGAGGGTACCCGCCACCTTAGGATTCCATCTGTACAAAACCAAGATAGGAAAGACCAAATAAGGGCGACAGAAATCAGCGTAGTGGCTGCCCTGAAGGGCTTGCGGTCTACAGTGAGGCTAAGGGAAACCTTATGGGGTGCTTGATCCAGGTGGTGATTTTGTGTGTAGAAATTCACTGAACTGTGCTCTTAAGATCTGTGCATTTTACTGGATGTAAATTCAACCTCAATTTTAAAAAAAGATAGTGAAGAGAAGGGAGGGACCAATTCTTGAGGACATCACCTAAGCACCTCCATCCAGCCGAGCCTGAAGATAAACACTCCTGGACCCCTCAAGAGCCAATTTATACCCCCCTCTCCATTTTTGTTCATCTGCGTCAGTTTGTGCTGGGTTTTCTCTCGCTTGCTGGTAAAATCATCCTCATCACTACCACCTCCCTGCTTCTAGGCCAGAGTTTTCCTCCTTCAGCTCAAGCAGATGAGGGAAGTCCTGCACTTCTTGGGACTCAAAGCAAGCGAGTTCCTCAGTCTTTTTTCTGGTTCTATTAGCAGTAAGCCATCGGGCAGGAATCCAACATCTTTGTGCCTCAGTTTTTCCATTTGTAAAATGAGCTGATAATAGCACCTTCCTCACACAGTTGGTCGGATCCCCTGTTGTGGAGTCTCAGATACCTTCTGTTCTCATCTCTGATCCCCATTTGATTAATATTTGTAACTATGACTGCCACAGGGATGGACATTGTATCCGTTTTGCTCACTCTCATAGCTCTAGTGTCAGGGCCACCTGTAGGATGTGTAGAGTCCTAGGCACATTTTTGTAGAGCCTCTGTCTATATAGATAGTTTGAGTCACCCAAACTCAGCATGTCAGCACCCATCCTGGTGGCCATATTTCATGGCCCCCCCCCCCATGGAAGAAACACTGCCATGGCTAGAGGAGGAAGTCTGCTCACCAGTCCATATTCCCGGAAGAAATTCCATAGGCATCTGGTGAACTTTCCGTGTGTGTGTGTGTGTGTGTGTGTGTGTGTGTCTGGGGGTGGAGGGGGGGGAGAAGCAGGGACAGGGCTCTTGTGGAGCTCAGGGGTCCCTCCTTGGTCACCATTGCCAGCTCCGGCAGGACCAGGCACCAGAGAGGGGCTTAGAAAATTCCCAGGAAGGTGCCCCACAGCACAAAGCCTTGGGGTGAGTGTCCCTTTCACCCGAGTCTAAGGTCAAGACTGCCTGCCCTGTATAGCATCTGGCACATCGGAAGGATGCAATTCATGTTTGTTTGAAGAAATAATGAATGAAAGGGTTTCACGAGGATTATGTAGCATGTGGTAAGTGGTCACTAACGTGGGGTGGTTTTACTATTATTCCTGGGAGGCAGGAATCCTCCTTGCTCCCACGCTCCCCAGCGCAAAGGAGTCGGGTACCAGGGTCTCGTGACCGTGGCTTGAGTGGGTCAGCTTCTCACAAGGTCAGGTTTGGGAACAGTCCCCATTGTGGGCTTGTCACAGAGGACAGATTCCCAAGGAGGAACAAAGGGGCCTGAAAATCTGGCCAGGGAGAAAAAGACCATTTTGGGGTTATTTAGCGCTTGTTAATTGGTCACCTCATTAGCAGCCCATCTGCAGCCTGATTCCAGCAAGAGAGTGGGTAAAAGGGAGGGGGCTGCCCTGGCCAAGACTGGCTTCACGGATTCAATAACAAGGACAGAGCAATTACCGGAACTTCTAGAGCCAATTCCCGTTAGGAGCGTGCCAGGCTGGGCTTTGTCCTACGGAGAAGAGGAAAAGGTCAGCGTGCTCCGTAGGAGGAAAAAAGAGCCCTTCACAGGGAAAGCGCCTGCCCGAGGGAGGGAGACAAAGAAAAGGAGGGCTCTGCGGAGGTGAAAAACTAAAGAAAGAATGACATTTGGAAGTTCCTCCTTATGAGGGGAGGAGAATAATGAAATAAAAATTACAAGGGAGAGGGAGTCAGCAAGCAAACCAGGAGGGACCACAGGGAACAGTGCTGGAAGATCCACGCTAGGCTGGAAAGCCGCTGGTAGGGGATGCCTGGCAGGGGACTTGCCCCCAAGCCAATCATGGCTCTCTTGGCTTCAGTTTCTCCACCTGTAAATTGAGGGGGCTCTTGAGATCCAATTCAGGGCTGTGCACATGTGTGAAGCATAGGCAGGGGAGGCTCAAAGGCGTTGCTAGGAATGCAAATCCCCGCTAGCCCCTCTGACATGGTCTGAGGCACAAACGGTGCTGCTCCCCCAAAGTTCCTCCACTTGTCCCAGCCCCCTTGCACTGAGGTGGAGCCATGGGGCTAGATCTGGTCCAGGAACTGTGAGCAGCTCATGTGTCACTGCTGGGCTGAAACATAAAAGAGCCCATGAATAGCCCTCCAGCTCTCTCTTGTCTGCCACAGTGAATTCCGGAGCTTGGGTCCCTGAGTGGCTAAGTGGAGCAGAGGCCTCTGCTGACCCATATGGGATGTGCATCATGAGTGGAAATAAGCCTTTGTTTTTTGTAAAACACAGAGATTTGGGCTTGTTCTGAAGAGAAGCACAGATGGAGGTCATGAGCCATCCTATTTGCAGAGGATGGGGGCTGAGGGGTAGACTTCACAAGCAGAGGTCAAAGGTTGGGCCATGTGTCTGAAACAAGTGTGGTTTCCATGGGGTCCAGCTGTTTATGCAATAGTTACCAGGAGTCCCTGCCTCCCTGACACCTACCTATACATGTTTGACAACTTCCATTCACTGAAATGAAAGGACGTCTCTCTCCTCGAATGCATGGAACCCAAGGAACTAAAGGAAACAGCCATCTTCATGAGATCTGCTCATCGATCAGCCATCTGGGCCTAAGCCCCGCAGGATGGGTTTGGGGGGTGTCTTTCCTAAGCCAGGTGTAGGTATCTGTCTGCCATAGTCTGTGGTCTGCTCGACCAAGACTAGACCTGCAGGGATAAATAGAAACCATAAAGCCAGCATTCTCCCTTCTTAAATGCCTTAGAATATGGTAGGCTGGGCCTCCCTGATTGGGAGGAATGACTTCCTCTGCATGTCTTGCCCAGGCTGGGAAGCCCAGGCACAAAATCAGGCTTCCATGTGCTCACCTCCCCCTTTCCCGGGAAGAAGCAAGACATCAACAACAATAAACACAGGGTCTATGCAGACAGACACCGGCTTTAGAGTCTTTAGGGGAAGAGTGGCACTTTTCTCCTGACCATTCTTCTGCCTTTGTTTCATAAACCATGTGTCAGTGTTTCCCAAGAAATGGAAAATGGTTGTTTTGCAAACAATTTGTCATCCTTTCTCCAGGGACTATGAATGGGGGTGAGTGGATGTGGGGAAGGGAAGGCGTTTCCAGGAAGACAGGAGTGCCAAGGTCCCAGCGAGCGAGGGCTGGACACTGAGCACACGTGCTCTTCTTCACCCTGGCCTTCCGGCCCGCATCCCAGAGTCTGTTCCTCGGCTCTGAGCACTGCTCCAGGATCCTTTGCTTCTATTTTGCCTTGTTCCTCCCCACCCTTATCACCCGCAGCAGTGGGTATTCATTATTTAAACAACCCATGCCTCTGAAGTCTTATTTATCCAACATCTTTCTACAGCATATGTCAAAATTTACAGTAAGTGCATTCATCCCATAATAAACATTTGGCTTTGCTGGTCTACCCACGGCAGGGCTAATTAGGGAGGGCGATTCCCTTGTTATCTGAAGGGAGGTCAGATATAGCAATTAGCATCCTCGCGTAGCTTTCATAATTGTGTCTCGGAGGCTAGGCCCTTTGGTGCCAGGTGGGGTAGAGAAGTTGGCAGGCAGGAAAGGGGTGCCTTCCCCAGCAAGTTCTGGGAAACCAAAGCTGTGCTATGAAAAGCAGCCCGACTAGTTGGTTTCCAGGACTCCCAAGTCTGCCTGCAGTCTGAGCTCCCTGCTCGCCTCTCACCTCCTAAGCAGGGCCCTATCCTGAGAATGTTCTCCCTACCACATCTGTCTACCCAGTCCCCTCAGTGGGCACTCAAGAGGACATTTCCACTTGGAAATCCTGTCATTGCCTCAAACTCAAAGCGTCCAAACTAAATGGACACATCTAAGAATCAGCATTGTGGGGTTTGAGAGGAGTTTTAAG
This sequence comes from Cheirogaleus medius, assembly GCA_008086735.1. Lineage (NCBI taxonomy): Eukaryota > Metazoa > Chordata > Mammalia > Primates > Cheirogaleidae > Cheirogaleus > Cheirogaleus medius. Next base: position 71,701,102 of record VBSM01001265.1, on the reverse strand, counting down.
ACGATTTGGTTCATCCCTCACTCCCTCTCCTTCATGTCTTGTGTCATCTCTACCAAGCAATTATTTGGCTTTGGCGGGCCACTCTCTGACCCCCTTTCCCTGGAGATAGAATTGCTGAGTGCTCTGGCCTGGGCTTCTCTGGGGTTCTCCAGAAGCAAGGGCTGGCCCTGGGTGTGGCCGGGCTGATGGATGCTGTGTGTGCCATCCCTGGGCAATGCAGAGTTGGAGGCCAAGAGGTTCAAGGGGCAGGTGCCAGGGTACTTGTAGAGAGCCAGGCCCAGACCTGAAGCAGGAGGTGATAAGACAGAGCCAGGAGGAGCAAGGAGGATCCAGAGGACTGCTGTTCAGGGGTCTCCAAGACCACTCTCAGATCCAGCAATTTGCTAGAATTCAGCAACACTGTTACACTCACAGTTACAGTTTATTACAGCAAAAGGATACAGGTGAAAATCAGCAGTGGGAAAAGCACACAGGCGGAGTCCAGGGGAGTCCCAGTGTGGGCTTCCAGCTATCCTCTCCCAGTGGAGTCAGCTACGATATGTGGCAACTCACACAAATTACTGTCAGCCAGGGATGCTCACCTGAGCCTTGGTGTCTAGTTTTCCCTGGGAGTTGGTCACGTGGGCATGGAACACCTGCACGACTGACCTCAGTCTCTAGCCCTTCCAGTGGTCAAGCTGATACTGAGTGGCCCAAGGACCGCAGGTAAGAAAAAAGACATTCTTATCAGGCAGACATTCCAAGGGCTTAAACGTTACCTCCCCAGAGCTGGGCAAGGGCCTGACTTTTCTCTGGGCTTAATCCTTGCCGGCCCTGGAAAGCCACCCAAAGGAGGAGGGTAAGCGGTGTTAAAAGAGCTGGCTGCAGAAGGCACGGAGGTGTAAGCCTGCCTGCAAAGAAACTTCCGCCTCTCCACCCCCATTTCCTCAGGGATGGGTCAGAGAGGCACCAGCATCCAGTCCAGAAAAGTGCTTCCCCGCCTGGGAGGGGCCGGTCTCCCAAGAGGGAGTCTGAGGGAGGAGGCTGTTTACGGAGCGAGAGCAGCACAGCACCAGGGCGAGAGGGAGCGAGGGCTAGCGACATGGAGCCCACTAATATGCACCCCAGGGACTGAAGTTGGCTCTTTGAGGGCTGTGGATGCCGTGCGGTCCTGCAATCAGGCGAGCCTGGGTTTTAAAGGCTGTCTCTAGTGCTCACCAGCTTTGTTGCTTGGGCAAGTTATGTAGCTTCTTTGGGATTCAGTTTCTTCACCTGCAAAATGAGGATGGTAATTGCTCCCGTGTCACTACGCTGTGGTGAGGGTTGCATGAGATGGACATGGGATAAGTGGACATAGACACTGTCAATACCTCCTGATGAAGCAGAGTTCATCTTTAGATGCTCTTGGCCTCTATAAAGTTCTTATACTGGGATGAAACTTGTTTTTATACAACTTTCTACTACACTGTTCTTGCTCTCCTTCCTGATCTTCCAGCTCTATCGGTGGTATCACCATTTTTTTCAGGACCATCAATTATTCATTTGTTCATTTATTCCTTCACTCATTCATTCAATACATATTTATTACCTATTGATATTGACATTGTGCTAAATGCTGGGAGAGAAGGGAAATAAGACACTCCTAACTCTCAAAGGACTTAGGGTTAAATGAGATAGCAAATGAATGCATAAAGTAAACAGTTACAATGTTTCAGTTGCAAATGTACCAAGTACTTGGGGCATAAAAGATGCAGTGATCTGTTTTATCTCCTCCTTCACCTCCCAAGGGCACTTTCACACTTGCCTTTATCCCCCCTGTGAGATTACTTCCAAACTCTTCCTTTCCTTTCTACTCTTCTTGCTATGGGTTCGAGGATTGCAAATAAGTTGGATTTCAGGTTGGAATTCGCAATGACTGCCAGTGATATCCGAAAGGCTGTGTTCAGAGGATTCTGAGGCTGGATTTTAGGCAGTGAAACCGGATAAGACTGTCTATCAGAGAGGAATTAGAAAGCCGTTACTGCAGAAGCATAAGTTCTAGTGTTCTATACCACGGAGGATGGCTATAGTTAACAATAATATATTATATGGTTTCAAATAGCTAGAAGGAAGATCTTGAATGTCCCCAACACAAAGAAATGGTGTGTCTGAGATGATGGATATGCTAATTACCCTGATGTGGTCACTATACATTATATGCATTGAAGCATCACTATGTACCCCACGAATATGAACAATTATTATTTGTCAATTAAAAAATAAGATAATAAAAGAAAGCAGTGATTATAATACAAGTCAACCTTCTGCCACCAGCGCACCCCTAAGGCTCAGCCATGCAGATGTTCTGGCTACATGAAAGCCCCTTAGGGGCTACTCCCGTGCTTGCCTCCACTCCCTGTCAGGACACTCCAGCTCAAGCACACTCCATGAGTCACAGTTTATTATTCCTTCCTGAAATAATGCCCACTGCACTGCTCACTGCCTCACGTCTGCTGTGATGTCTTTATTTTGGAGAGTATAATCTTTGGGTAGGACACCTTTTTATCTTTGGTGTCCCCCTTGTCCATCCCCACCCCCAGGCTAGTAAGGTCTGGTATCCTGATAGGTGCTGACAGACTGATAGACAGACAGGCATTCCAAGTAGTTATGAAGAGCCACTGAGCTCCACAAAACCTTCTGCATTAGAGCTGCCCCCTTGCCACTTTGCATCTAGATAAAGCACTTGCCCTCAGACTCTGAAGAGGCCGTGTGATGCTAACATGCCTGCTCTCCACCACTCGGCCCTTTGCTGCACCAGCATTTCTCTGCTTCCTCCCCCCATGCAACCCAAGGAAAATGTCTAAGCGGATCTGGAAGGAATGGGGAGCGAAGTCTGGGGGCTCCTGGCAGGGAGAGGGAGCTCCACGGAGAAGCCAGTGACTGAGAATTTAAAAGCCACCATCATTCTACAAATCTGACCTTCTGCAATCCAAGCAAAGGAGGACCAGAAGTGTGCTGGGACGGGGCAATGCAGCCCATGGGGGGCTGACCCTGGTGAGAGGGGCTGCGGCTATCTACTCCCCAGGAAAGCACCAGGGACGAAGATGCTTGGGAGGCCTGAGCTATTAAAATCTGGAACTAGGGTGCTCAGAACAGTGATAAAGTATATCCAAAATTTTTGGAAGCTTCAGGAAATGTTCACTAAGCAGGGTTTGAAAATGATCTGTGCATCCGTCCATCATTCATTTCTTCAGTAACATGTTCTCAACAGCTACCATGTGCCAAGAATGGCATCAGGCACCAGGTGCACAAAGAGAAACAAGACACAATCCCTGCTACGAAGACTGCAGGATCCATCTAGGATTCTGAAGCAGAGGAGACAAGGCAGGGAGAGGAAGAAATGAATTTGGAGGGGTAGGTTGGAGGCAGGCAATGAAGTACTTTGAATGGCAAGCTGGAGAGTGTCGTCTACTCAGCCAGGCCTGGGGAGGCCCCGAAGGCATTTAAGCAAGGGAAGGACATGCATGTTTGGAAAGGCTGTGGTGTAACAGCATGAAGCTGGCTTGCAAGGGAGCAAGCTGAAATTAGGAAAGCAAGTGAGAAGAGAGGAAGAATTCCAAGGACACTTGGAGTAAGGGTTGATTTGAGGAATATATAGAAAGAAAGTTATCCTTCACAGGGAACCATGGGCACTGAGGGAAATCACTCAGTTTTGGCATATCGTGGAAGCAAGACAAACTAGCAAAGAACTGTGACCCAAAATAGTAGATAAAGGAGAAAAATTTACTCACCTGCTATGAAAATTCACTTATATTAGCAGGAGAGAAAAATGGTACCAACGCTGGCTCTGGGGTCAGATAGACAAATCATTTGACATTTACTAGTTGTGCAAATTTGACACATCGCTTGACTTCTCTGAGACTCAGTTTCTTCATCTTTAAAATGGGCTTAAATTGTATTTGCCTGATATGGTGGTTTTGAGGATGAAATGAAGGCATGTGTGTGTAGCACTTAGCATAATGAGTAGAATGAAGCAAGTTCCCAATAAACGTTAGCCATTGTATTTATTACTAGGGATTAGTTGACAATAATAACATTTATTGTCATGCAGTGTCCTTTACTTTGGAAGGCTGGAGAAGGAAAGGGGGAATAGAGGGCGCTAGGAGCAGCCTGGCTAATTGCGAGTCAGCCTGCCAAGCAGTCAGAAGACACTATTGAAATTTAGGAGCTGAGCACGACTGAATGTGGAGCCAACTCCTGTAGGATTAAGACATAACTGTGGAGTCTGACCAGGCGCCTTTGCCTCGTGTTGCAGATTTTTCTTCCCCGACTTTTCTGAGAGAAGACTGCAGTGTCTCCTGGCCTTCTGAGGGAATACTGCAGAACAGGAGAAGGGAAACTTCAATACCATAACCAGGCTGCCGCTGCAGCTGTAGCTTTGCACCTTAGTGACAACTTGCAGCACTTTGGTAGGAGGTCCCAAGTTAATCGGGCCCACGTCTCAGCCAGCTTCTCTTGTTCTCTCACATGGTGGCAATCTTTACTGAGGAGTGAAGGGAAATTCTCCTAAGGCAGTGGGCCCCAATCTTTTTGGTACCATGGAGTGGTTTCATGGAAGACAATTTTTCCACTGGCGGGAGGGGAGATGGGGGGGAGAGGTGGAGCTCAGGCGGTGATGCCAGTGACAGGGAGCGGCTGTAAATACAGGTGAAGCTTCAAGCTTCTCTTGCTGGCCCACTGCTCACCTGCTGTATAATGCCTCCTCCAAGTTTTATGGAAGACAATTCTTCTACAGATCAGGGGAGGAAGGCAGAGCTCTGTGGCCCAGTTCCTCACAGGCCATGAACTGGTACGAGTCCGTGGCCCAGGGGTTGGGGATGCAGGCTCATGGATGCCTGAGGTTCCCTAGATCCTTTATGGCTGTGGTCTCCAACCCCTGGGCCATGGACCAGTACTGGTTCGTGGCCTGATATGAACCTGGCCACAGAGCTCTGCTTCCCTCCACCCCTATACCCCCACCTCCAGCAACGGAAAAATTGTCTTTCATGAAACTTAGGAACCAGGCCACACAGCAGGAGATGAGCAGCAGGTGAGTGAGCGAAGCTTCCTTTGTATCTACAGCCGCCCCCCATAGCTTGCATCACCACCTGAGCCCCACCTCCCCTGCGCCCAGTGGAAAAATCGTCTTCCGTGAAACCAGTCCTTGGTGCCAAAAAGGTTGGGGACTGATGCTTTACAGGGGTCTGTGAAATCGACACCATTTTCATGATGTCATTTGCTTTTACTGTGTTGACATTGGCATTGATGGTGCGAAATCAATGGTGGGCAAAACTATGGGCTCCTTATTACAAATCAACGCCATGTGCCAAACTGTACCACTAAACATTGTGCTCTTCACCAGGATACACTTGCAGAATAAAAAAGCCACTTTTACTGAAGAGTGTAGTGATGAGGGAGTAAAAATTATTAATTTTATTAAATCTTTTCCTTGAGTACATGTCTGTTTAGTATTCTGGGTAAGAAAATGGGAATCATTCAAAAATAATGCTAAATACATTTGTCTTGAGGCAAACTGTGTTTGAGTTTCAAGCTAAACTAGCCACTTTCCTTATAAAACACCTGTTTGCTTGAAAAAATGATTGACAGACAAACTATATCTATCCAGACTTGAGTATTTGGAAAATATTGTCTTGCAGATGAACAAAGTGAGGCTGTCGCTTAAAGGAAAATGACTGACAGCATTTGTTGCCATTGATAAGATTCGAGTTTTCAAGCACATTAAAATTTGGGAAAATTTGTATTCATACTGTATTAGTCATGGTCTACTCAGCAGAGAGAAGCCACCTTGCATTTGAATAGGAAAGGTTTAATATAAAGAATGAACTATTTATAAGAGCAAAAGAGAACTGTCAAGAGTTCCCTAAGGCTAAAGGAGAGTCCCAAGGAAGGAAGAAGCTTGGGAGGGACCCCCATCTTAAGGTTGGGATTCACACGTCATTGGAGGTGACATCACTACCACCCACCATTTGATGGAGAAGTTTCCCTGGGATGGAGCCTTTCCACTGTCAGTGGGCCACAGCTGACAGGCAGAATACTGCTTGTGACTGTCAATGGAACTTGCTGGAAGCTGTCATGGGGAATGTTGAACACTCTTGGAAGCCAGTTGTGGCACAGACAGGGCTCACCAAGAAGCTCCTCTCTCTGGTTCTGGGGGCTGCCCCCAGGGAGGGGCTGTCCTGATGGGTGAACTAGAAGCCACTTACTGCAGTGGCAAGGGAAGCTGCTGCTAGGGAGATGCCAGCACCAGTGAGCATGATGCCACTAAGTGTCCCACATGCTGCTGGCTCCCCTGCGCTAGAGGAGCAAGCCGAGAAGATCACTGGAGCTGGGAAGAAAAGCCTTTTCCTCCTCCTTTGCCCTTACAGTGCTGTCTACTGACAAAACCTCCCCCCAGCAAGGAAGACGCATTCCTGCATCCCAGGCAGGAATGAAGGGAGATGTGGCGCTGAGCAGTGATCATTTGATAACGGGCACAGTCCACCCCTTTGTTGACTTAGCTTCTGCACACACTTGAACGTCTGTGCAACACTGAGACCTGTTGAGAGACAGTTATCCTTCCAACATGTGACATTCTCATCCTTTCCCCAAACAGAGAGATGCCCAGTCTCAACAGTTATTGTACCCATTGCTGGCTGTATTAATGTCTCCTGAAATTTAGCCTTGGTACCACTAAATAATATCTAAATGCAAAATTATAAAGTTAATCTACAAATGATAATGGGGACCTATACCCAGCAGCCTGATACCTTCCTGTAGCTGGCTTCTCCAGGAACCCCAGAGGAAGGCTTTCAGTGAGTTCTCCTCCTTGGGGGAAACTTCTTTATAGGCAGCTTCCCAGAAAGCAGTTTCCTGGTGAGTTCCTCAGGTTCCCCGGTTGACTTATGAGTGTGTTCAGCAACACCACGAAGATGGCTTCCCTGCAAATTTCATCAGCTCTAGAGCAGAGAGTTTCTGTTTTCCAGCTCCCTGTGCACCAGCCTCAGCCCACTGACTATAGTCCAGTTTTGGTCCAGGGCAACCCAGAGAACTTCTCTGCCATCCATTGGGTTGCAATCACACCTTCTCTGATGAGGTCCAAATCCCAGTGGTGCTTGCACTGTGAACTTACAAATATTTAAAGGCTTTGCTTATGAGATCAGAGGTGATGTTCACAAATGTGATTTTCCAATATTGTATCATGAAATGTATCAACATTTACAAGCTCTGCATACCTCAGTGAACCAATATTTCCAAATGATCAATCCATAATGTAAAAATTCCATTTAAAGTGTAATGGAATGATAGATCAATGAATTTTAATGTAACGGTGTATGCAAAGGTGTCTGAGTCCAAGCTGCAACTAACCTTTAAGAAACTACCAAATTTTGAGTGTTGATGTAATTTCCACGAATATACACAATTATCAGAAAAACCTATTAAGATACTTCTCCCTTTCCAAGTACTTTTCTCTGTGAGGCCATATATTTTTTCATATACTTCAACAAAATAGCATATCACCACAGGATGTATCCACAAGCAGATACTCAATTCCAGCTGTTTTCTATTAAAGGCAGACATTAAGGAGATTTGTGAAAATGTGAAAAAAGGCCACTGTTCTCACTAATTTTGTTTTGTTTTGGAAAATTTTTAAAAATCATATTGTTTATACTCACATATAATGAATCTGTTACTTTTATATTTAAATGAATTAAATATTTTAAAATTTTCTCAGTTTTAATTTCACATACAGTATCAATAGATATAACCAACATCAACATGAGCTCTTTGGGGCCTCAATAATTTAAAATTGTGAACAGGTTCTAAGACCAAGAATCTTGAGAGCTGCTATTCTAGACTAGAGTAACTTTCTTTCCAAATGTGAGGCCCCTGAGCTTGAAAGTGAATAAATAGCAGGTGAGGTTTTGTGGCACACCAGCCATGGGGACACCTCTGCATCAGGGATTTAAAAACTCATAGCTACTTGCATCCAGATGCCTAGAGACACTTCAGGAAGCAGCAGAAGAACTCCTGCTTCATTTCCACAGCACCACACTTGCCTTCCTGGCATTCTGCCTCTGTTAATGTTCCGTGTCTGAGTCCTCACTGAACCTCAGTGCTAGGGATGGAGAAGCTCCTATTGCTTTGAAGAAGCCTGGCTATAGAGGACCCTGTAAGAAGGGGCTTCGGCTGAACTGGGGGGGCGGGCATTTTAGTGTTCCCTGTGTGATATCAGGGCTAGCTGCTGCTCTGGTGGATGTCTCTCCCCCTTGCCACTCTGGGCTCCCCATTTGTTGGACAGAGCCAGCTACTGCCGATCCACACTCCCTTCTCTCCTACACTTGCTGTCTTCACTCTCCCCCAGTTGAATGGGGTATCTGTGTACCTTGTCTGATTCCTTCAAGCTAGACTTTGGAGAGGACGTGAGAGATACCTTTGGCACAAGAGAAATGAGAAAGGCCTGGTTGTTCAACACTTTCTGGCAGGTGCCCACCCTGAGATGCCAGGAGCACCTAAGAAGATTGAGAAGGAACTCTCTGGTTTGGAATGAGAAGGAACTCTCTGATTTGGAATTAAAGTACAGTGGCAGGCTGTCTCATCTTTGTTATTTATATTCCAGGTGGCAGGAGTTGCCTGCTGGAGGGTTCTTTGTGACTCAGGTGAAACTGCTTGGAACATGCCTTCTTGAACAGTGTTGGAGATGTCCACAGTCTTGCTCCTATGACTGGGCAGACATCATGGAATCCCTGAAATCTACTATGATTCTGCAGACCAGGTAGGTCAGGCTTTTCTCCACCTTATCTAAGGTCCATTAAGGGCCAGAGATATACAGAAGAGGAGGTG
>VBSM01001265.1:71652380-71692164 GCA_008086735.1 Cheirogaleus medius | reverse complement strand
ACTTCGAAGTTATCTAGTTATTTTATGGGTAGTGAAACCACAAGGCGAAGAGAGGGTGTTGGTGGGGAGATTAAATTAATGAGCAGGTAAGCAGGTTTATTATTTCGTCTGATCCTTCCTCCCTTCCTGCTAATTTCTCTGAGCCAATTTGGGAGGCAGAGCCTATCATGTTAACTCAGAGACAGACTATTGTATCCATGTTCTTTCTGAAGCCATTTATCTGAAGGATATTAAAGATCCAATTTACATAGACATTATGGCATTGTGAGGAGGGTGTCTGTGCCCGTGCTCTATTAAGAGAGAGAGAGAGGGAGAGAGAGAGAGAGAGAGAGAGAGAGAGAGAGAGAGAGAGATATGAAGGAAAAAAAAACGATCTAGGATACCCATCCAAGTGGGCCTGTTGGTATGCATGCCCCACCTGCAGTACCATCTCTCACGAAGCTCTCAAAGAAGTTTGCAATCATTCAACAAGTTAGTTCAAGAAGTCATTGGGCCTTGACAGAAATCAGGCTCCAGGCAACAACAGCGGAAATGTTTATTAAATCTGTGCTTCAACCTCAGGCTTCTGCATTTCCTTTTTATTACCACCAGGTTCACAGTGGAGGAAATGTGGCCCTCTTGATCTTGATATCTGCTTAAATGGATGCCTGATCATGTTGCCCCAGCCCACATGTGTGCCTATGTAATGAGGCACAGGGTAGGATAGATGCCGAGAAGAGGAGGTCAGATTCCCAGGCTAACCCTCAGCCCCTGGGTTACCCCTACACAGAGCCCTCAGTTCCACACAAGGGAATTGAGTGACCTGGGATAGGCCACATGGGGTGGGGGGGAGTGGACATTTTAGTCACTCATGAAACATAGATAAAAACACCTATCCTGCCTGTCACTCTGGTTTGTTATGAGCATGAAATGAAGAGATATGCGTAACGGCACTCTAGACAGAATTTAGCAAGACTGGGAGGATACATACCGAGCTATAGTGGTTTGTAATGAAGATTCTTTTAGCAGCAGCCAGTTTCTCTTTGCTGATGTTGGGCTCATCAAAGAGCCTTCCAATGGCTAATTTGGCCTCTCAAACAGATTTGTTCACCAGCCCATGCCAATGGCCAGTACCAGGGGTCCTGCCCGGGATGCTGCCGTTGTGAATGAGTGTGCTGGTATTCACCTCCAATTCTTCAGTTCTTTCATTATTCAGCTGCCAGTTACTGACAACCTGATGCAGTGGGTCATAGCCTTGACTTCCCTTTAGATCACCTGGGGAGTTATAAAAAACACTCATGCCTGGGCCTGTCCCCAGACCAATTAATTCAGAAGCTCTGGGAGTAGCTCCCAGCTGCTGGCATTTTTATAAAGCATCCTGGGTCGTTCTAATGAGCAGCTAGGGCTGAAACTGACCTGATACATGCCACACATTGTGCTTGTCTCCAGAAGATGCAAAGATGAATAAGATGCTCTTAGCTCAATGGGAACCATCTGCCTAGCACTGATCAGCCCTGGGAGAGTTGGGTGATTATAGTCCTGATTTTGCAAGGTTGAGGATCAGGATAAGACCCAAACTTCCTGATGATGCCTCTAAATGATCTTTCCCTCAACCCCTCATTCATGAGCCCAGCCTGCCAGCCTTACCTTTTCAGAGTAATAGGGACTCCCCAAGTCCCAGGTACCACTAAGATCATCTTGGGCTCCCAATGTGGCTTCTCTCCCAGTCCAGCATCTCCTAGGTCACTCTGCCTGCAGCACAGTTGGTGACACTGGTTTGGTGACGTTCAGCCTTTCTCCACCCAGGCTCTTAGCCAGGTCATCCTGGAAGCCTCAAGGAGACTATAATCTCAAGAGCCATCTGCCTCATGGATCTTTCCTCTTTTCTTCTGTCCTGAAGCCTGGACTCTCATTGGACCTGCAGTGAAGTTGATGGTTTATTTCCAAAACAATGAAGCTCATTTGAAAAGGTGAAAAGATGGCTATGCCCTTATGGATGAAGCATGAGCTAGGTCCTCTTCAGGCTTTTATGATTTGATCAGGTGACACTTCCTCCAGGTACTAATCATTCAAAGAAGGTCATTTCCTTCCACCATGTCTGTGTCCTCCACACCTGGATGAGGTATGTTTATCCTGCCCACTGTCCTCAGCAGCCTGCACCTGAATTCTTAGTTCTGTGCCTATCACAAGTCGAGAAAGTGGTACCAGCTTAGGTCAGGGATCTGGGATAGAAGTCGGGCTTCCCAATCAATTGTTTCTGCCTTTATTCCCTCTTCGGAACTCGCTGCTACAGTCGGATGAGGTTGTGATGTTTTATCATTCAAGTCTGTTAAGAATCTGTTTCTTTCTGCAATCAAAACTTTGTTCCTGTCTTCTCAGGGACTTAAAATACTGTCCTTGAACCGAGACGGGGGCCCTCCCGCATTAAACACACTCGCGACTTCAAAGCGGTGCATGTGTTGCCACAGAAGGTCCCGGGGGAGTGTCAGCGAGAGACGTGTGTTTTCTGTAGTACAAAGAGAAGCCTCGCTTCTTGACGGAGTTGATCTGAGGGGTGGGGGTGCTGGAGGGGTTTGTTGTTTGTCTCCAAAGGAGGAGAGGACTAGGGGAGGAGAGGTCTAAACTCCAGGAGGAGTTGCTGGCTGCAGAAGCCTTCTTCCCAAGGAGGGTCATGGTCTCCTACTGGAGCGAGGGCGGCGGTGATGCCAAGACCCCTGAGACCCTACCGTGCTAGCTGTTTCTGCACTTCGATAATCGTGAAGACATCACCATTTGTGGAGCACTTTTCCACACACTTCCTTGCTCACACTCTGTGACTAGGTAGTGCTGTTACTGCAATTGTCAAAGGAGGAAATGGAGACTCCAGAGGTCAGATAGCATGCCCGTGTTTGCCCAGCTAATAGTAGACCTATGTTCTTTCTTCTGTAAAAAAGGTGGCGAGTAGATTTCAGTACCTGATTGATTGATTGATAGTTGTTGCTTAGAAAGAAAGCTGTATACAGAAGGGTTTTAAGATTGCATCTGGGCTCAGTGGGAAAGATGGCTGCGGTTGAGTCCTAAGGTAAACTTATATTTTATCATTCAAACTTGGCTGCTTTTGAGAGTGAAAGGAACTGGATTAACAATTATGCTTGAATGACAAGTGTAAACTTGAACTATCCCGGACAAACCAGGATGCTTGGTCACCTAATTAAGTAACCATGTGTGGTCAGGGTATCAGGGTGGGGCAGTGCATGGGGATTGCAATGAACATGTCAGCTTTGACTTATTTCTATGACTTCTATGGGGACTTCTCTTCTTATCCTTCTCCCAAGGAGCCAACTTCAGCCTTTTATGTCCTGAAAAAAATCGAGGGGGGAGGTCACAGAGGAGAGGTCATCTGATATGACCACAATCCAGACCATAATATGCCTCACACATTTGTGCTCCCGAATCTCCCATCTCCTCATCTCCTGGAGGGAGAACACCACGTAATGAACGCAAGAGAAGGGAATGTGCACAAGTTGACTAGTTCTCGTTTTGATTGCATCATCGATACTATCGCCATCTTTAACCACACCCCCTCCCTGGCTTGAAGATAGCTCAAAATCTCCCAAAACCCACTGTCATGCTTATGTGACAAGCTTTGGCTCACTGCTGGAATTCATGGCCAGACCCACATATGCTCTTGCTTTGTCTAGTTCAACTGCCTCCAAATTCCTAACTGCCCCTCCTCTGGCCTCCTCCATGTCATGATCCCCTCTGCTAACAGACTGATACTTCCTAAAATGCAAATCTAACTATACTACTTCCCCCAAATCTTCCTAAAACTTTTCACTAGTTTTTCACATCTAAAACTGTTAGGCTCACCTTTACAAACTTCTAGGATCGCCTTTCGTTACTTCCCCATACGGACTATGCTCTGATATTACCAGATTATTCATCATTTTCTGAATACATACGTGGCACAATTTTCATGCCTCTACACCTTTGTACTTGCTGTTCCTGCTGCAATCTCTTCTTTTGCCTCTTTCTCTGCCTGGTGAATGTCTACTTAACCCTTAAAAGCTCACAACTCCCCCATTCCCCAACCCCAGGTAGAACTGATTTCGGCATTCCCATGGCGTGTTTTCACTTACAGTCTGGATACTAGCTCACAGTGCCGTCCCTCCGACTGGATGTGAGCTCAAAGAGTAGGGATAAATGTATAATATTCATTTCTATTGAATAGCATGATGCTTGGAACACCAGCTGCCTAAATAATGTTTGAGAAATGAATAAATGAATAAATGAATGATGCCAGACAGAGCTTCTTTCTTGTAAAACGTTCAGACCATCAGGGAAATGCCCTCGTGGCTCGGCTTCTAGAGACTGCGATCACTGCAAGGGCCAGGGAGGAGGAGGAGGACTGTGGGATTAGCCACGGAGGCTGAAAAGATCCTCTGGGGGCTCAGTGAAGGTAGAGACCAGAGGACAGCAGCAGGGAGCAGTGGATTGGGGAACAGGGTGGGGTGGGGGCATGCCACATTGCACGGCCCATCTCACTTGCTAAGAAAGCCCTGCTGGAAGTGGAAAGTGGCAACCAGAGGGTGGAAAACTAGCCGGGAAAACAAGCTCCTCTCTTTACCTTCATGTACCCTGTTCTCTGCCTTATGCTTTCTCTTCTGCCCAAAGCTGTGAGTGACCTTCTTTGCCTGGCCCTAGTAGCTTGTGCTCCTGCCCGTCCCCTTCTTCCATGACCCTGGCCTTGCCCTCTGGATGGCACCGAGGAGCCTGCTCTGCCTGACCTCCCCTTCCCAGCCTCCTTGGAACACCAAGCATAGTAATCAGCCTCTCCTGTCCCCCACTAGCAATTTCCCCTATGGTGACATTGGACTGGGGTGGGGGCCTGAGTGCTTCGTGGACCTGAGCCTGAAACAGGAAGTTCAAGGCCTCATTCTGTAACCCACTTCATCCCCAGCGCCTACGGGGTGGAGGGGCTTGGCTACACCTTGTCCCTGGCCCTACCGCTGATCCCTTGCTCCAAAACTGATTATCTGCCTTTCTCCCTCTTTGCCCAGGCACATTTTTGGCAGCCCAATTAGTGCCTTGCTGATAGTTTCTGGAGTCTGAGCAATCCTCCTACCCAACCTTTCCCCTGCCACCTTCCCTTTCCTGCCCTTGTAGGGAGATGTTTGACAAGCTCCTTTCCATTTCATCTGCAAGCAGGCTGACATGCTCAGAAGCTCTGCTGCTGTCTTCCAGATGAAAAGCAGGTTAATGAAGGCGTATTTCCAGCTTGTTTTTAAAAGGGAAAACAAAAGAGAGAGAACAGGTATCCTAGTTAATGGTTCCTAATTGTTTCTTTTCCGAAAAATCTTCGGTGTGAAACAGCCTAATTGAGTGCTTCCTAACCCGGCACTGAGGAAGGGAGAGGGGCTGTGCCTTGTACATCCCACTCATCCCTCAGATCCAGCTTATCTGCCAGCTCCTCTCGGGAGCCTTCCTGAGCCTGCCTTGGGCTAGGTCGGGTGATTATAGTGGACACTGCGCTGTGCAGCTCAGAACCTTCTGAAGGACTGAAGCACTTACTCTGCCAGTTGCTGTAGGGTTGTCAGCAGATAGCCCTTACCTGTCCATCCTCCTTGGGAGTCACCCTCACTGAACAGGGTCATCTCACTCAAGGTCCTGCCCTTTCCTGGGCCAGCTTGCGTCCAGTGATTGGTCCATGCGAAGGTGGGAAGGCCTGGACCCCACATTTCAGCCCGACACAACTCTGAAATGCCATTCCAGCATCAGGGTTCTGTGATGTCGTGGGCTGAGGCTATTAATGAGACTGCATCTCAGCCCAACTTCTCCCCCTGCCCAGCCTTGCTTCCTTCGGCATGCTAATCTCCATCTCAGGGTCTGCTTCCTGAGGAACTCCACCTGTAGCAGTGGTCCTCCTCGACGTTACTGTAGCATCCTTTCTAGCCCTCATCACCAAGGTGCTGTAGTATGTTGGGTGCCCAAAGAAGCATTGTAGGAGGGGCCTAATGCAATAATGTCATTTGTGTTTTTCCATTTAGTAGGGAGATTGATGTGATCTTTGCAGACTTCTCATGCCCAATTAATTTCTACAAAACACTGTATCTATCCAGCTACCTACCTACCTACCTATTTATCATCTACTTATCTACCAATCTAGTATCTATTTATCTACCTATCATCTGTCTATCTTTCTACCTACCATCTCTCTCTATCTGCCATATCTATCTATCTATCTACCTACCTACCCATCATCTATATCTATCTGTCCATCCATCCACCCATCTGTAGTAGAAGCTATCGGTGCCCCACGCAGGGCCCCTTTACTGGCTGGTGCATTCATCTCTCAGCTGTTGCAACCATTGGCTCTTAACAATTCACAGCTGCACCCTTTTTGGGGCACTGCCCTTGGCACAATGGGAGCCGCTTCTCCCTGGAGACCATGCACCCACCTCCCCTTCCCCATGGCAGACCTTAGCCAGTGACTGACTCCACAGGGCAGCTCTCTTGTCCTAAGGTGCGACAAACTCTGTGGGATTTGCAGTGCCGAGCTACCTACCCATGAGATCAGACTGAAGCTGGTTTTCGGCCAAGAGCACATTCCTGAGTAGCGTTATCTCTACCCCTGTTCCGTTTCCCTCAATCCCCCTCTTCTGAATATACTACTCTAGTTCAAAGCTTGAATGAGAGTCCTCATCTCAAGCTCTGCTTTTTGGGGAGCTTGACCTGAGACATTTGGTATTGAAAGTGGTCCTAAAAAGCAAGGGAAAAAAACAAAGGCAGACATCAGTATGAGATTGTAGAATTGGATTGCAATGGAGACCCCATTGCCGTGGTAGATGGAGCACTGAGAATCCCTGGCAGGCTGTGGCAATGTGATTACTAAGATCTTTTACCTGGTGAACTGGAAAGGGATGTACTATCTTGTTCAATGTCTTGGGAATTCGGGGGGTATGTTAGATTGCTAGGGCAGCCATAATAAAATACTATATCCTGGGTGGCTTAAACAACAGCCATGTATTTTCCCACAGTTCTGCATGCAGGAAGTCCAAGAATAAGGTGTCAGCGGGTTTGGTTTCCCCTGAGGCCTCTCTCCTTGCAGATGGCCACCTTCTCACTGTGTCTCCACATGGCCTCTCCTCTGCGCACGCATTTCCGGCGTCCCTTCCTCTTCTTATAAGCACACCCTCATATTGTATGGGGGCCCAACCCTTACAACCTCATTTAAACTTAATTACCTCTCTACAGGCCCTATGTTCAGATACGGTCACATTGGGGGTTACGGTTTCAACGTATGAATTAGGGTCGGGGGCCACGATTCAGTCCATAACAGGAGCTTTGGGAAAAAGACATATAAAGATGGTGGAATTGGGTGGGGTTTGCTGAGCACCACTGATGTGTGGAAGAGAGAAAATGGCAGGCTCAAATCTGTTAATTAACAATTTAAAACAAAGCGGCAGCATTTAAAGACACCTTCCGTTCCTACAGCCAGAAGCAGACAGACTTAAAGACCAGGCACAGGACTTAATTGTAGGAGGGGCCGCCTTCAAAGAAGACTGACCTCTCAGCCTCCGTGGGTCACTTGTGCTGACAGCAGGGCTCTGGCAGGGAAGGTGTGGGATGCTGACACTTGCGATGGGAATATCAGGGTAGGTGTATTGAGAACCGAATCTCCAGAGTTTCCTGGACTGCTTGGGCCTGCACAAATGGCCGGCTGCCCCTGCCAACAGACAGAGGCCTCTGCTTGCTTGAACACAGTGCAGAGGCCTCCAATGAGGCCTTTTCACAGGCCAATGCTTGCCCCCCTCGGGATCTGTCCTCACCTCCCACCTGGCCACCAGATCGTAAATCGGGGTCAAATCTCAGCATAGCCAGACTGGGGAAGTGCTAGGCCTGCCGAGGGATTAGAGGATTCTATCCAAAGCGGCAGGATCTGGCCGTCATACAGCGGAACCAGAACTGAGAGTGGATCCAAAGGGCCCAGACCCGGGAGGGGCTGGGACGTAAAGCTGGATTGGGGGGGGGGGGGTTCAATACAGGGTGTTCTTCCATGACACAGGATACAGCACCCTAGCAAGGGCCCACTTTGCAGTTCTAAGACTCTGCTGGGATGGCGCTGGGAAGCTGGGTTAAAGCAATGACCCACATTAAACAAAACCCAGTTGCTGGAATTGCTGTGGCAAACTGGGAAGAAAGAGACCAAAGGCTCAGTGAAGTGGGCACACGTGAGTGGGTCTGTTATATAACACTGGAAATCCACCGACGTCCCGTGTTCCTCCGGAGGGCCTGAGAACACTGCTTACTAGGGTGGGAAGGAATGTGTTAGTGAGGGGCACCAGTGTCACCAGAGAGTCCTGTCATCAGGAGTGGGCTCCCTCCTGGGGATGGTACAATCCCAGAATGGCAGGGGCCAGGAGGTAGCACCTAATCGCCAGGAGCAGGTGGCCATTGTTGCTGTAATGGGCAGTGAGGTCGCAACGGCAGCCAGGAGAGCCTGGCCTACAGGGATCTCTGGAAATGGCACATAGATCATGGTGTTCCTAGAGGCAAAACAGATGGGCAGCCAGCAAAACAAACAAATATGGATACGTATGTTATATCCGCAAGAGATCAAGAAGGAATGCATGTAAATACAACTGCAGCCTTTCCAGCAGAGAGTCAAGATGCCTTGCCTAATTTCCAGAGCTGAGCCAGTTCTAAAACCCAGAACCCATTGACTAAAAGGGAGGCCAGGTTCACCTGAAGAGGGACCCTGCAACACTGTGGTAAGTATGTACAGGAGTGACCTCCCCCTGCCCCGGTTCTTCTCCAAAGCACCTATAGTTATTTACTTGCATAACCAGGAAAAAAGAGAATACCCCAAGGCTTTTGAGGTCTGTTGGAGACAAGATCTGAGTTGACACTGATACCTGGGGATACAAAGCACAGTTATGATACCCCTGTTAGAGAGGTCAGAGGGTGTCTGGTAATAGAGGGAGTTCTGTCCCTAGCATGTCCCAGAATGGTCCACCTGGTGGTCATTTCCATGGTTCTTGAAATATAATTGGATTGGACATGTTTAGCAGAAGATATAAACTTTACATTAGTTCGTTGACCTATAAGATAAGAACTATTGAATAGGAAAGGCCAGTAGAATGCCCTGAAATTTCCCTCTTTCCACCAGGGTAGTAAATCAAGA
The DNA here is from genome assembly GCA_008086735.1 of Cheirogaleus medius. Classification (NCBI taxonomy): domain Eukaryota; kingdom Metazoa; phylum Chordata; class Mammalia; order Primates; family Cheirogaleidae; genus Cheirogaleus; species Cheirogaleus medius. The sequence goes on along the minus strand of VBSM01001265.1, from coordinate 71,683,022 downwards.
ACAATATTATATTCCAGGGAAGACAGCAAAGATTAGTACCAGCCTAACTGGTTTAAAAGGTACTGAGGTGGTAGTTCCTGTCCCACATAAGTTGCCAGTTTGGCTGTACTAAGCTCAGGTATACCATGGCTGATGGCAGTGGACAACTACAAAGTTGACCAAACAGCAGTCCCAATTGTAGTTGCTATGCCGGTCATCATGTATTTTTTATCCATCATCATCAAAGATTAAACACAGTTAGCATTCATATGGAACAAGCAACAATATACAAGGGCTGTCCGGAAAGTATCCAGCCATATAACTGTTCTCGGTACATTAACAATGGCTGGATACTTTCCAGACAACCCTTGTATGTTCAACATCTTGTCTCAGAGATACTGTGGATGCTCTGTTCGTAATACAGTCCAAAGAGCCTTAGACTCTCAGGATATCCTACAAAACATCAGAATGGTCCACTGCATTAATGCTATGGTGTTATTTGGACCAAGGACAAGAAGTGACAGATACCCTGGACAGGGTTTCTAGAGAGTTCATGATAAACCCTAGAGCCTTAGGGCACTAATGGCCTAGGAATAACCCTCCCCAGGATGAGTTAGCTCCTTTTACCTCCTATCACCAAGAAAGAAGCCTAACATTTATTTGGTTTCTTTGGGTTTTGGAGGCAGCATATTCCATACTTGGAAATTCTGTTATAATCCATCTATCAGCTGACATTGGGAGGCTCCTAACTTGGATGGAACAAGCTAGGTCAACCCACCAGGCAAGTAAGTCTCTCAGACCAGCAGAAGGGCTAGCTAAATATGAGGGGACTCTAGAATAGGCGATGGAGGGAGAAGATAATGAGTAACAGTCCTGCGCTTGGGAACATGCAGCAGGGCTGTGGCTCATCCTATTAACCCTCCTTTTGTCTGTCCCCAGGAAACTGTGACCCATCAGAGTCCGGGTGCTGCTGCGTCTGGATGGAATAAACTTAGTGGAGAAGAAGCTGATCAGAGCTGTGCAAAGGGTAAACCACAGTGCATGCTGTTGGTGCCCGACACAGCTGCCCTTTACCCCTCTGAGCACTGGCCACTTGACTTGGGAGACTACAGCCCCTGGCCACGTGGGAGCTGACCTCAGCCAGTGACTGACTGTCATGTGGGGGACAAAGGTCCTCAGGCTGGGATGAACTCTGTGGTGGATTCAGTGTTCTTGCCCATGGGATCTGTCTGAAGCTGCCTCCAGCTGAGACCACATTTTGCCTTAGCTCCCACCGCACTCGCCCCTTCACTCCTAAGACTCCAATGAGTCACTTGAGCATGAATCCCTACTCAGGCTCTGCTTCTAGACAATATACACATTAGTGTGCATATGTGTCTGTGTGTATTCATTCATTCATTTATTTTCCCACCTATTTTTTTTTGGATTTATTATTTTTTAACCCAATACCTCTTCCTCCAATGCCACCATTTCCTCACATATTCCTCACAAACCCAGTTTCACATTTGCCTTCCCTGAATCATGTTCATGGACTATGTGACCCTCAGATGTCTAAGCCCCAATTCACCTAGGGTGTCTCATGCCTCAGTTCACTAATTCCAACCTACAAGTTTTGAAGGATGGAGAATTTTGCACCAGGAAATTTTTACCAGTTCAACCTGAGTTTGTAGATGGAGTTACATCACATGAATGAACTTTAATTTCCTAAATTTCATCATAGAAAGTCAAAGAGAGAGAGAGAGAGAGAGAGAGAGAGAGAGACTTCTATTTACCTTTTGTCCTCTCCTCCACAGCTCAAAATCAAAGAGGAAATAAAAGGAATTAATTTTTGGCTCTTGAGTTTCTGAGAGTTCAGCTCTTGGAGATTTTAAGGATTTTCAAGGAGAATTTTGACAATACTTATTTTTACCTTGCATGTTTGATTTTAAGGCAGGCTCTCCTGCTTGAGATAAAACTCAACTGTGATAAACTATTGAATTATTCTGTAAGCTAGACTCTATTTCAAATCAGGTTTCCCCACTTTGGTCTGAATTAGTGAAGTTTGACTAAATGTGGACAGCAAATGAATTGCAAATTATATGTAAATGTGTATAAATTAGCACCAGTTATTAGAATAATTTGCATCGACAGCTCTGTAATTAGGCAGCAACCTGGGAGAGAAGGGCAGTGGGCAGGGGACCCAGGAAGCCGGAAGGTAGCCCCAGAAGTCCCGGGGTCCCCACCTCTATGTTAATGAGGCTCAGTTCTCCCTTCCCTGGGCCCCTGCGCACGAGACCTTGGGGATCTAAAATCCAGACCCTGGCTTTTGGATTTCTGGCTCTTGTTAAGATTCCTTGTTGGTGCTGCTCGGGGATTTGGTTTTTCCTGTTCTGTGCAGCACAGCGAGAAGTCATGGGATTTAGAGTGTAGAAATCTCAGGTCTATTGTTTTCATGGCACCTTTGGCCAAATCACTCTCTGATCCTCAGTTTGCTCATGTGAAAAATGGGATTTGTAACACACACTTGCCCCCATCCCATCACCTGTTATTGGGGAGTTCACATGAGATTGTGTATGCGAACTTTGCAGCCTTCTACATGCATTTGATGTTATTACGGTATCTGAGCTCATCCAGCTGACATGTGGTAGACCCAGGATTTAAACACACATTTGTCTGGCTTCACAGGCCCTTGCGGCACTGCCTCCTGTGGCCCCTTCCCACATCAGCCACTCTCCTGGCCCTGCTTGGCCTCCTGCCTCACGGGTGCAGGTCTCTTGAAGCCAGGGAGAGTGTCCTCGTTGCCTCGTGCATCCTGTCCCCAATACACTTGCTCCAAGAGCATGCTTCAGTGAGTGCCCAGTTCCTGGGGCCCGTGCCTGTCCATGGGCTCATCTAAGGTGTTTCTCTCTTTCCTTTTAGTCTGGAGCAACAAGGCAAACGGCACAAAGTCCTCACCCCCTTCTCTGTAGCCACCCTTGGCTAACCCACCCTTGAGGTGCATGAGGGTAGCTACCAGGGCACAGGGGGCTGCAAAGAGTTTGTGATGAAACAATGACCACCTACTTGCCTTTGCAATGACTCAGATGGATTTGCCGTCCTTATTTGCCGTGAAGACACATGTCCGATCACTGGAGGATTCTCGGTGGCTGGGGGAAGCACCGAGGGTTGTGAGTCATCCCCGGGCAGAAGACACCAGAGTTGGCAGCACCCACCACAGAAAGATTTAGGGTTTAGCTTCAGAACCAGGTACGGATTCCTGCTCTGGGGCCTCGTAAGCCTTCTGAGCCTCCTTGTGCCCTTCACAGAGTGACTGTGAGGATGAAATGGGTTTTAGATGTAAAAGGAATTTGCTGTTATTTCATTATTCCCAAGAACACCCAGCATAGACCAGTCAGATCTTCGGTTCCTGCTCATCTCTCCATCCCTCAACACACACAAGCCGCGTGCCAATTGTGGAGAACTGCTGGTCATTCCAACTGTTGCCACTCATACCGCCGTCTCTTCCCCGAATGGCTTTTCCTGCCCCATTGCTTGGGGAACATCCACTGATTAGTTCATCCATTGAACTCATGGAGATTTATTGAGCATCTACTATATGCCCACTGCTATGATGGGCGCAGGGGACATGATGATGAACTACACAAAAACGGTCCCTTTCCTCAAGGAGCTTATATTTTCTGACCCATTTCACATTCAGCTTAATATGACAGCCTTCCTTGACATCATCCTCCCTTAATAGGTTGAGGTGCCCCCTCATTTGTACCCCACTGGTGCCTGGTGCCTTAACATTGCAGTAACTTCTGAACACTCTGCGCCCCGCCCCTCCCTCTCCTTCTTGCTTGTCTTTCTTCTTCTCTCTTTTCTTCTCTCTCCCTCCTTCCCTCCTGTTACTGGTAGCCATCTTCTTAGTCTTTCCTGGGAATTTATGAGGCCAATCTTTGAAACGAGAAGGTGACTACTTTCAGACAGATAAAAGAAAGCCCTTCTTTTCCCAGCAGATAATTAATTTGTGTCACTTGTTGGTCGTGGAACATAATTGAGGCCAAGGGCTTAAGAAGGCCCCGAGAAGGAATTAGACACGTAGTCGCACCAGGGGGAACGTATCCCTCGCTCCGCTCCCCTGTCCCTGGGGGGCCAGGTCAGAGAGCCCTGCCCCCAGCTGGGTAGCAGCCTATTAAGAGGCCCTGGCCAGGTTCGGTGCTCACTTCCCACATGCTGAGCGGAGATGTAGCTTCCTGCCACAAGAGATGTGTAGTCAAAGGGTGGATGCAGAATACGTCTGCAGCTTTGGATTCAAGTCCCAGGTCTGTCATTTTACTTGCTGAATGATTCAGACAAATTGCTTAACCTCTCAAAGCCTCCAGTTCCTTGAGATCCAGAACACCTGCGTGTTTCTCCTCCCTGGGCTGCCGAGAGGCTCGGGCATGACAGTCAGTGAAGCAGCCTGGCAAGCTGCAGAATGTAAGGGGTTGAGTGCTTCGTGGATGCTTGCTGTCTCTCACTTTTGGGCACAGCGGAAGGCTGAGCACTGGAGAAGAGAGGACGTCGCCCTCAAAGCTGAAAGTCTAAAGCTGCTGACATTGATCTTGGCTGGAAAGAGCATCTTGCGGCAGAGGGTGATCTCGGGTGAGGTCCTGCAGCGGAAGCTATCTGAGCAGCCCTGAGATCCAGGCCTGCAGCCAGCACTCACCAGCTGTGAGGTCTGGACAAGTTCTCTTCCTCTCTTGACTCTAAGTTTCTTCATCTGTAAATCGGACACTGGAGGTTGGAGCACAGAGAATTGTATCAGATCATGATTTCTCCAAGTCTATTTGTCAGAATGTGAGTGAAGATTTTCAAGAAAAAAATGAATTCCAGGAAAAAAAGAATTCACAAAAAAATTTGAGACACACTGCATGATCTATAGACACAATCAGAGGAAAGATTAGTATTTGCATCTCTTAAAAACTCTGTAATAGGGAGAACTGTTTTTGTTTAACCTGGCTTGGCCCAAATTTTGCAGAGCCCTTATTAATGTCCTCTGGATGTTGATGCCCCCAGAAAAATGCCTCGTGGAGCAGGGCCTAAAGCAATCTCATGGGTTGTTGCCCATCAAGCATTTTGTGCCTCCGTGAAACTCACACAGCCTGGGGAACGGAGGGGGAGTCCAACCTCACACCAAGAATGGTCCAGTGCTCAGTGCTGGGCTGTTCTAGAATGTCCTATTGAATCTATCTGCAATCTCCATCTTCTAGATTATACTTGATTATGTTAGGTGACATTCAGCCAGCTTTCCCTGAGCTGCCAGGCAACACCTGGCAGAGGGAAGGGTGGGTAGCAGGGGATCCGGCAGATAGGAAGCCTAGAGTGGGTAATTTGGAGTGCGCTGCAGGTGCCGGCATGGTGCACATATTGCAAACTAGCCCCCTAGGGCACTACATGAGCTGAGTCTCAGGAAACTGGTAACAGGTATGTTAACCCGATATTCTACCTGTAGAATACCAGCAAGGAAAGCAAAACTGTGCAATGCTACTCAGCATTTTCACACACACACGCACATGCACTGAGTACTTAAACTATGCCAGGCACCGCATTGATTGCTGGAGACACAGAGGTAACTCAGACACAATCCCTGCCCATGAGGTACCCTCAGGCTGGGGAGGGAGGGAAGAGGAAGCAGCATGAAAACAGGTAACAGCACCTATTCGCAAGCATTGTGTGCAGTATGACCCGGGAAGTTTGTAAAATTTCAGATGCTTGGTCTCTGTCCCCGATCTCGAGGATGAGAATCTATGGGGTGGAGCCCAGGCACCTGTGTATTATGATTATGTGACTGGGTTGGGGAATTACTGAATTACCTTGGCAGTGTTAACATGCTAAATATGCACTTTGGAGCCAGAATGTCAGCTGGGTGACCCCCGAACAAATCACTCCACCTCTCTGAGCCTGAGTTTCTTTATGGAAGACACTCATGCTTATGGGGGAGGAGTGGCATTGGAACACCTTGTGTGACGCACCTAGCACAGCCTGGCATCCCACAATTGCTCAGGGGGTGGTGGCCATTCTCGGTATATTCACTAAAGTGCAGTAGAAACATAGAAGACGGAAAATCACCCACTCAAGTCCACTTCCACAGACCTCATCCCAAAGGGCAGGGAGAGCCAGGCTGGGTTCCAGGCGTGCAGGGACCAGCTGGAGCAGTGGATGCTGAGTACTACATATTGCTATAAAGAGACACCATTTAATTGCGGAGGTTAACATTGGGCCTGACACTTCAGCGCTTTTCACAAGGGAGGATTTGGGGGGCTTCTGAGGTTCTGCAGAGTTGCATGGCTCTATTTAGCCCAGATCCAAATTTCCCTGTTACAGTAGCTCATTTGGTCTGATTCACACAGTTAGTACCAAAGCATTCTGTTTCTTACAGCATTATTAATTTCCTGTGGGCATGCCTTATTGCCTTCGCTGGCTCCTTAAGGCCACGGCCTGGACATTTGACACCTCTTCTATCCCTAACCTAGTGCCATGCAAACAATAGATACTCAGTGAAACCTGTGGCTAATTGACAATTGATCTGTTGCAGTGGGGAGGGCAGATGTCAGCTGTGGCTGTTTTGTCCTCAATTTGGGTTCATTTCCACCTTTAAAGACCTCGTGCATTATTATATGATCATATTATGCAAACCAAATATCCTAAAAAGACAGATAGTTAACAAACAGACTAGTAGATTAGGGATTGCCTGTGGGATTCATCCTAATCAACCAGCCTACTTATCTGCCTGTGATCAGGGCCTGGATCTTTACCATTCAGCTGCAGGAAGCAACATACCAGGTTCCCAGAGGAGTAGAACGGGATTTCAATTACATATCCATTTTTTTTTATCACTTCACTGAAATAACACGAGCTCCCTGGCTCTAAATTGCTAAAAACCAGTTTAAGTTAAGGAGACAAATAGACGCTAATTACAGAGCAAAGTGGAGTCCAAAGCATCGGGCACTTGGCTGAGACGCCTTCCATCACTTCCTCCAGCGGGAAGCGGGAAGAAGTTGGAGTCTCCTCCTGGCCTGCTTTTCCACTCTGAGGAACCCCTCCCCTCAAGGGGTAGGAGTTTGGGGGGTGGGGTACAAAAGAGCCATCTGTGGAGAGAAGTTTGGATGTTCCTCATTTAGCCCTGGCAAGCTATTAACTTGAAGACCATGGCATCTGTTTCTTTTGTATAATAATCTGTGCCGTTGTCTACACACTTATCTATTTAGAGGCACCCTCTAAATCCTAATCAGTACTGCAGCATCCCAGTGGAGAGAGGACTGATGCAGAGGCATCAGGTGACCCGACTTGTGCCAGTTCCGTGATCAATTGGTTATGTGACCTTGGACAAGTCACCTCACCTTTGTGCTTCAGTCTCCTCCTATGTACCATGAGATCCAGCGGTGTGCCAGTAAGTATTTAACCAGCTCCCCAGGAGGGAAAAGTCCTTATATGTCGCTTTTGGCAATTCCCATGGTGTAAATACTTGTACCACGGGTGATTGCAAGCTGCCAACCTGACACTACCGAACCTAGAGCTGGGAAGAAAGGTGCACAGTGAGCTCTCAGGAGCTGGGGCGAGGTAGCTGCAGTACACCACTGGCTGAGATCTCTTCCAATCCTTACATCCCACGACAACCTGCTAACCACACAGAGCCCATTCGATCTCTCTCCCTGTCTAGGTAGATACATATCTTCAGTTCTTAAAGCTAAAATTAGTTGGTGGGTAACAAGAAAATCACCTACCATCTGCCCCTCTCAGAGGTAGGGTAAGATTAAACAAAATAAGCGTTTTTAGCATGAGATTAAAATAAAATACAGCATTTTGTTCATTATTTATATCGTATTTAATGAATACGTGATAACATTTATTAACAAAATGTAATAATCACGTTCAAATTTCATTGGATGGAAAAAACCTCTTCTCTACTTTTGTGCCTTTGTGAAGGAGAAGGTGGAAAATGCATCCCATGTCAAGGGAGTTTGACAAGCTACCTTCTCCCCACCTGTCACCCAAGTCCTCATGTCAACAAACACTTGGTGGCTGTGCATTGAGGAGACCTCCTGGCCATGAGAGTTTTCCTCTTTTACAAATGACAGAGATCTGGTAATCAGGTGCTGAGTACTAACTAGACCATTCGAGGTTCTCCCAACACGCCTCGTGTTGTCTGTACTTCCATGCATTTGCCCGTTTCAAATGCCCCTTCCTCCCACTACTGCGGCCCTTCCCTACTTTATATATTACAGCATCTCTTTCTTTGACCCGCTGTGGCACTTTGACCTCTCTTATGGCACATGCGTTATCCTACCTTGACTACAGTCATTAATGCACTTGTCTTATCCCCAACCAGATTGTGAGCATCTTGAAGGAAGAGGTTAGGTCTTATTAATCATTTCTTTAATTTCCTGCAGTGTGCTTAATGAACGCTTTTTGAATTTTAATTGAATTTGTGGGACTGGAAGGTGATATCGTTCCTGAATCTAAAGAGTTGGTTAAAAAATGAGTTCTGAAGTTACATTCTATTGAAGAATATGCAGAATAACATTTAGCCAGGGATGCTCGTGTGCAGAGGAATAGTAGACAACAAAATTCTCAGTATGTTTTGTGGGATGCCAAAAAATACCCGCCACCCTGCACATGGTGGTTTGTTTGACATTCTGATGTTATGTTCTTCCTTCAAATAAAATATCTACCCATATGCACATTTGTTCACTTTATAATTGAAATTTATTGAACATGAATATTTTCAACTTCTTCTAAGCATATAGAACAAGCATCTGGGTGCCACAGGAGATACAGAGGGATGAAACATAGTATCTGCCCTCAGGGAGCTTGGAGCTGGGGAGGTGGGCAAGATCAATGTCCTTGACATAAAAGTAAGTGGTCTGGGGGTAGTTAGGGAATATTGAACTGAGCCTTGAAAAGTGACGTAGAATTTATGTAAGAAGAGGGGAGAGAAAAGAATATGGACATAGAGAAGCCTAGGAGGAGAGAAAGAAGGAGGAAAATAAAGAGGGAGAAAAAAGATAATTCTAAGAAGCAAAGGGGAGATGTGGAGGCAGTGGGGGTAGAGCGTGATGGGGAGGGGTCTTGACTGGCTGGTGCGAGGCTTTCATGTTACGAGATGATATCACAGGTTTGCCTGAGAATGAAAGGATGCAAGGTCTTGAACCTCAGTTGAGTTTGGACTTTAACAAGCACTGAGAAGTCATCATGAGCTTTTTGGATGAAGAAGTAGCATGAGGACAGATGCTGGGGGCCAAACACTACAGCCAGAGGGTATGAGGCAGCTGGGGTTAAATGCCCCTAGTGGGACTAACCAGGAGAACTGGGGGTTCAGGATTCAAGACGACATGGCGGCAAGAAGGGATGTGGGGGAGGGGGTCTGGCAAGAAGGAAGAATCAGGATAACTTGGGGACTCATCAAGCTGTTGTTGACAATGAGTCACAGAGTAAAGTAGAAGGTGATGGGTGGATAGCTATTGAAAAAATGCACATCATAGGAATTAGAACTGAACCTAGAAGCCATTGAGAACATGCACCAGCTCTTCTTTCTATCTCTGTCTCTTTCTGCCTTGGGCCACAAGGTTGCGCTCTCTCTCTCTCTCTCTTTCTCTCTGGCTCCTAGAATCAATCTTTCTCCCTACATAGCTATTCCACTCTCTTCTCTCTTCCATTTCCTTTCTATGATCACTTACCTTTTTTTCCCCCTCAATAATTTCAGCTCCTCCAGCCCACCCACTGCTAAGTGACTCAGCTGCTCAATATCTGCCTCCTCACATTTCTAAGAGAGAGAATCTGATTGATCCTGTTTTCTCACCCGTTATATTACAGTAGCAGCCAACTTGTTTTGGCTGGTCTTGGCTCAGCTGCCCTCTCCTAGGCCAGTCTGCTGTGATGGTGGTGGGGTGGGATGAGATCTGGGCTACATGATGAAAAAGCAGAGGGTACTATAGGCTGGACCTTAGAAAAGGCTGTGCTTAGGAGAATCATGACTGTTATGTCTATATAGTCTTCTGATTTAGGGGATGAAAGAGATGATGGGGTCAAAAATGGCTAATAGTTTATGAAATTGGCTAACCAGAAGAATAGGAGTGGCAGTGACAGAAAAATAAGGAAATGTAGCAGGGAAGCTGGGTGGAAATGAGCAAATGATAAGTTCATTTAGGGGAAGATGAATTTCACTTATTCATTTATCAAATATTTATTGACAGTCTACCATGTTCCAAGGATTATGCTAGGTAGGTATTAAAAAACTCATGAACCTAAACAGCAAAGATGACAACTGAATATCCAATAAAATAATAGTGATACCTCCCATCTATGAAGCTCCTACTACATACATTGTGCTTTTGATAGACTTTTCTCATTTAGCCCTCACAACTATTTTAAAAAGATAGTTAATTTCATTCTACAGTTAAGGAAACCAAGGTTAGTGAGATTTGAACTTGAGTCTGTCTGATGACAAAGCCCAGGTGGTGTACATTGAAGGACAGTGGGTCAGTGGGTCTGGAGCTCCAAAAAGAGGTTGAGGCTATGGATGGATATTTGGAATCCATCTTCATAAACGTGTTAGCCACAGCCAGGAGAATGAATTCACTCCTTAAAAGAAGAAACACAGATTTTCATTTGGGTGAAATATATGTTTAAGAGGCAGAAAGAGGAAAAGAAACCCCAAATCAATGCTTGAGAGCAGTAAAGGACTTAATAGGAAAATGAGGATAGTGTGGACTCACCAGGGAGGGGAATTCTGAGAAGTAAAGAAGAGCTGTTGATGCTAATGTCATGGAAAGATTAAGGAGATTGAAGACAGAGAGGAAAGGCTCTAGATTGGGTTGTTGTGAGGATTCAGGTGACCTCACTGGTTGGATGAACCACAGAGGACACATCTAGGATGGCTGATGGCTACTGTTTTGCACCCCTGGGTTAATGAGATATCAGTGAACATCATTACAGATATGGTAGAAGGAATAGTCTCACAGTGGTTCCCAAAGTGTGGACCCTGGACAAGCAGATTCAACTTGACCTAGAAACCTGTTAAAATGCAAACTCTGTAGCTGAGCCCAACAATCTATGGTTTAAGAAGCCCTTCAGGTGATTCTGATGCACTCTCAAGATTGAGATGCACTGGTCTGGGGAAGACAGTCTTATTTATCAGACCACGCATGGAATGCCACATCATTCTTGGCATGTACTTTGAGAGGCACATAGACCCACTATAGAATGTTCAGAAGGTAAGAAGGAAGGTGCATTTAAAGAATTCTTTCTGAATATTGACCATTCTTTTTGATTTTTAGAGAACCTTTGAGCATTTCTTGTAGGGCTGATCTTGCGGTGACAATTTCCCTTACTGTTTGCTTGTCTGGGAAAGACTTTATTTCTTTTTCATTTATGAAGGTTAGTTTTGTAGGATACAAAATTCTTAGCTGACAGTTATTCTGTTTAATAAGACTCAAATAGAACTCCAATCCCTTCTGGCTTGTAAGATCTCTGCTGAGAAGTCTGCTGTTAGTGTGATGGGTTTTCCTTTGTAAATTACTTGATGTTTTCACCTCATGGCTCATAGGAATTCCCACTATGACTTTGGCTAGTTTAATGACTATGTGCCTTAGTTATGTCCTTTATCAAATGACTGCTCCAGGGGTGTGTTTAGCTTCTTGTATCTGGATGTGTACGTCTGTAGTAAGACCAGGGAAGTTTTCCTTAATTATTACCTCAGACAGGTTTTCTAAGCTTTTTGCTTTTTCTTCTTCTCCCTTGGGGATGCCTATGATTATTATATTTGGGCATTTTACATAAACCCATATTTCTCAGAGACTTTATTAATTCCTTTTTATTTTTTTATTTTTGACTGACTGGGTTAATTTGAAAGACTCGTCAATGGTCAATAGTCACCAATATAAGAACATTCAAAAGTAAAACTCAAAGCTCTCATAAAATAGTAACACAAGGGAGAATACAAAGCATCTAGGTAACAATCAGCATCTAGGTAACATGATGATTGAAACAGTGTCTCACATATCAATATTAATATTGATTATTAATATTAATATCAATATTATCAATATTAATATTGAATGTAAGCAATCTAAATCCCCCACTGAAAAGATACAGATTGATAGAATAAATTAAAAACACAACCCAAATATCTGCTGTCTACAAAAAACATATTTAACTTGCAAGGATTCTCATAGACTGAAGGTAAAAGAGAGGAAAAAAATATTTCACAGAAATGGAAACCAGAAGCAAACAAGAGTAGCTCTTCTTATATCAGATAAAACACACTTTAAATCAACAACAGTAAAGAAAGACAAAGATGGTCATTATATAATGATAAAGGAACCAATCTAACAAGGAGATATAATAATCCTAAATCTATATGCACCTAACACAACAGGAGTTCCTGGATTCATAAAACAAATACTAGTGGACCTAAGAAAAGAAATAAACAGCAACATAATAACAGTGGGGGACTTTACAACTTCACCAACAAAACTACACAGATCATGAAGGCAGACAATTAACAAAGAAACATAGGACTTTAATGGGACTCTAGAAAAAAATAGACCTAGTAGACACTTACAGAACATTCTACCCTAAAACTGCAGAATCTATATTCCTCTAATCAGTACATGAAACATTTTCCAAGATGGACCACATGTTAGGCCACAAAACAAGTCTCAGCAAATGTTAAAAAGTCAAAATCATATCATATATATTCTCAGACCACAGTGGAATAAATCTAGCAGTCAACTCCAGGAGGAATGCTCAAAACTATTCAAATGCATGGTTGCTGAATGATCTTTGGGTCAATGATGAAATCAAGATGGAAGTCAAAAAAATTTTTTAATTGAATGACAATGGTGACACAAGTTAGCAAAATCTATGGAATACAGCAAAAGTAGTGCTAAGAGGGAAGTTTATAGCACTAAACATCTATATTAAAAAAACAGAAAGATCACAAATTTACAACCTAATATCATATCTCAAGGAAATAGAAAAACAAGAACAAACCAAACCCAACACTAGCAGAAGACAAGAAAAAGGCAAGATCAGAGCAGAACTAAACAAAATTGAAACACACAAACAAACAAATACAAAGAATCAATGAAAACAAAGTTGGTTCTTTGAAAGGATAAACAAAATGGATAGACCATTAACTATATTAACCAAGGAAAGAAGAGAGGATTCCAATAAACTCAATCAGAAATAAAAGAGGAGAAATTACAACTGATACCACAGAAATACAAAAGATCTTCTGAGACTACTGTGAACTCCTCTATGCACACAAACTAGAAAATCTAGAGGAAATGAATACATTTTTGGAAACACACAACCTCTCAAGATCGAAACAGGAAGAAATAGAAACCCTGAATAGACCAATATCAAGTAATGAGATTGAATCAGTAATAAAAAATCTCCCAACAATAAAAGGCCAGGACCAGTTGGATTCACAGCCAAATTCTACCAGACCTACAAATAAGAACTGGCACCTGTCCTACTGAAACTGTTCCAAAAGATTGAGAAGGAGGGAATGCTCCCTAACTCATTCTATGAAGCCAGTATCATCCTGATATCAAAACTAGGAAAAGACACAACAAAACAAGAAAACTGCAACCAATATCCCTTGATGAACACAGATGCAAAAATCCTCAACAAAATACTAGCAAAGCAAACCCAAAAACATATCGAAAAGATAATTCACCATGATCAAATTGGTTTCATCCCAGGGATGCAAGGATGGTTCAACATACACAAATCAATAAATGTGATTCATCACATAAACATAATTAAAACCAAAAAACATATGATTATCTCAGTAGATACAGAAAAAACATTCAATAAAATACAACACTGCTTCATCATAAAACCCTCAACAAACTAGGCACAGAAACAGCATACCTAAAGATAATAAAAGTCATATATGACAAACCCACAACCTATATCATACTAAATGAAGAAAAGTTGAAAGCATTCCCTCTAAGAACTGGGACAAGACGAGGATGCACACTTTCACAACTTCTATTCCACATAGTACTAGAAGTACTAAGCAGAGCAATCAGGCAAGAGAAAGAAATAAATGGCATCCAAATGGGAAAAGAGAAGTCCAAACTATACCCATTTGCTGATGATATGATCTCATATCTACAAAATCCTCAAGACTCCTCCAAAAGACTCCTACAACTGATAAATGAATTCAATAAAGTTTCAGATTACAAAGTTAATGTACACAAATCAGTAGTGTTTCTATATGCTAATAACAGCCAAGCTGAGAATCAAATCAAGAACTCAATACCATTTACAATAGCTGCAAAAAACAAACAAACAAACAAACAAAAATACCTAGAAATATATTTTACCAAGAAGGTGAACAATCTCTACAAGGAGAACTACAAAACACTGACGAGAGATGTAATAGATGACACAAACAAATGGAAAACCATCCAATGCTTATGGATTGGAAGAATCAGTACTGTTAAAATGTCTATACTGCCCAAAGTGATTTACAGATTCAATGCAATTCCCCTCAAAATACCTATGTCATTTTTCACAGAATTGGAAAAACAATCCTAACTTTCATATGGAAGCAAAAAAGAACCTGAATAGCCAAAGCAATCCTAAGCAAAAAGAACAAATCTGGGGGCATCATATTACTCGACTTCAAATTGTATTACAAGGCTATGGTAACTAAAACGGCATGGTACTAATATAAAAGTAGACACATAGATCAATAGAACAGAATAGCAAAATCAGAAAAAAAAAAAAACATATACCTACAACCAGCTGATGTTCTACAAAGCAGACAAAGACATACACTGTGGAAATGCTGCCCAATTCAATAAATGGTGCTGGGAAAATTGTATAGCCACATGTAGAAGAATGAAACTGGATCCTTATCTCTTACCATATATAAAATTTAAAGATTTAACTGTAAGACCTGAAACTATAAACATTCTAGAAGAAAACCTAAGAAAAACTCTTCTGGACATTGGCCTAGGCAAAGAATTTATGACTAAGACCCCAAAAGCAAATATGACAAAAACAAAAATAAATAAATGGGACTTAATAGAACTAAAAAGTTTCTGCACAGCAAAAAATAATCAACCAAGTAAGTAGACAACCTACAGAGTGGGAGAAAATATTCACAAACTATACATCTAACAAGGGACTAATAACCAGAATCTACAAGGATATCACACAAATCAGCAAGAAAAAAACAAATAACTCCATTCAAAAGTGGAAAAAAGACATGAACGGATATTTCCCAAAAGAACATATGAAAAATACTCAACATTACTAATCATCAGAGAAATGCAAATTAAAACCACAATGAGATACCACCTTACCCCTGTCAGAATGGCTGTTATAAAAAAGTCAAAAAACAATAGATGTTGGTGCAGATCCAATAAGAAGGGAATGCTTATACACTATTGGAGCGAATATAAATTAGTACAACTTCTATAGGAAACAGTATGGAGATTCCTCAAAGAACTAAATTAGACCTATCATTCAATAAAGCAAGCAAGATACTGGGTATCTACCCAAAAGAAAAGAAGTCTATCAAAAAGTCATCTGCATTTGCATGTTTATTGCAGCACAATTCACAATTGTAAAGATGTGGAATGAACCTAAGTGCTCATCAAATGCTGAGTGGGTAAAGAAAATGTGGTGTATATATACCATGGGATACTACTCAGCCATAAATAAAGAATGAAATAATGTCTTTTGCAGCTATTTGGATGGAACTAGAGGCCACTAGCCTAAGTGAAGTATCTCGGGAATGGAAAAACAAATACCACTCGTTCTCATGTATAAATGAGAGCTAAGCAATGGGTATTCATGGTCCTACAGAGTGGTTTAATGGACACTGGACACTTTGAAGTGGGGAAAGGATGGGGCGAGGGATGACAAATTACCCATCAGGTACAACATACACCATTCAGGTGATGGGTACACAAAAAGCCCTGACTTAACCACTCTACAGTTCATCCATGTAACAAAAAACCATTTGTACCCCCTAAATCTATTGAAATAAATAAATAAAATAATAAAAAAAGAGAATGGCCAAAGAAAGCAGGAGTGCTGACCATGAGCTAAAACACCAGTGGTGGAATGACAGCTACTTCAAATATATATTGACTTCAAATATGAGCCGGGCACTGTGCTTGACACAGGGGGCAGCAGTGAACAAGACACAGTCCCTGCCTTTACGGAGCTTACATTCTAGTCAGGGGAAACATAGAAATATAAAAGAAACCCTCAGCTAGTCGTAGTGCTGTAATAAAAATAAAACATTGTGATGTAGCTGGGAGGGCTGGAGGTCTACTCTGCAGGCAGGGAAGGACCCACAGAGCAAGTGACATTTGAGTGAAATCCGAATGCCAACAAAGAGCAAGCCACGGGAAGTAGCAGTGGAGAGAATAGTGATCCAGGTAGAAGGAGGTAAAAGGAGACGCAAGTGCAAAGGCCTCTACGCAGGGACAGGCTTGACTTGTTCAAGAAATGGACAGAAATCCAGTGTGGCTGGAAGCTGCTCAGAGAGGAAAGAATGGTGACCGTGAGACTGGGCCTGTCTAGGCAGCACCATCTTGGGTAGGGTCATGCAGTCCAGGGTAAGGGGTTCATTTTTTTGTTGTTTATTATTTTTGGTGGGGGGATAAGAGTTTTAGATTTCATTAGTTCAAGACAGGAAGTCTGTGGAGAATGTTAAGCAGGAGAGGCACAGAATTAAATTTCTTTTTTCAAAAAATTATTAATACTTTGGGGACTCAACCAGAAACTTACATACCAATGTTCATAGCAGCATCATTCACAATATTGGGTGGAGACAACCGAAATGTCCATCGGTGGATGAATGAATAAACAGAATGTGGTACGTCCATACAATGGAATATTATCCAGCCACAAAGAAGAGTAGAACCCTGATATAGGCTACACCATGCATGAATCTTGAAAACATGATGCTCACTGGAATAGGCCAGACACAAAAGACAAATGCTGTGTGCTTCTATTTATATGAGATACCTAAGATGCTCAAATTCATACAGACAAAAGAAAAATAAAAGCAGATTGGAGGTTACCAGGGACTGGGAGGAAGGGAATGGGAAGTTATTGTTTCATGGTTATAAAGGTTTTGTTGAGGGTAATGGAAAAGTTCTAGAAATGGGCAGGGGTGATGGTTGCACAACATTGGGAAAGTACTTAATGCACTGAATTGTACACTTTAAAATGGTTTAAAATGGTGATTTTCTGCTATGTCTGTCATAGCACAGTAAAAACATACCACACACAAAAAGTTACTGTGCCTGCTGTATGGAGAATAGATTGTGGGGTGGCATGAGGGTGGCATGGGGGAAAACCAGAAAACCAATGGCCTGTCACAGGTCTTGTTCGGAAGCTGGTGCCTGGGCAGAGGAGTGCCCACAGAGAGAGGCAGTGGATTGGAGGTCGAGAGCTGATCGATAGCATGCATTGCGTGAAGGAGGTGAGATGGTTAGGGTCGCATGTGACCCGCAGGGTCTTGTCTTGAGGCACAGGGTGCATGGCATGGTGCTGTCCTGATATTTTTAGGGGGAAATGGCTGACGTGCTGACAGGGAGAAGAGATGTCACACCTGCTTATTGCCTCCCGAGGGGGCAGGTGGAATTGTAAGGAGACAGATTTGGGCTCAACATAAAAAAATAAACAAAAATCTTTCTACTGGGGCGATTCTGAGTGTGGAGGAGGGCGTGTGGGAGGAGGGGCTGAGAACCCCCTCGGTGAGGCTGCCCTTGCGAAGATACAGGTGGGACCAGGTGGTCTTCGAGATTCTCAGCAACCCTCGGATTCCTTCATCCTAAGTCTTTGGAGGCCTTTGGCAATGGAGTTTCCCATGTAGAATGAGACAGAAGTCAGATTACAGAAGTGGGTAGCGAGGAAATGAGTCTGTGGTTGGACCTCTAATCTGGGAAAACCGCCAGGAATATCATAGCCAGGGAGGTCGATAGGGTTTAAAGAGAGTTTTTCTGTTTTCCTTTTCTTCCCTCTTCTGAGATGGAAAAAAATGATCTCACACCTCCTATTCTCTAAGAGGTCCCTCAGAGCTAGGTGACATGAGCCTGGCTGATCATTTTAGGTTGGAATTGGGACCCATGGAACAGTTCCTTCCCTCCAAGCAGGGGCCTAGCTCCGTGTTCTTGCAGCCAGCACGGCGGTTCTCTGACACATCATCACAGACAACCTTCTTGGCTCAAATCACTTCCCGCTGTGCACCCATAATGCGCAGATTGGAGGTAACTTTACTCTAGAGAACCAATTAGCACAGACCCAGGCTGGGTAATTGCAGTTTGATAAGATCCTTGCAGCCGCTATGCAGGGCAGATAAGGCACTAGGAGGCCATTTCTCAGCAGGAGCTGGGGAAGTGTAATACACCTCGCCTTCCCCCTCCCCTTCTCTGCCCTTGGACCCCACCCCTGCCTCTCTCAAATGTTAAACTGGCCCCAGAGAGGAAGCGGAAAGAGGGGATTGGAGAGGAAAGCCACTCAGAGGCCCCCGAAGTGGGCAGCTGCTGTTCTCCCAGGGCCAGGCCCCCTGCCCACACCTGCCTTCCTCTTGGCCCTAAGAGGTCTTTAGGATTCAAAGCTGGGGAGATGGGACCAACTAACTAGCGGAGAACTGAAGGCGTCTAACCTGAGTGGCCAGATAAGGAAGGGAACCATATGTCCCATCTTGATAGACAGGCAGATGCCACAGGCTCTGCTCAGAGTGGCCCAGAGCCACCCTCCACAGTCCCTTAGACCCTCTGGGGTCTCCAACCTCCTTCCTCTCATTGCCTTTGGCCCTCTGCAGAGGCAGTTGCTGTGTGTGCAACCACCTTTTCATCTACCTGGAGCTCCCCAACCTCCCCTCGCTGGCCTCCCCAAAGCGACCTGGGGCTTTCTTTAATCTCCTATATATACATCAGCCAGAAGGATTGTTTCAAAATGCAAATCTGGTTCCGTGGCTCTCTTGCTTAAAACCCTTCCGTGGCGCCCCGCTGCCATCGGGTGATGTGCAAACACGGCAGTGGCATGGCTGGGTTTTTTCCCTGCAGACTTTAAGGAACAAAGCATTGCAGATACCGTTGAAATCCACTGTATACCATTCTCCACCCACATTTTTCTTTTTTGAGGTCTTTATTGGTGAACTTTTCCGTCGTGACTTTAAATTTTATTTTTTAAATTAGCAAACGGTAAAGTTGACTTTATTTTTACTCTATAGCTCTGGGAGTCTTAACACTTGTGAGTCTTAGCACATGTATACTCCACCATCGCAATCAGAATGCAAAACGATTCCATCGCTCCCCAAAACTCCCTGCACTGCCCCTTTGTAGTCACACTGTCCCCCAACCCATCTGTTCTCTACCACTATAGCTTTCTTTTAAAGATAAAATAAAAATGACCAACAAACATATGAAAAAATGCTCATCATCACTAATCACCAGGGAAATGCAAATTAAAACCACAATGAGATACCACCCTACCCCTGTCAGAATGGCTCTTATTAAAAAGTCCGAAAACAGTAGATGCTGGCGTGGATGCAGAGAGAAAGGAACACTTATACACTGTTGGTGGGACTGCAAATTAGTACACCTTTATGGAAAGTAGTACGGAGATTCCCCAAAGAACTAAAAGTAGATCTACCTTATGATCCAGCAATCCTGCTACTGGGTATCTACCCAAAGGAAAAAAAGTCATTTTATCAAAATAACATCAACACCTGAATGTTTATAGCAGCATTATTCACAATTGCAAAGATGCGGAATCAACCCAAGTGCCCATCAATTCATGAATAGATTAACAAAATGTGGTATGTGTATACCATGGAGTATTACTCAGCTATAAAAAGGAATGAATGGAAAAACAAACACAACATGTACTTCCTAATGACTTGGAACTAATTAATTGATGGGCACACATGGGCACAGAAAGAAGTAAAAATTGTTGGAAATCAAGAAGGTGGCGTGGGAAGAGAAAGGGAAGTGTAAAAGCCTACCTAACAAGCACAGGAATAATATTCAGGTGATAGGCACACTTATAGCCCTGACTAAACCATTATAAAGTTATCCATGTAACAAAAACATTTGTACCTCCTCAATATTTTGAAATAAAAAATTAGAAAAAGATATAATATAAATGCAATTATGCAGTATGTAATCTTTGAAAGCCATCAAAGTTGTTGCATGTGTCAGTAGTTTCTCCTTTTTATGGCTATGTAGTATTTTATTGCATGGATGGACTATTCAATGGAATACTACTTTGTTTCTTTATCCACTCTCTTGAAGACATGGTCCCTTCACCTCCTGACATTTGTCCATGTTGTGCCTTCTTCTGGGGTCATTCTTCCCTCCCTCCTCCTCTTTGTCTGCCAAATATCAGAGACTGATATTGTTCAGATAATCAGTTTGAGCACCTCTTTGGTAGGGACACCCCCTCAGACTCTAGGACAGATTAAGTCCCCCGTACTAGGTGCTCCTCCTCACCCTGTGCTTCTTCTGTGAGCCCAATCTGTGAACCCACTTTAAGGTAGTTTTTAGTTAAATCACCTGCCTCTCCACCATTCTGTGAGCACCATAAGGGCAAGTGTGCTGTTCCCGCTGTTTCTATCACTCAGCAAGTCCCCATAAATATTTGTTGAACTAATGAATGCTATTTGCTATTTTGCTTTTTGCACAGTTACCAAAAAAATTGAGACAGTTTGTAATAATGACATACTGCAATAAGATAAAATTATAGATAAATGATCGGTATGAAGTGAAATAGTGGAGGAATAAGAGTAGGAGACCTAAGGCAAAGCTAGAACACAAAAATTCATGGCATAACGTCTGAGCTTCCTAGCAACCGAAGACAAAGGGGAGGCCATCAGTAACAAATTTTGCATTGTTCATTAGTGAAAATTATACCAGTTTCTCTGGAGAAGCTGAAGCTAAGGGAAATGTCTCATGTGGAACTTCAAAAAGGGACACGGAGATCTAACAGGCAATTTTTAAAGTGCTGTTTTTATATTAAATCTAATAGCTAGACTCATGAAGCTTTTTCTCGAAGCATTTCTTCTGTGCAAACTTGAAACAGTATGCCTAAACACCAGCCAGGAAATCTGCTTCCACACGGAGTGAAAGCCGTTTGGTCCAGATACACAGCGCTGATCATCTGGCTTGATCCAGGGATAAAATCTAGTGTACCTATAGGAGTAGATGGGCTATATGTCCTTCAGATAATCCTCTATGAATGCTATTTCTTGCACCTGGGCTTTTCATGACAGCCAGCAACAGACAATTCAAGTTTATGTTTCCCAGTGAGCGTGTAGAGTGTTAGCATTCTGTGCTGCCAACGCAGGGCAGGCTCACGTCCTTCATAGATCAACCAAGCGGGCAACGGGACTGGCTTCCTCTCCCGAGATCTAGCCTCCTAACCAAGGCTCTTGTCTCATCAGACTGCCATTTTCCTCCCCGTGCCCAGGTGGGTCCCCAACATAGTAAAGGTCATGGAAGAGAAACTGAGGTTGCCTCTCCCCATTCCCACGTTCCAGGTATGTGCAATGCCGGGAAGAACGCTTTGGAGAAATTGGTTCAGTTTCAGGAGGATTTGGACACAAGAACTTTAAGAGAACCCCAGATCCTGAGATTAAATACGCCAGAGAGAATGCGAGGGTCAGCTAACACCTGGATACAGAACGCATTCCCATTTACACGGTCTTTTCACCCGTGTTCACAACGGTGGGACAGGAGGTGGCCTGGGCAAGGCTTCTCATTATCACTTCCATTTTACAGATGACAAAGAGATACTTAGGAAGTTAAATAAGTTGCCTGAATTCGCCCAGCATAATGTGTCAGAGCCAAAACTCTCGTTTTCCTGGACTCGGATCCTGTGTTTTTTGCACTTCCCGTTTAAAATATTAACATACTAGAATACTACATGTTAATGTAGTATAATGATTTCCTAGAATAATAACAGAGAGAGGCAACTTTTATCTTTAGATCAAGAAGGAGTTTCCAACTATAATAAAAGGGGTTTGGATTAGACATTAGGAAGATCTTTCTGCCAGGAAGAGATATGAGTCATAAGAACAGGGCACTGAGGAAGACTCTGGAATTTTCTTGCTTGTAACCTTTAAAAGCGTGAGTGCTGATCTTGATCGGAGAATAATTTGGGAGCTGTTCTGTTTAGAGACACCCATGTCTCCTTTGCACTTTCTTTCGCCTTCCGCCCTACCCCTCTGTGGCCAAGCCAAGCATGTAGGGGGAGTGGGCGTCAGTCTGAGGCACCTGCCATTCGCTTATTCATTCATTCAACAATACTTCTTGTGCTGGACCGTAGCTGTATCGGAGCCTCAGCAGGAGATGATTTTCACCGCAGAGAATGCAGATGAAGAGGCTCCAATGAAGGGACTGGTTACAGAGGTGTGAGCAGGCCAAGGGAACCAGCGAGGCATGGTGAAGGCTCAGGACTGCCAGGACAGCCAGAAGAAAGAGATTTACTAGAGCTCACTTACTGGACTCGTGGAAGAGAGGCTGTCTGGCAAGGGCTGCAGCCATGGAGGGACCCTCCCACCAGATCCTTGGTGTTGAAGCAGGGAGGGCATAGGGAAGAAACCCCCCTTCCTTTCCATGCACCTGCCTTCCCATCTCCCTCTGATGCCCACATTGGCCACACCCAACAAAGAGCCCGCCATCAAGAGAGCCTGGGGGGTGCAACGCCCACATGTTAGCACCCTGAGGCCAGAGCAAGACAGAGAATGGACCGGAGTGGGCAGGAGGCACGTGGACAGTAACCAGCACGGTAGGAACAAAATCAGCACAGCCCCTCCCTCCTCTGCCTTTCATCCCAACGGGGAAGGCAGACAATAGACATCCAAACAAAGGACATGGCCCAGTAGCAGTAGCCATGGGTGCTATGGAGAAAAACAGAGCAGGTGGAGTTGGAAGTGGGCACAGGAGCTGTTTCAGATACAGCGGTCAGGGAGGCCTCTGAGGAGGTGACATCCTGCAGAGCCCTGAGTGACTGTGAGAGACACTGGCCCAGTGACCCTGTTTCAGGGCCTGGCAGCGTGATTCCAGAGAGGGAGAAAGTGAGGGGGACAAAGTGAAGGCTGGTTCCCCAGAGGTCCCCACCCCCATAGCTGAGGGCGAAGCCCCCAGGGGTCGGTGCAGACACTCGAGGAAAGGACAAAGGGAGAGATGCCATGGTGGGTGCGCCCGCGATCCCCGATGCCAAACACGAGCCTGGAGCCTCCGTCTCAGCTCTGCTGGGCTCGGCCGGGCTCACAGGGCGGCACAGCCCCCCCCCCCCCACAGCCATAGCAACAGAGTCGTTCTGAATGAGGCGGAAGCGAGGCAGCGCTGTGCGGGGGTTTCGGAGCTTACTCAGCGAGAGACAAGTGTGGGGAAGGAAGGCCGCTGTTACCAATCGCTAGGCAGTGACCCAGAAAATGCCGCAGACTCCCGTGGCTTCTCCCCAAGAGATGGGAGAGAGTGGCAGCTGGCGGACAGGTGGCGCGGCACCCACCCCCAGCCTCGGTGGTTCTCCACCACGGTCTCCGGGCTCTGCAGTCGTCTATAAATGGGATTGTGAGGTGCTCACACCCACCTCCCCTTAACTCACACACGGACCCAGCCCCCACCATCTCTCTCTCACACACGCACCCTTAGAAGTGCAGAATTCCATAAGAGCATGTAGCAGGAACACAAAACTAATACACGGTGGCTCCAGGAAGGCTTCCTGAAGGAAGTGACATTGAAGCGGAGACCAGCCAGCAGAGTAGGCATTAGTCAAGCAAAGAGAATGTGGGGAAACATTCCAGGCAAAGGGAGCAACATGCAGAGGCCGGGAGGTGAGACATAGAGTGCAAGCCTGCCCAGGGTCAGGGACTGAGAGGCATTCAGAAAGCATAGGACAGAAGTGGAGAGAGCCTGGAACAGGTACGTGGCTGGTGGCAGCAGTGAAGAGGCCTGGGGTCATTCCCATCCTCCTTCTGGTCCCTCCTGTGAGCCCTCAACTGGAAAGGTGACAGTCACTCTGATCTCTGGAGCACTGCTGGTTCCAGGGCACACAGCTAAGAGTCAGGACCGACATGCTGCGCTCCTGACTCCTGGTCTGAGATTTGTCTCCCTGTGAGCATCATCCCCTCACCTGTGGTAAGCACAGCTGGCTAAGTGATCTCCACAACTTGCTCCGCCCCAGCCGCCAGCCTGCAGGCTGGACCTCATCAGAGTCCAGAACTGACTCCCTGCCTGCTGGCCTCAGGCACACGCCCCGGCACACGCATGTGTGAGTGTGAGTGTGAGGCACTCAGCCTCCAGGAGGCCCTGCCTGGCACTGGGCTCTGTGGCTGAAGTGTTGGTTGCCGTGTCCCAGTGTGTTCCACTGCTTGGGCCAAGGGGTCTCTGGTCTGGACCCCAGCCCTGTTCCCAAGGTGCTTTCTCTCATCCTAAGATAGCAGGAAGGTTGCAAGTTCTCAAGTTTCAACACCTTGTTTTGAAGTGGGGCTCTTCTGTCTCGGATTTTCCACCTAGCCCTACCACCTTTCACACCACGTCTGATGCTTTGTTTCACGTTTGCATCTTCTCTCTCATGTTCCTTCCTCCCTTGTTCAGGATTCTGTGACCATCCTGAGCTCCCTGTCCTTTTACAGACTTTGTCCCCTTTCCCTCCCCTGTGTGCTGGGCTGCCCGCCCGTGTGTTCGTGCTCTGACTCCTTCCCTCCAGTCTCCATCCCCTCTTGGCTGCTGTCTCTCATGCTAGTCTCCATTTTCCTCACAGCAGTGGCCCCCTAGAGAGAGGAGCCCCAGACCCCAAGAAAGCTGGCCTGGAGGGACTGGACCTGCTTCCCAGATCTGTGCTTCAGGGAGTCAAGTGGAAGAGACGGCATCACCATTCAACTGCCTCCAAGGGGAGGGGAAGGAGACTCTGAAGGAAAGAGCAGCTATTAGTCACCAGGGAGAGAAAAAGAAAAGGAATTGGTCAAACAGCAGGTGGTCCAAGCAAGCTCACACGGCCCAAATCAGCCCTGAATTTAATAAGGGGACAGGAATTAGAGGCAGGCAGGGAAAGGCATGGCTGTGGCCCGCTTCCCTCCCTCCTCCAGCCAAAAGGGAAGGAGAAAGGTAGCCTGCAGATAATAGGGTGCTTCCTAAGGCCACCCTCATCACTTTGATCTTCCTTAATCCTTTCCTGGATCTCCTCCTTATCTATTGCAGTCTTTGCATATTAAGTATTTACCAAATCTTCTCTTGTGCCAGGTAGGGTAACCAACCAGCCCCATTTGCCTGATGTCTTCGGAAACTTAGGGGAAGAATGACGGGGGTGCAGAGAGGACAGATGTAGGCAGAATAGAAAAGGACAAACTGCTGCTAGCATTCCTTCTGTGCTTTTTGGGGCTCCAAACATCCTTTATGCATCTGGGCGAACAGCACAGAACGCAGGCTCCTTTACAGCTGGGTGTTTGTCCTCCCTCCACTTCCTTCCCTTTAACATTGTTTGGTCACAGGGACAAATATTATTTAAATGAACTCAAAAACAGTTAATGGCACGTCTAGGTAGCAGGCTCTGGTGCAGGTGCCAGGGTCAGAGATGAATAACACACGTCCGTGCCCTCAAGATGTTCACAGTCTAGAGAGAGACAAAGACAGGTACACAGATGAATCAATCCAGTGGACGTGCAAAGTCCCATGGTGACCCGGCTCTGCCTAGAGGGCTAGGAGAGCTTCACAGAGCATAGCCACTAAGCAGAGACTCAGAAAATAAGGAAGAGTTAGCCAGACAGAGAGAGTGAGGGTAATCCCAGTAGATGGAAGAACAGTGCTCAAGCCTTGGAGTCATTCATGGGTATGGTGTGTTTGCAGAAAGTGAGAGGATACAGGAGCAAGAAAGAACCAGCCAGGGCAGACTAATAGGCAGTGTCCCCTCTGGGGCTCTGGGGGGACATGTGTCAGCAGGATGGGAAGCTCAAGAGGCTCCCAGAATCCTGGGATAAAGGAATCACCACCCATCTCCCTACACTGGTTGATGTGACTAGACCACACTTCTCAGGGGAAGGTTCCAGAGAAAAATGAGAGGGCCAAGAGGCCTTTGGTTAAAAGGCCATAGAGGAGGCTGGATTTTTTGCTAGCCTGGCTTTTGGAGGAGCTGTCCAGGGCTGTAGATCCCAGTCTAATAGTACCTTCGTCTTTGCTGTTGTTTCTAGTCTTGAAGGTCTTCATAACTCCTCCCCACCCCCACTCCTCAGATAATGTTCATTTCCACCCAACAACAACGGCCCCAGGCCAGTTTATTCGTTCCTTGCCACCCACCCCACCCTCATTCTATGGCAGAAATGGGAATAGAGCTCTGAGGAAGCCCAAGGAAAAATAGTACGAAAAACCTTCAGAAGGGGTTTTCTAATAAATGAGTACAATTTAGAAAGCAAATTGGAAGAGTATATCAGGAGTGTGCTTCAAATCCCGAATGGCTCCCCGCTCCCTTCAAGACAGAATGCAAATGCCTGGCACAGTCCACGGGCCGCCCACCTGCCTGTCCCGGCTCCTCACCCAGCGCCAGCCTCTCCAGACCCTCTCTGCCTGCACGTCTATGCCCTGACATTGTCAAGCCACTGGCAATTCCTGGAATTCGTTGTGCTTTCTTCTGCCGTCAGGACATGGATCTTGCTCTCTTCTCTGTCTGGAGTTTCCCTCTCTACTTTGACCACCAGGCTGACATTTCCTACATTTTCAGGGCAAGGAGATCCTCTTCTGAAATGGTCTGCTTGACAATGTCCTTCTTGCTTGGATCAGTTGGAATCTCTTCCTCCAGGCCCCCATAAGATTGTCTCTACCCTAATTGGAGCATTTTTAAACAGTATCATTTATACGTCTGTGTCCCCGCTAGACTGTGAAGCTCCTGATGAGAGAAACTCGCATATCCTCAGTGGCTGGCACGGTCTCTGGCATGTAGTAGGTGTTCAATAAATATTTGGTGACAGCATGGGTGAGTCATAAAAATTATTTGATCGCTTGACCTAGTAATATCAATTCTAGGAATTTATCTTAAGGAAATATTACAGAAGAAGGAAAAAGGAGGCACATGCAGATATTCGTTACAGGATTTTCTTTATTAGTAGAAAACTGGAAGCCATGTAAATGCCAACAGTAGGGGAATTGGTAAGTGAGTTACTAACTATTGTACTGCCATTAGAAAGAATAATGACCGAGACTGTAACAATATGGAAAATGTTTGCCATACAATCTGTGGTTTAAAAAAAAGGTATGTAAGTTGTATGTTCACTCTGGTTATCATTATGTCAAGCTAAAAGCAAGGACTAAAAGATCCTATACAAAAGAAAATTAGTTGTTGGGGTGGGTTTAGTCAACTAGAGTCATTTATTTTCCTTCTCTAAAATTTCCTTTAATGCTGTTATGATAATATTTATATGGAAAAAGGCAATAGCGATTCAGCTCATGAGCCGTGCAATCCAAGGCCTGTCTCTAAGAAGGATTTTGAAGAATATATTGTGCTTTTGTACAACGGCCTTAAGAAACTATAGATCACCCCCAAACGCTTTGCTTCTCCCATTACAACCCTGTGAACCATAACATATTCAAACATTCTTAACACTTCTTGTGCTTTCGGCTCACAGCAGTATAGATTTAGGTTATATCTACTTTTAGCTTATTCCTAGCGAGGCTAGTAAAGCCTTATCGTTAGTGAGTCTGCATAGCATGCTTCCCATGGACACCCGCGTCACTTTGATCCTCTGTAATCCTTTCCCGGATCTGCTGCTCATCTATTGTGATATTTGCATGTTATAGCAACTATTTACCAAATGTTCCTCTTGTGCCAGGCAAGATGACCAACCAGCCCCATTTGCCTGGTATTACCTCGTTGCAGAACTGCAAGTCTGGTGTCCTGGAAAACCAGTCAGGCCCAGGCAAATCAGGGTGGTTGATGTACCAGGTTCCACACTGCATGCTGGAGTTAAAGTTATGAACCACATGAATGAGCTTCTACCCTCAAGGGGCTTACATCCTAAAAAGTGGGAGGCATCCTAAAAAGTATCAATTTGCTGTTGCAATGCCGCTACAAAGGTTGGCACCAACTACTATAGATACGTAGAATATAAAGCAATGGTTTTTGCACATCATGTGGGTATGTGCTTGTGTACATATGTGTGTGTGTATTTTGGGCTAGGGATAGCACACAGGGGAGATAGTATCTGAGGCAGACATTGAAAGGAATGGAGGGGTTCTCCAAACAGACAAGGGAGGTGGCACACAGGTGCCTTCTGGAGCTTCAGGTCTGGTCCTGCATATCATTCTATGTGTGGTCGCACAGTTACTGTCTCCAAGGGAAGGACAGTGCTCTTGTTTGGTTTCCAACACCCTTCCTTGTGTGCCCCAGCAGTTGACCTTTTCTGACATCTGCCCACTGGGTTCTAGTCTTTTTAGAACAGAAAGGAGTCCAGGTATGAGGCCCTATTCTTGGCCCTATTTGCTAACTAGGCATGCACAACACCAGAATGATGTTTGAATGCAATCTCCTTGCTCCAGTCTGGTATAGTATCCTCTATACGGTTTTTTTTATACCCAACACCCCTACAAGCAGCCCTCTCCTTCTTCCCTTACCCACTCTGAATGGTATTGACTTTCAACAAGGATGGCATAAGGGTCAGGGATTGTTATGGGCTTATTATTTCCCTGCCCACATTCCTATGTTGAAGCCCTAACCCCTACTGTGACTATATCTGGAGAGAAGGCCTAGAAAAAGGTAATTATGGTTAAGTGAGGTCATAAGGGTGGGGCCCTAACCCAATAGGACTTGTAGCCTTATAAGAGGAGAAAGGGACACTAGAGACCTCTGTCTCTGTCATTACACAGAGGAAAGGCCTTATAAGGGCACAAGGAGAAAGTGGCCATTTGCAAGCCAAGAAAAGAACTCTCACCAGGAACTGAATTTGCCTACATCCTGATCTTGGATTTCTAACCTCCAAAAAGAAATCTGTTAAGCCACCCACCCTGTGGTATTCTGTTGTGGCAGTCTGAGTAGACGAAGACAAGGATGCTTTAATATTTCCCGGGTGAGAGTCTATTCTCTCTAACTGAATTGCAGCACTTAGGAGCAAGCGGGGACCCAATCTTAGGCCATGGATCCCTCACTGAGCTTTAGTGGGAGCCAAGCATCGAGTAGGGGAACAAAAAAAACCTGTTCATTGATTGACAGACGGATGGGAGAGAGGAGATCTTCAATATCAGGAGGGAAGAGCTGGGGTCTTCCTTAGGAAAAGACCATCAATCACCAAGCATGCAGACAAAGGCACAGTGACGTCCACTCTCCTTTTTCTCCTTAGATGCCTTTCTGCCCCTGGAGCAAAGGCACAGATCCTACTTTGGTGATGTTCTGAATGTTTGTTGTTAACTGCAGTCCAGAGTCTGAAGACCTCCTATGTTCTAGAATCTAGAGATCTTTCCTTGGTCATTTTCTAGATACTTATTCGAGGTATGAAATGATTTTATGGCATCTTATTTGAGCCTCACAACCAGGCTAGGAAGTAGGAACCTTGCATTTATCCTTGCTTTGCAGGTGAGAAAACTGAAGCTCGGAGGCCAAGGGCCTTGTTCAGGGTCACACGCCGACTAAATGAGAGTCCTTGGCCTCAAATGTAGGACTGTTTCCCCCGAAAGCTTGTGGTTTCTCTTCCCTGTTCCCTAGGAATGAGGCCCCCATTACTTGGGTCAGCCACCCCAGGCCGCCCCTCTGACCAGCTCCTGCAGGACTCTCTCATTCCTGCCCTGTGGTCAGGGAGCACATTTCCAGGGGGGGAGAAGACAGCCTGGAGCTATTCATTTGACAATCGCTCCTTTCAGCCCAGATTTGTTTTTTGATTTGTTTTCTGTTTGTCTTTTCTTCTGGGGAGAGAGGGAGAAGTGGGGGAACCTGAGCCTTTTCTGAGAGCTCTGTGTTTATTCCTCCTTCTGTTGTGTGGGGATTTTAAATGACGAGGCTTTGATTTTTCTGCCTTCTTGGGAGACTTGTGCAATTTTTAAAAAACATACCGGTTCTGGTAGTGCCTCTCTGCTTGATTTTGCTTGCTGAGGAAAGAAGGGGCCTCAAAGCTGAGCTGTGACTGTCTGTGACTGTGACTGTCTGCTTTTCTTCTCCCCACCTTTCGTGGGGCATCTGAAAGGCATCTACTCAGTGTGCTTTGCTGAAGGGAGAGTGACAGAAAGAGAGAGAATACGAGGGAGAAAGCCCCAGGTAGGAAGGATCACGCTAGACCCCATGTCCACGCAGGTCTGCGCTGGAGTACTTGTGCTTGAACACGTGCGTGTGCACACACACCCAGCTACGAGAAACCGTGTGGTCAGAAGAGGAGGTGGCAAACACGCTCTCGCTTTTGGTCAAGTGCAAACGTTGGAGATGCAGAACACAATTCCCTGTGTGCCCGAGCAGGTTGCGCAAGGCAACATACATCGATCATATGCACTTGGATACACAAGTGTGTTCCCACATCTATGTGAGACCTTGGGCAAGCATGTAAATGTGTAGAAAGATGTCAGATGGAAATTAAGTGTCCACATGCATGGAAACATTTATGGAGCCTGGGTAGAGTGTCAGGAGGCTTGGGTTCAAGTCTCCGCCCTACGCCTGACTACGATAGTGTGTGTTCCCAAGCATGTGGATAGTGTGTGTTCC